>CP053122.2:22430000-23148035 GCA_022674325.2 Grapholita molesta
TTATGGAATTAGCTGACACCCTAGATTAACTATAGGCTAAGTTTTTTCCCAACTCGTTAACACCGCACAGGTAGGAAATAAATAAAAATTTTAAAAATCTTGGGATGCTCAACAAGCCCTGTATTGTGCCAGCTTAAGTGTAAGGGAGCAGCCTTTCACACAGTGTTGCTAGCAAGTTTGCTAAATGGTTGTTAAACAATGGTATAATTACCTGGATCAGTTTTTATGTTAGAATGTCCAGCAACATAATTTATTGATGCTTATTTTTTGTCTTTGGCGTGTCACAATACTCGCCATGCTGGGTCCTTGCATGAGAGCACTCAACGAATACCCAGGTGTCTGGCTCCATGGATCCTAATAAAATTAAAAATCAATCACACATGACTAATATTGTTGGCAGTCGATTTTAAACACAACAAAAGTTAATTTATCATATTTTTCCAATTAAATAAAAATAAATGAATAAATATTACACAACATCCTTAGAAAAATTGACTGAGCCCCATGCATACTCAAGAAGGCTTGTGGGTACTCAACTAACAATATATAATATATAAATACTTAAATACATAGAAAAAGATGTGCTCATCACACAAATACAAATGCCCTTATTGGGATTTGAACCCACAACTGTCAGCTTCATAAGCAGGGTCACTACCTACTAGGTCAGAACCGTTATCAGAATTAGAAATTAAGGAATTACTATTTGATGAAAAATTATCTTAAAAAAAATACTAGTAAAAATGTAATAAATGTACATAGGTACAATTTAAAGACCAATACCAGGACAGTAAGGAAAACATAATTATCATACATTAGTAATAATGAATACTTACACGAATTCGGCAAAAGAAGTGAAAATCCATGATCTCTTTGAGGATAAACAATGTAGGACAGGCATGCAGACTCAATCACATCTTAGAAGAAACAAAGGCCGCAAGTTGTTCCCAACCCCCCCCCCCCCCCACCCCCCCCCCCCCCCCCCCCCCCCCCCCCCCCCCCCCCCCCCCCCCCACCCCCCCCCCCCCCCCCCCCCCCCCCCCCCCCCCCCCCCCCCCCCCCCCCCCCCCCCCCCCCCCCCCCCCCCCCCCCCCCCCCCCCCCCCCCCCCCCCCCCCCCCCCCCCCGCCCCCCCCCCCCCCCCCCACCTTCATCAAAGTGTTGTGGTGTATGCACCTAATAACATTTTCTACCGCAACCCTTAGCTCTTGAACGGTTAATTGTTACGTGTCTTTTAGTTGTTAAAAGTGAACAGTAAACAAATGTTTGTTAGTGAAATTGTAGCCTGAGTATTAATACTATCGATTAGTATAATAAAATAGAGAGCGTGTGTTTTTTTTATTTTAGGTGGTTCGAGTCCCGGGCGAAGCAAGCGAATTTTAGAAAATCTTTGATTGCAGTTTTGTTTCTTTTTAAAAATAAAAGAATGTCTCCTTTAAGTAAAATGAGCTAGCTCAAGGATTTAAGGTAGTTTCCCTCCAGGGCCCGAGTTAAATTTCCACACTGTATATGTTAATATAGGTACTATTACTGTGTTTTTTTTGTATTTTTTTTAATTATCCTTAATATTACATTATGTAATAAATTAACTCTTTAATCTTAATAATGTAAGAATTTTGACAAAGTGAGTTTGCCCAGTCTTGAACTTGAAAACGATTTTTTTTTTAATTTTTATTGACTAGCGGTAAATATAACGACTGATTAGTGTAATGACTAAGTCTTTATCGGTGGTAGACAGAAGGAAACAAATGATACTGTTTTCAACAATGGTGAAATCGATTAACTTATTGTTTTTATAGTAAAACGTAAAGTAGTAACCAATTATACTATTGACTTGAACATATTATTTGGAATGACAATTAGAGACATCGTTAATGTAAATATATGACGCAATTTTAAATGAAATGGACGCAATCATAACTTATTGTGCTATAGGCGACTTTAATAAGTAAATATAACAGTATTTAAAATTGAACACATAATAATTAGCCAGTCTTGATAGGCAGACAAACGCGAATCACGCGTGAAAAAGCTCCTCAATATGGACCAATACAAGTTGAGCAATATTCTATTTTAATATATTTAACACGTTTATAATATTATCATATCAGCAATTGACTGATTACATAAACGTCCATCTATGTTGCACACAACCGACTGTGAACACACGCGAACTACGCGTAAAGAAGCTCTCCAATTTTAATATATTTGGTACGTTTATGACATTATTATACCAGCAATAGTCCGTCTGTTTTGAACACACAACCGGCTGCTAACTAGACAAGTCACCATCGATGGCTCCCTTTGGGTCCGTAGTGTGCACTGCCTACAAACGTCAACAGTGGACGTCATAATGTTTGTTGTGAAGGTGTCCACTGTGTCAGGACGCCCACTGAATAAGATTGTGCACTGTAGCGGAATGTCCTCTTTAATGTCCACTCTCTCTCTTTCAATAATAATCAACGATAAGAAACAGCTGCGCATGTCCCTCGTTTCTCTGCACGTGATAAATAAGGTTATAAACGTTAATTTCTATTCCCTTTTCTGCTTTGAGGTTCTCGCCTCCTTTTCATATCATATTTATCGTTTTGTTTTTTATTTAGAAGAAAAATTGCCAAGTTCGTGCGTGGCAGGCACATCTGACTTGGGAGTCCAACCTGTAACAAAAAACTAGTTGAAGCGCATCGCTGCCGTTATCAACGCCAATGGGTTCCAGGTGATCTGACTGAAAACCAGATATAGATTTTTTTGTCGTAGGAACAACAATTTTAAAGATGCTTCCTCCTTATTTATAATGTATCGATAACTGCTTTAGGCTAAGTTCAGATGAACGCGCGGTGCCGCGCGGTTTGCTCAGCGCGTGGTTCAAGATCGTAACAAATCTATGTTGCTGTGACATGACCGCCCGGTGCCGCGCGGGACCGCGCGGGACAAGAACTACAGTTCTGTCTCGACCTGTTCAGTTGACCCGCGCGGTTTGAGGCGTCACCGACACACACAGCTATGAACAAGGACTAATCACAAGCAAATTGCCTCCTTCAAGCCCATTCTTACTTAATGTTGACGCTAGCTTGCCGCGTGCAAGCCGCCATCATCTGAACAGCTCTATCGCGCGGCAGCGCGCGTCACCGCGCGTTCATCTGAACTTAGCCTAAATGCTTAAATTGCTTATGCCACTTTCAAGTTTTGAGTTATATTAGGCTCACTTGCAAATCACTAGTAAAAAAAACATGTGTACAAAGCTATTCATATTATACGATATCTTATAGTTATATATAACTGTCATAAGAAAGTACAATGTATTGATATATTAACATCGTTGAAAAGTCCCTATAAGAGTAAAATCTACTACACAAATCTATTAATTAGCTCAGACTACTTACCTTGAGCATCGTTGGGCAGATAAGCGTTCAAACGGGACAACCAGTCGGCAACCTTAGAGAAGGCCTGGCGAGCCACTTCAGGGGGAGACACGTCTGTATCCAGAAAACACAAATTATAATATTACAGCTACGAATGTCTTAAAAATACGTTGCATAAGGATTATGTATACATATTTATGCAAACATTGGATTGTTTATATAATACTTGTGAACAAACGTCACGACATGTATGTGGAAGTTACGTACCGATGAGGCGGGGCGGGGCTAGGAAGATAATGTTACTTGTTACAATACAATTAAAATCACACAGAGTTATCAATTTACAGATTTGACCTTTAATTATTCATATTACTCGTTGTCTTATTGAATACAGTAGGTACAAGAACGATATGAGCGACGAAACCTCCTTTGTAGCTCAAAACTAATTCAACTTTATATTGAAATAAGAAAGATGCTAGCAAGTACTAGACTAGTTTGACAGTCTGCCTTCTTAGTGTCAAATAAAAGATACAGTCGTTAATGGTGCAAATTTTAGACTTTTCAACACTCGCAAAATCTTCGGGGTACTTCCCGTGAATTCAGAAACTTGAAATTTGACACGAAGCACCCAGATCAAGGAAAAATTACGAAAAGCAGACATTTCAAACAAAAAATATTTTTTTTTAATTTTGAGCTTAGCTTTGTTGTTTTACTATATTAAAATGAAATATTACCAAAATCGGCCAAGCCGTTTACGAAATATGAATAAAAAACGGTTGAAGCCGGTTTTTTTTAATTTTAATTTTATGATTAGGTATTTTATTATCAATGATTAATGCGACATAATATCGTAGGTACCTACTTACACCAAACAGTAAAATATTGACTCATGTATGTATTCAGCTTCATTAAATAATGAATGTTCAAATTCATGCCGCTTCTGCATAACAAATTTCCTAGGTCTACCGGTTAATAATGTCATCTTGGCAGGTGCTTAACATTGGCAATCTTATATATTACTTATATTTGCTATTCTACTTGACATTGGCGAAATCATCGATTGATTTATTGATGGAAGACATATTTTTTTAAAGAAGTTAGTATACAAAAACATTATCTGATATGGCGAGGAGAATACGACCTAATTAGGTCGCCGAAGTCGATCAAATGTGCGACGTACTATCTCACGCTCTAACCAGTGAGAGACTGATAATGATAACAGTCGTCATGGTATGGCAGATTTACGTTCCAGAGTGAATAACAATGAAGTGGAACAAGTTCGGAGACATCGATCGCACCAGCAGCGAGCACGGGAATATGAAATTGATCGATTGCGCAGATGCAATGCTCCTGTGAACATGGAACGAGGAGCATTCTCCTACAATCCGGAAATAGACCGATTATTGTCCAACAGATTGTCGCATCTTAACAATATTTTTGTGCATCTAGGACAGGTATTGCTTCTGTTCTGTCGTTCCATCCACTTATTACAAAAGGGACAATGCATTGTTAAAAGTTAATTATAAGTTTTGGAAAATTGTTTCAAAATATCAACAATATTTTCTTTGAAACTTTGGTGACAGTGACACTGACAGTGTTGACAGGTAAGCACAAACTACTATTAGGTTTGTAATGTGGCGAAGTCGATACAACCTTATTTGTTAACATATGTGTCTATAATCTAATATAATGTGACTTGCACCATGGATATGTTTGCGTGATTCGCCCACTTTTTCCACCCTCTATGGAGCCGATACTAAGACTATCCGATGATGCCTTTATAAAGTTGCCGGCTGTAAAATACATTTAAATGAAAATGGTTTATATTAAGAACTAAGTGATACAAAGTTCACCGGGTCATCTAGTAAATAAATAAAATTATAATTGCATAAGTTGATACAAAATGCTATGCAATAGCTTTACCGCGGCAGTCCCCGAGTGCCACAAGTCTTTTTTTTTTTTATCACAGGCAACAATTCGGTTGCCCGGTAACCCCAAACTTAGATCCATTCAGCGGCGGTTAAAACCGTACTGCGACTAGAATATCTACTGTGAAGCATATAAAACAGTCGGCGGGAGCTAAACACCTAGTCACTTGTTTGCCGCGGTAGTAACCGGAGACCGTGCCTGCAGGCAGCGGCGACCCCCCGAGGCCGCGGCGGACTGACCTGAGAAGGAGGGCGCAGATCTCGGCGCCGCCGGCCTGTCGTCGCTCCGGGGCCCCGGCCGGCCTGCCGCTCCAAGCCGCCCTGACAAATATAAATTCACTTACATTTTCTGCTTTTCTAATAAATACAAAACTATGTAAAAAAACAATATAAAATACAAACACATTATAAAAAACCTAACCTAGGATGCCACCGTTAACGGGGTAGGGCCCGGGCTGCCGGTGGTCAGAGCTACAGGGAGAGGAACCGCCGGACTATGCGCTCCGTGTCTAGAATTACCGCCTTCTAAATCTGACCCTTGATCCAACTTTACTTCTGAAGGTAAGGTTTTTTAATTTATACCTTCCATCATAAAATGAGCAACATGAAATGGTAAATAGGTACATGAATAAATATAAAAGACATTATTTATGCCTACCTATAAATGTAACAACGGTTTGAGAGTTGCCTTCAAGATTTTTCTACGATTCCATCAACAAATCTTAATTAAGCTAAGATCAACATATTTTTACCCTTGTAAACATCCAATTGGATTTAGGCGTCTTCGAGTAATCGGGGACTGTACATTTAAAAAAGTCTTCTCTCGTTCTTCTCATTTCTTCTCATTCTCAGAAGTTACCGAGAAATTCTCATGTCGAATGTTTCGCAACTTTGAAAACTTCTCTTGCGTGCATTGTACGGTACGCGCAATGCTAATGATTTGAAGTTATAACTTATTAATAAGAGAGTCATAGATTATTGTGCAAAATATTAATGCAAGTACAGTAGATTGAAAACAAAAACAGATTAGCTGTACCGGCCACGCACAAGTCACGACAAGATAGACCTTCAGTCCTTGGAACAGCTCGGGAAGTATGTCTTCAATTCACATACACTACATACAGTATAGAATGAACAACAGAAGTAGCTTAGAGACCGAGGTACTGAAAATGAGCTGTATGAAATGAGCGTGTCAAGATAATTTTGAACACCTGGCCCGCTTAGTTATATCTGCTTTTGATGGGGTAACTAACATACCATCAGAATAGGAGGAATCTGTTATGATGCGAACAGCTTCTCCGGGGCGCTGATGTCCACTGCGCTCATGCAAGAGCTCCCTCCTAGGAACCTGGGAAAACCACACACATTCATGTTTAAAGTTTTATTTACAATAACTACAATATTACAATAACTAGGTACGAGTACTTAACTACTTACTACATTAAATCACCCCGCTGCACCCCCATTAGTTTGTTGGAAATGGGAAGGCGCTAGCGTGTCTAGGCAGGTAGAATCCCACACCAGCATCCGTCCCAAGGTCCAAGGAACCACCCTCATCAGGCCTCTTGCCATCATCTCACAATGCCGATCGGCTCAAAAAGAGCAGGCACATTGATGGTGGCAAGAGACCGACGGATTATGTCATTAAGGGTTGCGTGTCTAGAAAAACGGCCTGCACTTTTTTGACAAGATAATCCATGGTGTCCCAGTCGGTCCACGTCCGTCCGTGCCACAAGAAGAGTATGTGTGTGGCGTACATACCGAAACTCCAAGTCGCAAACCAGTCGCCAGTCTAAGGGAGGTCGGATCCAAGAAAGTACCGGTATATGGCGATGGACGGGCATGTAGCCAGTAACCAGCTTCCCGGGCTCCGACCGCCAATAGCCTCGCACGGTTTGTACGTGTATAGTTTTATTAATTCGGGCATCGGAAATAAACAAATAAAAATATAAAAACCCTTCAACACACGACTAATCGAATATAATTTGAAGGCCAACATTCATATTTTCATATTAGTTTCATCAACAATTCAGTTGTTTAAAAAATGCAACAGGGAAATCTAATGCAGGTATCATAATAATTATTTCATGAAATACTTTGCGTAATTATATTGTCATACTAATTCAAGCCATATAAAGCATGCTCCGCATAAAATCACTTTGGTATTTTATATATTCAATTGACAAAATCGGTCACTAGGTAGTACGGTAAAATTTATTACAGGTTTTGGATCACAATACTTATATACATACACATTCTTTTTTAACCTCATGAACCCCTTAAGTCAGACTAACTTTAAGGCGCGACCACACCGCTGATTAAAACACGGCGTAACATTGTTCCTTTCTCTTGAAATACAATGTTACTTGAGCAGAGTTATTATTTTATAGCAATTCTTTCGATTGCCATCGTAAAGGTGATTTTTTTCGACATTTACAATTCAATTAAAATCAGTTAAGACTTCGGCCAACCTCGGTAATTGTCGTGAATCCCTCGTCTATCACATAGAGTTATCAATTTACAGATTTGACCTTTAATTATATATATTACTCGTTGTCTTATTGAATTCAGTAGGTACAAGAAAGATATGAGCAACGAAACCTCCTTTGTAGCTCAAAACTAACATTCCCGTGAATTCAGAAACTAGGAATTTGGCACGAAGCACCCTCATATAGCACAGATCAAGGAAAAATTACGAAAAGTAGACATTTCTAACAAGATCAAACAAAAATATTTTTTTAAAATTTTGAGCTTAGCTTTGTTATTTACTAAATGAAAATGAAATATTACCAAAATCGGCCAAGCCGTTTACGAAATATGAATAAAAAACGATTGAAACCGGGTTTTTTTTATTTTAATTTCATGATTATTTTATTATCAATGATTAATGCGACATAATGTCGTACCTACTTACACCAAACAGTAAAATATTGACTCATGTATGTATATATATATTTATATACTGTATACAAGTATAGCTTCATTAAATAATGAATAATCAAATTCATGTCGCTTCTGCATAACAAATTTCCTAGGTCTACCGTTTAATAATGTCATCTTGGCAGGTGCTTACACATTGCGTTTATGATACTTCAAATTAAATGCTACCTAAAACTAATCGCGGCAATGTATATCGTGTCATTTCCGACTCCGGAATTAAGCGATGATACCCGAGAAAACCGAAGTCTTAACTGATTTTAATTGTATTGTACTCCCCACTCCTTGTGTGCGATTAGATGTATTGTACGACCTCGAATTTTTATTTATGTGTATAACGTAATGTTATACAGGCAGCGTGAAGAAAATGTACCCGGAAGAAATGTATATGTAACTAAAAACGATTGTGTCATAAAAAGGGCTGAAATTCTTGGTGTTGCTAGTAGTTCTACACGTACGATATCATACTCTGAATGCCTGAAATTGGATTACGTTAATATTTCCAAGCAAATGACACTGACAAACTATACGAACGTTCTGGGTCAGTTGTCGGGGCAGAGTTAGCGTTGTTTGACTCTAACGAGCTTAATCGAGACAACTTAGCAGTCAGGTAAGTCTTTTTCTCAAACATGCAATGAAATATCGTCCTTGCGTGTCTCATATACGGCCGGGAAATATGTCGTTGCAGGCCTAGGCCGGGAAGTAATTTTTGTTTTTAATTTTATGTATACCTGGCGTCTGTGTTCATGAAGCCTGTTCAAACAGCTGAATTATATTTCTATTATTATTTTTAGTGACTAAATGATTAGCGGGCTAAAAAATAATCTCGCCTTTTTCAGACGAAATGGTATGAAGAGATTTATTTTATTTATCATAAAAATGAAGATTCATAACATCATATACATGCTCTCAATTTAAAAATTAATTGCCGAAATATTGGCAACACCAAACACTACTCCACGCATGCGCGTTTTCGAACGCGCGTTAGAGTCAACCAATCACATGACACGATAGCAGTTGTTTTACTTGTTTTAATAATGGCGGAATGGAAAAGTTTCTCGGCGTGTAAAACTCTGTTTATTAAGACTAAATAGTGGTAAATGGTGTGATTCAATGTTTTGTGACTTAGATATAGTGTTTCGGGTTTATAAAAATTGAATAATCTAACCGGGCCCGGTTTTATGTATCTATATTTTGTTATTGTGTACCGCGAAAGGCAGATACCGTAGCGCCAACATTTAAAAGGTAAGTGGATTATTTTTTGGTGTTTTTTTTTAATGTTGTATTTATAGTGATTATAGCCAGACTATTTATGATAGTCATTAATTATTAATTATTACAGCGAAGGCAAAAATACTACAAAGCGGGATTGGAGGGAAAATTAAAAAACTTTTGTCGTATTTTTGAGTGGTATTTTTTATATATTTCATTGCATTAGTTTGAGAAAAGCACTATACATGCCTAGCAGTGAAAGGGTCTTGCAGGCTACGTATACTATCCGTCTATACAACTCAGCCTGCAACCCCCTGTTTCCTGGTGGCTGCAGTAATGTACTATTTTGCATTAATGGGCTTAATTTAACGTTACATCTACTTATCGATACATTTTATTACTATTTTTTTGCTATTCCTGTCAAAATTTTAATTGTCAATCTACTCCGTGAGTTGTTGGATTCTAGTTTAATATTAGACTAACAAAGGAAAATAATACAAGTACCACTCTCTATGTAAGCATTCTTGCGACATACAAATTAAAAAAAGTTAAGCTGTTAAACATGCTGCACGACCAGCTTTTTCAAATATTAAGTTTGATAAATAAACAAGGCAGCGATTTAAAATATTATTTACTTGATTAAATAGTAGTTATTTTAATTTTGATATTTTCTTACATTCATTGAAAAAAGCGGCCCTCACTTAATCCAGCTTCGTCTACGACTCACGGCCACCTACTCGTATCGCAATCTCGTCCTGCAATCCTTATTATGGACCTCCCCTGTTGGCTTTAACTGTCACATTGATCAGGAATGTTTTATTGTAGCAGCCCTTTTAAAGTTCATTACTGCATCTATGAAATTCCAGATCCTTTGGGCAAAATATCTTGTAGCTAAGGTTGCAGTGTGTGCCGCCCTAGGTAGGTAATTCTGAGATATGTGGTCCAGGAGCAGGAGCAAAGGATATGTATCTATTGAATAAGCTATTGCATATCTAAATAATAGAGAACCATAAGTAATTATGTAATATAATTAATTAGTGACTGCTCATTGTAATTTGCAAACTACTAGTTGTATCCTTTTAATTGTGCCTCCAGCACTAACACGCGCGAATTTCCCATGTGTAGTGCAAAGGCCTTTTATGACTAAAAATTACTTATAGATGTATAAAAAATGCTGGCAGATAAGACAATATAACAAATCATGATCAGCAGTATCGTACGAAAATAAATCTTATCTCCCTTAATTTACATGTTTTCGCTAAGCCTTAAAAAAAAATATACTCGTTTTAAGTCTGATACGAAATTCAGAATTTTAGTTTGGATAAAACGAACTTTAGCATATGTATTCAAATCTTTAGTGCCTCAGTACCCTGTATCGAAGCTTTATTGATGGTATTATTTAATTAGCCATTATGACAAAGTAATAGCTGTGTAATAAATTGTTTTAATAACAGTTTCGGCTTTTAAAGCAGCATAGAGAATCTAATATAATATAGGAGTAAGAAGTAGAGAACACCAAATGAACAGCAGCTAATCTTTTTTAAACGAGCGCCGAATTGCATATTCAAAGACAAAGCACAAATTAAAAAGGCCGGTTTAGTGATTTCAGAACCCAATTACCTAATGAAATCTCATGTGAAGTGTGAAACAGCACGCACTTTATTAGTCGTTTTAAAAAGTACATAATCTTGACATAATCAATATAATTAAAACTTTTTTTTTTTAATTAAAAGCCTTATTGCTTTAAATGACGAGCAAATTAATTGTCTTCGAAGTAAATTTTACCTTCGCTCGGAGGTTAAAATGTATTTTGATATCTATAATTATTTTTAGTAAACTTAAATCCAGATAAAACAAACTAAATATCCCATATTTATATACCACCTACGCTGAACTTATCGTCGGGACCGGGACGGGTCAAACTTGAAACAGCGGTCATGGTCAACAGGTTAACTTTATTTTAGTTCTTTTATTTCATAAAAAAATATCACGGTAACCGAACATATATGATTTTATGACTATGATATAGTATTTAAAAACCATTTCCAATCAAACAACTCTATTAAAGTAATTTGATTTCTTTCTATAGTTAGACTTCGACGCCACATGCATATGTGCTGTCTTTGAATTTCTGATCCAATCTCCGACAGAAACTACTTATCTATTACTAACCAAACTTGCTGAGCTTCTTCTAGAAAGAAATCCATCTTAATAAAATATGATTACACCCTGCGCTAGAAAATGGCGACACTGACGGATAATAGGATCATACTGACGAGCTACATTTAATATTAAGATTTTCTCGTAAAACGTGTTCGCGGAATTTCAGTATAACAACAGTCGTACTTTTATTTTTGGCGGGAAATTTATAAAATATTGGGTTGGTCATTTGGTGTAGTAGACTCAAACTCAAACTCAAACGTTTATTCAGTAAGTAGGCCACAAGGGCACTTTTACACGTCGAGTATACAAAAGTAAAAGAGAAAAATAAAAACTACACCGGTTCTAACCCTACACCTCTGACCCGAGAAGTATTTTGACTTTTATGACCGGCAAGAAACTCGGCGGGACTTATTTTTTCAAAACAGTATTACAAAAGATATCTTATAAAAATTACATAAAAATGCGTTATTCTTTAAGAAAACATATCCAACAATTACAAAAAAAATCTGCCAAAGGAAAAATTAAAATAATTATTAATTACTTAAAAGTTCAAATCTGACTGCTAAGAACGAAGTTAACAAAACGTTCGATATGCTTTCTTATCTGAATTGTGTTCTTTATTCTAATTTAGAAATTACAAAATTAGTAATCAAAAGTTTCAAAAAATATTATATGTATAGTTATATTGTTTTCAAAATATACACAAAAATATAAATACATACTTATTACAAATAAACCTCAGAGATGTATAAGGTCTCCAGGTGTCATGATTTCAATATACATACTAACACTTTTTGTTTTTTAAAGATAAACAAGCACCGAATGAAGTGTATCGCGTAAATAAACAAGAAGAAAACTACCTAAAACATAGCCCCAAATAGCCAAAACAGACCGGTCTCCACAAACAGCACCCGTTCACGAGTATGACGCGTATCTCAGCCATCGCCTCCCTCAACCTTTCTTCGGGAAAGTGGCGACCCGATCAACGACGCCACCATAAGCAAAGACTTTTAAGTGAGCATGACATGTTCAGGCTGGCAGGCTCTATCAATTAACAAATTTAGTCACATGTACATCCTGGTGAGAAGCCACATTCTGTGCTTGTCCATTACATACTTAAATAACACTTTAGTTATGAAAGGCATATAGAGAAATGTCTCTATGCGTCAGAAGCTATAAATATTTATTTATGCAAATAAATATTCATGAATAATAATATAAATACAATAATTAGGGATGTATAATGTCCCTAAGTGTCTAAAGAGTAAAATAAAACATTATAACAAATAAAATAAAAAAAGAAGAGAACAACATGTCTCGTGTCAAACAAACTGGACACTAGTAGGTAAAGACCATATAGTAATGGAATAATCTGTACTACAGTATCAAGCTACAGGCTTGAAGGCATCCTTATCCTCAATGAAATCTTTCAGAGTATAGTATTCCTTACTTAACAAATAGTTAGTGTTTGACGTATGACTTGAATTTATTTTGTGGCAAATTAACTACATCAGCAGGAACTTTATTATAAAAGCGTGTACAGTTTCCAGCGAAAGATGAACGAACCTTGGCGAGGCAGTGGCCGGGCACAGCAATTTGATTTTTATTTCTAGTGTTAAAGCTATGGATATCACGGTTAAGTTTGAATTCTTGGATGTTATTCCGCACATACATAATGTTTTCTAGTATGTATTGAGACGCTACAGTGAGAATATTTGCTTCCTTAAATTTTTCTCTTACGGATGCTCGACCGCGCATTTTATAAATGCCGCGGACAGCTCGCTTCTGTAGCACAAATATGGTCTCAATATCAGCCGCTTTACCCCATAACAGAATTCCATACGACATAACACTGTGAAAGTAACTGAAGTATACCAGCCTGGCAGTCTCAATGTTCGTTAAATGGCTGATCCGCCTCACTGCATAGGCTGCTGAACTAAGTTTCCCTGCTAGGGTGGCTATATGTGGATGCCATTGCAATTTCGCGTCCAGAGTGACTCCCAGGAAAACAGTTTGATTTTCAAATTCCATTGTATCACCGTTTATTGCAATCTTGCTGTTGTTAATCTGCTTGACGTTGGGAAGAGTAAATTTGATGCATTTCGTTTTCTTGGCGTTCAAAAGAAGGTTATTTGCCGTAAACCAGTTCTCTACTGTGGAGATAGCATTGTTAATGCTCTCGAAGTTACTTTCCCTTCTGTCCACTTCAAAAATCAGCGATGTGTCGTCTGCAAACAGCACTATGTCATGTTTATCTTTCACAAGTTTCGGTAGGTCATTAATGTATACCAAAAACAGAAACGGGCCAAGAATAGAGCCTTGAGGCACGCCAAGTGCTATAGAGGACCCGGAAGATTGAGCTCCATTAATAATCACTCGTTGTGTTCTGTTCGAAAGATAAGACGAAACGAGATCAAGGGCCCTAGTTTTTATCCCATAATGGCACAGTTTTCTCTTTAAATTTTCATGATCAACGCAGTCAAACGCCTTCGAAAGATCGCAGAATATTCCAACAGCGTCTTGTTTTTTTTCCCATGCGGCAAATATATGATTGAGAAGGACAGCACCTGCATCAGTGGTCGAGCGACCTTTGGTAAAACCAAATTGATTTCTATCGAGCAATTTGTTTCGGTCGAAATGTGTCAAGAGTTGATTTAGAATTAGCTTCTCGAAAACTTTGCTCAAAGCCGGCAGTATTAATTCTAATCTCGATCCTGATTTAAACAGGGGGATAACTTTGCTGTGCTTCATTATATCCGGAAATACTCCTGATTCAATACATCTGTTGAAAATATCAGCTAAGTGTGGTGCAATCGATTCAACAATGGAGTGTAGTACTTTGATAGATAAGCCCCAAAGATCTTCAGTTTTTTTTTAAATTTAGTGATCTAAAAGTTTTAATAACTATATTTGGAGAGATATAAGAAAATGTGAAAAGTTCTGTACACTCCACTACATTCGTTTTCAATATTACCTCAGCGACGTCAGGCGATGATTGAAGAGACTTTGTTGTTTCTACCGGTATATTAAAGAAAAACTGCTCAAAATGATCCGCTACTTCCTGGTCAGAACTTACCAAAGTATTATCAATACGAAGGTTATAGTGTGGATCTTTGATCTTACGTTTCCCAGTTTCGTCATTGATTACTAACCGTTACCGTTTACCGTATACCGTTTTAACTTTGTCCTTGGAATTCTGGATTTTTTTGGACAAATAATCAGCTTTAGCAGCGGCACACAACATCTTGAAAGATTTGGAGAAGTTCTTGACATATTCCAGAAATTCCGGATTTTTATTAATACTTCTCAAATCATATAGATCATAGAGCTGGCGTCTTTTTTCATGGATATCCGGCGTAGCCCAGTCGCTAAATTTAGTCTTGAGCTTGCCCTTCACCTTCCTCTGAATAAAACAGGCATCAAATTCCCTTTTAATACAGTTAAACAACTCGACACTCATACGGTTAGGGTTTTCCTGGGTAAATGGAAGACAACATAATCGTTTCTTCATATTGCGACTGAATAAATCTAATCTCTTTTCTGAAATTGGTCTGCACATGGTGTTTTGTGGAATAACCTCAGTTTTTCCTCTAAAAGAGGCTTTTTGTCTACAGTGGTCAGAGCTCAAATTGTTTATTATGGATTTACTAGTCGCGTCCTTGTTACTGAAAATGTTATCTATACATGTAGCACTGGTCGCTGTAATACGAGTAGGCTCACAATAGTAGATTGTTTGACAAGGGGCTAAAGTAGGCCATAGTACTACGAGATGGTTGTTTTCCCGAACGAAGTGAGGGAAAATTTTTCGAGGGGTAATATGGCGTTTAGACCCGAGTTATGCATACTAGTTTTCACTTCGATTGCGAGATAATAAGATAAAATAACATTTCAACAATTAACAAATACAATTTTATTCACCCGCAATGAATTCTGAGCCAAAAATGTTTAGTTTGGCAGTCTTTGTATTTTTTTCACTCCTTTGATACAGATAGGATATATACGCCGTGAATAAATGCCATAGACAACGTATAATTGGGGCTTCAAAGAGTTTGCCAACGATTTAAACTTTTTTTTAATGCTTGTGAAGTAGAAACTAAAAAGCACCTAATGCTTTGACAATTTGATTGCGTTTCCTCATTGGTCGATTTTAATATTGTGGTATTGTCTGATTGGTTGATACTTTATACAAAGTTTTTTAATGATTTCACATTTTTAAACAGTATTCGCACCAAAAAAGAATCTAGAGTTGCGATTAACTTCGATATCTGTCGTGATTGGTGGATTTAATACGATGAAGCGTTCTGGTTGGTCAATTTAAAACGTTTTGTATATCATAAATATGTATACATATTTTCCCAAGAGGCTAAATGTATTACTTTAGTCCGCCTTGGCAAGCATAATATGACACACTTTTCGAGCATGAGAAGTGAAAAATAAATTTACTAGATTATAGCATTTAAATGTACTAAGTAACCTCACAGACATGGATGATGATCCAAGTAAGTTAATATTAAAATCACCACACACAATTACACATTTATTACAACTAAACACGCTAGTAAGAACTTCGTCAATCACTGATTCGAATAAGTTAAAGTTTGCCAATGGAGGCATGTACACGCATATAATTATAAACTGTTCTAGCTCTACACAAGAAAGTTCAATATGGCGTTCCACAGACAAGTCAACAATGTCTCTACGCTCTTTACTTTTTATATTATTGTTGACCATGATTAATGACCCGCCGCGAAAGGAGGATTTTCTAAAAAATGAACTTACTATACTATGATTGTTGAAATTAAACATAAATTCATGACCTTTAAGCCAGTGCACTGTCATGTGGTTTAGCTTGTATGGAGAAAGTTTCAAAATTCGATAACTCCCAAAGTATCACATATAGCGCCAATATAAAAATATGTTATCATTTAGTTACTTAAAATCTAATAGGAAAACAGTATAAAATGGTTTTATTAAGTATATTTGACCGTTAAAAAAAAACAAAATGATATTTAAATAATATGAGAAATTTGTACAATCTTCAAGCCTTCCGCAAATACAAATAAAATATATATTACATATTTTTCCCTCATAATACAAAAGAACAACAGTATATTTAAATATAAAACGCAATAAAAACATTTTAAGTTAGTTACATATATATTTAGAGACATGCTAACAACGAACAAAAATTGTATCGTACAATATTGCACGTTATTTGTCAATCACGTTAAACATACTGACTTATATATATTAAAACTTAAAGTTATTTTTAAAGATATATTTAGACATCTAATTAACTAAGTACCGACTGTGACAAACTGTATTTTTTCTTCTTTGGTATTGCCCTGAGACCTGTAATCATAGGGTCTGAATTTACTAAAAGACGATCCTCATTCGTCATGGTTCGTGACATATTCCTAGTACATATTATTAAGTCTAAATTGTTTCAAATTTTGATTTGTTGATTCAGCAGCTTCTTCTGACAGCTCTCCTATCGGTGACATCATATGGTCAATCACTTCAGCCCCGTGAATAAGGACTTTATGAACAGAAGCCGGCATATAGTACCATCTATATTCTTGAATAAGCTGCTTGGCCGTTTTAAGTGCATACGTGTTAAATCTTTCAGAATTTACTTTTTATTCCGAATGTATGCACGCTAGAATTGTGTCACACCTATCAATTAGCTTTTTTATACCTGTGATCTCTGCTGAAATAGCAGAATTCTCAAAAAACCTGCGCGCCGTATTACCATCATTCGATGTTCCACTGCACTCCCTCCGCTTCTTGGCTTGCCAACAATTTATCCCAACTGCAACTTTTTCTTAAATGTGACTGGATTTCTTTCTTTGTTTTGGCTAATATTTGTTTATCTTCACTGGTCTTAACACGCTATTTTTTATGTCTCGTCGATATAATATTATTTTCAGCGTCGTCCGGTAGCAGTTGTAGATTATTCGCAGAATATGGAGTGTTCTTTCAATATATGAACCTTTTGTAGAATGCCGCAATTCAAAATATACATCCTTGAAAACGTGCAGTGAAAAAAAGTACATGAAAATGAATAAAATATGTATTAGGAAAGATAGTTAGAAATGATAAAAGTCATGTTAGTCTTGTAGCAGGCGCTACGAAATTCGTAGAAGGCTCTTAACTTAAAGTCCGGTACCATCCGGTAATACAGCCCTTATTATTTTAAAACTACGTTTTATGGACTATATAAATAATGTAAAAATATTGGGTACCTATTGACCTAAAGTTATTAAAAGTCTCTACAAGTATTTGTAATAGCAAAATAAACTTCTTATAAAATAGGTTACGTAGACCTCTGGTGTTTCTATATAATAAATAAATTACGATTTCAATAATACAAATTAATAATAATACATACCTTTATCTATAACTTCCATACTAATGCAATTGATAACAGGCAAACAATTCCGAAAAATACGTCGTACACATACTTTCACTTTAACGAGCTACTGATATCGGTAATGACACGTGGTCGGTGTGCTCACTTTGAAGGTACGAAAAATAATGATTAAATAAATATATTTTAAAACTATTTATTGTTTTGGAAAGTCTGGCTATTAGTGGGTGATTTGGCATAGGTTATTTAAAACAAACCCACCGTCGTTTTCCTAGACTTATGGCATTGTACGTGACCACTGTGCAGTGCTCCGTTATACAAAGGACGTCAATGTTCGAGTGTTGTATGAACAAATCAATTTCGAGTTGTTTACTGGTAAACCCTTGAATATTTTGGTGAACTAAGTACAAATCATCGGTTTTATTACTCATACTAGCATCGCAGTTATGTATGGGAACAGAGCCGGTCGGTGCACACGTTGTCGTAGGAGTTAGTTTAAATGGACATCACCAGACGGCTCCCTCCCTAAATCCGCCGTGTCAGAGACGACGGGTCCCACAATAGTTATTACATGCTAACAGGTTAGCACAGTCAATAAGACATCTTTTCCGAACGTAAGTTCTACTACAGGGCATCCAAGAATATTTAATATATTTATTCGTATCATAATTATTTACATCACGAGACGGCACCCTATCTAAATCCGTCGAGTCAGACACGACGGGGCCTTCAATATTAAATGCTAACAAGTTAGCACAATCAATAATACATCTTCTCGGAAGATAAGTTCTATTATAGGGCATAATAAAATTTGTAATAAATTTATTCGTATCAAAATACGAAATCGTACTACTGTACAAAGCAAGATTATAAAATATGGAGTTGTAAGAATAAACCCTCTCATTTACTTTGCTAGACATTCTATAAGACAAATTTCGCCGGTCAATACGTGACAGGGTTTCGGCTAAACGTAAGATGCCTCGTTTGGTGCAATCTACACTATTACCTACAAACACTACAAGCGTGGAATCGCGCTCAAACTCGCCGACAGAGATACAGTCGGTCAGACGATCGACGGAGGCGCCCGGGTGACAGTTTAGTAAGTAGTAGAATTAATTGTAGTTATGGTAGTAGACAATTCTTTTTAAATTTTCTGTGCCCACATATATTCAAATCCAATAGAAAAAATTGCAAATAATCTAAACAGCTTTGACAGAATCTTCATATATTTTTCAACGTTAAAACACAAAAACCTAAACACAAAAAAATTACTATACAATTTAATTTAAAATTAATAGTAATTTCAGTAAATTCCAATCAATTGACGTCTTTGACATTTTGTAAGTTTCACACGTCTGTATTTACGTTAGTAGGTAAAGAAATTGTTCGTGTGACAATTTATATTTTTATAATAAAATAATCTATATTTTTATACCAAATTGTCACCCCACTGTTTTTTCTAAATATTGTTTTTCAGAACTTCGAGTTTATCCTTTTCTTGACACACTATTCCTATTAATGATATTCAGGTTTTACTAAATGGTACTGAATAAATGTTAGAACTAGTACTGAAAGTATCTAATTATTTATAGAGCACTGCCCTACTATATTATTGTTTGCGACTTGTAACCATTGCAGTTTTACGTTGTATACGGCTTCCGGTCGAGTTCGTATTTGATCGTAGTTATTAACTGGCTAAAATAGTAATAGGCGGACCTCTCTTGATATGGACATTATTATCTTCATGTCTTCACTATTCCGCTGCGCTGCTTATTCGATGGTGCAATCCGTTAAACTCACTCGCGCACCTTTTGCATAAATAATTACTTGCTACATTTTTCCGCAAAAAATACAATGCAATAAATACACATGCAAGTATTACTGATTGGTTTGGTTGGCGGGTTGGTTATTTAACCTTAGTGGATAACGGCAAGATATTTGCCGCCATAGGCATCTCACTTTTTTTTTGCCCAGTGAAGGCGTTGTTATTTAATGTTAATTTTACATAGTATTGTAGTATATACTCGTACCAATATATGAAAATAAAACAGAGGCTTTAAAAGTAGTTGCATCTCTTGTAAACTGTTAGTTCTTTGGCTAGATCCTAAATATTAAAAACATTACATACATTTGAACAAAAATGTTAATGAAAATTTCATTACGCCTGATTTTGTTGATAATATTAATTCTCATATTTCAAACGTCCAATTAATGGTTTTAAACATTACAATAACTCATTATAGAAAATTCGTAAAATTACCTACAATTTTTTAGACAGTATGGAAAAAGGTGATGTATATCATTAATTGAACGGTAGTGGCAAACATATTGCCATCTAATAAGTTTGATATGACGATACTCGCTTAAACGAGTATTGTATACGAGTATGAGTGCATTCATCTCATTATATTAATATTACTATTTAAAATCTATGGTAAAAAACAACTGTACCGATACCAATAAAAGAATTACCTTCCACAAGACACCCATATCAATTTCATAGGTAACGCTCGAAGCGGAGCGCTCACGATTGCGCTTCAATGAAACAAAATTCAGTACAATTCCTAATACGAAATCCAATAAGAGTGAAAGAGAAATTTAGCCAGAGTCCAGAGCGTGAAACAGAAGATTTTCTATGAAAAATAGCAAAATTTGGAGCGCCGCTCACGCGACGTTGCCGGGTCATCCCGCCCGCAACACAGCGATTGCGGGGACGCGACGTTGTCACTCCTATATAAACAAACACTAGTCAACAATGAATGCGCGCGAATGTAAATTCGGGAATTTTCTAATTAATAACCATTTAATACGTGTTGAAATAGCCTATACTTATCAATTGTTACTTGTGAGTGTTAAAATGGACAATTATAATGTGGTTCATTAAAAAGTGTGAAAAAACGTTACAAATACGGCTTGAATTGAAGGCAAAGTGACCGCCACGGTCTGAACTTGTCCTTATGCAAAAAATTACTTACGGCGAAAAATACGCGTGTGTTTAAATCCGAACAATATGTGAAAACACCGTGGTTATGTGGTTGTGATAAGCGATAAGAGTAACAAACTATTTTGTTTTCCGTGTCTTTTATTCGAAGTGGTCGCGGCCGGCGGAGCGGAGGTAAGACTGCTTGGACTGAAACGGGCATTGACGACCTAGCTCATCTTTCAATCAAGATGAAAAAATGTTCACAATCTCGATACCGTGTTTAATTTGTTAAATTAACTGCATTTAGTCGCAAGGCACTAGATTCTGCGTACTTACCTACCTACCGAAAGTTTTGCATGACACAAACGGCTGATTAATCCGAATAATCCGACATAAAATTTTCACAAAAAAGTTACACTTAGATATTCTTGCACACCAAAAAGACAAACGTATGCATTTCGTCTATAAGTATTTTTTTTAAATAAATTGTAGGTACTGCTAACGCTATGTACCTATTTACATTGTTTTATTTCAAGTGAACTCCTATACAATTTAGTCACGAGCCGCCTCTGCTCACGTATCTTAAGGTTCTCGAAGAGCCGCCGCCAGCGACGGTTCGGCACGGAGCTCATGAATATGGTTCACGAAATGGACCGAAACATAATGTCGAGCGGTATTCGACCTTAAAATACGCGAGTGACCCGTATATATATATTTTAGTATGTCTGAGTCTCACGGGAGTTTTCTATTAAAAGTTGTTAAATACCATTGAAATCAAAGTTGCATTATACGTATGCAATGCATGTCATAAAGTCAGTGTTAAAAATTTTAATACTGCAAGTAGGTAATCTGTAAACATATAATCGTTTGTCCTGATTAACTGACTAACTGACCGATCATCAACGCCGAGCCGAAACCACTGAAGCAGTTGAAACTTATTTTTATAACGTAGAGAAGCAATAAGAAAGGATTTTATGAAATTCCACACCTAAGGGGAACAAAAGAGGGTTGAAAGTTTGTATGGGGATTGTGTACAATTTGAAGCGAGAGACTTTAAATTTTGTGTTAAGACTCCTTATTTGAATACAAGAAAAGTCATTTCAGCGTTTTTTGAATTTCATCCCCTACGGGGTCAAAAAAGGGGATTGAAGTTTGTATGGAGACGGAGTCAAATATCAATTGAGAGACTTTAAAAGTTGTGTTTAAACGTTAAGGAAAAGAAAAGTGATTTCAGCGTTTTCTGAAATTCATCCGTTAAGGTTAAAAACGGGGGTTACAATTTTCTAAAATTTTCTCAAATTTTAACATAGAGATTTAAAACTATTTAATTGACTTCTTATAAAATACCCTAAAACCATTTCAATAATTTATGAAATTCATCACCTAAGGGGTTAAAGAGGGGGTTGAAAGTTTGTATAAAGCTGGAAGAAAATTTAAAGCGCGAGATTTGATGCTTTGTGTATAAACTCCTTACTAAGATACAATCACAGAAACGGCGGCGTTTTTTGATATCTTAAGGGCTTAAAAAAAAGTTTAAAGTTTGTACGTAGCGTGTAAAACATTTTAAATTTACAATAGTTAGTACAATACTAACAACTTTTAAGCGATGGGCATTTTCGCAAGAAGTGATAGACTTGACTAATTATTTTAAAGCAGGTAAATTGAACTATCGGTGCATACATACGTAGGCTGCGTATCGTTATGATCAACTTCGTATGCTGTTTAAGCAACAATAACAATTGCTTCCGGTTAGTGGCATTCTTCTGCGCGTGCGAAGCCGTGGGCAAAAGCTAGTTATTTATATACATATACATATGTATACACACACACGCACATATGTATATACATAATTACCATACTTAGTATAATATAATTTGTTTTTATTTCTGTTATTATTAAGATAGTTTTAATTATTATTTTCTTAAGTCACAGTCAAAGAGAAACGAGACTTTTTATAAATTTTTGATCGTTTTCAACCCTTTTTTATATTCTATTAAAACATTATGATTATCGTAACTCATTGACTAAGTAGCAAAATATCGTGGACCACAAAAAAGTATATGAACTATTCAAAATATAATAATTTGATTTATTACATTACTTTCTTTTTAGGCCCATGTGAAAACTTTTTATTACTTATTTTTTTATGGTTCATTTGAATAAACATGGCAATTAACCCGACGGTAGCAGTAGTATCCGTAACTATTACTCGATTAATATCGTATGGCTTTAACGTCCTTTTATATTTTTGCTACTTAGTTGTTTGTGTGTCGTAACTGTACACTCACCGGTAACACTCGCCGAGGCTTCCGCAGCGCGCCGTTCGCCGACTCAGTTTGGCGAAGCTCGTTCGAGTGTCCATTCAGTGAGCTGTGGCGGTTGTGTCCATTTGTTACAACTTGGTAGCCGCTCGAGCTGTCAGAGTGTCCGTTCATCGACACGGCTTGATGAGAGCCACCAGCATATAAGCCATTAGAGTGTCGACGTGTGATCATCTTACTATTTTCAGTGGCTAAATCGCCAACTTTCGGTAGGCTGTTGGACATGGCGTTCGTTAAATTATTATTGCCATAAAGGTCATTCGACTTGTTATCAAAATGCTGGTCAGCATGGTCAGGGCGTCCAGGTGTAGGAGGCGTCTTATTCATTGTTTGGCCGTGCACCGGTATAGACTCAATTGTTTCAGGCATCGCTGGTGACGTCATTGTAGTCGAATCAATAAATCCAGGTTTGCGGTTGTTATAGTCCAGCATGTATCGTAATTCAGCCGAAACTGATTTGGATCGTACGGATTTGACCTCTAGTCGTTTTCCGTTAAGTACTACGAATCTCCCTCTTTTTTGCTGCCGGACTAGTAGTAGAACTGCGGATGGCACATCTTCTTCGTCGCCGGAACTTGAACTCGCTCGACGTTCCCGGGAGGTGTAGCTTGTACACATTTCAAACTGCAACAAGAAAATAAAATTATGGAGAGTTCCAATAAGATTACCAACCTATAAGAAGTTTCGTATTTGATAAATTTCCGAATCGGCTTTCCCAGGAATGGTAGAATAAAAGCGACCGCCCACAAGGTAGACCGACGCCCTGGTAAAAATAGCGAGAATTTACTGGATGCGGGTGGGGCAAAACCGGTCATTGTGGGTCGCTTCGGGGGAGGCCTATATATTTTGACTGATATAATAATACTGATTTAAATTTTCACGGTTTTTACACATTATTACAAATAAACGTAACTTAATCGCGATTATTAATTTATAAAATGACCTCCGAAGTTTCAAGAACTACATTGTCGTCGTGGTCTCTGAAGAAGACTGGCTAAAGTTTTCAATTGGGACATTGGTCTTAGAATCTCATTATCATGGAATTCAGTCATTAGTAAATGTAGGCGAATACTACAAGTTAAAAAAAGCCGATATCGTCGGTGTATTGTGTCGACAGAGGGACATCCCTAGTGCTCACAACGTTCAAGTTGATAAACAAAATCAAGTGTCGAAAGTCGCGCGGCTAATCCGGGACCACGAGGACAGTGTCTCTTACGAAACGTAGGAGTTCATTAGGGTTCCGTAGTCAACTAGGAACCCTTATAGTTTCGCCATGTCTGTCCGTCCGTCCGTCCGTCCGTCCGCGGATAATCTCAGTGACTGTTAGCACTACAAAGCTGAAATTTGGTAGTAATATTTATATCAATCACGCCGACAAAGTGCAAAAATAAAAAGTGGAAAAAAATGTTTTCTTAGGGTACCCCCCCTATACGTAAAGTGGGGAGTGATTTTTTTCTTAATTTTAATCCTAACGTGTGATATATCGTTGGATAGGTATTTAAAAATGAATATGGGTTCACTAACATCATTTTTGGATAATGTAAATATTTTCGGAAATAATCGCTCCAGAAGTAAAAAAAAGTGCGTCCCCCTCCCTCTAACTTTTGAAACACAAGTTTCAAAAATATGAAAAAAATCTCAAAAGTAGAACTTTACATAAACTTTCTAGGAAAATTATTTTGAACTTGATAGGATCAAAAGTTTTTGAAAAAAATCTATATATATAAAAATGCACCCTATTTCTCTTGGTCACGCTATAACTTGCGAACAGCTTTATCGATTTGGCTAATTTTGGTCTTGAAATATTTGTAGTAGCTCAGGGAAGGTTTAAACGGTGAGAAAGTATGATAAAAGATCGAGTAATATACTAAAAAACTAAAATATTGTTCCCCCATACAAACTTATCAACTCGAAAAAACTGTAAGCGCCGCAGGATTTCATACATCTTACGCGTTTTTGGTAAAATGATCTCTGCTTTCACTCGAGAAAGACGGAAGCGTCGCAGGATTGCATATATCTTAGGCTTTTTTGCGAGCAAAATAGGTACTTTATAATTATTCCAGCACTCAAGTCGTTAAGGCGATAATTTCTTACAAATAGTTAATAAATTAGCCCTTATTCCCTAAGATATGGCTGTCAAAATCTCTATTGAATGACAAGACACACTTCCTCACTTCAGGCCCGGTACCGCGAACATCGAAGTTCGTATATGTCGAGCATTTCTCTTTTACTCCAATTAAGGCGTTAAGAGTGACAGAGACAATCGTCCGAAATTTACGAATATCGTTGTTTGCGGTAGCGCCGCCGTTTTATGTATAATTTCGCGTTTAGTTTTAACCGTAAATAAGAATCTGCACTAATATTCATCGCCCAATGCGACCGTCCCCTCCGTTGTCTTACTACTTCAGATGGGTACTGAGTGTGAGTGAAATAGTAAGACAAATACGAACATTTCCGAGAAAATACGATAGGAAAGGATTATTCACTACATCTGACACCCGAGTGTATGTTTTTAACGTAACGAAACGTCACCATCGCGTTAGTTACCCATATTATATCAGTAGGTATCACTTACGCATTCGAGACATTTTTTACGTCAAAGGAAACTTACACTAGAGCCTCTGTACTTTAAGCTCACGCGCATAGTTTACTTAATTTGCCGATAGATGTCACTGTAGGTGGGACGCTCATATCCTACATGGCGGGTTTAAGATTATTTCTGAATAATGGGGTCGGAGCATACATGCCCATACATTAGGTTGAAACTGACTGACTGACTTCAAATGACGTTGGCTGGTTATCACTCCATGTTACAACCCCTTCTTACTACTCGTGGTGGGACTGAAATTAACAACATATATAACTCTTTCTTTAGTTGTCAGCGCCCTTTGTGGGCCCGTTTTTAGGGTTCTGTACTTAATATTAATATATCAACAACAATGTATCAAGTAGCCCATTTTTATTTCTAAGTGACGGTTGAAAAACTACGGAACCCTACACTGAGCGTGGCCCGACACGCTCTTGGCCGGTTTTTTTTAAATTTAATATACTCGTAAACGGTTAAATCGTGTCAATTTAAATAATGATAAAATGATGATTATAAAATAAAATAATTTTTAATAAATTAAGATAACACCTTACAGATACTACGGTTAACCAGAGGCCTGGCATCTTCCTTGTCCAGCGTATTGGAATCGCCATCCAGCTCAAAGCTCGAGTCGATTTTCTACTTGTATTTATGCATCATACAGACTAACTTTGGCGACAAGTCTGGCCTAGTGGGTAGTGACCCTACCCTACGTACATAGTATATCCTTAAGTTAGCTTTTAATTTTGTATATATGTATAATTATTAATATTATTTTTTTAGTACGTCATGTAACTCCAATAGACCTTAAGTTAACGGAAATCAATAAAACAGTCTTTCATATCCTGCTATCTTAAGATTGTCTGGAATTTATATCTTACAGCGTCAGGACCACCTGTTTCTAACTTTAATTAATTAATTTAGCCCCACGGTAAGTTCAAGAAGGCTTGTGTTGCCGACAACACAAGCCTTTTGTATATTATATATATCTTTGGCTGAGTATCGGTACTGTATATATAATATACAAATACGAGTACATTAAAAACACCCATGACTCAGAAACAAATACCTGTGCTCATCACACAAATAAATGCCCTTCCTGAGATTTAAACCCAGGACCGTCGTCTTCATAGGCAGGGTCACTACCCACTAGGCCACACTTGTCGCCAAAGTTAGTCTGTATGATGCAGAAATACAATTATTATTCATGATAAAAGCGTAGTTTATTTAAACACTAAAGTTTACATTCTCAAAATGTTTAACTATTCCTCGCGCTAATTTAATTGTGGTATTTATTATTGTTAGGAGTAATATATAAGTAAGTTACAAGTAAGCATGTAACGAGCTTCTAGATGGGGTGTTCTTTTTAGAGGTAAGTTTATTTTTATAATTTTTCGTTGTTTTTTTCTTATTATTTTGTATTAAGTTGTGTTTATTTAATTTAATCGTGCGAAAAAAGTATGGGATCGGCCGCCGCGCGCCATGCAGGCTGCTCACATCGTGGCAAAATGCCGGGACAATGCGAGGAAGATGATGACGATTGAGAGCGCTTTTATGTAGATTTACTTCTGTTCTGTTTATAATTATGTGCCGCCGACGACACGCGAGACACCGTCGTTGGCCGGTTGATTAGCGCGTATTAAGGTTTTTGTATTGGGACACCACTTATATTTTGACTTAACTTATTTTTTTGTACTTCTGTTATATAGCAAATATAATAATAAATAATACATTGTGATAGTTTCAACTATCTGCTTGTAACGGGTCCCAACGTGCAACATTACAATAAAAAAATAATTGTATCGCCCCCTATTTTATATTTTTTTTATTTTTAGATTTTTACCTACATTTACACACGATTACCGAGCTGGATTCCAAATTTCATCTTTCTAGGTTATCTAGAAGTAGGTTTAGGTACTATTGACAATTAATATTGACCGACTGACTGACATCAGTCAGTCGGTCAATACTAAAATGTACGACTTTGATCTTCAAATCTTTATTACCGTTTGAGCGAGCTTCATGAAATGTGGGTTTCTAGATGTCCTTATGACTATAATTAAACACACGTAGTTCTATGTGTTTACGTTAAAAACGTTTTGAGTTCTAGAAGGGTCAAAAGTGGCACCAAACGGTTCGTACACTCCGCGCTGGCTAGCCAGCTCCTTTGCTTGAACTTGGTTTGACACGCTACCGCGTTTAGTTATAGATTTTTTTTTAATGATAAAGGTGGCAAACGAGCAGGCGGACTGCCTGATGGTAAGCAATTACCGTCGCCCATAGGCAACCATAACACAGGCGCGTTGCCGGCCTTTAAGGGGGGGTGGAGCTCTGGGAACCTTACTCACCATCATCATCTTACATACCTGAAAGGTAGCAGTGCTATTATGGCTGTGGTCTTCTGTAAGGAAGAGTTACTTCCCCAGTTGGGCTTCTCCAGACTCAAGCGTGATGGTACTACGCTGTGCTCTACCTCTCATTGTTGGACGTAGTTTAAGGACATACCCGGGTCCAAAAGATGAGCGACCGGTATTGCCTAAGTGGCCGGTGAACCTGCCTATGAAGCCTGCTATGGTCCTGGTCCCTAGGACATTTATTTGTGATGATTACATATAATTTGTTTTGTGGCATGGGTGATTTCTTTTAGTTATTTTTTATTTGTCTTAGGTAATTGGAGTAACAACAGAAATAAGTACATGGGTTATTAAAGATTGTAACAGGCATTTATCTCTTTAAACGCTCTCACTAAGAACGAAAACTGGAAATATCTTTTAAGAAAAATAAATATTGTTGTGCCAGAACGCCGAGGTTTTCCCATGAGACTACAGAAAAGATAAAAAATAATAATGGACATTTTAAAATTATTATAATTTTATTTACATAAATATACCTACATGGTATTTACCTATCTGCTGAACATTATAATCCTAGACAGTAAGAACTCAAGATACAGTTTACTGAGTTTTGAGAGACCTTATACTTTTTGCTAAGCCGAAGCCTGTAAATTGTGTCTAATAACTAGGTACATAATTACTCTATTATTTACCTTGTGTGTGGTAAAGTAACTCACTTATTTAAGTCAATCATTACAATTACTTAACAATAGTTATACGTATAATTATAACAAATTATATTTAATTCTTAACTTTATATTACACAAACCAATAATTAAACAAAAAATATATGTGTGATTGCATAAAATAAATATCTACTCTTTGCAGAGCCCATGTTTGTAACGTGTAGGTGTTATATACCTTATTACACTAATTGATGCTACAATTTATATATTTGTTTAGGTTTGACTTATGTAACGTATTTTTTATCGAAAAAGACTACCTATTTAAATTAAATTTAATATATTTACGAAGAATAGAATAGAAGCTAACGCGCATGTGAAACCGTCAGGCAAGCCTTATGCCTTTTTGTGAACGTCGTGGTGTTAACGATAGAAATACATGTACATTGTACTACTCCCTGTTCTTAAACTGAGGGAAGTGAAGGATACGGTAGTAAAAAGGGGCCAATGGCATTTATTTATTTATTTAAACTTTATTGTACAAAAGAAAAACTTAAGTAACAAAAGTCGGACTTACTCGTAATGCCAAGAGACATTCTCTATCAGTTAACCTTAAGGCATAGCAGAGAGGTTGTGGGAAACAAACTAAACAATGAATACAATTATACACATAAACTTACGACATATAAAAATAAATACGAATAGATACAAACAAATAAATAAATATACATTCGCTTGAACAGAGAAGGAGTTGCCTTTATGATTTCCACTTTTCCATGATACATGGGTAATATAATATCCATGTAACTAAACTAATATATGTAAACGGTGTGTAGTACCCAATTATGGCTCCAATGCCCTCTAGGGCTTCAGAGTCAAGGTATCCGACACTCCGAAGCTCCTCCTAGACGATTCGAAAAAGTTACGAGTTTTCTCAGAAGTTGGCAGGCCTTCCAACATGTGCCATACTTTAAAGCCGGGTACTCATTTGCAAGGCGTAACCGTAACATGTGTGTCATCGCGCGCTTGTGCAGCATACATACTTATAGATGCTTTACTCGAACATTATAAACGGCCACGAAGATGGTGGATTCACAGAATGTATCCAGAAAGAAGTAATCTACTTTTAATGTTAAGAAATCCAAAAATAAGTGGTCATTAGTATGAATTTCACGACAATGAGTCCAACTGAATTTGAACATTTAATAAATTTGATCGGTCCCAAAATAGAACGAAGAAACACTGCATTTCGAGAAGCTGTGACGGTTCAACATAGATTAGCTGTTACGCTAAAATACTTAGCTACTGATGATTTTTTGGAAATACGAAACAGGTATTGCAAATTTTGCAATACCTGTTTCGTATTTCCAAACAACCTCTCCTCTTGACGTCCACGAGCGCACTGCGAGCGCCGTTTGGTTCGCGGCAAAAACCGCAATCGTCGGCTCGCTGCGAGTCGCTCGTGTGGCGTTCGTCGCAGGCTCGCGAACCACTATGTTTTGGTAACAGTAACGGTTACAGTTACCGTGTAACGTTACGGGTTCGGAAATGAGTACGCTGTAAACGTCGGCTTGCTGCAAGCCGTACGCGTACCGCTCGCAGTAGGTTTGCGAACCACGTACACACTATGTTTTTTTGGTTACAGTATCTGCAACGGTTAGAGTTACAGCTCGCTGGGGCCAATTGCATAACAAAGTACAAGCTAATATTATTAGCGGTTTTGGTTGTAACTTGTACTTTTATGTTGCATAATAAAGTACAAGATACAATATACAAGTATCGAAATTACAAGCTAATAATATTAGTAACTTGACTTGTAATTTATAATTTTTTGTTGCATAATAAAGTAGCAGTAATGAATTACAAGTTGCAAAATATTAGTACTAATAACTCATATAATTAGTGAATTTTACTAGTTTCTGTTGCAAAATATAAGCAAAAACACAAATTATTAGAACAAACTTGTAATTATTTCTACGTACGTCAGGGGCACCATATTTTTAAAATATTAGTATTCCAATGATGAACAGTTAAACAGTTATATCAAAATTTACCATTTATTTAAAATCAAAACGCACATTTAAAATGTTCGCTGTTAATTGTTGTTGTTCCCGTAATTTTTTTATAATATTGAAAAACGTTTGTATGTACTGAAAAACTTCTCAAAAGCGCTGGTGGTCTAGCGGTAACAACGTGCGACTTGCGACCGATGAGATTTTCGGAACAAGTACGAAATATCATTTTGATATTCACCAGTCGCTTTTCGGTGAAAAAAAAAAGGTCGTGAGGAAACCGAATTAATCCCAATGAGCCCTAGTTTACCCTCAGGGTTAGAAGGTCAGATGGCAGTCTCTTTGGTAAAAACTAGTGCCTACGCCAAATCTTGGAATTAATTGACGAGGGGACCCCAGGCTCCCATGAGCCGTGTCAAAACGCGAGGAAGATGATGTTTGTACTGAAAAACTTCAATTATATTTTGTTAAATAGCTGCCGCCGAAAATATGTTAATATTCAGTATTCAAATTGCCGCCAAATGTTACTTTTTTAGAAAAAAAAACATGAACTAGGCAAATGTTTTACTCATTCAGCCAACAAGTTTACTTATGATTTGTATAATTTGCTGATAATATTAGCACCAATGTTACAAGTTCCAAAAAATATATAATGCAACAGAATTTATTAGTACTAGTAATTTGAATTCTTATAACTTGTAGTTTAGAAATATTATTAGCAATTTATGCAACAGGAATATTCTTGTATTATTAGTAAAATCAAAAATGGTTATGAAACACAAATAAGTACGACTTGTAAATCATTGACTTGTAACTAGTATTATTTCCTAGTATTATGAGTAAACTTTTGCAATAGGCCCCTGGTGAGTACCCGGCTTAACACAACTCATTTTATTTCATTGTTGGCTGTAAGATGGCGCTAAATTAAAGGTTCATTCCAATCACTGAGTGAGCAACTGAGCACGGGTCAGTCAGAGACCAATATAATATATGCAGGCTCTTCGGTTACGAAGTATATTTGTTACGGACCGCGTTACGGATCGTGTTTCCGGGAGCTATTTGACCATCGGGAATCATCATGATATACTTAAAATCTAGGCTGTATGTCGGTGGAATAGTTTCTATTACGTATCTATCTTCCGCCTTTTCCTTGGCGGCCTGACACGACGCTTACCTTTTCCTTTATTTTATCCATATATTATGTTATGTTAGTTTAATCACACTAATAAAAATATCTACCTGCGTCCTTGTCATCAATTATTCAACATCTATAATTTAATTTTCAGGAACGATTTAATCATCAATAAGTTATTTCCATTTTCCAACTAAAATCTAATAAAAATTGTACATACAGTCGCTATCAGATACACCGGAGCTGTGGATGTGGTCACAAATATCTGAACATGCACTTTATCGCCTTGACAATAGTGGCGCTGTACAGATATTTGTAACCTCCACAGCTCCGATATTTCTGATGGCGACTGTACATACATTTTGACGACCAGTCTGGCCCAGTGGGTAGTGACTTTGTCTATGAAGCCGATGGTTTTGGGTTCAAATTCAAATCCCAGTCAGGGCATTTATTTGTGCGATGATATTTGTTCTTGAGTTATGTGTGTTTTCTATGTATTTAAGTATTTATTATGTATCTATTTATTGTATATAATATCATCGTCTAGGACCTATAACACAAGCCTTACTGAGCTTACCGTAAGACCAGGTCGATTTGTGTAAGATTTTCCCGAAATATTTATACGAGGTTGGAGCTCTGGGAACCTTACTCACCATCAGGAACACAACACTACATACCTGAAAGGTAGCAGTGCTATTATGGCTGTGGTCTTCTGTAAGTCTTGTGAAACTGTATTAAAGTTCAAAAGTTTCTTGGGAAATGGATGACAAGCATACATAAATTAATGCACGTGACCGTACAGTTTCAGTAAAACAATCCTTTCGTAAGCAAGAATCCTAAAAAAGTTCCGAAGGACATTTATATCGATACTTTTGTGTGACGAAACGTGAGCCTGAAGTCTATAAAAGTTTATTACAAAATTTATTTCGTACTTTTTTGTTGTGCACGTGACGCGGCATGAAACCATTTGCTACAAATATGTCTATCTATACATCAAAAACGTTGTCGAGTGTAAAGAGTTTGTACATGGAAGATATCTTAAAAAAGGTGACTGGGTATACTTAGAATCGGCAACAGAACACTGATCCCACTGTTTGTAGATTTGCGTATCATATGAAAATAGCTGAACGGATGAAAACTTTACTAGTTTGTCGAGAAAAACACTGGCCACGGTAAATTCAAATTGAACCTCAAAGGGGGGTCGAGGGGGAGTTCACAACACTCAAATGAGTCAAGATGGCACCTGAATTTCTTATGTAGGTACGTAGGAAGGAGGTGCACACTATGGTGATGAAATAATAGGAAATAAAAAAGTTATGTGTTATAAAAATATTTTAAACAAGCGTATATTTACAAAAATAAACCTACTTCATTGAATTGCATAACAGCCATTCATCGTATTTGATTAAAACTTTAATGTAGGTAATGTCGCCATTTTTTGCTGAGCTAACTAACCTAAACCTACCTATAAATTGATTGGGTTATATCCAATACTTAATCATCATTTCAGCCATAAACGTCCACTGTGGGACATAGGGCTTCTACAAATATGACTTATATCATCTTGGGATATCTTGCATAGTCACCAGCTCGGCAGGCGGGTTGGCGACCGCAGTAGCTGTTGATTCGGTTTCGCTGCCGCCCATCGCATCCCTTTGTCACAACTTACGACACCAGTGGGAGGAGATGGGAAATACTTAATAACAATAACTTACTTTTTTATTTAAGTTACTTTTGTACTTTTACGGCTACCACTTATTTCAACATGCCCCTGGCCAAGAAGCCATAATAGTAGTTTTCTTTACTGGTACATAATAAAGGCATAAAAATATAAGTTTGTTTTTTTTATAAGTGATAGGTTGGCATTTGGCCTCAATCTCACTTGATGGTAAGCGACGAGTATTTTTTGCCTTGAACATATCTATACAGACATATACACTGTTTTATATCTACACACATTATAAGCTCTCAGTTATAATTATTAAAACCGTAAACGAAAAGTCAAATGAACATGGCGGTGAATTAAAACTTTTTCCAAGCAACCGTAGTTTTTTTTTTTATTCAGAGAAATTCTAGAGCCAAGCCCAATTCTCATATTAATTTATATAGTAAGTAACCAATTCATAATAAAATTGTTTATTATGGAGCTATAGAGCATTTTCACAGATAAGAAAATTATTGTAGTTAATGAGGGAGTTTGACATTATGCTAGTCGTAATATGCGGTTTTTGGACGCATTAAAGAGCGTTTACGATATGCGTAGATAAAAATTTATAAAAACTTGAATTCCCTATTTTGTTTTACATTACTTTCATGAAATCTAGTAAATTCAGAGCGCGTAAAAATGAGATTGAAAGCCTTTGCATTACTAAAATATACTTAAGCTAGGTTAAAAAATAGGTATTTATAAAGTACAGGGGGCTCGTCTGGGAGAATCCTGCTTGCGCACTATTCAGGCAACGAGGTGGATATGGGCTCTAGAGGCCTTTTATGTAATTATTGTTCTCTTTATTTATTTTATGTCTTAGGCTAGGTTTTTATTCATAACATTTTTATGAAAGTAAAATATAAAAAAATACATCTAAACTGTATCAAAACAATAAAAACATTATAAAAAAACCTAACCTAGGGTGCCGCCGGCAACGGGGCAGGGCCCGGGCTGCCGGTGGTTAGGACTGCAGAGAGAGGAACCGCCGGACTATACGCGCCGTGTCCAGGATTACCGCCTTCTGAATCTGGCCCTTGATCCAATCACAACCACGTAGCAAGAGGCAGCTTATTTTTTCTTGTACATGCCTTGCATTTTCAATTCGCTTTCTTTACAGGTTCGAGAATTCTATACAGCTTTTCTGAATAGCCATCACAACCAAAATTGAATGTTAAGTTGCAGCCCGAGCATACTTCGCTCATTTTTGGGTCTGCTGATTGTTTACACTTAAAACATTCAGTCTGTGAATTGACAGAGTTAGGCGTTTGTTTTTTGTTTTATCCATATGTTATATACAAGTGACACAGGTTTATAAAAGTAAAGCATAAATAGTTTAGGATCTGTAAGTATTGCTGTGATATTAAGCTAACTTCACATTTGTTTTTGTCAAGGAATTGTGGCTAACTTCAATTTAATTTGAATCCAAGTCCAATCGTTACTGGAACGGAACCGCGAACATCGAAGTTCGTATATTTCGGGCATCTGTCTCTTTTACTCTAATCAAGGCGTCACCAGAGTGACAGAGGCAATTGTCCGAAATTTACGAATATCGTCTTTTGCGGTAGCGTCTCTGGCTCCCGAAAACAGCCGATGGAACGCCGTCGCCGCTGCTTGACAGCCGAAAAATTGGTAACCGAGGATTGGCAGCCGAAGGCACCCGAAGCGTTCCCGACGTCACTGATTTGTCGTTGATGTCGCCGAAGCCGCTGATTGGCCACCGAACGTTGCCGAACACCGACGAAATCGCTGATTGGCTACCGAGTGCAGTCGGAAGTACCCGATTCCTCTGAAGTCCCCGGATTCGCCTCCGACAACAATCGAGGAATACCGAGCGTACGTTTCTCCTGATTGGTGCACGAATGTTTCCGAACCGATGTGTTAATACACGCACCTTATATGTGTGCGTGTAATTTTGAATATTAACAGTGTTGCACATAAACTTAATTTATTGTTTTTTTTTCACATTTCCAGAATAAATCATCACTATATATAGCACAAAAGATTTCGTAAGTCTTGTAGAATATGAAACACTTTATAGGGCACTAACTTTTTATAGCTTTTTTTATTTTTTTACATAGATACGGTTAATACACGTCCGACTTGCGCTACACATGAACACATGAAAATATTTTGACTGGATTTAAGTTCTTAACCATTTTACGATTGTTTAAGTCTTCACCTCAAAATAAAAATATTCTCCCATACAAACTTTGTACCCCTATTTGATCGCCTTAGGGATGGAATTTCCAAAAATCCCGTCTTATCCCTTGCATACCAAATTTGAAGTTTCTAGTTCCAGTATTTTCGGCTGTGTGTTGAGGGTAGATCAGAGGCTCTAGTGTAAGTTTCTTTTAATTGCTCCGAGCCCTGAGTATAAGTTTTTAACGTAACTTTACGTTACGCACGCGTTTGCGTTTCCCATATACTTTTTTTTTAATTGCCCTCGGAGTCTGAAATACAGACAATATTCTCAGAACATGTAAAGCCTAACCCAATATGCATAATGAAATGAAGGGTTTTGCCACGGCTCATGGGAGCCTGGGGTCCGCTTGGCAACTAATCCCAGGATTTGGCATAGGCACTACTTTTACGAAAGCGACTGCCATCTGACCTTCCAACCCAGAGGGTAAACTAGGCCTTAATGGGATTAGTCCAGATTCCCCGCGATATTTTCCTTCACTGAAAAGTGACTGGTAAATATCAAATGATATGATACATAAGTTCAGAAAAACACATTGGTACAAGCCTGGGTTTGAACCTGCGACCTCCGGATCGCAAATCACACTCTCTTGCCGCTAGGCCACCAGCGCTCATTTTAATTTACTAGGAGTATGCATTATTTTTTTAAATGCAGAAACGTCTGCTAGCGAATATCTTCGATACACGTCACTCATGATGACGTATACGACGAGGGATGGATAGAAAAATTTGACAAGTCTAAGTCGGTTCTACACGAGTGCGTGTAGCACAAATGGTAGTGCACTGGGCTAGTGATCCAGTGGTTGTGGGTTCGAGTCCCGCCGCGAGTCAAAATTTTCTATTTTTCTTTCGATTTAAATATAGGAGTATACATATGAGATAATGTAACACAGTTGCAATAAATCCTCATCTCAGTTTATAGTTCATAAATATGATACGGACGTATATGTACGTTATAGAAAATAAGTATTTTTTTTATTATTGAAAAACGCATATGCATTGCAACGCATTAAGTGTACCCTATCTTTTTGAGAGGTCACTTTGGATGTAATTTTTATAACGCAAATTTCAAGTAATCGTGTTTCTGAATCGTATGATTTATTTAGCTAATCCTTAAATCCTTACTTATGTACCTACCATTTTAGCATTCAGTAGTGAATAAGGACTTTAGATATAGTTATCGACCATTAGTGAATATAAGCCCGATAGAGGCTTCCAGGAACGTTGAATACGGGTGCTTGTTACGTTTCAACCGTAATTAGTGTAGTGTCTTTTAAAAATAAAACGGATGTTAGTAGCAATTGTGTTACAAATAATGGTAAAAATCCAAAAATATGCCTACTTGTAATAACTTTAAAATGTACGTCTAAACACTATAAAATGTCAATATAGTACCTACCCACTAATAAATGCTTTCAAATTATAACTATTGTTTTTTTTTTATACAAGACTGACCAGCGTTTGACCTCAGTCACCCCTGGCGGTAAGCGTCGATGTGGTCGAGGGTGTAGCACGCTGGTTCAGTAACGTCCTATTCACTCTTACCTTGAAAAGACCCAAATTACAATTTTCCGGGCATACAGACGAAGGGAGCGCATTCCATTCCTGAGCAGTCCGCGTTTTCCCACTGCTAACTACTAAGTAATTAGGTTCAATTTTGTGTCGTTTGGTTTTTAGAGTTACTACGTGCACAAAGAGTAACAACACACTATTACTATACCTACTCATTTGCCTGTCCGTCTGTCTGTCATTTTCTTACCAGGCTTTATCTCATAAATCATAATAGCTAGTAGATATTTTCACAGATTATATATTTCTGTTACTGCTATAACAACAAATAAAAAACAAAACAAAATAAAATATACAAGGTACAAGGGTACCTATACAAAAACGTCATTATTTTACCGATTTTTGCTCGATATTAATAATGGCAAATTTTATTTATTTTATTTTATTTTTTATTTCCACAAATGAAATATTCACGGAATATTCAGTCGTATATTCACTTCAAAAATAAAAGAGTGTGATAAAAGACGTGATTTTTTTACCGTTTTTTTTTTCATTTTGTTGTTCCCCTTCGACTCGCACTTGGCCAGTTTTTACTTACAATACACAAACAATAAAGGGTAGGCTACCGGCAACACCTCCCTAAAGTCCATAACAAAATAAAAATAAAGGGTGTATTGCAAAAATATTGTGCCTAAGTAGTTAAGGATCTGCAATGAAATAGTCATAAGTTAATCATTTCATTTTTGTTACGAAAGTTACCAATGTAAACTGTACTGTGGTTATTGTACTAAAGTCCTTACTCATATACCTATATGTTTACATTAAAGTTATTGTTGACAACAAATTAAATGATTATATTTAAACTAACTCCAACTCCTTAACTAAAATAGGTACTTTTTGTTATTCACCACAAAGTCAACCCAGAGCTCCAACCCCCCTTAAAGGCCGGCAACGCGCTTGTGACTCCCCTGGTGTTGCGGGTGCCCATGGGCGACGGTAATTGCTTAACACCAGGCAATCCGTCTGCTCGTTTGCCGTCTATATCATAAAAAAAAAAAAAGTCAAGTGAGTTTATAAAATATTATAATATATAATATATATATTGATTGCACGCGACACAATATTTTGGGCACGTCGCCGATCATAAAACATGTGTAAAAAACACACAACCACGTAGCAAGAGTATCTCAAGATGTCGGTCGAGACTCTTCGCTATGAGACCGGTCCACAGTGGTCACGTACAATGCCATAAGTCTAGGAAATCGACGGTGAGTTTGTTTTAGATAACCTATGCCAAATCACCCACTAATAGCCAGACTTTCCAAAACAATAAATAGTTTTAAAATATATTTATTTAATCATTATTTTTCGTACCTTCAAAGTGAGCACACCGACCACGTGTCATTACCGATATCAGTAGCTCGTTAAAGTGAAAGTATGTGTACGACGTATTTTTCGGAATTGTTTGCCTGTTATCAATTGCATTAGTATGGAAGTTATAGATAAAAGTATGTATTATTATTAATTTGTATTATTGAAATCGTAATTTATTTATTACATAGAAACACCAGAGGTCTACGTAACCTATTTTATAAGAAGTCTATTTTGCTACTACGAATATTTGTAGAGACTTTTAATAACTTCAGGTCAATAGGTACCCAATACTTTTACATTATTTATATAGTCCATAAGACGTAGTTTTAAAATAATAAGGGCTTTATTACCGGATGGTACCGGACTTTAAGTTAAGAGCCTTCTACGAATTTCGTAGCGCCTGCTACAAGACTAACATGACTTTTATCATTTCGAACTATCTTTCCTAATACTTATTTTATTCATTTTCATGTACTTTTTTTCACTGCACGTTTTCAAGGATGTATATTTTGAATTGCGGCATTCTACAAAAGGTTCATATATTGAAAGAACACGCCATATTCTGTGAATAATCTACAACTGCTACCGGACGACGCTGAAAATAATATTATATCGACGAGACATAAAAAAATAGCGTGTTGAGACCAGTGAAGATAAACAAATATTAGCCAAAACAAAGAAAGAAATCTAGTCACATTTAAGAAAAAGTTGCAGTTGGGATAAATTGTTGACAAGCCAAGAAGCGGAGGGAGTGCAGTGGAACATCGAATGATGGTAATACGGCGCGCAGGTTTTTTGAGAATTCTGCTATTTCAGCAGAGATCACAGGTATAAAAAAGCTAATTAATAAGTGTGACACAATTCTAGCGTGCATACATTCGGGATAAAAAGTTAATTCTAAAAGATTTAACACGTATGCACTTAAAACGGCCAAGCAGCTTATTCAAGAATATAGATGGTACTATATTCCGGCTTCTGTTCATAAAGTCCTTATTCACGGGGCTGAAGTGATTGACCATATGATGTCACCGATAGGAGAGCTGTCAGAAGAAGCTGCTGAATCAACAAATCAAAATTTGAAACAATTTACTAGGAATATGTCACGAACCATGACGAATGAGGATCGTCTTTTAGTAAATTCAGACCCTATGATTACAGGTCTCAGAGCACTACCAGAGAAGAAAAAATACAGTTTGTCACAGTCGGTACTTAGTTAATTAGATGTCTAAATATCTTTAAAAATAACTTTATGTTATAATATATATAAGTCAGTATGTTTAACGTGATTGACAAATAACGTGCTATATTGTACGATACAATTTTTGTTCGTTGTTAGCATGTCTCTAAATATATATGTAACTAACTTAAAATGTTTTTATTGCGTTTTATATTTAAAAATACTATTGTTCTTTTGTATTATGAGGGAAAAATATGTAATATATATTTTATTTGTATTTGCGGAAGGCTTGAAGATTGTACAAATTTCTCATATTATTTAAATATCATTTTGTTTTTTTTTTAACGGTCAAATATACTTAATAAAACTATTTTATACTGTTTTCCTATTAGATTTTAAGTAAGTAAATGGTAACATATTTTTATATTGGCGCTATATGTGATACTTTGGGAGTTATCGAATTTTGACACTTTCTCCATACAAGCTAAACCACAGTGCAGTGCTCGACACGCAAATGCCCAATTGATAATGCAAAATTAATCGATCGTAATAATTCTTAATCAATTATGAAACGGCGCTCTTTGATGAAAATCAATTACTTAATTGTTATTTCGATATAGTCGAATATAAATTGAGTGCAAACCCACATATAAATCCCCTTACCAAATTGCAACACACAGCAAATTTACAGCCCACGAAATTTACGTTGTTTTTCAAACATACATTTACAATGATTGTTTTATATCGTTTTTAAATGTTATTCTAAGGTTACTTAAGAACGCTCGTGGCCTAGCGGTAAGAGCGTGCGACTTGCAATTCCGAGGTCGCAGGATCACAGCCCGGCTTGAGTGATGAGTTTTTCGGAACTTATGTTACGAAATATCATTTGATATTTACTAGTCGCTTTTTGGTGAAGGAAAACATGGCCTAGTTTACCGTCTGGGTTGGAAGGTCAGATGGCAGTCGATTTCGTAAAATTAGTTCCTACGCCAAATCTTGGGATTAGTTGCCAAGCGGACCCCAGGCTCCCATGACCCGTGGCAAAAATGCCGGGACAACGCGAGGCAGATGATTCTAAGGTACTCAATTAAAAATCTTACAAACTTTTCATCGGGAAGTAATATTTTACGAAATATATTTGAGGCATTCTTTCTTTGCCATCATCCATCTCTTCGCTCAACGACGGATGGGCAGCAGCGTCCGTCGAAACAAAAACAGCTCGGCAACAGCCACTGCGATCGCCAACCCGCCTGCCAAGCGTGGCAACTATGGCAACTACCACCGAGATGATACAAGTCATATTTGGGGCAGGTCTTAGACCAGCAGTGGACGACTTACATAGTGTGTGTGAGCGTAAATATTTAAATTCGTTTTTATGGAAATTGTTTGACTATTTTCTTAGGATTTTGTGCCTGCAGCACAATTGTTGTAGTGATCAGAAACCCGCAGAGTTCAATATTCGTGCTATTATACATTATTACCTAATTTTTCATTTTTTCCGTACAATTGACAACATTTCATATTTTCAATAAGTCTCAATTCTAATGGTGTTTTATTAAACATGTGTTAACTATACAAAAAAATATTTTTTTGCATTTTATTCGCTTGAACTTTTGGAAAAAATCGTAATTTTGTGTAAACCGGAAGTATGACGTCACTTTCCCAAAATAAGTTATCTGTACCAGTACTCATTTTCTTACGGTTGACGTTTGATAATTTGTTTGTCAACAACTGTCATAGCCATAACTATTTCTTGTTCAAGCTCACTTGCCTCATAAATGAAATACATACATTCATACGTTGTTTGAGATAATAAATCACAAACTACTTGGCATTCACTCACTGGACTTAGATACCTCTGTAAAAATTACAGACTTGGCATTCTTTAACCGAACACCAATATACCTATCTACCTTTGAAATAATAAAATAAAGCTCTACAGAGGACACAGCGGCAAGTGATATGGATAACTTAGCACAGATAAGAGGGGCTAGAGGACATGTCTTCGTCGGAAGTTGTCGTTTATGTCGAAGTGAAAAGAGAGAGAGAGAGATTCAGGAAAATGTATAGTGCAATGCAGAGTCAGTCCAGAGCAGAAGATCTGCTCGAAGCTAAACAAAGTGACTACATGGATAGGTGAAACCAGTGAGACTGTCTGGATGTTTCCTGTCATGACTGCAAGGCTTCTGAAGGGGGTTGGAAACACCAATTATGATTTTTGATGTGGCTAGTAAAGAAGACAGAGGAGCCTTCGACAACTTCTATGTAGGAAATATGAGCAATTTTAATTTAAATAAAGCTTTTTTTTCATAATATCTTTATTATTTACATTTCACTTTATGACTACGTTGTATTTCTAATGAGCTATGGATGCCTGTTGTAAAAGTAAAGTATTTTTGCATTCGGCAATAAAACAATATTTACTAAATGCATACGCATATTGCTTGTAGTTTTTGCCTTGTTACATGACTTATTGGAGCATAATATACATTCAATTAATACAATTTGGTAAGGAAACTGAATTAAGAAAATTTGATTGACCGTATGACTGTCAGGCCGTCAGTGTCAAGTCAAGTCTGCGAACTTTTTTTTCAGTTGCCCTGGAATCTTGGTGACGTAACTTTCCCAACCTTGTGACATACGCTCTTTTAGAATGAACTGTTTTTGAAATGGATATTTTGCATTATAAAATCACTTTTTCAGAAAAAAATAAAAATACGGGTACATTAAAATTTCATCTTCTTTCCAATAAACTCATTAAAATTAGGAGTTAAAAATATGAAATGTTGTCAAATAACTGGAGTAGATAAAAAAATGCAACGAATTATTAAGTATATGTAGCAACATTTATGTATATCTGGTCAGTACGGAGAAGTCAGAAACTATGAGGAATAGCGAAATCTGTTCTCAGCATTTACCAATCATTACATTCAAACTTTTTTTTAACTCTCATACATAATCGGAAATCGAACTTGCTCAATAAACTTAATTATAAAAAAAAAAATATTAAATATTAAAAATGTGGTGTTCCTAGTGAATCATAAGATTCACAACATTAATAATGACAACGAAAATCTTGGAGAATTTATAGGTAACATAGTTTACAGAGACTTTGACCAGGTTCGATTCCCGGTTATGTATGACTAATGTTTAGAAATAAAGGAACAATCCACTGCCTCAGGCGAGAGTCGAACTCGCAACTCTGGGATACATGCCCGGCGCTCGCTCTGCCATCTGAGCTACTGAGACTTTCCAGTTGGCTGCGAATGGCAGTACAAAAAATAAAAATAAATATTGTAAAGTATTAATAGTACCAATTGCTCATAAGTGCAAGGTTTAAAAAACAAAACAATCTTTTCTTTGGATCGTTTTTTTTATTTCCACGGGAATGGAATCGCCAGACACTTTTGACGAACTCTTAACTCGACCTGAAGTCAATAGTGCACGAAGAAATAGGAAATGCTACAAAATACAAGTTCATAAAAACTCCCGTTGTAAGAACTTGATTCGCAGAATTCCCATTCTGACTTGAAAGTATAGTTTCGGACCCGGGTATGTCCGTACGTCCAACAATGAGAGGTAGGGCACAGCGAAGTACCATCTCGCTTGAGTTTCGAGAAGCCCAACTGGGGAAGTACCTCCTCCATACAGAAGACCACAGCCATAATAGCACTGCTACCTTTCAGTTATGTAGTGTTATTAATGTTCCTGATGGTGAGTAAGGTAAGAATAAGGTTTCCAAAGCTCCAATTCCTTAAAGGCCGGCAAACGCGTTTGTGACGCTGGTGTTGCCGGTACCCAAGGGCGACGGTAATTGCTTACCATCAAGCAATCTGTTTACCCGTTTGCCACCTTATTCATAAAATAAAAACATTTTTTATACTACCTCGGTGGCAAACAGGCGTCGGACGCCTCATGGTACCGACCAATGGCAATGACCTCATGGTCATTGACGACCGGTCTGGCCTAGTGGGTAGTGACCCGGCCTATGAAGCCGATGGTCCTGGGTTCGATTCCCAGTCACGGCATTATTTGTGTGATGAACACAGATATTTGTTCCTGAGTCATGGGTGTTTTCTATGTATTTAAGTATCTATATGTATATATCTATTATATATATATCGTCGTCTAGTACCTACAACACAAGCTTTACTGAGCTTACCGTAGGACTAGGTCGATTTGTGTCAGATTGTCCCAAAATATTTATTTATTTATTTATTTATGGTAAGCAGTTACAGCAGCCTAAGGACGTCTGCAACTCCAGAGGTGTTACATGTGCGTTGCCGACCCTAAAAACATTTTATTTTATACAAAATATTGAAAGTAAATTCTATATCTGTATAGAAAGTGTTATCAGGAATCACACCGAGGTTCATGTATTTCGAGCATCTTTCTCTTCTTCTCCAATGATCAGACAATCGTCCTAAAATTACGAATATCATTTTACGCGGTACCGCTGCTGTTTTATGTAGGATCCGATAGTGTTTACTCGCAATAATACTTCAATGCATGCGTTCACACGCGCGTACGGTTACTGATCCGGCAATAAAACCCGGGGGCCGATTTTTGAGAGTCGTGCACTCGAATTCATAAAACTTTGAGAACGGAAATAATCGCACACAAAAGTTTCTTACCATTATTTTTGTACAAGATGTATAGTGATATGTATAGTTCTGATGAGTATGGGTTGGAATGCGGAGTGAGACAAGGGGGGTTAACGTCACCTTCGCTTTTCAACCTGTACATAAACCAGCTGATCGAGGAGCTGAGTAGCACTGCACTGGAGTCGGCTGCTCAATTGACGGTATCTGTGTCAATAGTATCAGTTATGCAGATGACATGGTGCTGCTCAGCCCATCGATTGCCGCGCTCAGGAGGTTATAAATAGCTGTGAAGACTATGCGAAGCTACATGGGCTCCTGTACAATGTTAAAAAGAGCGAAATTATGTTATTTAGGACCAGAAGTCGCAAAGTTAACTATATGCCGCCTGTGTTACTAAATGGTATCAGTCTTAATGTTGTTCAGAATTTCAAATACCTTGGCCATGTGGTTACTGAGGATTTAAAAGATGATAGCGATATAGAGAGGGAAAGGAGGGCAATGGCGGTCCGCTGTAATATGTTGGCTCGCCGGTTCGCGCGGTGTAGCTTTGAGGTAAAAACTACACTCTTTAAAGCCTTTTGCCAAACACTATACACGTGCAATCTCTGGATCAACTATACACAGCGGGCCTTCAATGCTCTCCGAGTCCAATATAACAATGCCTTCAGGATGTTCATGGGGCTCCCACGCTACTGCAGCGCGTCGGGGATGTTCGCGGCCGCGCACACGGACGGGTTCAGTACCGTGGTGCGCCGCCGCGTGGCATCGCTGATGCGCTGGGTGCAGGGGAGCTCCAACACCATCCTGAGGGTCATCAGTGAGAAACCAGACTGCCCCATTCTGCGGCACTGGATACGAGCGCATGTGCAAGTCCCTGGTGTCCCAGAGGGAGGCAGATTCTTAAACTAAGATAAATATATAAATATATAATTAGATATAGATAGATATATAGATATATATGTATGTTAAGTTAAGATTTATGTTATGCAAACCAAAAAATATGGACTGATGTCTGCAATAAAGTGATTTTGATTTTGATTTGATTTGATAGTTTCTATACCCACGATTATTTATTAATATCATTCATGCTTCTTAAATACCATTTCTTCGTATATGTCACGACTCGAGCGTCGAGTGCTCAAATAAAACCGAGGGCGGCCATGAGAATAGCCTATCCGAAAAAGCTTGATGCCGTGGGCTTTTAGCCGAATTAAAACATGTACGTGTTCCACCCTGCATTAATGTTACAAAGCAAAATTCTATGTATAAACTTACAAAAAATATTAAAATAGTTCACAGACATTGGGCGTTTCCGGGGTGGTAGCGAGGATGCTCGCAGCATTCCCCCGCTGTACCGCAGTACTATGTTACTTAGTTCTATTTTGTAAGTTTATAAATAAGATTTCTTTTTACATATAACATGTTATTTATATATAAAAAATCCTATTTATATAAATGGAATGTAACGTGTTTCACTTACTGCGTCTGCTGCGTGCAGGCTGCGGATGTTTCACTGCGTGAGGTTTGGTAAAAGTATTTACGATCTCTGTGGAAACGTGTTCAACTATAGTAAATTGAATACAAAATGCACGAAATAAGGTAAAATAATTGAGGGCCTTATATCAGATGTGTGTGTATTGATTGGCTATATAAAATCTAACTTTTTGAGCAAGTTGAAGCTTGCTGCTGTACCTCGTTTATTATTAAATTTAATTTAATTTATGTCGCACTCTGGGTCGATAACTTTGTTAAAAAACACACTTGACTGACCATGACGTCATGCTGGAAGTTTACGCTGGTCGGGCTAATTACTTGAATCCATCGCAAACTTTACACAGCGGTTATTGACCCCCACTTTTGAGTTTATTAGTTAGCTTGTATAACACCAACCTCAACTTCCGATTGCTTGTGCTAGATTCAGTCTCTGTTTTACTAAGAGCTCATGCTAGGCACGGTGGATCCGGTCTAGTCCTGGAAGTACGTGGTAACTTTGCTATAGTTTGTTTATTCCTCCCAACACTATACGAGTAAACAGTTTCCTAACGAAATGAACTGATTCTTCAGTAAACGTATCGGCGAGCAGTAACTACCGTCGTCAGTGACACAAACTGTAAATGTTTGTTGACGACGTCATTTTCAGAATTGTTTATTTGTTATTTATCATCATTATGGAAGATGAGACAAAGGCAAATATATTGTCGTAATAGTTAGGAGTCTACATAACCAGTTATTATTAACCAGATTTTAACGACACTATATGTATATACATAGTATAAGCTACAAAACTACTGGACCGATTAGAAAAGTCCTACACAAGTCCTGATGAAAAAAAAAATATGTAAGAGAACTTCGATAAAACCAAGGTGTAATAAACAAACCAAAACCTAAGCCTTAAAAATAAATTCCTTATTTCGCGTACGCTGTTAAAACTATTGGTCATGAAAATACAGCAGTGCCATGTACACCTTTATACAGGACACGCATCGATATCTACAATAAGTCTACATTATCTACATGCATACGTACATAAACTGTGCATTTTAATTTCAAAAACCACATATAACTACCATTATTATGATATTTAAATGTTACTTACTATAAAACCATGCGAGTCCGACTCTAGTTTGTCACAGAATAAAAAAACTACGATGTTTGGAAAAAAGAATATTTCGCCGCTAACTATCTAACTTTCTGTTTGAACTTATTATAGAGAACTTATAAAAAGCGTGTAGATAAAGTTGTGTATCTAATTGTACATAATTAGGCATAAATATACGAGTATGGTTTAATGAAATTAAGCGAAGCTGAGTCGTTCATTATGTAGCAGCCACATACACTAAATACTATTTTAATGTGCAATACTAATGACTCTAATGACTAAATCAACTAAGCCACATTATTCGTACCGCTTGGAAGTAAGGATTAATACCAATCAATAAATAAAAAAACGGCCAAGTTCGAGTTAAACTCACGTGGAGAGGGCCTCGTACGTCGAGTTTATACTCCAGCAGTTCGAAGGCACCGAAAATAAATGTACATATAAAATTACGTAATGTAAGTACAGTCAGCAGCAGAAGTAGCAAGCGGGCAGGTGTTCAGAATGACCTAGGCACGCTCTTGTTCAGTCAATAGTACTGTCGGGTTAAGCTCATTTTGAACACCTCGCGTCACTTGCTGCCGACTCACAGTGGTCACGTACAATGCCATAAGTCTAGGAAATCGACGGTGGCTTTGTTTTAGATAACCTATGCCAAATCACCCACTAATAGCCAGACTTTCCAAAACAATAAATAGTTTTAAAATATATTTATTTAATCATTATTTTTCGTACCTTCAAAGTGAGCACACCGACCACGTGTCATTACCGATATCAGTAGCTCGTTAAAGTGAAAGTATGTGTACGACGTATTTTTCGGAATTGTTTGCCAGTTATCAATTGCATTAGTATGGGAGTTGTAGATAAAGGTATGTATTATTATTAATTTGTATTATTGAAATCGTAATTTATTTATTACATAGAAACACCAGAGGTCTACGTAACCTATTTTATAAGAAGTCTATTTTGCTACTACGAATATTTGTTGAGACTTTTAATAACTTTAGGTCAATAGGTACCCAATACTTTTACATTATTTATATAGTCCATAAGACGTAGTTTTAAAATAATAAGGGCTTTATTACCGGATGGTACCGGACTTTAAGTTAAGAGCCTTCTACGAATTTCGTAGCGCCTGCTACAAGACTAACATGACTTTTATCATTTCGAACTATCTTTCCTAATACATATTTTATTCATTTTCATGTACTTTTTTTTCACTGCACGTTTTCAAGGATGTATATTTTGAATTCCGGCATTCTACAAAAGGTTCATATATTGAAAGAACACGCCATATTCTGCGAATAATCTACAACTGCTACCGGACGACGCTGAAAATAATATTATATCGACGAGACATAAAAAAATAGCGTGTTGAGACCAGTGAAGATAAACAAATATTAGCCAAAACAAAGAAAGAAATCCAGTCACATTTAAGAAAAAGTTGGGATAAATTGTTGGCAAGCCAAGAAGCGGAGGGAGTGCAGTGGAACATCGAATGATGGTAATACGGCGCGCAGGTTTTTTGAGAATTCTGCTATTTCAGCAGAGATCACAGGTATAAAAGCTGATTGATAGGTGTGACACAATTCTAGCGTGCATACATTCGGGATAAAAAGTAAATTCTGAAAGATTTAACACGTATGCACTTAAAACGGCCAAGCAGCTTATTCAAGAATATAGATGGTACTATATGCCGGCTTCTGTTCATAAAGTCCTTATTCACGGGGCTGAAGTGATTGACCATATGATGTCACCGATAGGAGAGCTGTCAGAAGAAGCTGCTGAATCAACAAATCAAAATTTGAAACAATTTAGACTTAATAATATGTACTAGGAATATGTCACGAACCATGACGAATGAGGATCGTCTTTTAGTAAATTCAGACCCTATGATTACAGGTCTTAGGGCACTACCAAAGAAGAAAAAATACAGTTTGCCACAGTCAGTACTTAGTTAATTAGATGTCTAAATATATATTTAAGAATAACTTTAAGTTATAATATATATAAGTCAGTATGTTTAACGTGATTGACAAATAACGTGCAATATTGTACGATACAATTTTTGTTCGTTGTTAGCATGTCTCTAAATATATATGTAACTAACTTAAAATGTTTTTATGGCGTTTTATATTTAAATATACTATTGTTCTTTTGTATTATGAGGGAAAAATATGTAATATATATTTTATTTGTATTTGCGGAAGGCTTGAAGATTGTACAAATTTCTCATATTATTTAAATATCATTTTGTTTTTTTTTAACGGTCAAATATACTTAATAAAACCATTTTATATTGTTTTCCTATTAGATTTTAAGTAACTAAATGATAACATATTTTTATATTGGCGCTATATGTGATACTTTGGGAGTTATCGAATTTTGACACTTTCTCCATACAAGCTAAACCACAGTGCGACTGTATATCAGTAAGTACATCAAGAATGTGTGCTAATATCACCTGTTATATAAATCTGAGCAAACATCTCCATAAAATGTGAGCAACGGAAAACTTATAAACATCTGTACAAATCTTTTAAAAATTATTTGGTTTTTAAAATGTCCGAAGTTAATATTTCTCATAATGATATTTGTCAAACTTCAAGATACTTCGCACGTTATAAAATGTACTTTTTCTGTTTAAACTCTATGTGGGTTAAAAAGGAAATGATAGTTTGTATAGAGTGTAGTTTTAAAAATAAAACAGTAGTTTTTTCTTTTACTAATACTCACTCACTCACTGTCACTCTGGACTGGACGCGAAATTGCAATGACATCCACATATAGCCACCCTAGTAAGGAAACTTAGTTCGGCAGCCTATGCAGTGAGGCGGATTAGCCATTTAACGAACATTGAGACTGCCAGGCTGGTATACTTCAGTTACTTTCACAGTGTTATGTCGTGTTTTTGTTATAGTTGTCATAGTTGTGTTTTAATTTAGTCTTTAGAGACTTCGGGACATTATACATCCCTAATTATATGTATATATTATTATGATATTAAAAAAAAACATTTACATTAATATTTATTTGCATAAATATATATTTATAACTTCTGACGCATAGTGACATCTCCATCTCTATATGCCTTTTATAATAAAATAATATTTAAGTATGTAATGGACAAGCACAGAATGTGGCTTCTCACCAGGATATACATGTGACTAGGTTTGTAAATTGATTGACACTCACTTAAAACCGTCGTACTCGTGAACGGGTGTTGTTTGCGGAGACCGGTCTGTTTTGGCTATTTGGCGCTATGTTGTATTGCATTTTTTTTTGTTTATTTTTAGCATAATAACTTCATTCATATCTTAAAAAAAAGTGTTAGTATATTTAGATCCTTGAGACCTTATACATCTCTAAGGTTAATTTGTCATAAGCATATATTTATGTTTGTGTGTATATTATGAAACTAAAATAACTATAAAATATTTGCTCGAAACTTTTGATGACGAATTATTGTATTTGGAAATTAAAGTAAAGGACACAGTTAGATAAGAAAGCATATCAAACGTTTTGTTAACTTCGTTCTAAGCAGTCAGATTTAGACTTGTAAGTAATAATTTTTATTCTTACTTTGGTAGTTAATATTTGTAATTTTTGGATATGTTTTCTTATAGAATTACGCTTTACGCATATGTTTGACATCTCTTTTGTAATACTGTTTTGAAAAAATAAGTCCTGCCGATTTTCTTGCCGGTCATAAGAGTCAAAATGCTTCTCGGGTCAGAGGTGTAGGGTTAGCATTGGAGTAGTTTTTATTTTTCTCTTTTACTTTTGTATACTCGACATGTAAAAGTGCCCTTGTGGCCTATTTGCTGAATAAACGTTTGAATTTGAATTGAAAAAAAAATCTTTGAAAATGCCTTTTCAGTTTTCTGTGGGATAGGAAGGAGATTGACAAAAAGTATTTCAAAAAACCTAATGGTTGAACCGTGTAAAATTTTACTGTTATGAATTATGTTCTTTATAGTACATGTTGTATCAACCTATATTTGTTAAGGTACCTAACTTAACAATATAGTTAAAATTATATTAAAAAATATTAAATAAATTTAATTACGACTCGGGTACTAATAGAATTAAGACAATTATAGTTTATAGATGTCTATTTAATGTACAAACGCACTTGTTATAACGAATTAAACTAAAAAAAATAAAGGAAATTTGTTGAGAAAGTTATTTGACTTAATTCGAAACGCTTATTTCCAAATATATATGTAGTTGGATTTTATACGGATATTATATCTATATTATCCTTCTTTCATATTAAATAGTAAATATAAAACTCTTATCTTATTATTTTCCAAGAGTAAAATATACATTAATGGAGTTGAAAATACCATCACTTCCTATTAAGTACATATGTACTGATTCGTATTAAGATTCACAAAATACATCTTTATAAACATACTTTCGCTATAAAATTACTGCTACCTCAGTTGCTGTATTTGGGCGTATTTTTATTAACTGTCTTAAGGAAATGAAATTTTTTTTTTTAAATATCGGATAGTTCCTGGGACACGCGACGCTAGTTAACGCGCATGGCGGAGGCAGGCAGGACATCGATGTTGAAGTGGGCGGCCACGTCGGACGTGTCTCCGGCAAGGGTCGAGACGCCAGCGGAGATGGCGGGCGGCTTCCTCAGCACCTGGCCGGAGGAAGCGGAAAACCGATTAGCCTAGTTAAGTTAATTTTAAATATACAATTTTCAAATAACGATTTATAAAAGTGTCATGGGACAAAACAATAATTATATACCTAGACGGACACCTGAACTGTGTCATTTAAGTATTCTAACAGTACATAAGATGATAAAATGCTGGCGATGGCGGTTTAGTTAGAGTTTCTTAGCTTAATACCTTTAGGCAAGACTCGTTTCCCCGCAGACACGCGCGTGTCGCCGGCAGGTCGCCGCGGCCGCTCCCGGCTGCCAGCTCTCGGCGGAGAAAAGCGAGTATTTCCCGGAAATCGGGTTTCACTGCTAGCAATTTTTCCATTTTAAAAATATCCCTATTTCAAATTTTCTGTAAAATCTTTATTATAAATAAATATTTCGGGACAATCTTACACAAATCGACCAAGTCCTACGGTAAGCCAGTAAGGCTTATGTTGTAGGTACAGACGACGATATATATAATAGAATGATACATATAAATACTTAAATACATAGAAAACACCCATGACTCAGAAACAAATATCTGTGCTTATCACACAAATAAATGCCCTGACTGGGATTTTAACCCAGGACCATCGGCTTAATAGGCAGGGTCACTACCCACTAGGCCAGACCGGTCGTAAATTATGAAAACTAAGAGTTTTTAACTAGTTCTTGCATTAAATCTAAAAAAGGCCCATGAGGTATTGTACAAAGGATGCTGGCGGCACTTCCTCGTTGTAGGTAGTTAGTTTGTTTATGCGAACTCGAGTAGGAAAAGGGATTATTTCACGATCTCTCGTGTTTAAAAAACAAAGCTTGTGGACCCACCACCGGCCCCCACCAATTATTTATTAATTGATAATTTACATAATTATCTGTTTAAATAATAATAAAAATAAATTTATTCAGGACATATAAAAAATAAAATAAAAACACCTTTATAAAATTTTAACAAAATATAAAAAGTAGTGTCACTGAAAGCTAAAACTAAAGAAACTAAAGCTTGTGTCAAGGTGCCGTGGGCCTCCATCTTTTCTGCATGCATCTTATTATATAGTTATTACCTATCTGGGAGTCTTTATACAATAGTCCCCAATAAACTGTACCCAATTAGCGAGAGTTGTTAAGTTATAAATCGCTGCACGAAATCTTTATGGAAATATTTTCTTTGCCTTTTTGACACTGTACTATCTGTTAGTTTGAGTATCGTAAAATGGGATATGGGGTGAGTTGGCTGAAAACTAAAAATTTAAAACATCGATAACATTTTATTTTTAACCGACTTCAAAAAAAGGAGGAGGTTATCAATTCGGTTGGCATGTTGTTTTTTTTTTATGTGTGTTACTTCAGAACTCCGTAATTTATGTACCGATTTCAAATTTTTTTTCGTTGTTTCAAAGCATCTACTTCAAGGTTGGTCCCATTGTTACCAGAATTCAGATCTGATGATGGGATCCATAAGGAATTAAGAGAACTCTTCAAAATTTATAGGTACATATATAACGATTTTAGTATATTCGGTGACAAGTCAAGCATTTGTATTCAGAAAACAGTATTTGGTGAAGAAGAACTGATAAAGAAGACCATAGGTGGTCATACGAAACTCCTTGTGTTCCTGGGTGGCGCTGAGATATTTCAATTGAAATACTAAAGCGACTATGACAAAGCCAACTTAAATATTTGTGACGAAATGTTACGACTACCATTAACCTGATCTGGTGGTTAAACCCGGGAGGTAGGCAACGGAACACAGAGATAAAAAAGTGTAGAGTGGCCGTGTTTGGATTTAATAGAGTTGTCATGAGATGCAGTCTTATAACCTTGACTAATGTTTTAACAGACTTTAAAAAAGGAGGAGATTGTCATTTCGATTGTATGTTCGTTTTTTGCGTGTTACCTTAGAACTACATCATTTATGAACGAATTTGGTAAATTTTTTCGTAGTTTGACTGCATATACTACAATGTTGGTTCTGTTGTTACCAGAATCTAGTATGATGATTGTAGCCGGATAGTAGGCAACGAAACTACATGATAAAATAGTGTAGCGGGGTCCTGTTTGGGCTTAATGGAATTGCCATGAGATGCAGTTTGGTAATCATGCACGTAAAAAAGAGGGAGGTTCTGAATTCGGTTGCATGTTCTTTTTTAGTGAATTATCCCAGAACTTCGTCATTCGGACTTACTAATGCAGTATTAAAAAATGCAGTAAAAACGTATAATGAACTAAGTTTTTCGGCGACAGATCAACCATTTTTGTTCAGAAAGTACCACCTTCTGGCAACGGAACCAAGTGATATAAAAGTGTAAACGTTTTTGGGCTTAATGGAGTTGCCATGTGATGCTCTCTGCTAACAACTTTCTCGTCATCATCATCATAATCACCATCATAACAACCAAAGAACGCTGAACATAGATCCCCCCTAAAGTGACCCACAACGTCCGGTTTTGCGCCATTCTTCGCACACCTGACCCCGTTGATACACTGGCGCCTATAGTAACATGGATATCGGAGGCCGCTGGGAACTCGAGGCCATGGCTTTCCTGTGCCTTGCATGGGGCTAAATGTCATAATCGCCACGCTTGGCAAGCGGGTTGGCGATCGCAGTGTTCCACCGCATTCCTGATCGCAGTGTTGCCTGTGTCAGGCGTTGCATTACTTATGTGCCACGATGACGATTTCGAGTCTCATCAATTCATCATCTCCGCTAAGTTAACGATCTGTAGTCAAGTGTTCGGGTTGACAGTTTGTTATCATCCAAATCGATAGCTGTTATGTAACCTAAACTTCGAACACGACTCAAATTCGACATACATTTTGTCTCTTGGAAAGTTTATATATTATATTCCTTTTTTATAACATTTCCTCGGTTGGCACAAAGAACACTGTCTCATACAAGCAGCGCGATTACCCGTATTTGGTCTGCCCATATTCAATCATAAAAAATCAGTGACAAAAGGGAAACTAAAAAGCTAAAAATAAATAAACTTTTAATAAAAAATAAAACCGACTTCAATTATGTACTAAAAAGCAACAAATAATTGTTTTCTTTATTACTTGATAAGTACTTTTGGACTATTTAGAACAAATAAATTTCTTAGGACAATTACCTATATACCATTATTTTTGGTTTTGGAGTTGGTGCCAGCCATTCTTTTCGTTTCCAGAAGCCTTCCGCAGTCGTGAATAAATTGATATGTTTCAACATTTCACTGCCCCCTCGGTGCACTCTCTCCAACAAATCCAAATCAAAACAGCTGACATGCACGTGCAGCGTGCAGCGGTGTAAAAAATCTGAGTTTCAATTTCAATTGTATGTTGATTAGCGTGGCTGGCACCGACACCAAAACCAAAAATAATTGTATATAGGTCATTGTCCTAAGAAATTTATTTGTTCAAAATAGTCCAAAAGTACTTGTCAAGTAATAAAGAAAACAATTATTTGTTGCTTTTTAGTACATAATTGAAGTCAGTTTTATTTTTTGTTAAAAGTTTATTACATATGAAAACTGAATGGTATATATATGTAGGTATATAATAAGTGTTCCGGACGTTTGTATTTTCGTTTTTATTTTATTTTGGTTATTTCCATTTCATAACTTTGACGATAAAGAGAATAACCTGCCTCACCCCGTAGTGCTTCGTATTTGGGGTGAGAGGGTTTTTCATACAAAAGTGATTTTGGAAGATAGTTGGATCAATTTTTTTTTATCATGCGTATTACTACAGCTCTATTTTAAATTGGAATAAATTATTTTTGTAGCAGTAGCCTTAAAATTTCTTCTCACCCCCCTCTCAAACCTTCTCTCCCCGCGAAACCTACTCAACCCATTTTTGTGTATCAATTGGTACACTATTTTCTGAACATTCCCATTTATATGTGGTCTCCTTATTTTCGACATCTCTACAATGTGCAACGCACACAATGTCCCGCCTCCGCTGACGCTCACGCGTGTGTGTGCGTTTCGAATAGATAAATTATTTCTTTATTCATAAGCCTTGTTGAACTTAACTCTGGATGAAGAAGAACTTGTTAATGATTGATCAACAATACGAAACGAAGACGTAGGGTTATGCTTACTCGCGGTACAAAAAATACTGTAAGAAGTGATGACGTTCAATATTTGAAAAATATTTTTAAGTTATCGTTAAAATGGTACTTATTTTTTGTTCATTACAAAATAAACTATTCAATAATTTATGTTTCTATTTAGAACCAGATTTCGCATCTCTGAGCATTTAATATCTTGTGACATCGTAATGAAGCATCTTAGGGATAGATGGTGCTTTCGCCACGCGCAACGTCGGATCCGATTAATTTATTCCTTATAAAATAGAAAAACCAACTTTCACCGCGATAAAGCTTGATCTTCAGTCTAATTACATTATAATTATGTGTGAAAAGTGAAGACGAGTGGAAGTATCTAAAAACTATAAACAATTTCATTTTGCATGTGACCAGTGATTAGTTTGTAAGGCCGACGTGAATAAAATTAACTTGAACTGAACTATTGTATGTGTGTAGTGACAATAAAGTGCTAACAAGAAGGATTTACATTGCATGTCAGTGATATAGTGCACGTAATTTAGTGATGAACTTATTAAATACCGTTGGGTGATTCAAAGTTCAAAGTAAACAAAGGACAGCTGATTTGTCAATTTTGTCATAGTCATTACCTCACAGCGACATCTATTATTTGAGGCTCGAACTGCCTGTTCCAGTCTATTAGTAATAAGATATTACTTTAAGCGCCATCTAGCGACAAATCTGTGAACTATCACAACGCTAGGGTTCTCCACTGCGCGTGCGACTACTGCGTGCGCCTACCTGAACCGGTCCCTTTGCTATTTCTCAGGGAAATTGTAAGATGGCGCTAGTATGCACTAGTTGCAGTGAAAACCTACAAGATAAGGACATTCTCGAGTGCTCCAACTGTAATAATGTATATGATATACAATGCGCAGGTAAATCTGCAAAATTATTCCAACAAATGAAGACGGAAAATAAGAAATCATGGGTTTGCTTACAATGCCGTCCCAGTATAACCCCTCTATACAAAGTTTTGACAAAAAAATCTGTTTTGCTAAAAAAGAAGGACGAAAATACTGCCAAAATAAAAACTAAGACCACGAAAAAGTCGTCACCTGCACTCATCAAGCCCACTGTTACGCACCCAGTGATCTTACCAAATAACCAAAATACCAGACATGGATCACCTCACCAAATCATATCAAATAATGACTTACCCTTAAGTCAACGAAGTCCAGTAGCTCAAAGTGTTACCAGTCCACGAAGTACTTTTCACAGTGCTAACAGTACTCCGTCGCAAAGCAATGTAACTCACAGAAAGAAAACTGAGACACAACTGGACCAACAAAAATCATTACCAGAGCCTCCATTTGATAACTCTACACAGTCTGACGACTCTGATTTTTCGAATGAACAGGGTACAAATACAATGATGGAATCAAGTCTTCTTAACAGAAGTCTTCCTTCAATAAGGAATACTTGTGAAGATACGAGTACACTGGATGAGTACAAAATTAAATTAAGCAACTTAGAATTGAGATTGCAATCGGCAGAACTAGAAATTCAAAATTTAATATTGGAAAATGGTAGCCTTAAAAAGGTTATACAAGAAAATGAACAGACAATAAAAAAGCTCACCCATATATGTTCATCCACTTCTAAAAAAATTAAAAATAAATTGCCTACAAAGAGCGTAAGCCGTTAAAAGTTAGACCTCAGCCAGTCACGAGGGAAGGAAAGTCGTGAAAAAAGGTACGGCACAAATTCAAGACCTCCACTTGATGACCAGGAGCAGCCGCTAAAGTCTCCAGAGCACCATCACGCCAGTCGCTCCTCTGCCTTCTCTCATTAGAAAAAAGATGTCACGCCTGCTACGGACGAATCACCAATTAATTTGTGTATTTTAAGTAATAGAGGAAACAGTGGTATTTTGAAAGCCACTGAACATACCTTTAAACGTAATGTTGAATACTGTCACTATAACGCGCCAAATTGTAGTATTATAGAATCACTGAAAAATCTAGATTATAAATTGCAGAACTTTACTATGACCGACTAATGTATTATTTTAATTGGTGAGCGTGATTTAGATCATAATCAGGACAGCATTCAGTTGGTAAACTGCTTACGTGAATCGCTCTTAAATATTACCCATACAAATAAGATAATATGTCTACCTACTTATATTTGTGGCGCACCCATACACAACTACAAAGTTGAAATGCTTGGAAAATTATTGTATATTGACATACAGAGTAACGATTACGCTTACTTATTTGACACTAACCGTGACTTAACCTTAGATATGTTCTCACACTATACTGGTAAAATAAATCACTTTGGTATTAAATCTGTATTTGTAAGTCTTCAACAATTTATGCTAGAAATTGAAGAATATCTTGGAAGTAAGGAAACAATGCTGGCGTCACCACCACAACCACAGGCTCTAAATACCAGTATAGATGACTCTACAAGTAATGATCTTTTTCGTGATTAATAAGATATTTATTTTGCACCAAAATATTAACGGTCTGATAAACAAGGCCAACCTGCTTATCGTACATTTACATGAACTATTGGATTCTGGAAAAAATGTAGATGTAATTTGTATCTCAGAGCATAATATGAAAACAGGGGACGAAACACAACTTTGCATACCTAACTATAACCTGGCAAGTTACTTCTCCCGAGAAAATAGAAACGGTGGTTCATGTATTTTGGTAAAAAATAAATATACATTTGAAACCATGTCTGATATTGTTAACCTGTCTATTCGAAATTTATTAGAATGTTCGGCTATAGAAATAATAGATCTAAAAATTATAATAATTTGTATGTATAGAGTTCCTAAATATGACTCTACAGCCTTAAGTATATTTTTTAATAAATTAGAATTAATTTTAGATAAAATATGTATGAAAGTTAAGAAAAAGATTATTATTTGCGGTGATTTTAATATTGACATTCTAAAAAGAACTAAATTTTCGACCGAATTTAAGAATATACTGGCTAGATATAATTTTAAATTAGGTGTGACAAAGCCCACACGGCTACATAGCAATACATGTATTGATAATATAATTTATAATTTTCGAGGTGGCCAAACTGAAGTTATTGACTTTGCTATATCAGACCATAGTGCACAAATTATGCAGTGTCCTGTCAATAAAATCTGTCTGATACCATACTGGTATGTAAAAAGAAGAGACACATGCAATGAAAACATAGTAAAGTTTACAAATTGCTTACTGAACTTGGGTTTTAATAGTGTGTATATGGCAAATAATCCTAATGAAGCTTACAATAGTTTCATAGATTTGTTCTTATTGTTTTATAATTTGTGTTTTCCTTCTCTTAGAATAAAAATGACCTTGACAAAAAAATCTAAATGGATTTCTTCAGGGATAAGAAGATGCTGTGTAAATAAAAGAGCATTACTGCGGAAGTATAGAACTAATCCAAATGAAAATAATAAAAAGCTTTTTAAACAATATTCTAAGCGCCTTAGGAAAATTATAACATTGACACAAAAATCCCAAAATGATTATTATATAAAAAAATCATCTAATAAATCTAAGGCCACTTGGAACATAGTAAACAGTGTTAAAACAGTAAACCCCAAGGAAAATGTCTCGCATATAAGACATAATAGTAAATTAATAACAGACCCCCAATCAATAGCGGAAGAATTTAATGATCATTTTATAGACCAAGTCCAGTTAATTACTGATTCCAATAATTATAATAACATTTACCAAATAATAATTCATACCGACATAACACACTGACGTATAACTCGCCAAGTTCCTTATTTATGCATCCAACAAGCCCAGAAGAAGTGTTTAATATTATTTATTCCCTAAAGAACAGCAAAAGTACTGGTTACGATGGAATATGTACTAAAATAATAAAAAAAACAGCACACATCATAGCTGCGCCTATCTGTTATATAATAAATTTGTGCATGGAGCAGGGTATCTTCCCAGAGAAGTTGAAAACAACAATTGTGCGTCCTCTTTTTAAAAAGGGAGAAAAAGAAAATATTAACAACTATAGGCCAATTGCACTTCTTCCTGTTTTTTCTAAAATCATAGAAAAGGTAATTAGCAGCCGAATAAGTCAGTATTTTGAATCGAATAACCTATTTGCACCAGAACAAAAAGGATTTCGCAAAAACAAATCCATAAATATGGCCATTTTTGATCTATTACAAGTAATTGTTGCAAATGTGGATAAAAGTAAACCGGTGTGTGCCCTTTACACAGATTTAACCAAAGCTTTCGACCTAGTTGATCATAATATATTAATGCAAAAATTATATAGGTATGGAATACGCAGGAACATCTATGATCTACTAAAGTCATATTTAAGTGGTAGGAAACAAATAGTTCAACTAGATAACATAAGTTTAAAATCGAGATGCGAAGTTACTTTTTCATCAAAACTTAGAGAAATTAGTCATGGCGTACCACAAGGAAGTGTATTGGGGCCACTATTGTTCCTCATTTACATAAATGATCTTCCACAAGCAGTTGGCTACCCAATGGTTCTTTTTGCCGACGATAGCACGGTAGTACTAACCGGAGATGACCCAGAGACATGTCAATCAAATATAAATAATGCGCTAAAATTAATGATCAATTGGCTTACTCTAAATAATCTACATATTATCAATTTAGGAAAAACTAAAATAATGAATTTCTACCAAAGGGTCAATAGGATTCCAAATTTAACTGTGACATATAATAATATTGTAATTGAAGAAACTGACAATACAGCATTTTTAGGATTAAGATTAGATAATAAATTGACATGGAAAACCCAAATTGACTCTGTTTGTAAGAAACTAAACTCTTTTTCATATGCATTGTTTAATTTAAGTAGAATAGTAAATCGTGATGCAGTTCTTGCAGCATATCATGCATATGTAACGGCTACATTGCGCTATGGCATCGTATTCTGGGGAAATTCGACCGATCGAAACCTTGTTTTCCAAGCCCAAAGAAACTGCCTACGATCAGTTTGTTGCCTATGGAAAAGAGATTCGTGCGTGCCTCACTTTATTGAACTTGAGATTTTGACTTTTCCCTGTCTATATATATTTGAGATAGTTATGTACATTAAGTTGAATAAAAACCAATTTTCTGTTTACAAAAGTGCTCGTCAGCAACATAAAATTGCATGTGAAAAATCAGACACAGCCCTGCGTTCAAAAAGTATATTTGGAATGGCATCCAAATTATACAATAAGTTACCTGACAAAATAAGGGAATCTGAAATGCCTCAGTTTAGAAAAGAGTTATTTGACTATCTGGTACAACGTGCATTTTATTCAGTCAGAGAATATTTAGAATATAACCCATCTCTTTATTAAGTTAGCATAGTTTAAATTATACATATGTTGTCCATGCATGCTGCATGTTTAGTTGTACCTGTATTGTTATTGACTCGTATTTGTAAGACAATATAATATTTGCATGCCCAACAGCAGGCAGAATACACTGTACCTAAATGTATTATGTGAACATCCACTTGACATGTATTCTTAGCAAATAAATGATTTGATTTGATTTTGATTTGATTTGATTTGATTTAGTTGGAAGCAACTTGCAATGAGATTATGTATAAATGTAATTACTATAAATGACGAGTATCTTGTCAGAAGGCTTACCAGGAGTTGTGACTTTGAGGTTTTCGATAACGAGTATCGAGTTTACTATCTGTGCAACTCGCTTGTACTGTACTATTTGAGAATACTATAAAACTTAAACCTCGGATTCTATTTAGAAATTATTATTTTATCGTAAATAGTGTACTAAATTAAGTTTACATTTATTAATGTTGTTGACCAAATGAAGTTGACTTCGCTTTATCAGCCTAAATTATCGTTCATTTTCAGAGTTAAGCTCTTTTGATGTGAACTTTTGGAATTAAGACGTTTTGAGAAATTAAACTTTGTAATTCCTACCTACATTGCAGAAATATATGTTTTTGAAAAGGATAACTCTATGTTCTGAAATTAAATTCAACAGCATAAACCCCGTTCAGGTATCACATACAACCATATTCAACGTCGTCTCGATTTTCATCTATACTTAGAAGTTTTAATTATCTTAAATTTCTAAGTTCTATACCAAGCCAGCTCTGCTGAGTTAATTTATTCGTCTCCGAACTCTTACTTAAGAAAATGACCGACATCATTTTCCTCATTCCCGGAAAGATCCTATAAGTGTACTCCTATAAGTATAAGGAAGAGTTAAGGTGTTTTAGATCAGAACCTTGATTTTAACCTTATTTAAAATAGAAGTAGGGTCGTTTTATAACTTTAACCTTAAAGAATAAATTTAAATTAAAACCGGCCAAGTGCGAGTCCTACTCGCGCACCGATGGTTACGTTCAAACCCTTAACAAGCAAAAGTTATAGTATGTTTATTACTAAATAAAAATGTGATCCGTAACATTACAATGTGGAAAGCTGAGGAGCATAAATTTAAACGGCGTCACTTTATCAATTTGTTAATCCTTTATTTTATTAATATTATTACCACATCATTTATTTTATATATCAGAAATTTGCGTTAATATAAAACTGAGTTCACGGGAAGTACTTTTATGTTTTGATACCCTCAAAGGTATCTCAAGATTACCTACTCATTTTGAATGTATGCGATATATACCTACCTATTGCTATTTCTTATGATTGCGTGTACATAAAAGTTTCGTTTTGCTACAACTGGAAGGTATTATAGACCTGAGTATTGGATATACATATGTTTGATATGATTTTAATGATTTTAATAAAAATGTCTAGTTTTCGTAATTTTTCCTTTGTCTGTGCTATATGAAGTTTCTTCGTGCCAAGGTTCAGGTTTCTGAGTTTACGGGAAGTACCCTTTGGGTTTTGAGTTTCTTGCGAGTAAATATGCGATGCGTTGACATAAAAGTTTAATTTTGCTACATCGGATTGGTCCTTTAGGCAAGGGGAATCCATGTTGCAGATTTAAAAACTGTACATTTAACGGTGTACAGCTTCGAATTTGAAACATGTGAATAAATAACACAATTTTACGGTTTTGTGAGTATATATTATTACATTCATCGATAACATTCAGAAACATTCAGAAAATTGTAATATAAGTATAATATCTTTTACAAATACTAATTTACTGTTAAGATAAATAGATTATATTCTTTAGTCGTCAACGAATGGTACATCTTTTTCTTAAAACCCGTGAATAAATAACCCAATTTCACGGTTCTGTGATTACTGGTTACCTACCGGGTGCGGCCTGTAATAGAAGCAAACATTTTAGGGATCGCTTCTACACCACGAACGTAACAACATTTGTTCTACAACTTTAAATAATTGAGTAATTTATTACTTGTGATTTTTTCAAACAAACTAAATAGTATTTTCAATGAACAGCATCCAGTAGTCGAGTTGACGTTTACTGTCAGCCTACAAACTTCATAGTTTTCGCAATACATTGCTTGCTTGGAAAACCTTTTTTTATTAGTATTTATTAAACTTTAAGTTATTTTCAAAAGTCTTCGAACAAATGTTGCTACGTTTGTGGTGTAGAAACGATGCCTAAAGGTAAAGCTCCTATTACAGGCCACACCCGGTATAAAATATACATCATTAACATTCAGAAACATTTAGAAAGTTTAGATAATTAATTATGATATATTTTACAGATACCAGAGAATACTAGAAACAGCGGCGCTACCGCGAACAACGATATTCGTAAATTTCGGACGATTGTCTCTGTCACTCTCATGACACTTTAATCGGAGTAAAAGAGAAAGATGCCCGAAATATACGAACTTCGATGTTCGCGTTACCGCTCCAGTACGTTGTGACAACTGTCTTCTTTGAGGCGTACGTGAATTGATATGTTTTTTCTTGTTCTTATTAGTTGCCTGCACTAACACGGGTTTTGTGCTAGTTCCAAAATATTTGCAATATGTTGCAAAATCAATGCGTTGTGTTCGTGTAACAGTAATTATGAAATACATAATTATATAAATATGTATTTGTGTAATAAAACGTAACAAACTGAAATAGAAATAAAACTAATCTTAATTTTTTTTTCTAATCTTAAATTTACATATTTCCTTTTGAAAGTTAATGTTATACCAGATACACTGTTTTGTCCAAATCGTCAGTAACGGAATAATGAAATTGATATAATGTTAATTAATGCGTTTAAGGAGCACACAGCGCTGGATGTGACTGATGTTGTTAAATCTGATGCCGTTAACACGCGTCTTGTCCGTGCCAGTTAGTGCATGGACTAATCAAATCTCGCTCAAGTGAAGTCCCAAACCCCTCCCTGTTACGTACTACGCACAACCACCATATATTATGTTATGTCATTTAGTCCACTGTGCTACTGTCTTCTGGCTAACGAACGGCATACGAATAAAATCAAAAATCAATCCTACAAAATTGTTCATACTTAACATTAAGTTTGCATAAACATTACTTTTGCAAGACGATGATACTAACATTCATAACATTTAGGAATCTTAACATCAATCTTCTAAACATCAAAATCACCCTATAACACAACAAAGCCTGCGCTTTGTTCTTTTAAAGCGGCTTTCTTATATCAAAGGAAGGGTTGTGTGGACAACGAATACAGAGCTGCATATTGATCGATTTTGACAAAATTATCCAAAACTGAAGCCCCATTTAGACCAGGCAAGAACTTGTATACGATTTTCATTACATTGCGGGCTATCGGCGTACAGCGAATTCGGTCGCTTTATATAACTCCGCAATGTAATGAAAATCTTATACAAGTTCTTGCATGGTCTAAATGGGGCTTAAAGGAAACTAAACTTTACTGACGGCAGAACGTTAATATGAAAACAGCAACTAAAAATGTTGTGTACACATTCCTTATTCATCTGTAAAGTTACCAATAAATTCATAGACATCTGTGACACCTTATGTTTAACCAAAAATGGTTTTACGCTAACTGACATTTAACAAGGACATTTTTTTATCTTTTTTTAACTTAAATTATGTGCATCAATTCCTCGCGTGCATCGTGTGCCGCAGCCGGCCATGCCATGTCGGCCACCTAACATCATTAAAGCTCGTACCATAACATCCGCGTGAGTGCAGCTGCAGTGGTCAGAGTTGACGCTGACACACTGCCTTAGTAATAAACACATACATCTCCTAACATCCATAGTACTTAGACATGTACACAGACAAATACAGAGAGGATGTTTGTAAACAACATCACTCCATTGGCCATGTCAGTCGGTGTGCCAACGAGAATAATATACAAATAAATATTAATAAAACGAACATGGTACAACTTCAGATATACCGGAGTAGACACAGTGATTTATAAATTATTTGAGTAAAATGATTTAATGATTCAAAAATTGATGAAGTAAAATCTGCATAATTTGAGAAACATTTGGAGAATCGCAGACATTTGTTAGAACTAAAACAATGAATGATACATACATTTTCTAAAAAGATATATAAAATGCCGGAAATAAACCTCGCACCGACCAGAAAAAACGTAAACTGCGTGGCAATAAAACTATTCAGAAGGTATTAAATGGTTTTATTAGAGTCGGTCAGGGTCTCCGGCCCCGGCGATCCTGTCGGTGCCTATGGAGTACATCGGGCGACGTTCTGATGGATTAAAGCTCTTCGATATGATTATTATTCGTTTATTTTATGTATATGTTATATGTTTATGTTGTTGGCCGAAAAGGCCAAGATAGGAAAATACAGTGGTCTCGGCGCTGAATACAATTTTATCCCATTCGGCGTCGAGACCCTCGGTCCGTGGGGCCCTGGTGCTCTGAGTCTCTTTAAGGACCTTTCAAAGAGACTCAGAGACGCCACAGGAGACCGAAGAGCCGGCAGCTACCTTGCTCAGCGTATCAGTCTAACGATTCAGCGAGGAAATGCTGCCAGCATCTTCGGTACTATGCCGCAGGGGCCTTATTTAGAATTATATTAGTTTTAGTTAAATTTATTGTTAGTTTTAAGTAGTTTTAATGATTTATTACGTATTTAATTGTTTTAAATAAATTTAATAAAAAGTATTTTTTGTTGTTATTATGATGTACTCAATAGGCACTGAAGGGATAACCGAAGCAGGAGACCGACTCCCTGGAGCGCTCCGGTCCGTGGGGTCGCTACTGCCCAACAGCTCGCCACGAGCTGCCCTGCTGGCTATTATATAAATATTTAAGTCAGAATTCGGTACTTTATAGTTTGCCTGTTACATAGTGACACTAGTAATTTCTTTATTTCGTCAAATGTTGTAAAATTCGTTGATATTTAACTATAACTTCCAGACATCAGTCAGTAACAAGCTACTCGTCTGTGCTAAATAGTTTTTTAATAATGTATTCCAAATATACTTAAAATGTCTACTTGCCTGTTTGTTTTTAGTGTGAGAAATAGTATTTCCATTCATCTAGATTTTATTCAATCAAACTTGGCACATTCGTGTGACTAGACTTCTTTTCCTTATGATAATAAAATTAAATGTCGCAATCGTAATTTACGAAAAATGAGTGATTATATAATTAAATAATTACAATTTAAGTTGAACACATGTGCACCGGCAGTGTTTTTGAATGGCTTAAGTCAAGTTTGAACACAGTCGAGCTACCTAGGGCTAGGCAGAATTGACATACTCGGACATATAACAGATAAATAGTGCCTTAAGTTTAAATCATATTCAATAAAATATATTATAAACGTCAATATTTTAAAAGTAGGTATAATTTATACTTAAACACAAAACTTAAATTTAAACAAATATAATATGACTTATAAAATATAACCTTATTGATTCTTAGGACTTAGTAACACAACGGGATTTAACATTAAGTGGCAGTGACTTCAAAGTATAATCTACTACTAGGGTACTTTTAAGACTGATGAGAGAGATGTCCAACTAATATAATAATTAGCATTACGTTAATCGCACTATAAGTGATTTTATAAGTGAGTATTAAATTTTTTAGTTGAACATATATGGCCGGCAGTGTTGCTCTGCGTAAGTGACATGCTCAAAAATAAGCAACTCGGCCACAATTTATTTTGTGCAGCACCATCTTAAAAATAAAATGCTGGTCAGACGATGACGTCGGGTGCTGCAGCACGACCGCACCCGGCAGCGCAGCACACGGATCTGATAAACAACATTCAGTGTCAGGCTCGAGATCCTGAGGGACGCTTGAGGTGGCGAACGGTTATAGGAGGTAAAGCTAATTTTTACCACTGGACTCACCTCGATGGTCGCTTACGGAATAGTCAGCCAGACGAGGCGGCCGGCCTGCAGCCTGCGGGGGCACCGGGCGCGCCTTCCCTGGCGTCGCCGATCTTGCTGCATCCAGAAAAACATAAATAAAAACTATTTTGGAACAACTTTTCTTGGTAATTCACACCACAGTAAATTGTAGTACAGTAGCCATCAGATATATCGGAGCTGATGGATAACAAATTTCTGAACGACACCTCTATTGTCAAGGCGACAAAGTGCATGTCTAGATACTTGTAACCACCTCCACAGCTCCGATATATCTGATGGCGACTGACATTACTGTAGAGGCCGGAAAAGGGGTAATTCGAGAATGGATGGGAAACGGATGTAGTTCCGCTTCGCGTCGTCCGACCAAGTAAGTAGTTAGACGAATCCACGAATTGGCTATTCCTGCCGAGGCATGTATGTAAATATTGAATTTATCCAAACGTGCGAGGAAATAAAACAATACGGATACCTGCTTCCTGAGTATAGCGCGCGCGCAGCACTGGCGGCGCAGTCTGGGGAAAGTCCGCCCATTAAGTGCTACACTCATGTCAAGTACCGCGTACTCGTATTTAAGGAACCTAGGTATTGTCCCTACTTAGCGATCAGAAACAACCGGAAGGCAGCAACGTCTATTTACAGCGGTGAAACATACTGCGACTGTCAACCCGCCTGCCAAGCATGATGATTAAGGTATTAAAGCCCCCGTACTGCAGCAGTGCACGTCCGTGGTTGAGCTAGAGAGCTATATGCCCAGTAGAGATAGAGTGATGAATTTCTCAACAAACAGTAAGTCAAAATTGCAAAAAGAATACTAATATCAATCTACATCCAATAGTCATCCGAAAATGGCACAGATGGGTAGACTAAATAAAAAATTATACGCAGATTGGTGTATAATTTCCATTTGATATACAAGTCATTATATTTTTGTTTACCTAACGAATTCTTAATTAGATAGAATCATGGTGGTTTTAACGTCTCTGTGTGATATACTTCAAACTGGTAGTTTGACATTTAACATTGATAAATAAAGTACATAATTTATTTGATGCCTACACGTCACTTACTTTACTAGGGAAAATAGATTCTGGAAAAAGCCGGTGTATGATTGTTACTTCTTCACGTCTAAACGGTTGGAGCAATTTTAACAATGCGTGGTATGGAGTTAGCTGACACCCTGGATGAACACATAGGCTACGTTTTACTACGGGAAAATATCTTATCTCATTAGGAAAATCGATGAAAATGAATTCTATACTATACTATATGTCTACATCTACAATAATAATCTGCACTATTTTTTTAATATTATAAAAGTGAAAGTTTGTGAGTGTGTAATGTCACTAATGTGTATGTTTCTTACTATATACATACTTTGGCCTTTATAATATTATATTAGTGCAAATTCTTATTTACGATTAAAACTAAACGCGGAATTATACATGAAACGGCGGCACTACCGCGGACAACGATATTCGTAAATTTCGGACGATTGTCTCTGTCACGACACCTTATTTGGAGTAAAAGAGAAAGATGTCCGAAATATACGAACTTCGATGTTCGCGGTACCGCTCCGGAAAACTGTGGCGCTACCGCGAAAAACCGTATTCGTAAATTTCGGACGATTGTCTCTGTTACTCTCTTAACGCCTTAATTGGAGTAAAAGAGAGATGCTCGAAATAATTATACGAACTTCGATGTTCGCGGGCCCGGGCCTGAAGTGATGAAGTGTGTCTTGTCATTCAATAGAGTTTTCGACAGCCATATCTTAGGGAATAAGGGCTAATTTATTAACAATTTGTAAGAAACTATCGCCTTAACGACTTTAGAGCTGGAATAATATAGAGTACCTATTTTGCTCGCAAAAAATCCTGAGATATATGAAATCCTGCGGCGCTTCCGTCTTTTTCGAGGGAAAGCAGAGACCATTTTACCAAAAAAGCGTAAGGTGTATGAAATCCTGCGGCGCTTACTGTTTTTTCGAGATGATAAAGTTTGTATGGGAGAACAATATCTTCGTTTTTTAGTATGTTACTCGATTGTTTTTTTCATACTTTCTCACCGTTTAAACCTTCCCTGAGCTTTCGAGACCAAAATTAGCCAAATTGGTAAAGCCGTTCTCAAGTTATAGCCTGACCAAGAGAATATTATATTTATTATTTTAGAGAAATAGGGTAAGTATATACTTACTTATTATACTTACTTACTTTATAGTAAAGTAGGGAAAGTACTGCACTTTTAACAAAAATTTTAATGTGGATACCTACTTTCTTTTCTGTTATTAAAGTTTTAATAAAAACATGTTGTTACTCTTTGGGAGAATTTATCAGAAGTATAAGAAAATTGTAATGAACAGTCCTATTACATTTTTTAATAAATGTTTCTCCTCAAGTGGGCAATGGCTGTATGGTTAAGCCAGATTTTGGTTCATAGTAGTCTAACAGGCAACTTAGTTCAGTATTTTTTTATAGTCCGGGGCCCGCGTTGTCAGTTGTCAAGAATGGACGTTGGGACTCACCGTCGGCGACAGGCAATAAGGATCCCCAGCACGAAGACGGTGGCGGCGAGCAGCACCACGAGCGCCACGAAGATTATAGAGGCGACCGCCAGCGAGGGGACGTCCTCCTCCCGCACTGTCATCACCATGCCACGCTCCGCCGTAGCCAGTTCTGGAAATGGAAATGCTTAGCAACCAGAAAGAGACTAACTGATGAAAGTCCGCCCTGTCTCCGCCAAATTGCTACACCATTCCACGGGCCAGGGCGCGCGCACGCGAGTCCTCCCCTACGCCAAGCAATGATGCTTCTCAACCACAATAGTTAACAGTGACAACCATTTCTGCATTTTTTTTTCAAACCCGAGAGTCGTTTCCTGGACATCTAGACGCCCAGTTTTATCTGATTATGAATATCCTTGTGCATATAGGTACTTCTCGAATTAATTATTATTGTGTGAATTAAAAAATTAAAATTATTATGAATTAATTGATAAGTAACGTAAGGTTTACCTGTTAGTGCTAATTATAAAAAGAAAAAATGAATATAAATTAAAAGATTAGTGGTTTTGAGTCTGCTGTAATAGAGTTAGGAGATACCTGGTAGAAACGATAATTAAACCGCCTAACATTTAAATCATCAATTGTATGTACCGCCAGATTATTTAAATAACACAGCTCAGGTAAGAAACCATAACAAAGTATGTCTATTTTTGTGAAGTAAAATTTGTTTATACATTATTATTTTTACTTTTATTTTACTTTTTCTTTCTTGTAATAAACTGTTTGATATGTTTTCTTTTGAGTCTACCCATAATTATGTACTTTAAGATTTGATGTATCACTGTATTGAAAAAATAAGTCCCGCCGTAGTTTCTTGCCGGTATCTTCCGAGTCAGAAGTGTAGGTTTAGAACTGGTGTAGATTTTTCTTTTACGTTCATAAGTGCAGGTAATGTGCTTAAATTGAAAATAAAGATATTTTCTCTGTTTAAGAATATAAGGCAATTTATTTTATTTCCGTATATTTGCGAATCAGTGTAAATGTAATTACTTAGTCACATAATTATGATCAAGTAATGATACATAACTGTTCTTTATACTATCAAAATAGTCATATGTCAGGCATTTAACTTGCTGATACTGCAAGTATTTAAGTTTAAATGTTATTTTTAATATTTCTGAACTGATTGATTATTTTGCATTTATAATTGTTATTTTTCGTTTTGGACTCATTGTTACTTGGTTCCATTAATCTAGCTTTGAGAGCGAGCGAAGTATAGGTATCTTTATGTTGTGATTTCCTGTTTTTTTATATATAGGTAATAACAATTTGGTTACTCACTTGCGTAGTAATAATTATCGTAATTCAATTCAGTCAGAGTAGGTGTTTTGTGAGCAAACCGAAGATAATTCTGAAATACATATATACATATATATAATAATTAGTTAATAATGTAAGAATATAATGTAACCGTCTTATGCATTGCCAGTGAACAAATGAAAACTACGAACCTTCCTCGGCGGAATGTTAACAGAACCAGGGACGGGAAACTTTGGTCGCCCAACAGTGGACTCAGCAAGCGCCGCCCGCGGGTCGTGTGACTTGAACACATCTAGAACTGCAAGGAGACGATGCAATTACACTTACAATGACAGTTATAGTAATTCAGGTTTTATTTGTGACAAGATTGATGGTGTGGGCTTAAATGTCGTTCCACCATAACCGGCTTCCTAGAAAGCGAAGAAAAAATGTGATCACCCAGAACCATACGATATACCTAGCAGTGGCGTGCCTCTGATGCCTACCTATAGACAAGTACTCACATTCGTCACATATGAGCAGTCGCTTTTACCAACTCTTGCCTGAACTAAAAAAAAAGTTAGTGGATTAAATTACTTTCACGATTGTTTTCATGCGCTCAATTTTGACTATTTTTGTTGTTTATTCTATTCCGTACGTTGTCTTTTCTATTTTATTAAAATTCTGACGTTATCTACCTATTTTCACGTAAATGGAGGCAATGGAGGTTGACCATGTAATAATTGCTACTACCCTACTGAATATAATTAAGGAGAAGCACAAAAACCATTATTTACGCCAAAATTGTATTTAACTACAATATGGGTACCCACCTAACATTTTATATTCTAAAGTTTGATGTCATTTAGCGAAAGAGATACTCTAATATCTTTATATTGAAATAAAATATTTTAACTATTAGCAGATAGTTCAGTCTATTAAAAAAAGTGAAATTATTGTCATTTAGTTATATAAAGTGCCCTCTCTATTTTTTTACAATTTCACTTCATAACTAAGTAGCGGCACTCAATATCCGCATTATAGTTTACGAGCTAAACGCTTGTGCTATACTGACATGACGAAACTGAGAGGATTTTGATTTTTGCCTTTTTGGCGACGAAACCCTTCATATCGAACTGTTAAGTTGGCATAACAAAGATATGGTGTACCGTGTAACTCCAAAAACCGGATATTTTATTTAAAAACCTTCTGACCTGCTTTATTCTGCAGACTGTTTCACTTTTACAATAATTCACTCAGAAGCCTCACGTCGTCGTCAGTGCTGTACTTATAATGCATTTAAATAATGAACTTAGTTATTATTTGTTCATACAAGTTTCTAGTAACATAATTATAACCTTCTTGTTTAGAACAATGTAAGATATTAATCTAACTGTAATAAAACTATATTTTTTTGTTTTTGAAGAACCGCCTGCTTCCTCGCACAACTTATCAGCATTGCGATACAACGAGGAAATGCCGCCAGCATCCTTGGTACAATTTAGATGGCCTTTAGATTGAATACAGACAAAGTATAATATAAAAACCTGTTATATATTTTTTGGAGTCAATACTGAAATATTTATTCAGAAGCAATCACATGACAAATGCACTTAAACTTACAAACATAATAATATATCGTTTATTGCTGTTTCCGTGTTAATTTAAGAGTTGTAACTACTTCCGCACTCAAATCATCAAAAGTACATTCCTCGCTTTGTCGTACTTATTTATGTACATCTATTAAATGAAATTTTATTGATAGAAATATTTTTGATTTCAGACATATTTTTAACAAAAAGTGGCGACGAATTTATAATTTATATAGGCGTTACTACTTAAAAATCAAAGCAATTCAAATTATTTGATAAAAAACACTTTCAAAAATTGTGTATATTAATACTTGAGATGTTTTCGAATAAATTACCTAGCGTGGCGACTATGGAAACTATGATACAAGTCATATTTGTGGGAGGCCTATGTCCAGCAGTGGACTGCATACGGCTGAAATGTTATGTGTATGTATGTATATTTTTTTAGGAAACTATAAGTAATTTTCAACAGTCGTAGAACAAATGCCTTAATTTATTGCGGGCCACTCGGTATATATATATATGTATTTTTTGACCTCGCACCTCTTACTGTGTGTAGCAACTAGTTGCTTCTCGGTTCAGTGTTGGCAGTGATAATTATCAATTAATTCTGCTGACTGCTGGGGGCCGATTTTTAGCGTCGAGTACTCGTTTCGTACATTTTAAACTCTGTCAAAAACCGGCATTTGTTTATGATTTTAAACATGTTTTACTATGGGGTCAAGTTTATTAAATAACAAATTGAGCTGTACCATAGAAAAGGTCAAGTACGACGAAAATGTATCAGAGAATTGTTTTTTTTTACAATTTACAAAGTTGACCCCATAGTAAAAATTGTTAAACAAATCATGACCAGATGCCGGCTTGATAACCGCGTATCACGTTTTTTACAACACCCAGTATATATCATCTATTTTTTTTTATTAACACGTCTTGATTTGTCGCTTGTAGGTAATTTTGAACACCTAACACGCTTAGCGATTTCTGCTGCTCGCTGTACAATCTATACAACCCGATCCGGTTATGGTGGAAAAATAAAAACTAGGTACTACCTAGTTTGAACTTAATGTTTTACATGCTTTTAGATTTTAAATAAAAATGTAATGTCTCATCTAAGTAGGTACTTACAATATTTCAGAGTTTCTCCCGAGAAGCAGCTCCGTATGTATTCCATCGTTTATTATTTTTAATTTTGTATTGTTATTTAAATAACGTGTCCAACTAAATTTTATACTGTAGAAGTCCCCAAAATATATAACAATTTTTTTTTATGTTTATAAAGTGTCAATTGTTGTTTTTTTGTCAAGTAGGTAGTTGAAATACTTAAGGGACTTGAAATATTTAAAGTTCAAACGCAAGGATTTTGTTTATTGAACAAGGAAAACTGAGAAAACCGCAAAAAACTCATAAATCACGGGCACTTTTTAATTGTTATTAAGTGATCTTTTAAACTTGGGATTAACTTTGACAACCCTTTCGGCAAAGTTTATTATCAGATTTCTATTTTGAATCGCCGTCACTAAAAGCACGAAAAGCACAGCGAGGATAAAGTTGATGCAAGCACTCTGTTTGATCGACAGATTCCACATTTTTATTTTAAAGTTTAAATTTTACCGAAAACTATGAAAGTAGTTTATAAATCGAGTGACATGTCGCGAGTCCCAGTTAGGAGCAGTGCGTGTCGGAGCGGCGCGCGGCGACGAGTGCAGCCCGCGTGCAGCTGCAGGCGGGTGCAGCGGCGCTACAGGTCGCCCGCCGGCGCGGGCTGGCCGGCCGCGAGGAAAACCAATATTTTAATAACAACTCAGTATCAGTCAAATAATTTTATCAGTAGTATTTTTATAGTAATTCCTATATGTATATTATTTATAAATAAATGTTTCATCATCATCTTCTCAGCCATAAGACCATAGCCACTGCTGAGCATAGGACTCCCCCTTGGACCTCCACATGTACCGGTTGGAAACGACTTGCATCCAGCGTCTTCCGGCGACTTTAATGAGGTCGTCTGTCCATTTTGCGGTTGGGCGTTCTACGCTGCGCTTGTTAGTCCGTGCAGTCTTCTCTGCGTGTAATATGGCCTGCCCATTGCCACTTCAGCTTGCTAAATAAATATTAACAACTACTTAAAAATTAAGATAACTAACTCATTGATATTCAATATGATATTATGATTTTTATTTAAAATATTATTCCTTTTTTATGGTATAGGAGGTAAACGAGCAGACGGATTGCCTGATGGTAAGCAACTACCGCCGCCCATGGACACTCGCAACACCAGAGGAGTCACAAGTCCGTTGCCGACCTTTAAGATCGCTCTTTTCTTGAAGGTTTGGATGTCATATCGGTACTGCTTTTTTGTTGTGAGGATGCTACCAACATTAGCTCTTTATTAGTTGTTCTGTTCAATCCAGAACCCCCTTTAATCGCCTTTCAGCTCCATCATCAGACCACCTTCATGGTACCATAATATTGTTAAATCACCAAAGGTACGCGAATGCTTACTTAACAAACTTGAGCTCAACTACTTTAGTCAGATTTCAGAGATATTAATGAAATAAAACGTTATTCAGAATAAAATAACATAATTACTCCGTCTTTATTTTTTTATAGCCTATTTTAGTGTCCCACTGGCGGGCAAAGGTCTCCCCTCGAATGGAGCACTTAATCTGAGAAACTACTAAACGAATCTTTATGAAACTTTCCAGTTAAGTAGCTTACATATCGGAATAGGACATAGGCTATAAATTATCACTATTTTCATCCTTTTTAGGAACATAAAGGGTGATGACACTTTGTACGGCCTATATATATACTAATAAAAATGAAACCCCCCAAAATGTATGTGATCGCATAACTTCCAATAGACTGACCCGATTTGGCTAATTTTGGCCTTGAAATATTTGTAGTAGCTCAGGGAAGGTTTAAAAGATGAGAATGTATGAAAAAAATCGAGTAATATACTAAAAAACGAAGATATCGTTCTCCCATACAAACTTTATCAACTCTAAAAAAACAGTAAGCGCCGCAGGATTTCATACATCTTACGCGTTTTTGGTATAATGGCATCTGCTTTCGCTCGAGAAAGACGGAAGCGCCGTAGGATTTCATACATCTTACGCTTTTTTGCGAGCATAATGCGTACTTTATATTATTCCAGCACTAAAGTCGTTAAGGCGATAGTTTCTTACAAATTGTTAATAAATTAGCCCTTATTGCCTAAGATATGGCTGTCAAAATCTCTATTGAATGACAAGACATACTTCATCAATTGGCCCGGTACCGCGAACATCGAAGTTCGTATATTTCGAGCATCTCTCTGTTACCCCAATTAAGGCGTTAAGAGTCGAGTGACAGAGACAATCGTCCGAAATTTACGAATATCGTTGTTCGCGGTAGCGCCGCCGTTTCATGTATAATGTCCTGACTGACTGACTGATCAACGGACAGCCCAAACCGCTTAACCTAGATGGCTGATTTATTTTAAAATAGGTAGTTTGTATACCGTAATCACCCACTAAGAAAGGGTTTTTGGAAATTCTACTATTAAGGTGGTGAAAAAGGGGTCGAAAGTGTTTATGGGGTAAGTATAAAATTTAAAGCTAGAGACTCAAAATTTTGTGTAAAAACTCCTTATTTCAATACACGAAAAGTGATTTCAGCGTTTTTTGAAATTCATCCTCTAAGAGGTCAAAAAGGGGTTTATAACTTTGTATGGAGATGGAGTTCACTCCACATTTCAATGTCAACTGAGAGATTTTAAACATTGTGTTGGAACTCCTAATTTAATTTTAAGAAAAGTCATTTTAGCGTTTTTTGAAATACATCCCCTAAAGGTTCAAAAAGGAGGATACATAGGCAAGAAAGTCCTGTCTGACTGACTGATCGTTGCCCAGACCAAACCGCTTAACCTAGATAGTTGTTTTTTTCACAAATGGTAGTTTATATGCCGTAAGGACACACTAAGAAGGGATTATTTAAAATCCTACCATTAAGAGGGTAAAAATGGCGTGGAAAGTTTGTATGGCGATTATATAAAATTTAAAGCAAGAAACTTGAAATTTTGTGTTAACACTCCTTATTTAAATACACGAAAAATCGTTTCAGCGTTTTTTGAAATTCATCCTCTAAGAGGTCAAAAAGGGGGTTAAATGTTTAATTGTATAGAGATGGAGTCAAATGTCAACTGAGTCATTAAACGTTGTGTTTGAACTCCTAATTTAATGTTAACTAAAGTCATTTTAGCGTTTTTTGAAATTCATCCCCTAAAGGTTCAATATAACCCCCATATAGACAAGAAAATCCTGTCTGACTGACTGATCAACGCCCAGCCCAAACCGCTTAACCCAGATAGTTGATTTTTTCACAAATGGTAGTTTATATGCCGTAAGGACACACTAAGAAGGGATTATTTGAAATTCTATCATTAAGAGGGTAAAAATGGCGTGGAAAGTTTGTATGGGGGTTGTGTAAAATATAAAGCAAGAAACTTGAAATTTCGTGTTAACACTCCTTATTTCAATACACGAAAAGTGATTTCAGCGGTTTTTGATATTCATCCTCAAAGGGGTCAAAAACGGGGTTAAAAGTTTGTATGGAGATGGAGTCAAATGTCAACTGATGGTCATTAAACGTTGTATTTAATTAAACTTCTAATTTGATGTTAAGAAAAATTTCGGCGTTTTTTGAAATTCACCCCCTAAAGGATTTTTGAACAAAAAGGGGGTTGATATTTTCTACAGAGATGGAGTCAAATTTTAAGTTAAACAGTTAAATCTCTTTTATTGCCTTCTTATTAAAATACCCTAAAACTATTTCAACAATTTATGAAATTCATCACCTAAAGGGTTGAAAGTTTGTATTGAGAAGAAAGATTTTAAGCGAGATATTTGATACATTGTGTATAAAGTTTTTACTAAAATACAACAATAATAGGAATGGTAGCGTTTTTTGATATTGGTTTTAATTTTGTACGCAACGTGTAAAACCAGTAAAAAGCATTCTTCTGCGCGTGCGTAGCCGCGGGTAAAAGCTAGTACATATATATTTCACTGATTAATTAGTACAATGTCACAGAGTCAGGCACATATTCTGCAGTTTAGCTGCTGAGTGGGTTTTTTACAATAATTCACAGCTTAATATTAAATAATAGGCTCTTGACTGATTTTTTATTCTATCAATCGACCCGTTTCGTTCTAGGGATGAAATGTCTGTATTGGCACGGAGTAATGGCCTTAAAACTACACAAAAGCCAGAAATGAGCGTCAAAGTCTGACATTCGTATTTCCCGCGAAAACGCTCCTTACAAAATGATGAGAACTTATGACGTCGCTTATTCCTAGCCGCGCTCTCTAAGGTATCGAAAAATAATTGAATTGCTACTTGGACCACGATATATTGCGTTTATGTATATAGTTGCCTTACTTACAATTTATTTTGAAGTAAACCGCAAGAATTTTACGGGTTTTTTTGAAAGGACCCCGGGCCTAAAGTATGGAAAATGTGGTTTCAGTCAAATATTCTGAAATTTTGATATGTTATAGATTTCAGTGCCCTGAACAAAGGTCTATATGGGTGCTATCACGGTTTCCGGGTCCATTTCCATGTTCTGCTCGATTTCTTACCAGATAACAAAGTAGTACTTAGTTCCAATTCGGGTCTATCTATTTAAACAATTGACATTAGTTTGAACCTATTTTGTGATAATGCTGGCTAGTTAAGACGCACGTGATTGACTTATCGTTTATATTATAGTTAAATGTATGATTTTATAATATACTTATCATTGTAAAATATGAATTCATTCAAACATTTGAAAATATGGCGCTACTTTTAAATAGAGGACATTGCTTCGTATGTAATAATGCTGTTGCTTTTCGTGCACTGCGGCAGATACCGGAAAACAACGAAGAAAAAATTCAATCTGCTATTTCGTTCAGAGAAACTATGAACAACATGCCGGCTGAGACGAGCTGATCTTGGCCTATTATTGCAAATGCAAAACTGGGGCCAGAACTATAGGTGGTTGTGCTCATGTTGCCAGCGTCGTGTGGTACCTCGGGTATGCTCGACACCAACAAGACGTGAAATACCCGAGTACTGCATTATTGAACTATATGTATATGGGACTGTGCGAATATTAATGTAGGTACGTTAAAAATGTTAAATAGGCTATAGGCGTTAAAATTATATTAGGGTAAGTAAAAAAATGAAAAAAAAATGTAAATATAGATTGATGATATTCAATATTTAACGTTGGTTTTCGGTCAATTTGTCTTTTTATTCGATTTTGTTGTTTTTGTAATCTGAATTTAGAAGAATGTACGAAATCGACCAAAACATGGAAAGGGACCCGGAAACCGTGGTAGCACCCATATAGACTTTTGTTCAGGGCACTGAAATCTATAACATATCAAAATTTCAGAATATTTGACTAAAACCACATTTTCCATACTTTAGGCCCGGGGTCCTTTCGCAAATAAATAATGCTGTCCTTTTTAAATTTTGTAAACGTGATATCTTTAAATGAAATAAGTATTTATTTTCAATATTATTTTTAATTGATTATATTCGTCATTGTGAACCAATTTGATTTAGTTTGTTGGAAAATGTAATATGTGTCAACATACCTATTACATACATTGTAATAAAGAGTGCCCAAAAGTCATACTACGTACGTTTGTGTGTATACACTACACAGGTTACCTATATAGATGCAATCACTGGCTCGGTGCATTAACTATCATATGTAGGTACCGAATATCGTCTTCGGTTGCCGCGATAATGACTCGTGTACAACGATTTTCGACGCAACCTTGGACGGGCCAATACCACAACATTTTACTTTATTGAACTCCTTCATATTAAAATTGGCGGTGTGTGGAAAATTTCTGGTGCAACCAATAAATATTTGCGTTGAGTATATGTCCAATAATCTTCTTGGGAGGTTCACAGTTCAATTCCATCTATTTAAAAAAAAAATAGAAAATATTTATTTGACAAAACACATGTTACATAGGTTAGGCTTTTGGGCCCTAAGTTAGGATTCCCTGTGTTACAGGACCCAGTATAATAACAAACTTACATTTTTAACATGCTTTTGTACAAGGTGAACAAACGATGATTTTTAAGGTTGTGTATAGCCGCGATTTATTATACATATATGTTCCTGTATATTTCTCAGTGCATATAAATTTCATTCGTAAATATAAATTCCATTCGTTTACAGGAGAAAATATAGAATATCTTCAGACGCGTAGGGAATTTAATATCTTATATATTTAAAAGAGATGTCACACTTTTATATAAGCTATTAAATAATACTGTTGATTCCCAATACTACGTAAACAAACTATCATTCAGATGCCCAACCCTTCGAACAAGGTCCACTAATCTGTTTTCTATTCCATTTACTAGTGAAAAATATGTAAACAACAAGTTTCTATCAAGAGCGTGTAGTATTTACCGTTACCGTGACCGCTGCCATGGCCAGGAATAGCCAGGCGGCCGGGAACTCGGGGCCATTTTCGTTTGGCGTGTCGATTAATATGGAGGTAATGCCCATAATCCCCACGCTGGGCATGCAGGTTGGGGATCGCAGTTTAAAATTAGTTCCGCAGGGGGCGCTGTTAATATAATTTGACAACTAATAATATTTGACAATGAGTTTTTTAATTTAATTTGTAAATGTTAGTACGCAACTCTTTGATGGGAGCGCGGCTAGCGGCTAGCCTCCTCGCTCGGTCGGTCGCACGCACCACATACCTACACTGCGCGCAATAATACCTAAAATCGAGTAGCGCCAAATACTCGGCGCCCTCTTAAGATCTGGTTTTTAAACGTCAAATAACCATGTTCTTATTGCTTGCTGTGCTTGGATATGTATCCGACCAAGGAATTTTTAATATATAACTGGAATAAGTCTTGTGAAAAATGCCAACAAATATATTATTACATTCAAATTGGATATAAAAATAATTACCAGGTGGACACATGTCAGAAATAAAAAGGTCAACTAAAACCACACAAATAAATTTAAATTTGTCGCTATACCAAGGTACAACTAACAAGAGGTTAACATTATTTGTCTCTATACCTAACAGGAGGTAAACATAAAAACACACCTACCCCAAACTTTTCTAGCTCTTGTTTCCGCTTTTTTACATTGTAAAATCGCTTATAGTTTATGAAATGCACACCTACTAAGTTTTTATTGAGATTTCATGCTTGATTGTCGTCACATAACTGACTGCGATTCGACTTTACTCAGTAACTGACGATAATTGGGTGCTCTATTTTCTGCTGCGAGTAAATGCCATCAGCTGCGTATTCCTTTTGAACTGCGAGGCCATACACACACATGCATACTTTGTCGCATTCTATGCAACTACATATATTCATGTGTATAAGCTTTACTCGTATTCTTGATGTTTATTAATGTGAGTAGACGTCTGTGTGACTACCGCCGTACCGCCGTACCTGGAATCAGGCGAAGAGTGTCTTGTATAGATGGTATCTGGTTCCTTTAAGACGCGCATCTTAGATAAATATTGAAATTACTGAAAAACTGAAGTAATAGTAATATTAATATTAATAAAATACTTTGTTGTGTAAATAAGATAATAAGACATAACGCAGAACAATCGTACAAAAGCGAGCTTACACCTGTAAGGGAAATCTTTCAGGTAAACTTTAAGTAGATAGTCAGATATATCAGGCAGACCAGCAGTAAAACGTGGTAAAATAAAAAAAACATAACCGAACATATACCTATTATATTAATATTATACAAAATATACAGTGTATAAATCTTATGCGGGTGAATCTCTGAACGATGGGTAGCATAAGACCTAAGAAAAATATTTATATGTAATTATTCATTCGCCCGTATTAGATTTAAGAATAAGCATAGAAACACATACATACATATACACAACATATAACTATATATATATGATAATGTATTTAATACCACTCATACGCATACTATTTGGCTAGAATTCACCTAAATAAGTGTTGGAACCGAATGAAATAATGTTGAGTTATATGACGACAGGTTTGGCCTAGCGGGCAGGGGCCTATGAAGACGATGGTCCTGGGTTCAAATCCTAGTAAGGGCATTTATTTGTGTGATGACGCAGACATTTATTCCTGAGTCATGGGTGTTTCATATATGTATTTACTAGTATTATATAAATCCTTGGCTGAGTACGTATAACACAAGCCTTCTTGAGCTTACCGTGGGCTTCAGTCAATCTGTGTAAAAATGTCCTTTAATATTTATTATTATTTATTCATTTATTTATTATTATTTATATGGATAGGAAATCACCCAAATATCATAAAAAAGTGGAAACTAATACGTTTAGCTACGTTAAGAAATAGTTTTTTTTTTCAAATAGTTTTTTTTGACACTCAAATAACGGTAGGTACCATTTGATTCAATAAAAATACATTGCAAGTCAACTATACTATACTCAAAGTCACATTTTACCTGAATTTTCATACGTTAAGAAGTGGGAAAACCCTGTTGTGGCGTCATAACATGATATCGTTTAGAGGAGTTGCGATCCAGCAAACTTAGTTGCTAGAGGGCCCGTCATCGTCAGTTGTACGTGAATGCACTAATTGATGGACTTAATATTATTAATACCGCCCAGCGCTGCTTGCTCCACCGCTTAATCATCATCATCATCTCAGCCATAAGACGTCCACTGCTGAACATAGGCCTCCCCCTTGGACCTCCACACGTACCAGTTGGAAGCTACCTGCATCCACCTTAGTGAGGTTGTCTGTCCATCTTGTGGGTGGACGTCCTACGCTGCACTTGCTAGTCCGTGGTCTCCACTCGAGCACTTTTCGACCCCATAAGCCATCTTTTCAGCGTGCAATATGACCTGTCCACAGCCACTTCAGCTTGCTAACCCGGTGAGTTATGTCGGTGACTTTAGTTCGCCTACGGATCTCCTCATTTCTGATTCGTTGATGTAGAGAAACTCCGAGCATAGCCCTCTCCATAACTCCACCGCTTAATACTTAATTAAATAATTAACATACTATCAGTGAAATTATGCCGTCACTCACAATTTGAGTAAAACAGTGTCCCTATGTGGTGTTTTAGATTGAATGGATCTAAATGTAAATTTTATGACCGTTACGACAAAATATACAGCAACTCTATGCTTACTCAGTCGTTAAACCATGTTTCACCTAGAATTGACTTTGATTCCGAGAGTAAAGTTCGATTAGTTTACTCCCTGACTACTCTGTATTTATTAATACTGATCTAAATTACTTTCACCTTAAATTTTGGAGTAAAGTTAATAGTCTACGTTTATAAATAAGACTGCGAAGGATAACGTTTCACTTTCAAAAAATGCAAAAATTGTTTTAGCGGAATGTCCTACAACAATATGTTCAGTTGCCGATTTAGATAGATTGGAAATAACACGAAATGCAAGTACCTCATAATAAATTGATAAAATAATTTGAGACTCTTTGAATAATATAATATGAATTGTAATCTGATGATGCTACCTTACTTTTCGACGACCGGTCTGGCGTAGTGGGTAGTGACCCTGCCTATGAAGCCGATGGTCCTGGGTTCGATCCCCAGTCAGGGCATTTATTTGTGTGATGAGCACAGATATTTGTTCCTGAGTCATGGGTGTTTTCTATGTATTTAAGTATTTATATGTTACTATCTATTATATATATCGTCGTCTAGTACCTATGACATATACACAACAGCAAGGCAAGGTTCAAGCCTTACTGAACTTACCGTAGGACTGGGTCGATTTGTGTAAGATTGTCCCGAAACATTTTTTTTATTACATGCTCAGAGTTTCTCAGAGCGATCGTTAGAAGGCCTCAACTAGGTGGACCGACGATCTGGTCTAGGTAGCCGGAAATCGTTGGACCCGAGCGCAGGCTGACACAGGTCTGATAGTTGTGGAAATCATTGGGGAGGCCTTTGTCCAGCAGTGGAAGTCTTTCGGCTGCTGATAATGACGATAAGGTTACCTTTGCAACAGTACGCCCAACATACGAGTACATAATTAATATTGATTGAGTGATTAACTAAGGGCGGACAATGGATGCAATTTGCTGACGAAAGCATAATATGGATAAGATTTTTATTAAATTATACAAGTCATATTTATGCGAACAGTTATTGTTACAAATATTTTAGTAAGTAACTCCCACTTACTAAAAAAATTATTATATTCAGAATAAAATGACCCGAAATAGCGTGACTTGTAGAAAAGTTAAGTATGCCAGTTCTGTGACGATGATTAAGTATTAATTTTCGCTAATACCTAGATTTGGTGCGCTTTTCATAAACTTTAAGCAGTAATACAATGCAAAAACTGACATAAATTATTATTTTTTCACATCACGTTAATTATTGCGAGTACTTTTTCCTGAAAACTCCCAACTTTATCCGTAATTAGTAAGAAATGACTGGCCACTTCTAATGTATCTCCGTCTGAGACTATTAGGTATCATATATTCGTCGTAGAGTTGTCAATTACATCGACATTTTCACTTGCAACTTTAGGCACTGGTCCCACCCCGAGCTAGTAAGCTAGCTATGAGCTATTACAAGTGATTAAAGATAATCACTCCCGTGTAAATAAAAGAGATACATATATATTTATAGCTCTTCGCCCGGTGATGAACTGCGATCGCCCGGCTATGACATATATGTCTCTTTTATTTACACGGGATCGATTACCTTTTATGACTAGCTAGCGGTGGGACCACCAGTGCCTTATGTTCGTTTTATTCAATATTTATATTTAAAATACTTATGGCAAATAAAATCACAATTCGTAAATGGATACTTGATACCCCGGATCTAATTTACAACACACACTCGATATAAAAAAAAAAATATATAACTATTTTCCAATAATGTACTCTTCCTTAAACCAATTCCATAATATCCACATTAAGTAGGTACTTATGTCGTTTCGACGTCCGCCCATTGGTGATTAAAATTGTACAAAGGGAGTGATTTTCAGATCATGTTTCACTGAACGTTCGTCCGGTGTCCTTAATAATTAATTAATGACTATTGGCTTTGCCGTGTGATGCCGGCTGACTAGAATAGTACCACGCCATCTCCTCCCGCGGGTGTCGTAAGAGGCGACAAAGGGAAAAATCCTACGGACGGGCAGCAGCGTCCGTCGAAACCCAATCTACAGCTACTGCGGTCCCCAACCCGCCTGCCAAGCGTGGCGGCTATGGCAAATACCCCTAAGATGATAAGTCATATTTGTGGGAGGCCTATGTCCAGCAGTGGACTGCATACGGCTGAAATGTATGTATATGTATGACTATTGGCTGGGATCAAAATACTCGCATACAATGTAAATAATTTAATATATTCACAATTGTACAGCATTCCTCCGACTATAGGGATTCTATACTATAGTATGAACGCATCATAGAGGAGTTATGTTATGTTATGTGTGTAGATAAACTATTTTTTCTACTCCAGCACTTCAAAACTCAAAACTCAAACATTCATTCAATAAGTAGGGCACTTTTACACGTCGAGTATGCAAAAGTAAAAGAGAAAAATAAAAACTACACCAGTTCTAATCCTACACCTCTGACCAGTATTTTGACTTTTATGACTGGCAAGAAACTCGGCGGGATTTATTTTTTCAAAACAGTTTACAAAAAAAACTTAAACATACATGCGTAATTCTGTAAGAAAACATATAAATTTAAATATGCCAATTAGTTATATAGCTATTAGTGGCACCCAAACTCAGTACATTTCGGGGAGGGGTGCCGAGGCTACCTTATTTCCAACTGCTACTACAACTACAACTGGAAAACTGTTCTTTCTTTTAATGCGCCGACTTTCAGGTCGCGTGTCTGAAAAATGTCTGCTTTTTGTTAACAATATAAATTATGATTTCTCGCACGAAAGTTTATATCAGTGTGTAACTTGAGCTATGAGTAAGATTTGTTAGTCCATTTAAATGCAGGTTCAAACCCAATCACCGACTTTAATTGTTGAACCACTTATGGTCCAAGCTATTTTCTTTTGTTTAATACTTAATCTATGAAATGTTCAATGTAAAGTGAACCCTAAATGGCTCAACAGTTAAAGTCTTTGACCGTACTAATGAGTTTTTCAGAACTTATGTACGAATTATAATTTGATATTTACCACTCGCTTTTCTGTGAAGGAAAACATCGTGAGGAAACCGGACTAATCCCAATAAAGCCTAGTTTACCCTCTGGGTTGGAAGGTCAGATGGAAGTCGCTTTCATAAAACTAGTGTCTACGCTGAATCCTGGGATTAGTTGCCAAGCGGACCCCAGGCTCCCTTGAGCCGTAGCAGAATGCCGGGGCAACGCGAGGAAGATGATTTAAATACCGATATGTGCATGCATTGATATGTATTACTCACGCGACAGCGTACGAAGCGTATAAACTGATTGCCGATCGAGCTCAGGTTTCCGGAATAACGAAGCTGACGTCGTGTGGGTAGAACCCGCGATACTGAGGGTGTCCTGCTAGCTGTAGACGGCCGGATTTTTGTGTCTGTAACTATAGCAGTCACTTTCTAAGAACTATGATAGTGCGAAAGTGACTCAGGGGGGCTCGTATCTGTCGACGCGGAGTCGATTAAAGACGATCGTAAAAACCCTCTATGTCAACGCAGTAAAGGCCCGGGCACATCAGCGGCGGCCACTCTACGTTTTCCTGACCATTGCATATTAGTCGTATAAGATAAGATAAGATAGTTTATTCCATAACAATTTTACAATCATGTCGGAAATAAAATTATAATAACATAAAAATATGCAATTTGCCAATTAAAATATTGAAAAGAAAATAAAAAGGAATAAATATAAATAACATGCACAACTTTAAAATTAATAAAACTTAATAAAATAGACAATTTTATACGATTAAATATACCACATGTCGAGACCTCGTTACTAGAAAATAATCTACACAACCAAAATTTGCAATAGTAATCATTTTAAAATTAGAGATTATGATTATTATTTCCTTTATTCATTTCATATCTTAGGCTAGGTTTTTATAACATTTTTATAAAAGTAAAATATAAAAATACATCTAAAACGTATCAAAACAATAAAAACATTATAAAAAACCTAACCTAGAGTGCCGCCGGCAACGGGGCAGGGCCCAGGCTGCCGGTGGTTAGGGCTGCAGAGAGAGGAACCGTCGGACTATGCGCGCCGTGTCCAGGATTACTGCCTTCTGAATCTGACCCTTGATCCAACCACAACCACGTAGCGAGAGTCTCTCAAGATGTTGGTCGAGACTCTTCGCTATGAGACCGTTCGCGGAAACAACTATCGGTACAATGATCGCCGAATCAACTTCCCACATGGCGGTTACCTCGTGAGCCAAGTCTAAGTACTTGCTGGATTTGTCCTTCTCGGCCTTCACGAGGTTCTCGTCACATGGGACGGTGATATCGATGAGCATTGCCCGGCGCTGCGATCGATCTATCACCACGATATCAGGCTTATTGGCTACAATAGTCCTGTCCGTGATAACAGATCGATCCCAATAGAGCGTGGCACGACCATTTTCGAGAACTGGCGCAGGTGTGTACTTGTAGTACGGCACTTCGCGGTCCGCAAGTCCATACATAAGAGCAAGCTGCTGGTGTATAATCCTGGCTACAAGGTTATGTCTGTGCAAGTACTCGCCGTTAGCAAGATGAGAGCAACCGGAAATTATATGCCTGAGTGACTCTCCGGGACGGCGGCATGCCCGACAAATGTCGACCGTACCGTCCTTCAGGATATACTTCCGGTAGTTATTCGTCATGATAACTTCGTCCGCAATTGCACAGGCAAAACCCTCGGTTTCTCCGAAGAGGTCCCCGAATCGTAGCCAGTTCACTGACGCGGGCAGGTCTACATCTGGTCCCGTTAGGGCCCTGTAGAACCGCCCGTGTAGCTCCTTACTCTTCCATACGGCCTTGCGGTCCTCGGTGCTTAGTACCACTGGTTTGCGCCAGTTCTCGTTTGCCAAGGAGAGCGGTGTGAGGTTCCTGTCTACTGCCACCACATCACGATGCATCCCACACTCGTGGTTCAGGAAATAATTCCTGAGATTGCACACCTCACGGTTATGGAGACTTTTGGCATTTAAAAAGCCGCGGCCTCCACACTTCCGTGGGATGTACAATCTCATAACCGACGAGCGTGGGTGTAGCATGCGATGTGTGGTGAGTAGTAGTCGGACCCTCCGATCCAGGGCATCCAGCTCGGTCTGAGTCCATCTTAGTATGCCAAAGGAGTATATAAGTAAGGGCATTACCCAAGCGTTGAAGGCCCGAACCTTATTGCCACCTGACAAAAGGCTATTAAGTACTTTTGTCAGCCGACCGAAGAAGCGCTCCTTCACCGCCTGTCTAATAACCACATCCTCAATACCCAGAGACTCTGACATACCAAGATATTTATAGGTTTCTGATTCGGAGATAGACCTGAACGACATCGTCTCAGAAAGCTGTAAATTTGTTGAATTTACTACTTTCCCCCGCTGTACATGCATAACCGCACACTTATCGACACCAAACTCCATCTTGATGGCGCTACTGAACACTTCAGTGGTTTTCAGTAATTCCAGCAATATTCGGTTATTTGGTGCAAATAATTTGAGGTCGTCCATATATAGAAGGTGAGAAATGACTTCACCCTCTCTCCGAAGCCGGCAACCTAGTCCCAAATCCTTCAGTAAAGTACTGAGTGGATTCAGAGCTAGGCAGAACCATAGGGACTCAAACTGTCACCCTGGAATATTCCTCGCTCGATCCTTATGAAGTCCTGCGGGCCAGGGGGGTCATCGCCACCTCCTGGTTGACGAAGGACTGTGGTCCACTGTCTCATACACGCACCTAGGAAGGATCTTAAAGTTGCATTGACTTTATACAACTCTAAGATCCTCTGTAGCCATGAGTGAGGCACCGAATCATAGGCCTTCTTGTAATCAATCCAGGCGGCCGAGAGGGCCCCCTTGTTCCGCCGGGCCTGTTGGCAAATGGTCATGTCTATGAGGAGGAGCTCTTTAGTACCACGGGACCCAACCCTACATCCATTTTGAGAGGTGGCCAAAATGTTGTTCGCGACAATGTGCGTGTTAATTTTTGCTCTCAAAATGGATGTAAGGAGCTTGTAGAGTGTAGGCAAGCACGTGATGGGTCGATAGTTTTTAGCTTCCGTGGTACTACCGGACTTATAGAGCAGGAAGGTCGTACCAGTTGTTAAGGAAGGTGGCAGGGAACTGAGCTCAAGGGCTTGTTGAAATTGCGCTGCTAACCGCGAGTGCGAGCATCGAAACCATTTCAACCAGAAATTGTGCAATCCATCCGGCCCAGGACTTTTCCAGTTCTGGGCCGTGCGGATCGCACAACTTACGTCGTCAGGGCTGATGGTGATAGCCCCCATAGGTTCGATGGACTCGCACTCGCGTTCAACAACGCTCATCCATTCACCCTCCGTGTGTTCAATAGGCACTGACCAGATGCTTCGCCAGAAATCAGTCATGACAGTAGCATCCGGCAGCTGCGTGTTAGACACACGGGGATCAGCTTCCTCCCATCTTCGGTACACCTTCCTTTGGTCACTCTGAAAGAGGCGATTCTGCTGGAATCGATCCACACGCTCTCTGTAGCGACGAATACGGCTTGCCCATGCATACACTTTCTGCTTCAGGAAGTCGATGCGTTCCGTGATATTGGCCATGTAGTCGTGGGGCCTGATATTCGTCCCCGCGAACGCCTGGTTCACAAAACGCATCACTCGGGGGCGATTATTGCCCCCCCTGAAGCAGATCAGCTTTGCAATGAGAGTCCTGAATGAAGTGATACGACGCTCGATCCGTACTTGCCATGCAGGGACACCCCCGGCGGTCCTAGGTGCACGTTCAGCGTCCGGAAACTTGACTCGAGCAACACGGCACGCCGCGATGGCCCCGCAGTACATGATCGAGTGTGTATCATCTAAGTCTTTACTAGTCCGAAGATATGGCTCTAGTAAAGCATTCAAGGCTCCCATTATCGCATGATTGCGTCTATTCATTGGCAAGCGTGGTATTCGAGGCCTAGGGTTGTTTGTGGAGCGATACTGCGTAATCGTCTCTTCCAGAGTCCTCCTCATTTGCTCATTAGCTGTGGTACTCACACTCTGATTCGCGAACTCCTCCTCGTCGGCACAAGGATCCACCCGCGGCACCCGTGGTGCCAGGTCGGATGCTGGCATCGAGACCGGCGCCGTGGCGGGCGGGTCCTGCACCGAGGTGAAGGCGGCACGAGCAGAGAGAGCCTCCAGGCGAAGCCGATCAAGCGTCAAGTCATCCAATCGCTTGAGCCGTTGGATGACTCGCACCTGATCCGATAGTCGCTGCGCAGTCACATCGATAGTTGGTTCAAGGGCCTGAAACAGAGGTAGCATCCGGAGACGGTACGCGCACAGATTAGTTCCCCCCTCTGTAGCCCCGTAATAGGCGCGCATGCAGTTCTCATTCATATGTTGAGTCCATCGCATGCGACGCACTACACCACCGGCAGCGGGAGCCGTGGGCGGGGCAGTATGTCCCGCGGGCCCCAAGCGTGCCGGCAGCGGCGGCCGTCCTCGCCGCGCAGGTGGTCGTGGCGGCGGCGGCTGCTCGCACTCGTCGCTCGACTCGCTGGTGTCGGCCGCAGTTGCGAATTCTTCGGCCGACGACGATGGCGAGGAGACGGACGAGGCGGGCGAGGGTGGTGGGCGTGCGTGTGGTGTCGCAGCTCCTCGACGTGTTTTGCTTCGGGTGATCAATCTTTCATCAGTTATTTATGTATACTGGCATTATGGTGTTATTTATTAACATAAAAGTACCAAATAGGTAGAAATAATGCTTGAAAATACATTTTATAACAAAAATAAATTAAAATTTAGCAAAAACACGTCTGACGTTGACTGCGTCAATTTGTTTTTTTTTTTTTTTTTTTTTGATTATTATTATTATTGTAAATGTCAGTAATTGAATTAGATAAAGCATATTACAAATTATGAATCATTAATAAAGTCATCAACGTGGTAATAGCATTTCTTTAACAAAAAATCCCTCAAGCGCCTTTTGAAACTGTTTACATTGTCCATTGTTTTATAATCGTCAGGTAGGCAGTTGAACAGTTTGACGGCCTGGTATCGTGCACAGTGACTGATTATAGTGAAATTGGGTGCAATTGAGTTCTTTAGATCCTTCCTACGAGTATTCAATCTAATGATTCTTTGTTCGGTAGTCTCATATCTTTCTGGGTGTTTTACTACGCCAGTTAGTAAAACGAGAATGTAAAGACACGGCACCGTCAGAATATTAAGTTTTTCATAATATTCCCTACATGACTGCCATGGTGGGACACCTACTATAGTTCTGATGGCATTCCTTTGAGCAACAAAAGCTTTATTTAAATTATATTCGTAGCTTTGCCCCCAAAACTTAATGCTATAACGTAAACGAGACTCTACTAAGGCGTGATAAACTGACGTCAGTTGCCTTAACGTTAATTCGTCGCGCAAGCTCCTAAGTGCAGAGCCAGCTGAGCTGATGCTGCTTTCTAAGGATTTAAGTTCCTCTCTCCAATTAAGGTCATGATCTATACGCACACCTAGGAACTTGACTGAACGATTAGAAGTTACAGTGTAGCCTGCTAAGTCTATGTGTAAAGATTCCTTATTTTTGGTTGTGGTCCTAAATAGTATTACTTGTGTTTTACTAATATTTAAGGTCAAATTGTTGCCGGTGAACCACGTCTGAAACTTTTTTAGTACTTCAGTGACTTTATCGCTTAGACTTTCTATACTGGTCGAGGAGATAACAGCGTTCGTGTCATCTGCAAAAACGACTACTCCTACATCGCTAAATTGTTGACAAACGCAATCAATTAAATCATTTACAAATATTACAAATAAAATGGGCCCTAGAATTGACCCTTGTGGCACACCTTTATTAATTTTCGCAAATCTAGACCGGTATACCTTTTGACATCCATCTTCTATCGTTTTAATTTCGACAAGCATCTTTCTATTATTTAAATATGACTTAAACAGCTCCAAAACTTTTCCACGTACGCCACAGTGATTCAGCTTATAAAGGAGGATTTCATGATCAACTGTATCAAACGCGGACGTCAAATCAAGAAATATACCAGCAACCTTTATTTTTTTATTTAGATTGATAACAACGTCGTCAACAAGCTTATCGATTGCATCATTAGTTCCAACATTATTTTGGTAGCCATATTGTCTTTTATTAATAACCTTATTACACTCCAGATGTTGAGTGAGTCTTATTTTAATTAACTTCTCAAATAATTTTGATAAAATTGGTAAGAGCGAGATAGGTCTATAATTTTTTAGATCTGTATACGAATCTTTTTTATAAACTGGCGTTACTTTGGCTACCTTAAGCTGTTCTGGGAAAACTCCTTCCTCGTAACAATTATTAAAGAAAATCGACAATGGTGCTGCTAATAAATCAAAATTTTGTTTAATTAAAGAAATTGGAACTTCATCAATGCCGGTAGATTTCTTCATCTCCATTTTCTTAACTATTGCGACTATTTCCATGGGTGTTATTGGTTCCCACAACATGTTATTTGGCACAGGGGTAGAACATTCACTAAGAATTTGCTGCACCTGGTTCATATTGCCAATTTTCCCAAGACATTCATTGCTATTAAAATGAGATACGAAAGCTTCCACAATAACCTGCGTATTTCCATTAATTTTACCGTCAATGCGTATTTTCTGTGGTTCATTAGAGATTTTTTTTTTGCTTTTATTTACAATTTTCCAAATTGCTCTAACAGAGTTTTTCGATTTAGTTATAGCGGGCTGAACTGACTTTTTTTTTGCACATTTGACCACTTTTCTATTTAGTTTAATGTAGTTGTTTTTGTATTGAATGACCGTACCGTCATTGATAGCCAAGTTTGCATTTATTAAGCAACGCTTCATTTGGCTAGATATTCTTATTCCTTTGGTGATCCATTTTAAACCTTTCTCTTTGTTTATTTTAATCTTAGCTTTTTTCATCGGAAAGCTCTTTTTAAAAATATCATAGAAAACTTTGAGAAAGCTATTTATGCCTAGATTGTGCCAATTTATAGCAACAATACATTTCCTAAAAGTATCATTATTTCTATCACTAAAAATCCTTCGTTTAACCATTAAGTACTTATCTGTCACGTCGGATTTTTGGATATTAGGAAAGATCAAGTGGCAAAAAAGTCCCGCGTGTCCATCCGACAGACCATTAAAAACTACCTTCGAATCCTGTATATACTCATCAGGAACTATACTCTTTTGCAAAAACTAAGTTCTTGGAAAGTGCATGCGCTTCGTCCAAGTATAAGACTTCCCCCTCTTTTCTTATTACTCCTAGTATTATATGAGATTACCGAATAATTCGTTAGTGAAAAAATATCAATATTTATTTTATTTAAGAAGTGTTCTGTTATACATAAATAGTTGGGGCGGGCGGTTCCAAGACCCTCTAGAAATAAATCCAGTTCATCCTTCTTAGTCATGATGCCACAAACATTTTGATGATATATGCCTAAATTATGTGGTCGCGAAACCTTTGGATTTGAGTGTAAGCTTTTCTGATTAGGGACGAAAAAATGTGTTGCGGTCATTCAAAGTCTCAATTAAATTAGCAACATCTTGAAATATAACACGCATTCCAGCTCCATTTACATAACCAGAATATTGATTAAACATACTTGAGTTATAAATTAAGTTCAGATTACAGTCTAGTGGATATGCGTATTGATATCTAGACACATCAGTGTACAAGAGTTCATTGAAAGCTTCTACTCTTCCATTGTAGATGTTGGCATAGATACTGTTTCTAAAAATAGGAACACATAGTACAATGTTTGTACGAGTGATTTTTTGTAACGCATTTCGTATATAAATAATCAAGCTATTATAGTTTTGTTGAACCCTAAAATCTTCTTCACCAATAAATATCAGACAATAATCTCTCATGGTAAAATCATTTAATTTAATACTAAGTTTATCTAAGAGCTGTCTAATACCCGCTCCTGGTGAGAGATAGTGACACATTTCATATTCGTCACTTAAGAAATTTATAAGTGTCAACATTTTCTTATTTTTATATGTACTTAACATGCAAACTTTACGTTTCTTGTCCAGTTCGGCTGTCAGGTTTGCTGACGCTAGTGAAGTATCATTCGCCAATAACTTGCTGCTATGACTTATCCGTTTATCTGTATCTCTGTCTCGTGTCATAGTAGTAGAGCTAGTCATGTTACTTGAGTGACGCATTGTTTTCAACATATAGTCTATTTGTCTTTCAAGTTGCGTAATTCGTTTCTTATTCTCGTACAGCTCCTTTTCTAAACTCTCTACTAGTACTTTTAAGCTTAGAAGTTCGTCCGAATTCTCCGATTCTCTAGTGACATGATGTGAGTAAGATTCAGTCGTAGAGTTCGGGGACGTTGCGTATAATTGCTTGTTAATCATCTCATTCGTAGGTTTACCAATTAATATGTCCGTACACGATACTTGGCCGAAATTTGGAGATTGGCATAAACTTTTTAGAGTGCTGTTTTCTGTTTGCAATCTATCAATTTTCCGTTGTAAACCATTGTTTTCAATACTTACTTCTTCTAGCTGGTTTTGTGTCGAAGCGAGTTCAGAAGTAAGTTTGCCAATTTCGTCCTTCATGTCAAGCACTGTTAGCATTTCATTGACCGAGTAATCCACACTTTTTGACAGTTTCTCCTGTAGTGGAGTAGCATCAGTCGTAAGGTCGTCGGTTATGATATTTGAGCCCGAATGTGCAGACTCAACTTCATTGGGTTTCGAAAACACTTTAGCAGGAATTATTTCTATAATTCGACGAGCGTTTAAATCAACCGGCGACGAACTTAATTCATTAGTTGTTAACGTAATATTAGGAGAGCACACTGCCTTATTAGTGTTGTGTATGACTTTTCTAGGCGTGCTTGCTCTAGGGCCTTTTTCAGAAAGCTCTGATAGAATTTTGGCATTTTTTTTGTTAGTTATAGGTGGACTTATTTTGCATGCTCCTGTCTCAAGTGATGTAGTATTATTGTTTTTTTTTATTCTTCTGGTTGTAACGTTTGATACTGGTGGAGGTGGCTTTTTTGTCACGCCGGGAGTCCTCCGGGTGCATTGTTTGCATTTCCACTTGGCTCTCCTTTTGGCTTCACTCATGCTATATAGTTTTTCTGAATATCCTGCACAGTCGAAGTGGAAAGCCAAATTACATTCTGAGCATACCGTAAATGTACCCGGATCCGTTACTAATTCGCATTTAACACATATCAATATTTGTTTGTGGCAATCTGAGCCCAGAGGGTCTTTATTATTTGTTTTATCCATTGTGTGTAGTGTTCATTTACTTCTTTCTAATAGTGGAATTTGTTACTGATATAATTTTATTGTTATTTCAACTGTAGGTTGAAACTCGTGAGTGTAGGTGAAAAAAGTGGTATTAGTTAAAGAAGTAATAAACAGAGGAATCCCAGCAGCGATGGTTTATCGTAAGCACTTATTCAAAAATCCAGCCCGTTTATCTCCGTTCGTGAGGGGTATACATTACAAAGGGTCAAGTAGCTTGCTTAGTTCGTAGTTTACGCGCAGTCTTCATATATCGCAGCTATGCGTCCAGTGTAAGTTGACCTTTCCGGGCTTTATCGTATCGTTAAGCCGGAAGGTCGTAAGCGCCATGAAAATCGTGTCGCTTACGATATTAAGTTTCGTCACTTTAAATTTGTAAACACTGATTGATTAACTGATTTTTAAATGTTGTTGCCTGTTTTAATAAGACGAAAATATTGAAATATTGTCACTTAGCAACAAAACCACATTTCACATCACATTTCACTTCCATTTTTTATAATTATAATCACATTTATAAATGTTTAGTTGGAGCTCCGTGCGCACGCAACGCCTACGATTTGGGGCAAGTACTATATAATAGTAGGTAATCGTAATTTTAGAAAGGTTTAAACTATCACGATTTTGAGACATAATTGCAAATTGAATCCGAATATTCGCGTCAGACCTAAAGGTATTGTAATTACCTAGATTTCAGTCTTAACTTGATTCCCGTTTAATTGGTAAGTAATTAGTTTTATAAAGGCTTAAAATATCAGCACGTTATCGACTATAAATTTGCTTAGTGATCATCATCTTCCTCGCGTTGTCCAGGCATTATGCCACGGCCCATGGGCATGGGAGCCTGGGGTCCGCTTGGCAACTTAAACTAAATTTACTAAGAGATGTGAAAAATGTAAAAATTTATGTTTTGTAAACCAAAATTCCATAGCATCGTAATTTAATGAGTAATGAGTGACAGACAACATATTTATAGGTGATTGAGCCAATTACATGACATGTTATCTGTAATTGAAATATCTTCTTAATAGGGATCTTGTCAAAATGTAGTTATGTATTCTCTGTGTTTAAAAGTGAATTTACGGCTGCGTCATTAAGTAGTAAAAGTTTAAATTAGTATACGCGCTACGAATATAATCCATTTTAGTTGTTTTATTTCATGATAACGCATACATAAGTAATTAAATATTACAGGACATCCTTACACAAATGGGCTGAGCCCGTTGTGAAGTTGTCATATTGCAGAAACTGTAAGCACTGATTGAGTCTTAACTATGTATATTATGTCCACTGGATGACCACGAACGCTGCTAAAGGGTTCGAAACGTCGGGATGAAGTTTAAGTTAGTATACGCGATTTAATCCGTTTTAGTTGTTTTATTTCATGAGTAATTATCGCGGCAATCGAAGACAATATTAATTAAACTTCTGTTTCGAGTTTTAAGTATGTATGTATCGCATATGGCTAAGTACTATCTTTTTATTTATTATAGTTATCTTATATTACTTAATCTTTTACTTAATATTTGTTCCGCAATACATGCAAGTCCTAAATGTTCAACCAACGTTATATTGAGATTTTCTAGAATCAATGGAACTTAGTAACGTACTTTAAAGGGTAGCCACGATAGATTTCACCAGGTCGACAGGTGATGATATTCTTTAAACCAATAACAACTGAAGTTAATATGTCAAGGGTCACATTGAATTGGTCACATTGAACATTATTTGGATTTGACAATGACAACTCACTCAAGTTTCTTAATTTTGACATGCTTATTAAAGAGGTTTTAAGTTCATTAAATTGAAATACAAATTATTTTCAAACTTTCAACAAAAAATACTTAGTTCCACATGTGATTGCGACTTCTAGGCGATCGCCGCCATTTTCTGAATTTGCAAAATTGGGTCCTCAAGTCCTAATCACCAATTATGAAGCACTAAATTAAATTTACTCTTAGTGTTACTGCACCATATAAATTATTTTTTTAACGTTATAAATGAACTAAATATAATAGTAACAGCGAGTATCTTGAGGCTCGACTTAAAAATACTTAGTTTCTTGGTATCTTGGAGCATTGTGGTATCGTTTTGCAGAAAATGCTTTTGTTATTACTCATAACATTTATTCTTAGAAAGCTACAGTAAGTATTTATAGTTGACTCTACTATGAGAGCGTGATACCTATTAGATCCTTTTGTATTTGTATGTATTACATGGAACAAATGCTGTTTTGACAATGAAATGTCAGTTCGTTCAATTTATTCCTGGAGAATTAAAGGATGATTCACGTTAGACCGTCGCGCTTCCTACACGTCGACCTCACGAGCACGAGCCCACCGTCGACCTATCGCTTCACTTACCTCGACGGTCCGAGTCCGAACGGCCCGAAACTCGAATATTGACATTAACACGAGCGTCGCGTCGCCGCTCCGCTCACGAGGCCCACCGGCTCGAGCGCGAGCCACCCGAGCCGCCCGTCTCTAACGTCAGCCGAGCTGTCTAAGTCATTGTCACTTGATGTCAATTAAATTCCTTGTCAATAATAATAGCAGAACTAATAGAAAATAAGAAACAGAAAAATTTAGTTATTATATTAGCCATCACGGCTATAATAGCCAATGAAGAACAAGAAAAATCACGCAGACAATGAGGCATACACCCTTTTGGTGCACACGTTTGCAGTACAGAGAATATGTGTGACTATATTCGTGACGATTTTTGTATAATTTCCAAACCACGAGGAAATTAAGCACCGGTTGATGAATAAACAAAGCTCCAGAGTCAATATCCTGTAAAGATCGTCTAGCAGCCTACTTAAGGTAACCGATAATAAAATAATAAAATATATGTATAGGTATAATAAGTGCAAACAATATCGTGGTCTTTTCTCTTTAAGCCTATTAGGTTTAATAGTAGCCACGTATCGTTATTTCATAATTTTTCAGTTAAAAAAGGAAGTAGAACTTGGTCTTTGGTAAGCATTTTTAATATTTACAATTTTAGGACGAGCATTACTTTTATTGATTACAGTGTCATCAAATGAACAATATATGAACAGAGGATACACAGTCTGCAGTTTGATGAGGAGGCATTGAAAAAATTGCTGACATTCATCCAAAGATTGCTTTGTGCGAAACACATTCTGTGCTGACGCGCCTGCTTAAAATTGCTACGGTATAGATATATATAATATAATATCCAAACAGGCTATTCTATTGTTCAATAAGTATCGAATGATATATAACGAGATGACTTAGGTAGGTACAGCAACTCCGGAGATAAATTAGAGCTCTCTTACGAAGCAGATCCCATTCCCATCCCATGCCATTTCCTTCGTTTTTCTAACAAAGCAAGGATGCTGGTTCGGGAAAAATGTTAAGTATCGCGCAAAATACGCGAAGCGATTAATATAGATAGTTGCTCTAATTTTAATCGTAATGGTAGTTGGACTGGCTACCTATAGAAGCCTGGCATGTATGGCCAAATTTAGAAGTGGAAGTTTAGTAAAGTATAGTTCCGAGCAAACTAACGACGCCGGTTGAGGATTGCCGTGAACCGGCCACAACATCGAGAGCGGCAAAGCACAGTGGTCACGTACAATGCCATAAGTCTAGGAAATCGACGGTGGGTTTGTTTTAAATAACCTATGCCAAATCACCCACTAATAGCCAGACTTTCCAAAACAATAAATAGTTTTAAAATATATTTATTCAATCATTATTTTTCGTACCGTCAAAGTGAGCACACCGACCACGTGTCATTACCGATATCAGTAGCTCGTTAAAGTGAAAGTATGTGTTCGACGTATTTTTCGGAATTGTTTGCCTGTTATCAATTGCATTAGTATGGAAGTTATAGATAAAGGTATGTATTATTATTAATTTGTATTATTGAAATCGTTATTTATTTATTACATAGAAACACCAGAGGTCTACGTAACCTATTTTATAAGAAGTCTATTTTGCTACTACGAATATTTGTAGAGACTTTTAATAACTTTAGGTCAATAGGTACCCAATACTTTTACATTATTTATATAGTCCATAAGACGTAGTTTTAAAATAATAAGGGCTTTATTACCGGATGGTACCGGACTTTAAGTTAAGAGCCTTCTACGAATTTCGTAGCGCCTGCTACAAGACTAACATGACTTTTATCATTTCGAACTATCTTTCCTAATACATATTTTATTCATTTTCATGTACTTTTTTTCACTGCACGTTTTCAAGGATGTATATTTTGAATTGCGGCATTCTACAAAAGGTTCATATATTGAAAGAACACTCCATATTCTGCGAATAATCTATAACTGCTACCGGACGACGTTGAAAATAATATTATATCGACGAGACATAAAAAAATAGCGTGTTGAGACCAGTGAAGATAAACAAATATTAGCCAAAACAAAGAAAGAAATCCAGTCACATTTAAGAAAAAGTTGCAGTTGGGATAAATTGTTGGCAAGCCAAGAAGCGGAGGGAGTGCAGTGGAACATCGAATGATGGTAATACGGCGCGCAGGTTTTTTGAGAATTCTGCTATTTCAGCAGAGATCACAGGTATAAAAAAGCTAATTGATAGGTGTGACACAATTCTAGCGTGCATACATTCGAGATAAAAAGTAAATTCTGAAAGATTTAACACGTATGCACTTAAAACGGCCAAGCAGCTTATTCAAGAATATAGATGGTACTATATGCCGGCTTCTGTTCATAAAGTCCTTATTCACGGGGCTGAAGTGATTGACCATATGATGTCACCGATAGGAGAGCTGTCAGAAGAAGCTGCTGAATCAACAAATCATAATTTGAAACAATTTAGACTTAATAATATGGAACTGGAACAGCAGCTAGAGGAACAGGATTTAAATCAAAACAATATTTGCAAGTATTGCTCCAAGCACTCCGGGCCGCCAGACAACAATTTAAGTATTTTTGCTGAACTTAATAGCTATGAGGTAGATTTAATAAATGACAGTATAGTGGACTCCCCTATTATACATAATATGGATTTGCCCTGCTCTGTATGCATAGAAAACAGTAGTAGTAGTAGTAATAGGAGTTTTCTATTGAACGGAGCAAAAAAGATTAAAAAATACTTAAAATTAAATAGATTTATTAAAAAATCTAAACTTTTGCTGAAATGCCACAAATTATTATTTAAATCAATTAACTCTAAATGTAAAACCATCACATTGAGTAATGAACTCCTGAAGTGCCAGTATCAATTAGACCAGACAGTGGAGGAGCTGAATCAGCGCTCCTCTGATTTAAGCAAATTAGAATTTAAGTTAAAAGACATTAATAACAAGCATGAATTGTCTAGTAAAACTCTACAGGAATACATAGCCTTTATGAACACTGTTTTAGCACCAGGCAGCGGCTACCCTCTGCGCATGGACTCCCCCTGCCCCCGCCGCGCCTGGCGCCACCGGGCTCGCCCGCGCTGCTGCCGCTCGACTCCAGCGCGACCACTCCGCGCCTCCAGCTCAAGCGTGACCCCAACCTGGGCGGCCGGGTGCCACTGCCGGTTCCATTCCCGTCGTGCCCCGTCGAGCTGGGGACATGTTCGCCTTGCGTTGACGAGCGCGCGCCATCACCGCCGTGCGTCGTCCGGTCGGCGCCGTTGCCGGCCTGTACTGCCTCGCCGCCGGCGCCACTACCGCCGAGCGCCACCCGCCGGCGCCAGCACCGCCGCCACGCACGCTGCTGTACACGGACGAGGCGGGCGCCGGCCTGGGCGCGCTGCTGGCGGAGCGCCTGTCGCAGGGCGTCCTCAACAACTGTCACCCGGGCGCCTCCGTCGATCGTCTGACCGACTGTATCTCTGTCGGCGAGTTTGAGCGCTATTCCACGCTTGTAGTATTTCTAGGTAATAGTGTAGATTGCACCAAACGAGGTATCTTGCGTTTAGCTGAAACCCTGTCAAGTATTGACCGGCGAAATTGTGTAAAAATAATTATCTGCGCCTTGCCTTATAGAATGTCGAGTAAAGTAAATGAGAGGGTTTATTCTTACAACTCCATATTTTATAATCTTTCCTTGTACAGTAGTACGATTTCGTATTTTGATACGAATAAATTTATTACAAATTTTATTATGCCCTATAATAGAACTTATCTTCCGAGAAGATGTATTATTGATTGTGCTAACCTGTTAGCATATAATATTGAAGGCCCCGTCGTGTTTAATTCGGTGGATTTAAAGAAGATGCCGTCTGGTAATGTTAATAATTATACAAATGAATGTTTTAAATATTCTATGATGCCCTGTAATAGAACTTATGTTCGGAAAAGATGTCTAATCGACTGTGCTAACCTGTTAGCATGTAATATTGTGGGACCCGTCTCGTCTAACACGGCGGATTTAGGGGGGGAGCCGTCTGGTGATATCAATTTAAACTAACTCCTACGACAACGTGTGCACCAACCGGCTCCGTTCCCGTACATAACTGCGATGCTAGTATGGGTAATAAAACCGATGATTTGTACTTAGTTCACCAGAATATTCAAGGGTTTACCAGTAAACAACTCGAAATTGATTTGTTCGTACAGCACTCAAACATTGACGTCCTTTGTATAACGGAGCACTGGCTTAAAGGTCATGAATTTATGTTTAATTTCAACAATCATAGTATAGTAAGTTCTTTTTTTAGGAAATCGTGCATTCGCGGCGGGTCATTAATCATGGTCAACAATAATATTAAAAGTAAGGAGCGTAGAGACATTGTTGACTTGTCTGTGGAACGCCATATTGAACTTTCTTGTGTGGAGCTTGAACAGTTTATAATCATATGCGTGTACAGGCCTCCATTGGCAAACTTTAACTTATTGAATCAGTGATAGATGAAGTTCTTACTAGTGTGTTCAGTAGTAATAAAAGTGTAATTGTGTGTGGTGATTTTAATATTAACTTACTTGAGTCATCATCCATGTCTGTGAGGTTACTTAGTACTTTTAAATGCTATAATCTAGTAAATTTATTTTGTGAACCTACGCGTATTACAGCGACCAGTGCTACATGTATAGATAACATTTTCAGTAACAAGGATGCGATTAGTAAATCTATAATAAACTCCTTGAGTTCTGACCACTGCGGACAAAAGGCCTCTTTCAGTGGAAAAACTTAGGTTGTTCCACAAGACACCATGTGCAGACCAATATCAGAAAAGCGATTAGATTTATTTAGTCAGAATATAAAGAAACGATTATGTTATCTTTCATTTACCCAGGAAAACCCTAACCGTATGAGTATCGAGCTGTTTAACTGTATTAAAAGGGAATTTGATGCCTGTTTTATTCCGAGAAAGGTGAAAGGCAGGATCAAGGCGAAATTTAGCGACTGGGCTACGCCGGATATTCATGAGAAAAGACGCCAGCTCTATGATTTGTATGATTTGAGAAGTACTAATAAAAATCCGGAATTTCTAGAATATGTCAAGAACTTCTCCAAATCATTCAAGGTGTTGTGTGCCGCTGCTAAAGCTGATTTTTTGTCCAAAAAGATCCAAAATTCCAAGGACAAAGTTAAAACTGTATGGCAAGTAATCAATGACGAAACTGGGAAACGTAAGATCAAAGATCCACACTATAACCTTCGTATTGATAATACTTTAGTAAGTTCTGACCAGGAAGTAGCGGAGCATTTTGAGCAGTTTTTCTCTAATGTACCGGTAGAAACCACAAAGTCCCTTCAATCATCGCCTGACGTCGCTGAGGCAATATTGAAAACAAATGTAACGGAGTGTACAGAACTCTTCAAATTTTCTTATATTTCTCCGAACGCAGTCATTAAAACCTTTAGATCTCTGAATTTAAAAAGAACTGAAGATCTTTGGGGCCTATCTATTAAAGTACTACATTCCATTGTTGAATCGATTGCGCCACACTTAGCTGATATTTTTAACATGTGTGTTGAAACAGGAATATTTCCAGATATTATGAAGCACAGTAAAGTTATCCCCCTGTTTAAATCGGGATCGAGATTGGAACCAACCAATTTCAGACCAATTTCTATACTGCCGGCATTAAGCAAAGTTTTCGAGAAACTTATTCTAAATCAACTTCTGACACATTTCAACCGAAACAATTTGCTTGATAGAAATCAATTTGGTTTTACCAAAGGTCGCTCGACCACTGATGCAGGTGCTGTCCTTCTTAATCACATATTTGCCGCCTGGGAAGCAAAACAAGATGCTGTTGGAATATTCTGCGATCTATCGAAGGCTTTTGACTGCGTTGATCACGAAAGTTTGAAGCGAAAACTATGCCATTACGGGATAAAAACTAGGGCCCTTGATCTTGTTTCATCTTATCTTTCGGACAGAACACAACGAGTGGTTATTAATGGAGCTCAATCACCCGGGTCCACTGTAGCACTTGGCGTACCTCAGGGCTCAATACTTGGCCCGTTCCTGTTCTTGGTCTACATTAATGATCTACCAAAACTCGTTAAAGATAAACATGACATAGTGCTGTTTGCAGACGACACATCGCTGGTTTTTAAAGTGGACAGAAAGGAAAATAGCTTCGATAGCATTAACAGTGCGCTGTCCACAGTAGAGAGCTGGTTTACGGCAAATAACCTACTGTTGAACGCCAAGAAAACGAAGTGCATCAAATTTACTCTTCCCAACGTAAAGCAGATTAACAACAGCAAGATTGTAATAAACGGTGATTCAATTGAATTTGAAAATCAGACTGTTTTCCTGGGAGTCACTCTGGACTCGAAATTGCAATGGCATCCACAGATAGCCACCCTAGCAGGCAAACTTAGTTCGGCAGCTTATGCAGTGAGGCGGATCAGCCATTTAACAAACTTTGAGACTGCCAGGCTGGTATACTTCAGTTACTTTCATAGTGTTATGTCGTATGGAATTCTGTTATGGGGTAAAGCGGCTGATATTGAGACCATATTTGTGCTACAAAAGCGAGCTGTCCGCGGCATCTATAAAATGCGCGGTCGAGCATCAGTAAGAGGAAAATTTAAGGAAGCGCATATTCTTACTGTAGCATCTCAATACATACTAGAAAACATAATGTATGTGCGAAAAAATATCCAGGAATTCAAGCTTAACAGTGATATCCACAGGTTTAACACTAGAAACAAAAATCAGATTGCTGTGCCCGGCCACCGTCTCGCCAACGTTCGTTCATCTTTCGCTGGAAACTGTACACGCTTTTATAACAAGGTGCCTACTGAGGTAGTGAATTTGCCACTAAATCAATTCAAATCATATGTGAAACTATATCTACTAAGAAAAGAATACTATACTTTAAAAGAATTCATTGGAGATAAAGATGCCTTTAAGCCTGTAGCCTGATACTGTAGTACAATCAGAGTTAAAAATTACTATTTTTTTTTATTTTTTTTAACGATATGGCTGTTACCTACTAGCTTCCAGTATGTCTGACACGAGATATGTTGAACTCGTTCTTTTTTCCTTTTTTTTTGTTATAATGTTTTAATTCTAATCTAGTCTTCAGACAGTTAGGGACATTATACATCCCTAATTATATATTATATATATATACCTTTTTTTTTTTATTGATTTATATACTGATTCTGACGCATAGAAACATCTCCAACTCTATATGCCTTTTATTATTAAATATAAACTTAAGTAACAGTTTGTAATGGACCAGCACAGAATGTTGCTTCTCACCATGATACATGTCACTAGTTTTGTTAATTAATAGAGCCTGCCAGCCTGAACATGTCATGCTCACTAAAAAGTCTTTGCTTACGGTGGCGTTGTTGATCGGGTCGCCACTTTCCCGAAGAAAGGTTGAGGGAGGCGATGGCTGAGATACGCGTCGTACTCGTGAACGGGTGCTGTTTGTGGAGACCGGTCTGTTTTGGCTATATGGGGCTATAATTTCCTTCTAATTGTATTTCCTTTTGCTTATAATATTTAGTGTGATACACTTCATTCGGTGCTTGTTTATTAAAAAAAAAAAAAAAAAGTTTTTTAAATAATATATGTAGATCTAGACACCTGGAGACCTTTACATCTCTAAGGTTAATTTGTAATAAGTATATTTTATATTTTTGTCAATTGGGAACAAAAATAACTATAAAAAAATCGATTTGTATTTTAAAGTGTTGATGATAAATTATTATAATTTGGAAATTAGAGTGTAGGACACAGTTCAGATAAGAAAGCATACCAAACGTCATGTTAATTTAATTCTAAGCGGTCATATTTGGACTGGTAGGTAATTTTCTTTTCTATATATATTTTTTTGTGGTATTTAATTACTGAAATTGTTTGACATGTTTTCTTACAGAATTACGCATGTATGTTTAAGATTTTTTTTGTAAACTGTTTTGAAAAAATAAGTCCCGCCGAGTTTCTTGCCGGTCATAAAAGTCAAAATACTTCTCGGGTCAGAGGTGTAGGGTTAGAACCGGTGTAGTTTTTATTTTTCTCTTTTACTTTTGTATACTCGACGTGTAAAAGTGCCCTTGTGGCCTACTTACTGAATAAACGTTTGAGTTTGAGTTTGAGTTTGAGTTTGAGTTTATGTACTAGGAATATGTCACGAACCATGACGAATGAGGATCGTCTTTTAGTAAATTCAGACCCTATGATTACAGGTCTCAGGGCACTACCAAAGAAGAAAAAATACAGTTTGTCACAGTCGGTACTTAGTTAATTAGATGTCTCAATATATATTTAAAAATAACTTTAAGATATAATATATATAAGTCAGTATGTTTAACGTGATTGACAAATAACGTGCTATATTGTACGATACAATTTTTGTTCGTTGTTAGCATGTCTCTAAATATATATGTAACTAACTTAAAATGTTTTTATTGCGTTTTATATTTAAAAATACTATTGTTCTTTTGTATTATGAGGGAAAAATATGTAATATATATTTTATTTGTATTTGCGGAAGGCTTGAAGATTGTACAAATTTCTCATATTATTTAAATATCATTTTGTTTTTTTTTTAACGGTCAAATATACTTAATAAAACCATTTTATACTGTTTTCCTATTAGATTTTAAGTAACTAAATGATAACATATTTTTATATTGGCGCTATATGTGATACTTTGGGAGTTATCGAATTTTGACACTTTCTCCATACAAGCTAAACCACAGTGCAAAGGCAGCGCAGCGCGCAGCAATTCGTTGAAGCAAACGGGTGTCGACACACAATGTTTGACAATAGTGTTGGAAAATTTAAACCATCTTATAAGTAAGGTACTCCAAAGCAGTTCGCGTGTGTGAGGCTGTGAAATGATACAGTGACTCACGAAACTTTAAATACAATATCAAAGGACCATAAACTTATTCTACCATAAAATTACATTATTAGTTGCTGTATTATAAGCATATTACAATACCGCAAAGAATAATGTACGTTTCTGACCTATTGAATTAAAAAATGAGCATTATTTTGTTCACACATACTCGTAGATAGAATATTAAACGTAGATCTTTCTGTTATAACAAAGATCTTTTTAATATTTTCTCCTTGGATAAAATAAAGTGCATAAAATACTGAATTCATAATGTTCATCACACGATTAGAAACAACGTGAGACTAGTGAGTATCTTTGGCGTGAAGGAATTTACAAAAACCCTAGTTTGCCTGTACCTTCATAACAGTATATATATACCGCCTTCTTACTAGTCGAAAACTTTCTGTCAATATTGACAAGCCGTCTAGTTCCTAAATAATTGTATGTTTAATAAGGGCAGGTCGTTTTTAAAGTAAATCGTTTCTATTTAGAACATACAAGCACCAGAAAACTATAAAATAAGTGTAATGGATGTGACAGTGGTCAGTTTGTGCCTGTAGATACAGAAGTCAAAAGGGTAATGTTTTTCCAGCGTAATGTAATAATTTCCAGTGCGACCTAACAGCCAAGGTGGTCTCATAACAACCAAACAAATAGGACTATATACGACTGTACGTATAGAAGATTATAAACCTAATTGTAAAACATGCGTGTCCGCTTCAAAAATTAAACTTCCCATAGTAATGTGCCTTGCCTAAAGCAACTGTAGTCTGACAATGATCTGGCCGACGGTATATATATCATAATTGTACAACATAATTGTACCGATAATGCTTTTGCAAAATTGTATCGACGTCTTGCTAAATCATAATAATATGTTCACTGATTTTCGTCTCATTTACAGGTTTTCATCAAAAATTTTAAGGAACGCGACTTTGGATAAAAATTGTTAGTCCTAGTTATATAATCATTGGTAAGCAGTAAGTCCCTTACAGGAACTTAGTAAGTTAGTCAAGTTTACTTGAATAGTGACATACAAAACATAATTTCTTACAAGCAAACAAGACATCTAATACAGCGAACTCTCCGTGATAAGACTATTCATTTTAGGTCCTGTTTGTTATAATAATGTAATATAATGTACGTATTTAGGGACCGTAAGTATCATGCCTGTTAGCAGTTAGAATGTACCTATGTACTATGTAGGTACCTACTTTTACTGACATGTATGGTCCTGAGATAGCTCTATTCATCATCTTATCAATCATTCTAGTACCGAACCGTACCGAAGGACGTCCACTGCTGGACATGGGCCTCTCCCAAAGCAACTCACAATAACCGCCACCCACATCAGTGGATTCATTCTGTCTTTACCAGGTCGCCAGTGCACCTTGTGGGGGTCTGCCCACGCCGCACCTTCCGATATATGGTTGGTACTATAACCACTTACCCGTGCGAAGACAGGAGAGGTTGCTAGTACCTACCAATAAATTATTATTTGTGTAATGACGTTTTCCGCAGTACTAGGTACTTACTGTGAATACTAACTACATAAGGTTTGTAGTTGCCTAAATAATGGGTACTTACACAGCGATTTGGGGCGTACGTTTGTAATGTATTTACAACATATTATATACTTTCCCGAGCAAAGGTGGTTAGTTGCGAATAAAATCAGATTTTACAAACGATGTTCTCCGCAGTGTTTGGTACTTCTTATCCCACTAGTGTTTTCTTGTAAGAAACATTGACTTCCATCAGTTATCATCATCAGCCTCGAGCCGTCTACTGTTGGACAAAGGCCTTAACTTCGGTGTTGCCGTATTGACCACGTGTGGTAGGCAAGTTGGGAATCGCAGTAAAATACACTGTAGACGCGGGTCGCTACTGCTCGTACCGGTGGGCTTCGACGCAGTTTAAGGACATACCCGGGTCCATGTCTCATTAGTAATATTAATAAAGGTTTACTGCAAATTACTTGCAATTTTTGTTGTGTAATATTATTAATGTTATAGGTGTATTATGTAGCAGCCAAGGGAACTGGGCTGAATGACTGCAACAAGCGATCGACAGCCCGCCTGAGTCCGGCCGGGCGTCCCTACACTACATGCTCATATACATAAAGTATCAGTGATACATAATAAGTAAGCTTGTAGGATCTGTAGATGCCTTTAACAGTTATTTAATTTACCTAGTAGTCATTAAGTACGTAGGTTATGTTGAGGATTTTTTAATAGAGTGTACCCCCAATTTAGCCGAGGTACAGGCAGACTAAAGAAGAAATGGTGGGACGACCTAAATGTTTTTAGCGACTGATGGCAATACGCACTAAAGAGGAGCACTGGACACAAACTAGGCTAAGAAAAAAGAGTAGAAAGGGTCAGGACCATTATTGGTAATCTTAGTGCGGACTATTGATAGTAATTTAATATAAGTTGTTGTTGTATAATTAATTTAATGAATGGTTGCTTAAATTGTAAATCCATGCTGATTACTTCGTTCGTTTATAACATATATATTCAGGACAATGAGAATTTGACGATAGGTCTGGCCTAATGGATAGTGATCCTGCTTATGAAGCCCATGGTCCTGGGTTCAAATCCTAGTAACGTCATTTATTTGTGTTCTGAGTCTTCTGAGTACCCACAACACAAGCCTCATTCGTCGGTGTGTTGTGCGCGCGTACTTGTAGTACGGCAGCTGTTGGTGTATAATCCTGGCTACGAGGTCAGTCTGGGCAAGTTCTCGCCGTTAGCAAGATGAGAACATAGAGAACAGAGGTTTTCCAACCCTAAAAGGGTTCCGGGCCCGATTACTATTACTAAGACTCCCCTGTCTGTACGTTTGTCCGTCTGTCTATCTCTCCATCTCTCCGTCTGTCCGTCTGTCCGTCTGTCTATCTCTCCGTCTGTTCATCTGTCCGTCTGTCCATCCATCCGTCTGTCCGTCTGTCCGTCTGTCTATCTCTCCGTCTGTTCATCTGTCCGTCTGTCCATCCATCCGTCTGTCCGTCTGTCCGTCAGTCCGTCCGTTAGTCTATGTATAGGTCACCAGGCTGTATTACATAAAATGTACTGACCTATGTCAACGAATACTTATACTGAGTAAAATATTAGGCTCTATAATGTTGCGAACTTTTCAAGTTCTTACTAGCATTTGGCCGGTTTAATTTATAAGTAGGCAGGTTAACTAAGGTAGGTAGGCAAGCCGATAGAAATGGTGTTATGTAGACGCCATGCATAGTTAAGTATGTATATATATTAAGTTCATACGTTAATTTGAGGATTTTAGAATATTATAAGTTGATTTACAGTATGTATAAATGAGAGAGGCAAATGCATAGTTAGGTATATTAAGTTCGTAGGTTAATTTGACCACATGATAATTTTATATTAATTCTACGCACAGGATACTGCAGCAGAAGGTAGTTTTTATCGCTCATGTTGAGCAATATTACGAGTGGCTTTGCACAAGCGTCACTGACTAAGAATCTACTTTGTCTGGATTGAGGACATTGTCATTAAATATCATATTTCTAATTTTAATTCATCATTGCATCGGCCGTAACTAGTCCACTGCTGGACAGAGCCTCCCCAAATAGGACTTGTGTCATCTTGAGAGCCGCCACTCACATCTTTGTTATTGATACAAAAATATTTTAACCGCCTTAACTCCAAGAACAATAAAAGTGGTCGAGTAATGTCGTGCCTGCCACGCCACCGACATCTAGAGTGGCTAGAGCGGACACTGCCAAAGCTATTTTCCTGCTGACTTATAAGTAATTCGTCGAGACGAGACGTTGACTTACTTGACACTTTTTGACACAAGAGGAAGGTCTTTCAAAAGCGTTGCCTGCCCGCCGCAAGCATCAATTAGCGCATGAAACAGCGCACCAAACGAATCTATCGTTTCTTAATTTCTTCACAAAAGTGACGAATAAAAGCGATATAAACTTTGAAACGCGAACTGTAAAAATGTTATTTGTAAAAATACAGAGGATGGCAGATCTTAGATATTTGTGCGTTTTATTTCATATGCTACTATTGATACCGCGATCGCTGATAATATCTGTACTAATTGTGTGCTGTTTCTTCACTTCCTCAGGATTATACTATCAGACAAAAAACTTCACATGGAACTTTCCAGTATAGCAATGAGACTGCTACTAAATGTCAAATTAGGTAAGTAAGTAAGTTTAGGATAATGGGTTATGGGAGGGAGTAGAGGATTACCAATTTTTCGGGTCCGTACCCAAATATACTTATTATCCTATTACTAAGTCGTTATATCTATCTATCTTTATTATAATGGGAAAGTATTATAGTAAGCTATTCCTAAAGGCATCAGCTGCACATTTCATATGCACATTGATTACATAAGTTAGTAATTGCTTAATTTATGGGTATCTACACTATATATTTAGAGTCTATAAAAGGTGTTCTTGTTTTATGTCTGTCACTCCGTCTGTCCGTCTGTCTATCTCTCCGACTGTCCGTCTGTCAATGTCTCCGTCAGTCCGTCTGTCTATCTGTCCGTCCGTCCGCCTGTCTATCTCGTCATCTGTTCGTTTGTCTATCTCTCCGTCTGTCCATCTCTCCGTCTGTCCGTCCGTTATTCTGTAGGTCACCAGGCTGTATTTCATAAAATGTTCACAGATAATATTTTTTATTTGCCGCTATGTCAACGAATACGTAAACTGAGTAAAATAGGCACAACAACAAACAGCGGGACACAAACTAGGCTAAGAAAAAAGAGTAGGAACAAGGTCAGGACCATTATTGGTAATCTTAGTGCGGACAGAGTTATATAATTAATTTAATGAATGGTTGCTTAAATTGTAAATCCATGCTGATTACTTCGTTCGTTTATAACATATATATTCAGGACAATGGGAATTTGACGATAGGTCTGGCCTAATGGATAGTGACCCTGCTTATGAAGCCGACGGTCCTGGGTTCAAATCCCAGTAACGTCATTTATTTGTATTCTGAGTACCTACAACACATGCCTCATTATTCGCCAGTGTGTTGTGCGCACGTACTTGTAGTACAGCAGCTGTTGGTGTATAATCCTGGCTACGAGTTTATGTCTGTGCAAGTTCTCGTCGTTAGCAAGATGAGAACAGAGAGAGCAGAAGTTTTCCAGCCCTAAAAGGGTTCTGGGCGCGATTACTATTACTAAGAACCCTGTCTGTTCGTCGTCTGTCCGTCTGTCCATCCATCCGTCTGTCCGTCTGTCCGTCCGTTAGTCTGTAGGTCACCAGGCTGTATTACATAAAATGTTCACAGATAATGTATTTTACTTACCGCTATGTCAACGAATAACTAGCATTTGGCCGGTTTAACATTTATAGGTAGGATAACAATAGGCAAGCCGATAGAAATGGTGTATGTAGACGCCATGCATAGTTAAGTATGTATGTACATTAAGTTCATACGTTCATTTGAGGATTTTAAAATATTATAAATTGATGTACAGTACGTATCAATAAGAGAAGCAAATGCATGGTTAGTTAGATTAAGTTCGTAGGTTAATTTGTCTATTTTTGAATATTATCAGAACCCGAGGTAAGTATGACGACATAATCATTTTATACTAATTCTACACACAGGATACTGCAGGCAGAGGGTAGTATATATAAACAGGACAGCACAGGACTTTTATCGCTCATATTGAGCACTATTACGAGTGACTTTGCAAAAGCGTCACTGACTAAGAATCTACTTTGGCTGGATTGAGGACGTTGTCATTATCATATTTCGAACTTTAATTAATCATCGGCCGTAACACGTCCACTGCTGTACACAGCCCCCCCAAATAGGACTTGTGTCATCTTGAGAGTCGCCACTCACATTTCTGTTATTGACACAAAAACATTTTGACCGGCGTACTTGACACATTTTGACGCAAGAGGAAGCTTTCAAAAGCTTAACTCGTTGGCTGCCCACCTTATAGTCAGCATCAATTAGTGCATGAAGCAGCGCACCAAACGTATCTACCGTTTTATAATTTCTTCAAAAAAAGTGACATATTTCTGAGTGTTGATCAGTAAAAATGCGATAAACTTTGAAACACGAACTGTAAAAACTGACATTTGTAAAAAAAAACACAGGATGGCAGATGTTAGATATTGGTGCGTTTTGTTTCATATGCTATTGATGCAGCATTCATCCCATACCCAGATACCCAAAAACATAAGCTTGTGATCCCACCAATGATGCTCATGGCCACACAGAGAAGACAACGTGATCCCACTCGTGATGCCGATGGCCACATGGGGAAGGTGACTTGATCCCAAGAATGATGCTCATGGCCACATATTCCATCCGTGATGCTCTTCGCAGCCTACGTGTTAAATAATCAGTATCATATCATAACGTAATTTGTTTTAATTTCATATATGACGTACATCGAGCGAAGTTCCAAGCTTCAACAAACTGGACAGCAGCGCTGACTATAACTAGATCGAGTACTAGCCCGAAAAAAGCGAGCCGAGTGAAATAGCTACTAGGCAGACCTTTGTCTCTTTCTATGGGGTGACAACGTTCATTTTAAAAGTTAGGAAAATTCCATTAATTACAATAGTGTTTTTATGTACTAGACTGGTGTAGAGACTACGCCGTCTAGATGCATGGTTAATTTACTACGAAAAATTTTGATACTTGTCATACTTTTTTCATTTTATTTTAGTCTAAGCGGTACAGTCAGCAGCAAAAGTGGCTAAGCGTTTGAAGTGTTCAAAATTATCTACACGCCCTCTTATTCTCTTGACAATAGAGATGTGTTGACCTCATTTTGAACACCTCAAACGCTTAGCCACTTCTGCTGCTGACTGTACTCATGTAGCACAATTGGTAGTGAACTGGGCTCGTGATCCAGTGGTTGTGGGTTCGAGTCCCGCTACGAGTCAAAATTTTTATTTTTTTCCTTCGATGATTTAAATATCTAAGATAATATATTATTAGTAAAGGAGTGGTACGAAAATTTGTAGGTGTGGGTCAATATGATGACATATTTTGTACACATATTTTTCTATATTTTTAATATATATCGAATAGGTACAAACAAAGAACTAAAAAAATCTAACCCCACTTTGGGAATTATTTTGACCCAAATTGCTATATGTATATACAATGACAACCATTTTACAAATTTTGATAAATATGTTTAATGTACTTTATCTAAACATAAACATTGTCCTCGTCTATGTACAAGCATGGTTACCCTACATTGTAGTTGGCTGTGGGTTGCCACAGGTAAACTTTGACATTGTATTATTTGTAATTTTGTTAGTAAGTAAGTACCTATAAATAATAAATAAATAAATAAATATTTCGGACATTCTTACACAAATCGACCTAGTCCCACGGTAAGCTCAATAAGGCTTGTGTTGCAGGTACTAGACGACGATATATATAATAAATAGATACATATAAATACTTAAATACATAGAAAACAACCATGACTCAGGAACAAATATCTGTGCTCATCACACAAATAAATGCCCTGACTGGGAATCGAACCCAGGACCTTCAGCTTCATAGGCAGGGTCACTACCCACTAGGCCAGACCGGTCGTCATGGTCACCTATATCAATTTAAATTGTTTTTATACTGAAACACAATTATAATATCTTATATTTGGAAGGGCATCATATCATTCATATTTGGCGAGCGAAAGTAAACCTATAAATGATGCTTATAAAACACATTTCACTTATTGATATTTTAGTCGCAGGAATTATTTCAGTAATATATTAATCTTTTGAACGCTTTTCCTCTCGCGTCAAAATGTGTCGTGTACGCCATGTTATGACTTGTGAAGAAAAGATATAAACTCCAATATCCAATATCTGTCAGCAGGACTATTGCTTTGACAGCGTCCGCCATAGCCACTTTAGTGGTCGGTGGCGCGGCAGGCACGACTTCACGCGACCAATTTAGTAGTGCTTAGCGTTCAAAAGGTTAAAAAATCCTTTTTCATGACTTATGTATACAATATTTAAAAAGTTATTATTATTTAGTTTAATTTGATTACTAAATTTTTTTTGATGTTTGTAACTTAGATAAGCTGCAGAAGACATGGTGTCAAGCTCTTTTACGTGTAAATAGGCTGATCAAAGCAATAAATTGTGTTTTCGTGTTGTTTTATTTCTCAGAGGTTAGGAAGAAGTAATTTAACTTTAGGTCACAAGGAAATCAATATATTCAATCAAGTCTAAGGTACCGTTCATTTTATTACAACTAATATCCTATAGATGGCATTCAAATATAGCTCGCCAATCCTTCCTTATGGCACTGGTCCCACCGCAAACTAGTAAGCTATGAGCTATCAGCTATTTCAAAGGACAAAAGATAATCGCTCCCGTGTAAATAAAAGAGATATATATTTATTGCTCATCGCCTGGCCCGGCTATGACATAATTATATGTCTCTTTTATTTACACGGAATCGATTATCTTTTGTCCCTTGAAATAGCTGATAGCTCATAGCTTACTATTAGCTCGCGGTGGGACCAGTGCCTAAATACAAATATCTATATTGATAACCTTATTTTCCTTTGTACCTCATATACCCACCGTTATACCCTATAATATACCATTTGGACGCCAGACACGCCTTTACTGGTTTATTATGTTCGCCTTTACCAGTTGAGACGTTGCGCGTTTGCGAGCCTTGGTTCTTTGTAGATAATAATAGTATCTAAAAATCAATAAAAATTACAAATATTTAATTTGTTTTATTTTAGTAGTTGGTGTGAAAATTAGTCTGAAAAATAAAGGGATAGACAACGAAACAAATGTGCTCGCATAGAGTCTGGCTAACCAATTATTACTCGATTGTTACTCTTAAAGTTGAAAAAATAAACTATACTCTTCCCTTTTTGGGGTCGTAGTGCAAGCGAAAGAAAGAGACGGTATGATTCAATCGTCTATGCTTTAAGTGAGTAAACCAATTTTTTTCACTGGCCAAACTCTACTGCTAATACTTGGTCGCGGCAAATTTTAACGCCACCCGAAATAATATTATGAGATAATATACTGCCTATAGTTTGTACAGGGCGCGTTACTTCGTACACGTATATCATAGAATACAAATGTGTCGCTTAACTTCAAACTCGGGTAAATCTATTCTGTATTAAGGTTGAGTAAAAAAAATGTATAATAATCTGAATGCTAATCAACCTTAGAGCAAAATGGATTTACCTGAGTTTAAAGTTAAGCGACACAAATATAGATAGATGGTCCGAATACCGGTTATTTTTTTTTTCTTTCCAATGCAAAAATATCTAGTAATATTTACAAACCATTCATTATTTATCTTTCTGGCAACATTTATGAACAGTAACAGTTGCCACATTAAGCCGGCTAAATATAATGTCGGTTTGGTATCCATATTTCAGAAAACAATTTGTGACATTTTGTAACGCACATAATTTTGACGTATATTCCGATTCAGATACATGAAAAACCTCTTTGGTGATTTCAATTCAGACTATTCAAACACAGAAAACTAAATAATAAAGACTGTTAATTGTTATTGAGGAATTCGTCGAATTATCTTCATACTGGTTTATAGTTATATGGTTATGTAGACACATGGTTAATTAAACAGGCGTTAATTAAATTAGTTAAGAAAGGGCATAAGAAGGGATTCAATTATTTGTTGAATTTTACATTTGGTATTTAAGAAAATTCATATACTATACCTATACCTAAACCCTACCATACCACTAGGGCCTACATCGAATTTTGATTTTTAGTATTATATTTTTTAAATTTAGTTTAAATATTTATTTTATGCGATAAATATTTATGTTATATGTTAAATGAGGTTTTGATATAAAAAATATAAATTATGAGCCCTTTGCCTAAATATTCGGTTCTTTTATTTATGATTAACGAATATTTATTCTTTGATTATTTTTAAAGAAATGTGTCAACTCAGCACTCTTTGTTAATTCCTCGTCTCTGCACTAGTAATATAACCCGACTAAAGAAAGAATTATTTATCCCCTCATATTTAGCAAACAAATTGATGACATTTTGCAACCTCCGTAGTTCGGCCAATATATACCGTTCCATCCGAGCCATTTTTTGCGACTAGGCGACCGTCGCACGCCCGTCGACATCCTGTCGACATCCCGTCGCCCTCACATCACCGGGCCGAGCCCAGCCCTTTGAACATAGCTGTAACGGCCGTCGCACGTCCGCCTCGTGCCCGAGTCGAGTGGATCGGGCGGCTCGATGGTCACGTGACTATTTCCATACAACGGAACGCTCGGAGCGGAAGCGCGACGGTCTAACGTGAATCATCCTTTATTCGTTCAATTTACTCCCGGAAAATTTATTCGAAATAATTGTTTTTCATTTACTGTGCCACCAAATTTAGTGTGAGTGAGAGCAAGTGATAGTGCTACATATTTAAATAATTAAAACTGAGAATATAGTGCATTAAACGTGCCCATCGGTGCGTTCGGGCGTTAGGGAAGCTACAACACATCTTTTCTTCCAATATCCCGCAGTGTCTCAAAACAAAGGTCTTCGACCAGTGTGTGTTGCCAGTGATGACTTATGGTGCTGAAACGTGGTCGCTTACTATGGGCCTCATAAGAAGGCTCAAAGTCACCCAAAGAGCAATGGAGAGGGCTATGTTGGGAGTGTCTCTGCGTGATCGCATCAGGAATGATTTTATCCGCAGTAGAACCAAAGTCACCGATATAGCCCTCCGAATCGCCAAACTTAAGTGGCAGTGGGCAGGGCACATTGCACGCAGAACCGATGGCCGGTGGGGCGGAAAGGTTCTGGAGTGGCGACCACGAACTGGAAGACGCAGCGTAGGTAGGCCTCCCACAAGATGGACCGACGACCTAGTTAGAGTCGCGGGATACCGCTGGATGTGGAAGGCGCAGGATCGGTCTTCTTGGGTGGTTCTGGGGGAGGCCTATGTCCAGCAGTGGACGTCTTTCGGCTGACATGATGATGATGATGAAACGTGCCCATATTATAGGAATTGAGCAAATCATATTGCCCTACCCGCAATAACAAGCGCATGTAACCAGTCTCTGCGCGGTGTATTGCCGTGCGTGAATCTCGCACTTGTGCTAATTACATAGCGTCGAGTTCTGCGCGCCGCAACGGAGGTCAACTACAGCTGGTCATCGCACGTGTTACTGATAACGGAAACGTAGACTAACAACACGCAGACTGCTCGCCGGCGACGTTTGCATCTGAGAGGCTAGAGTTCAGGTGAAAGTGTCAAGTAGTGTTAAGTTATATCTTCTCTCGAATACAAACGCGTTGTGCAATATGGAGTGCGGAAAGTGCCCTAAAAGTCTTACAGACAAGGAAGCCATAAAATGCACGTCATGCTCACTCAATATACATTACTGGTGCGCTGAGTTATCCTCAGAAGATTATAAGAAAATTCTACCTATGAACAGAATAAAATGGAAATGTCTACTATTCAAAGGTAAGAAACATTCTGGTACTGGTTCTGTTAACTCGCCAAAACCGACCCTAATAGAGACTAGCACGTCGATCCTAAATATTGACAATGATGCGCTTACGCAGTACTTAGACCTAAAGTTCAAGACCTTGAGCGAGCAATGGCAAATGGACATCCGGCAAGCTGTCCAGGATGTTAAAAATAGCCTGAAGGAGGACGTAAAGCAGCTTACAAAACGGATTAGCACCTGCGAGGAAAACCTTACAAAGCTGGAACAAAAGCTAGATTCATCGCCGGTATCCCATTTTGACACATCGCTTAAAGCCGAAAATGATCAGCTACGCAGTGACCTGGAGGACCTACAGGTGAAATTTGATGACATGGAACAGTCCGCGCGCCTGTGCAACGTGGAAATACAAAATATTCCGGAAAGGAAAGGGGAAAACCTTATGCAGATTGCAAATGATATTGGACGCCTACTGGATGTCGAGCTCTCCGCTGACAATATCAAAGCGATACATCGTACAGCTCATAGTGTAAATACTGATCGTCCTAAAAATATAGTGCTGCAACTTACTACCCGACGTCTGCGTGACGACGTCATCGCTGCGGCCCGGTCGCGTCGCAACCTTACCACCGCCGGTCTACTTCCCCGTACAAACGCAGCCGCAGTGGCTGACACGCGGCAATTTTACGTCAATGAGCACCTCACACTAAAGAAAAAGATTCTCTTTGCCAAGGCGCGGAAATTAGCCAAAGAAAAGGGTTATAAATATGTCTGGGTTAAGAATGCAAACATCTTACTGCGGAAAGCCGACGAAGATCGTGTCCTTCAAATTCGTAGCGACACTGATTTGTTAAAGATCGGACTATGCCTCGACAAAGACTATAGATCACATCTTCTTATATACGACTTGTCTTTTTGTATGAATTTTACCATTCCTATAACTGGGCGATTTAAAGTTCACAATAAATTCAAAAACTTTCTTTATATAAATTACTGTTTCTTATAGTAATAGATTCTCTATTTACTATCAAAATTGTGGTGTTTAAAGTCCAAATTAGAGAAACTACGCTTAAATTCTATCTTGTGCACTTATGACGTTATTATCCTGGCAGAAACGTGGTTTGACGATTCTATACTTAACGGCGAAATTTTAACTAGTGAATTTGACATTTTCCGACGGGATCGTAATTTTACGTTAACTCATAAAAAGACTGGTGGAGGTGTACTCGTAGCTGTCAGAAAAGGTATCACTGTTACAAGACGTACTGAACTAGAGGTGGATGAGCTTGAGGAGATTCTTCTTCTGTTCCCCAATGGCAAACATTCTCTGTTCCTGTCTGCTTGCTACATCCCCCCTTCGGCAAATAATAATGTTTACGAAGCCTAACTCTCTCGAATTCAAAGCGCATACATAGACCTGTGTCCAAGTCACATGCTTTTGATTGGTGATTTTAATTTACCAAACATTCAATGGGTATTCACTAACTGTATTCCCCCTAGTTCACCCCTGGATACTGACAGTGAAGTCGCCAAACTTCTTGCGTGTACTATGGCTTTCGCTGATCTCAAGCAGTACAATAGTGTGCTTAACGAGAACGGTAAAACACTAGATTTAGTTATTGGCTGCGTTCAGAACTGCAACCTGGCTATAGCCGCGGATCCGCTGCTTGATGCAGTTCCCCATCACCCCCCTTTAGATATCACATGTGACATGTCTGAACCTAAAACAATGACGCCCACAAGCAGACGTAAACATATTTTTTACAAAGCTGATTATGAAAAAATTATATTAGAATTGAATTCTGTCGATTGGATTACAGAATTCAATAACTTAAATCCAGATGCATGCGTCAATACATTCTACAGCCTTATCAATAACATTATAAAATTACATGTTCCTCTTGGTAAACTGCGGTCTGCGCGTTTCCCTATCTGGATTTCAAAGAGCTTAATAGCCACAATAAGAAGAAAGAATAAAGTTAGAATTAGGTGGAAAACGTACAAATCGCCCAGAGATTACCAAGAGTTTAGCTTACTACGTTCTCGAACCAAGCTCTTATTATGTAATTGTTACAAACAATACATAAACAATACTGAAAAATCCCTAACTAATAATATTAAGCAATTTTGGAAATATACCTCTAATCTCAAGCAGTCGAATACGGGGTATCCAGAATTTATGAAATCGGGTAATGTTTGTTCCGACTGTCCGGAAGAAATTTGTAACATGTTTGCACATTACTTTAAATCAGTGTTTGAGCCCGTTTCAACTAATGCTTACAATTTAAACTTTCTCGAGCGTCTTAATACCGAGAACTCAGTTTGTCATTTAAGTGAACTCACTTTCTCAAAACGTGAAGTTCTTTTAGTCTTAAATACCATTGATGAGAATAAAGGGTCCCGGGTCTTTAAGGGGAATCTCCTCAGGTGGTTTGCCTCCTACCTTGGCCTACCTCTAAACCGATATCAATCAGTTGTAGTCAATGGGCATGACGATTTAAAAATTTACAAAAAGGTTACCTTTTAGGAGATTCCCCTTAAAGATAAAAAAGATAAAAGATCTTTATTTTTCAATTTAGGCACATTACATGCACTTATGAACGTCAAAAAAAAAAATCTCACCGGTTCAAACCTTACACCTCTGACCCGTGAAGATACCGGCAAGAAACTACGGCGGGACTTATTTTTTCAAAACAGTGATACATCAAATCTTAAAGTAGGTACTTACATAATTATGCGTAGTCCGATAAGAAAACATATCAAACAGTTTATTACAAGATAAGAAAACATTAAAATATAAAAGTAAAAATAATAATGTATAAACAAATTCGACTTCACAAAATAGACATACTTTAATATGCAAAAAATGATTTGTACACTTTACGCACACGACACTTTTTAATAGCAAGCTTATTCTTATTTCTAGTGTTATAGGTATGACCTTTACCTTTATACCGTTAAATAAATAATAATAAATAAATAAATAAATATTTCGGGACATTCTTACACAAATCGATCTAGTCCCACGGTAAGCTCAATAAGGCTTGTGTTGCAGGTACTAGGCGACGATATATATAATAAATAGATACATATAAATACTTAAATACATAGAAAACACCCATGACTCAGGAACAAATATCTGTGCTCATCACACAAATAAATGCCCTGACTGGGAATCGAACCCAGGAGCTTCGGCTTCATAGGCAGGGTCACTACCCACTAGGCCAGATCGGTCGTCTGACAAAATGACAGTTTTTTAAGAAGTATCAAGTGGTCGACTTTATTGAAGGCTTTTTGGAAGTCAGTGTAGATTGTGTCCGTTTGTGTGTTTTCATCGAGAAACTTAAATAAAGTGTCCACAAACAAAGTGAGGTTTTTGGTAGTGGAATTGCCCTTCACAAATCCGTGCTGTTCTTGCAGAATATGATTTTTAAATACTTTTGAGATACGGCCGTGCACTAGCTTTTCAAATATTTTTGGAATGCAGGACAATATGGAGATAGGACGATAATTTTGTACATCATCCTTTGGACCCGATTTGTAAATAGGCGCGATGTGCGCGATTTTCCACTAGGCAGGAAATAAACCCAGATGCAAGCATTTATTAAATATAAGTTGTAACGGAAATGCGAGAGCGCTACGAGCTCGTTTGATAAATATGGGACTTATTCCGTCGGGACCGGACCCTTTATTCTCATCAATGGTATTTAAGACTAAAAGAACTTCACGTTTTGAGAAAGTGAGTTCACTTAAATGACAAACTGAGTTCTCGGTATTAAGACGCTCGAGAAGTTTGTAAATTTAAAACAAGCTTAGATGTCCAATTGATTCAAGAAGACCTAAATAGACTAAACAATTACTGTAAAGCCAATAAACTATCCCCGGCTTATAGCAAATGCAAACACGTCACATTCACTAAAAAACGTAGCATCTTGCGAAACACATATAAACTAGATGAACATCCACTTGATACAGTTCCAAACATACGTGATCTAGGCGTAATTCTCGATGCAAAACTCACTTGAGACACACATATAGATCACGTCCTTAAAAAATCTTACCAATTGTTGGGCTTCGTAATGCGCGTTACCAAACCTTTTAGATTGATTCCTAGTCTAATTTGTCTATTTCAATCTCTAGTTAGATCTAATAATATGCCTCGCCTGCTTGGAACCCGTTTTATAATTCTTACTGTACGAAGCTAGAGATGTTACAAAAGAAATTCTTGCGTCGTCTCAATATTAAAATGAAATCACCCCGCTGTTCTTATGAACAACTATTATTAAAATTCAATATGCTATCGCTTCGAGACAGACGCTCAATGGCCGACGCTGTTATGCTGCGAGACATTAGCGTTAGTGACATTGACTGCCCGCAACTCTTGTCAAGTCTACACTTCCGCGGTCCCTCTAAGTCAACGCGGTCCAGCCACCTCTTTAGCTTACCTAAAATCAACACCAATGCTGGAAAACGTGCACCTATATATAGACTTTGTAACCACTACAACAAATCACTTGGTGAAATTGATCTATTTTCCAAATCACGCGCCCAGTTTAAAGCAGACATTTTTAAAACATATAAATCTAATATTTAAATCTGCGTTACCAAAACATGCGTTTGTAGGTTTAAGTTTACATCGAATTCGGATTTATGTCTTTAAACTCATTGTATAAACAAGACTAGCAATGTAATACATTCTTTAAAAAGTAAAGTTTCTAATATTTCTTTTGTCACAATATGATTTGATAGGTACATTGTTCTCAGTGAGATTCGTATAAGGAAACTACTTTATCCAATATTAATACCTATATTTGTTTGTATAATGCCATTGTATGTTTCTGTGTAATCTCCTTCGTAAATAAAATAAAATAAATGTAAGGTATACTATTTTTTTTTTTAGTATAAAAATGAATAAAAAGTAAGTCATACCAACACAACGTATGTACTCGTACGAATTTCAAAGCTACGCAGCATCCTTTGTACAATGCCTTAAGGCCTCAATAGTCACGTCATATAGTTGGTAGCATGCAAAGTACTTATAAAGTTCGGTACACCATAGAATTTATATGGTGTACCGAACTATTTGACTAGGTACTTTGAATGCCGCGAACTATATGACGCTGACTGTAGTAGAAGATTGTAGAGAAGTTATTATAAAATTGTATGAATTATCAATTATTTAATACAAGAATTATTCAACTAAGAACAAATCAAATTATTTATAATTCCATACATTGATTTGCTTTGATTTTTAAGTAAGTAACACTACTAAATACATTATTAATTGTAATAGATGACATATAATTAAGAAAAGGCTGATTAGGGCATCTGCCGTGCAAGCTGGAGATGTAGGTTCAAATCTTGCTTTATCTTCATCACTTTATCTTAAGTATATATCATCTATTTTAATTCAAGAATGATGTTAAGCATAAACTTATTTGTAAAGCTTATACACACAAGACTACATGAATTATCGCCGTGTGCCTGCTATACGGCAACAATTCAAAAAATTTAAATTTCTGGATTATTGCAGATTCGTATTCAAAATTGTTCAAATTACGACCTTATTTCGAGAGTCATAGCAAAAAAGGTCATTAAGACCCTTTTTTTCACAAGTGGCCTTATGGATTTGACCATAAATTGTCAGACGATTCCCTGCAACACAGCCACTTGCCAGCCTGCCGGCTGTAAACTGACGGCCTCTTTGAGTTGTGGCTGTATAGCACACTTTTTAAATGAATCTTTCGAGTTGCGTCCTAAAAAACAATGATTAGGTGAGTGATAAATACGATAAATCCCTTAAATATACAAGAAATAGAGGGCAATTTGATTGTGTTAGAGCAGTAAGTATTACAAAATTACCAGCTCGCCACCGAAGGTACCACAACGCAACAAAATAATTAAGCAAATCTCAACTTTGTTTTCTTACAAGTACGGTTAAATATGGCTTATCATTGAGGGTCGTGAGCCTAATTCATATTTTTAGCTGTCTGAAGAAAAATAAGTATTGAGCATGTTTTCAAAGAATGTGTATGTATTTAACTAATATATTATTTAATATAATATTATAAGTATCTATTTAGGTAGTAGGTACATAGCACGCTTTACTGCCAATAATATGCAACGGATTTTATTGTGTGAGGTAAATTACTGTGTTCGGGATCTTATTTTATAATATAGTAGGTATTCTAAATAATTTTACGGTTCCGTATCTCAAAAGGAACCCTTATAGGATCACTTTGTTGTCAGTCTGTCTGTCTGTCAATACCATTTTTCTCAAGAACGCGTGCAGATATCAAGCTTAAATTTATACCAAATACTCAGGTATATACTCGTAGTCTCTTAGAGCTGTGAAAAAATCAAACTTAAAATTCAACGCAATCAAAAGATACCGTCGATTATATTATGCTGCAAATTTTAGAGCTATTCGGCACTCGCAAAACCTACGGGGTACTTCCCGTGAACTCGGATAGGTACTTGAAATTTGGCACGAAGCAACCTCATATAATGCAGACAAAGTAGAAATTACGAAAAGTTGACATTTTTAGTAAAATCATACATAAGATATTTTTTTAAATTTTAAATATACTTTACCTTTTTCCTCGTAAACGCATGGAGGTATTAACTTAAAATTCATGTCAAATATTCAGGGTTATAGGAACTTTCAGATATAGCATAACCAAACTTTTATGTCGACGCAATCAAGAGAAATAGCAATATTTTTAAAACTGAGTACTCGCAAGAAACTCAAAACCTAAAGGGTACTTCTAGTAAACTCGGAAACCTGATACTTGGCACGAAGAAACTCCATATAGCACAGACAAAGAAAATAATAGAAAAAGTAAGATTTTTAGTAAAATCATACAATTAATTTATAGGTACACCTTTTTTCTCGTAAACGCGTAGACGTATTAGATTAATATTCATATCAAATACTCAGGTCTATAATAGCTATCAGCTGTAGCAAAACGAAAGTATTATGTCCACGCAATTATAAGAAATGTATTTTTGAACCGGATTTACATACCATATATAGTGACTAAAAACTTTGTAAATAAACAACTTTGATAAAATAAGTTTTGCCAGGCTGCTCCAAATCTAGTGTAGGTATTTAAGTTATATTATAAAATGAATGATGTGGCAATATAAATAAAATAATTACTAAATTGATAAAGTAACCCTGTTTAAGTTTATGCTCCCAGGCTTTTCACGTTGTAATGTACTGTTGTCATATCATTGTAATTTAGTAATAAATATACTACAAATTTTGCTTGTTTTATCTTTGTACGTAACCCTCGGTGCGCGAGTCCGACTCGCCTTGGCCGGTTTTTTATTTATTTTGAATGTTCTAAAACAGAAGTTTCATAGTTTTATTTGCTCAAAATTTATAAAGAACCTTGTATTTAAACTTTCGTGAGACATATCAGATAAATTAAACATTAACACGGCTCTACTCACGTTTATTAAGTCACTCGCGCGACATGAAGAACCTTTTAAAAAAATAATATTATTTGGTAATAACATGGTATAATGTTGCTGATTATAAGCTAGTTACACATATTATCGCCTACAGTGATTTTGTCCCTATCAAAGTTGATAAAATAAAGGGATTTTACCTATTTTGGTGTTTTTATTTATATATACATAGTAACCTTTATCCAATAATTTTGTGTTTAAATTTGGACGCATCCCAAAATCTTTAAAAAACGTTCCTGCAATACGGCCACAACTCTAAATACTTGTCTTTCGGGCCTTGTGTCTTAAAAAATATACATTTCTTTTGGCTTCTTTTGAAAAATGGCGAGGTCATAAGGAGGGTTATATCATTCCGAGTAAAGAATGGGTGACGGTAATTGCTTACCATCAGGCAATCCGTCTGCTCGTTTGCCGCCTTTGTCATACAAAAAAATCTCATTCTCATGGAATTCGGTCATTAGTAAATGCAGTCGTCAAATACGACAAGTTAAAAATACCTATATAGTGTGTCAACCGGCTGATTTCCCAAGTACGCAAAACGTTCAAATTGATAAACAAGATCAAGTAATAGCTCGGGTAATTCGAACAACTCAAGCGGTTAGATGTTGATGTGAACTTAGCCAGTATTCATCCGAGACCACGAATACAACGTCGTTCTCGAAACGTCGGAGGTAATTTTAAAAGTTAATATACACGTTTATTTGTCATAATAATTTGTAAAAACCGAGAAAGTTTAAATAATCCTTTTTTTAATGTTAGTACAATTAAAAATAATATGATAGTTCAAAGTTGCAAAATAGACGGCTTAATCCCGTAGTGGGTGCTACGAAGCTCGTAGAGGGTGCTACGAAGCTCGTAGAGGGTGCTACGAAACTCGTAGAGGGTGCTACGAAACTCGTAGAAGGCCGTAAAGTTACGCTCGGTCAGTTCGAGTTATCTATTAAATATCGTAAAAATAGAACAAGAAAATAATAAAACATACCTTTGCGTACAACAAAAAAATTATGCAATAGATAAAAACATAAACAACTCTGAAAAACACCTTAAAGAAGCTTTGAAGATCCGAAGACTAGTTAATGATTTGTTCAGTTGATTTGGAAGCTACACAATCTCGGAAGATGTAGCTATTAGTTAATTACTTCACATAGAAAAACGATAGCAAACTCACCGTCAATTTTTATAAACTTATGACCTGGCACGTACGGATGCACCGCGCATTGGCCGCCCCGTCCCAGCGCCCTCGTCCACTTGTTGCCATCCGTGCAGTTGCAGCCGGGCACCAGTGCAGCGCAGTGCACTGCTTGCCTGCGTACGAAACACGAAACTATTAGATTTGTGCTCAATAAAAACTATACACTACTATTAAAATACTAAATTAAGATCGAATTAAAATACTAAATTATAGTTACACGTTTTGGTTGATTTTCCAGTTAACGCTATGTATAAAAATTCAAAACTTTGTCGTAAATTTAATCCGAAAATGTAAAATTTATGAATAATTTTCCATTTGCATCATTCTGTGACCAATTTCCTTAGAATTTAACTGCCATATTTGCGATTGAAGCTTATTCGGTGATTAAATAAAAGTTTAAACATAATTATCATAAATGTGTTAGTGCCACACGTAGATTTACATTATAAAGCTAATTATCAGATAGAAGATTAATAAAATACACTTTTCGAACTCTCAAGTGAATTATTATCTCACAATTCCTAAATATAATTTACATTTGTTAATTAATACTACAAATATTACTTGTGTTCATAGTTATAACTATTGTGTAAACTTGACTGACTGAAGTATTCTTGAGCAAATAACAAGGTGTAAAAGTAAATTGTAATTATGATATTGTAATATACGAAAACTTAAAACATGGAGTTATTTCGAAACTGCTTCTTCGGAGAGCGACCGAAATATAGTAAGTAATTATTTTGGTAAACTACTATAAATGTTTTTTTTTATCTACAAATTTGTAAAATACTAGGTTGAAATTTCTTTTATTTTAGTTATTATTTTTGAAAACTATTTCTTGAAAAAACGGTAGGTAGTACTTTAATTCATATTCATATTTATTTATTGGTAACATAATTATTACATGTCAATATTAAAAAAATGTTAACCCTTCAAAAAAAGAATATTGCAGGTACCTACTTATAAAAATATCTGCGGATATGCCGTTAAACGTATATTCCATACAGACTCAATAAAATAAAAGTCACATAACGACGGGTTTGACCTATCATGATATTATATGAAGCCGACGGTCCTGGGTACAAATCCCAATAAGGGAAGTTATTTGTGTGATGATGTTATTTGAGTCATGGGGGTTTTCTATGTATTTAATTATTTGTGTATTATATATATGTGGCCTCTTAGCACAGCGAAACAGGGTATAAGTGCCGTTTATTTTATAGGACTTGTGGCCTTTTTTACTGAGCCCATTTGACTAATACCCTTTTTCACTAGGGTCACAGATATATCGTTGGCTGAGTACCACAAAACAATCCTTCTGCTCGCCGCGGGACTCAGTCAGTTTGTGTATGATGTCCTGTAATATTTACTTATGTTTCCCGAGAACAAACAGTTAACGGCTTTTATGAGCGCAAGTTTTGTTTTTGTTCCACAGTTTAGTTTTATCCCATACTGGAAGAGCGATTAATATAATATAAAAAATAACCAAATATTATACTTTAAATCTGTATATGGGATGTAATCGTCATAAATATAACAGATCAGAAAACTTTAAACTGATATAAAAAGTACGGCATTGTACATTCATAACTTATATCAACTAAAATTTGAAATATCCATTATATTACTAAATTACTGATGTTTTTAAAATTACTATAACTATATAGTAATTTTAAAAACATCAGTAATTTAGTCGCTGTTAATGAATACTGATTTAGACATTGTTTTTTTAATCACTTGCCGCAGTTTTAATTACACCGTAAATTTTTAAAAACGTTCAAAATTTTCAGATTAATACAATGAATGAATGAATCGCACAACAAGTGTTACTTCGAGCAACCGTGAAAATATGAAGAGGTGCTTCACTAAATGTATTTTAAAAATGTAATTTCTTTTTTCACTTTATTTCAAATGAATGATGTACTTAATTAACCATAAGTATTTCTATCGCTTTATTGTAACCTTTGTTTACAATTAAACCACTCAACGCACGGTGTGCTAAATGTATGAGTCCGTTTAAACTTAATATTTTGGCCATCTCTAGTTTTATTGAAAAAATATCAATGTGACTTATTGGGTACATTTTTTTTTATGACAAAGGCGGCAAACGAGTAGACGGATTGCCTGATGGTAAGCAATTACCGTCGCCCATGGGCACCCGCAACTCCAGGGGAGTCACAAGCGCGTTGCCGGCCTTTCTTCTGTAAGGAGGAGGTACGCGTGATCCTCCCTGGCCGGCCCCCCAAGCCCGATTTGGCTGGTATTGCAGTACTTTTATGTACCAGTTATGTACTTTATGTACCAGTTCGGAAAATTGTATGTACCTCTTTAGTTTAGAAGATATTGGCCATTAAAGGTGGGCCGGCTGTAGAATGTATTCCCTGGCCGGCCCCCGCCCGAAACAGACGAAATCCGCCACTTCAAAATATGAATGTCAGTAACAAAATAATGTACCTATCATGTACCTTCTGAATATACCATTTTTTTGTAAAGAAAGTGCCTTATACGTTTTTTTTTTATAGATTAAACTATTTGCGTACGAGCGCCTGTGAAAAGTTAATAGCAACATTAAAAAATGTAAACGTTAATCGAAATGGCCCAGCTTGAATATGAACTAAAAATCATGATTATGCTGCGTGTTATGTCCATTATGTACTTTAAAAAAACATTTACGCGCCTTTTTGCAATTCAGGAATATTTTAGTGTAGTAATTAATTAATAATTTTATTTTTGAGTCGTAATCTCAAACTGGAATAAAAAAAATCTAACCTAAGTAATATTTTAAATAAAGTGTATAATATTAAAAAAGAGAATTTTTACGCAGTATGATCTTTCAGTTCTACTTCAAGCTGGGCCATTTCGATTGACTTTTAAATTTTTTAATGTTGCTATTAACTTTTCACAGGCGCTTGTACGCAAATAGTTTAATCTATAAAAAAAAACCGTATAAGGCATTTTCTTTACAAAAAAATGGTATATTCAGAAGGTACATGACAGGTACATTATTTTGTTACTGACATTCATATTTTGAAGTGGCGGATTTCGTCTGTTTCGGGCGGGGGCCGGCCAGGGAATACATTCTACAGCCGGCCCACCTTTAATGGCCAATATCTTCTAAACTAAAGAGGTACATACAATTTTCCGAACTGGTACATAAAGTACATAACTGGTACATAAAAGTACTGCAATACCAGCCAAATCGGGCTTGGGGGGCCGGCCAGGGAGGATCACGCAGGAGGTACTTCCCCAGTTGGGCTGCTCCAGACTCAAGCGTCATGGTACTTTCGCTGTGCCCTACCTCTCATTCTTGGACGTAGTTTAAGGACATACCCGGGTCCAAAAATTCATACACATTCTATATCAGTTTAAAGTTTTCTGATATCTGTTATACTTACGATATAATCGCCTGGCTATAGTTAAAGATTACAGTCTGTATAGCCATGATTACAATAATTCCATTTAACTTTGTCCGCAGAACGGAGTGCGGAGGACATCAAGAAGTATCTGTTAAACAACCCTACATTCCTCACAAGATTCGTTGCAGATGAAGTGTCATCGTCTAAATTAGAGGCGTTGTTGGATCTCAAACGGCAGCTAGAAGGGATCAGCCCCGGAGGGGACAGCTTTGTGCTGACCGCGGGGGTGAGCAGCGACGAGGTAGGAATCCACAGGTGCAGGCATGCGACATCGAACAAACAAAACTGTATATATCTTTGCTCTGTGTTTTAGTTATAACAGTCTGACCAGCCTATGAACCAAGTTGCGGTGACCCTGTCTATGAAGGAGGACGTTCCGGGTTCGAATCCTGGCCAAGGCATTTATTTGTGTGTTAATTATGAATTATTTGTTATTGGGTTATGGACGTTTTCTGTGTATTTAAGTAATAATTATGTATGTATCTATTTTATAGGATGATTTGCGAAACGTGAATAGGAGAAAGCCCACACACAGTATGATACTGTATCGTTTCGTATCACACTTAAGTGATACACCTGCATCTATGTATATCGGTATCGGTATTGTTCTATGTATTTAAGTATATCGTTGGCTGAGTAGGTACCCACAACACAAACCTTTTCGAGCTTGCCGTGCACCGCGGGGCTCAGTCAATTAGTGTATAGATGTCCTGTCAATAATATTGTCTTCGGTTGCCTCGATAATTACTCATGGAATAAAACAACTAATACGGATTAAATCGCGTATACTAATTTAAACTTCATCCCGACGTTTCGAACCCTTTAGCAGCGTTCGTGGTCATCGGGTGGACTGAGGAAAAATATTAATTTACCTCCATCCTCAAAAAATTACAAAATGCAAACCTACCCACATATAAATTATTAAACAATTTCGGTGCTTGCATATGATAATTGCACACGCCAGAGCGGCTTATTACAACTTAAAGTCCAAAAATTATAAACTACGAAGTAAATTAGTATACGCGATTTAATCCGTTTTAGTTGTTTTATTTCATGTCCTGTAATTTTTTTTTCTTAGCCTATGTGTGCATCCCACTGCTGAGCAAAGGCCTCTCCCCTTGTTTGCCATGATTCCCGATCCGCTGTTCCTGAGGACCAGTTCCCGTCAAACGCGTCTAGGTCGTCTCGCCATCTCCGCCTCGGCCGGCCCCTCCCGCGTCTCTGTTGCAACATGGCAACATGACGGCATTCACTTGGTAGCTATGTTAGCCCACCTATCCGGGTGCACGCTTTGGACAGTCCCATTTGAGCAGTTTTCTGACCAACGTCAATAATTCGGGTTATAGAGCGCAGTGTGGTGTTACGGATGCGGTCCGTCCGTTTCATTTTTCATTTCATTTCAAAATTTATTTAAGGTTGTTAATTGTAAATCTTCTTGCTACCCAAAATTTAAGTTAAGAAAGTTATCACTTTTTAACGATAAGACCGCCTGATGTAACTTAGTCGTAACTTTATTTTCGTTGTATATAATATTACACAATAAAGCATATTTTACACTCTAGCTATGGCGACTGTGGCAACTATCCCCAAATATGATACAAGTCATAATCGAAGGAGACCTATGTCTAACGGTGGTCGGTTTACGCTGAAATGATGACGATGACACCCTAGCCAGGATTCGAACCCGGGATCCAATGTTTTGTGGTCTAGGTCACATACAATTTCTTAAAAATATTGTACCTAGTTACGGACTTGCAATTACATAGTTTATTAATCGTTTCATTTATATTCGTTCAATATTATGTTGCATCTGTATTTACTTCCCCATACTATATGTAATAAGATTGTTTATTAGTTCAGCTATATCTGCTAAACCTCAGTCAACGCGTGAACAGGAAATTGTAATAAATTAAAATGTTTTTCTCTACAACATGGCTTGTTAATAATAACATTATTATGGTTATAGAATATCGTAATATAACTTAGCCAATGTGTTTCAAGGACAACATATTTTAAAGGAAGTGAATTTATAAAAAAAAGATAAAAGACATTTATTCAGGACGTACACATACAAGAAACAGAATACAAGATGAAGAATAAGTATAACATCACGAAATGGACCCAACTCAGCGTTATGCTGGCTTGAGAAGTCAGCGCTGATCTTCCGTTGTGCCCATTTGGTGATGTCACGAAAAATAACACAAAACAAAAAAAGGAATATTAATTTACAATACGATTTACAATTACAATTTATGAACTTTTATAATTCAGAATTAGCCTACTAAAAAAAAGCTATCAACGGATATTGTGACGTCACGAATCGGCCAATCTATCAATTTAATTTTATTGTTCGAGTTTTATTATCTGGATTTGTTAATTTTTAAATAAATTGGGTGTTAACCAAAAAATATGGAAAGCCTGATTCTTCTAGATCTAGATTTTTCTAGGCTCTTTATATTTAATCGCTAGCATTTACTATATAGGTAATAGCCGAAGGACAAATGTTTCCTTATTCAGCTTGGTACGGCCATTAGCAATTACTATGTTAATTACTTACATGAAAGAGTGTCAGTGTATGCTGTGAATAATAATGAGTACAATAATCAATCAATCTAATAATTTATTTACTATTAATATAATAACATTTCATAATGTCAGTCGTAAGTCGTCTACTACTGGGCATATGCCGCCCCCAAATACGACTTATATCACTTTGGGGGGTAGCGACCGCAGTAGCTATAAGTTCGGTTTCGACGGACGCTGCTGCCCATCCGTAGGATTTTTCCCTTTGTCGCCTCTTACGAAACCCGCAGGAGGAGATGGGGTGGTGCTATTCTAGTCAGCCGGCATCACACGGTAAATATAATATACAACGAGGAAATGCCGCCAGCATCCTTGGTGTAATGCCTATATAAGACGGTAGTTCAGAGCTGAGCTGTTAAGTCCATGCCGCCGGAAATATTTAGTTTCACAATCGAGAGAGAGGAATTATTTATTTGTCTGTTTCCAACCGTATTTGATTCCCCTCTCGTGCGAGTTCGGTTTACCAGCATTTCACCAATATCCGATTGAAATTCATGAATACCCACATCGGTACGACATGGCGCCATTGCTATTATTAACTTGGCTTGGTTTAAGCAAATTTGAATAAGAGTTACAGATATTTAGGGTCGCGTTTTCTTGCGGTCATTTTGCCAAAGTTAAAGATTTTGAAGTCTAATCTGATCAAAATAATGTCAGCATGAACTGGCACTTCCGTAAGCCGTTAGCTTTCACTAAATTTATTTTTGTAATAAGCAGTAACGTCTACTAATAAAATCATAATTCTTAGAAATAAAAGAGAAATTGAAAAATCAACTGCTCGCGACTCCGGGATACATGGCTGTTGCGCATTGACGCGTATCGTGGGAAATTTTGCAGCCATCGGGTGTGTCTTCGGTAGCTCAGTTGGCAGTGACCGTTAGCTATTGTTCACATGAAATCAAGGAATCTAACACGACCGCTATCCTGCTGGCAAATAAACTTTTTTCGCTACGCTTTGGGCCATCGGAATTTTGCAATTATTCAACCATTTTTGGCCAAGCGTACTATTTTTTTTTCGATCCATTTGAGTCTATGTTTGCGTCCACTCAGTGAACCACTTTCTCGTTGTTTGCTGAAGCGCGGGAGGATGTCGGCTCGTGTGAATTCACGTGCCCGTCGACAGCAGCACTGCGCGCGATTGCTAATAGTTTACACAGCACTAAGCACTGGTACATTTTAAAGTATTTTAACTGTACATAAACGGTAGAGTGAGTTCTCTGAGAGGCTCTGGAGTTTCGCGTTAGTGTGCGTATTTCCTGAGTGGACGCTCGAAGCGGAGCGACCAGCGGGATGTGAGCGCGTCGCCGATCCCATACGTTTTTCGTACGATTAAATTAAATATACATTAAACTTATACTAAATAATAATAAAAAATCAACGAAAACTATAAAAATAAACTTACTTCTAAAAAGAACACCGCATTTAGAAGCTCGTTATAATACTTATTATTAAATGCCTAACGGATGTGACTCCTAACAATAATAAATACCACAAATGTTTTAGCGCGAGGAATAACTAGTTAAACATTTTGAGAATGTAAACTTTAGTTTTTAAATAAACTACGCTTTTATCATGAATAATAATTGTATTTATGCATCATACAGACTATCTTTGGCAACAAGTCTGGCCTAGTGGGTAGTGACCCTGCCTATGAAGACGACGGTCCTGGGCTCAAATCTCAGTAAGGGCATTTATTTGTGTGATAAGCACAGGTATTTGTTTCTGAGTCATGGGTGTTTTTAAAGTACTCGTATTTGTATATTATATATAATTATCTTTGGCTGAGTACCGATACTCAGCCAAAGATATATAAAATATACAAAAGGCTTGTGTTGTCGGCAACATAAGCCTTCTTGAACTTACCGTGGGGCTAAATTAATTAATTAAAGTTAGAAATTAACAGGCGGTCCTAACGCTGTAAGATATAAATTCCATACAATCTTAAGATAGCAGGATATGAAAGACTGTTTTATTGATTTCCGTTAACTTAAGGTCTATTGGAGTTACATGACGTACTAAAAAAATAATATTAATAATTATACATACATACAAAATTAAAAGCTAACTTAAGGATATACGTATTTACCTACAAGTACAAAATCGAGTCGAGCTTTGAGCTGGATGGCGATTCCAATACGCTGGGCAAGGAAGATGCCAGGCCTCTGGTCAACCGTAGTATCTGTAAGGTGTTATCTTAATTTATTAAAAATTATTCTATTTTATAATCATCATCATCATCATCATCTCAGCCATAAGACGTCCACTGCTGAACATAGGCCTCCCCCTTGGATCTCCACAAGTACCGGTTGGAAGCAACCTGCATCCAGCGTCTCATCATCATTTTATCATTCTTTAAATAGACACGATTTAACCGTTTACGAGTAAATTAAATTTCAAAATGACCTCCTACGTTTCGTGAGAGACACTGTCCTCGTGGTCCCGGATTAGCCGCGCGACTTTCGACACTTGATTTTGTTTATCAACTTGAACGTGTGAGCACTAGGGATGTCCCTCTGTCGACACATTATACCGACAATATCGGCTTTTTTTAACTTGTAGCATTCGCCTGCACTACTAATGCCTGAATTCCATGAGAATGAGATCCTAAAACCAATGTCCTGATTGTAACTTCGGAGGTCATTTTATAAATTAATAATCGCGATTAAGTTACGTTTATTTGTACTAATGAGTAAAAACCGTGAAAATTTAAATCAGTATTATTATATCAGTCAAAACATATAGCCCTCCCCCGAAGCGACCCACAATGACCGGTTTTGCCCCACCCGCATCCAGTAAATTCTCGCTATTTTTACCGGGGCGTCGGTCTACCTTGTGGGCGGTCGCATTTATTCATTCATTCATTTTCTACCATTCCTGGGAAAGCCGATTCGGAAATTTATCAAATACGAAACTTCTTATAGGTTGGTAATCTTATTGGAACTCTCCCTAATTTTATTTTCTTGTTGCAGTTTGAAATGTGTACAAGCTACACCTCCCGGGAACGTCGAGCGAGTTCAAGTTCCGGCGACGAAGAAGATGTGCCATCCGCAGTTCTACTACTAGTCCGGCAGCAAAAAAGAGGGAGATTCGTAGTACTTAACGGAAAACGACTAGAGGTCAAATCCGTACGATCCAAATCAGTTTCGGCTGAATTACGATACATGCTGGACTATAACAACCGCAAACCTGGATTTATTGATTCGACTACAATGACGTCACCAGCGATGCCTGAAACAATTGAGTCTATACCGGTGCACGGCCAAACAATGAATAAGACGCCTCCTACACCTGGACGCCCTGACCATGCTGACCAGCATTTTGATAACAAGTCGAATGACCTTTATGGCAATAATAATTTAACGAACGCCATGTCCAACAGCCTACCGAAAGTTGGCGATTTAGCCACTGAAAATAGTAAGATGATCACACGTCGACACTCTAATGGCTTATATGCTGGTGGCTCTCATCAAGCCGTGTCGATGAACGGACACTCTGACAGCTCGAGCGGCTACCAAGTTGTAACAAATGGACACAACCGCCACAGCTCACTGAATGGACACTTGAACGAGCTTCGCCAAACTGAGTCGGCGAACGGCGCGCTGCGGAAGCCTCGGCGAGTGTTACCGGTGAGTGTACAGTAACGACTCGCGAACAACTAAGTAGCAAAAATATGAAAGGACGTTAAAACCATACGATATTAATCAAGTAATAGTTACGGAAACTACTGCTGCCGTCGGGTTAATTGCCATGTTTATGCAAATACCGGGAACTCTAAAACTCAAAATAATGAACAATCTGATATGTAATTCAAAAATAAGTAATAAAAAGTTTTCACAGGTGGCCTAAAAAGAAGGTAATGTAATAAATCAAATCATGATATTTTGAATGGTTCATATACTTTTTCACCTCACTCGCTAGGAAAACCTTAGTTTATAGCGCGACATCTGCGTGGAAAAGCTTATTTTATCCGCTAGCGTGCAAAAGTCATTCGAATTTCGAAGCCGATGATTGTAATTCTCTGTGGTGCAAATAACTTTTTTTTAAATATAGAACTCCTTCAACGCGTAACTGACGCCGCTACCGCAAAAAACGATGTTCGTAAATTTTGGACTATTGTCTCTGTCACTCTCATTGGAGTAAAAGAGAAAGATGCTCGCTATATACGAACTTCGATGTTCGCGGTGCAGGGCCTGAGTTCATATTAACCATAGATAATAACCACAGAGAACTACCTATAGAGTCGCAATGTTGTTCATTTTGTTCGCGATACAAGCTGCCTACACAAGAGGTGAAACGTGAGGGGCGGGAGGGCGTTAACGTCGCTGCGATTGGTTGTCTCAAGGACGACGCGCGGCCGCTTGAGCGTGTAGTGATGGGACATGTTTTTTACCGGAAGCCTAACCGGTAGGCATTTATGTTTGGTAAACAAAAGTAACTATAAATATAAATCAGTAGGTATAGTAATATTATTTTAACTTACTTCAAAAGTATAGGTTAAAATACTTAGGGTGTAATAATCTAAAAATTAAATGTGTATGACAGTAATAAGAGCTCCAGAAAAGAGTACAAATTAAGATGCGAAATGGTACAATTTTTTTGACCAAAATAACGATTATAATATTATGTACGAGAGTGGTTTGTTTGTTCATAAACCACTCTCGTACATATCATAATGTGGGTTGGAATAACTTCTATAATTAACAGCCTATTTTAAAAAATGTCGTTTTGAATTAATTAATTAGTTATTAATTACATTGTTATTGTACGTAAATAGTGCATTACTGCAAATACTAGTCATCCTGGATGAGTATCAGTTAGGCGACCGGACTGAAGGTGAGGAACGAGGCCAGAATATCACTTGCTGTCTAAACAGTCCCTAATTCAAAAATAGGACAAATTGTATGTGTGCAAGATTGCACATCTTCTTTGAGCAATTTACCTTTTTACGTTTTATTGTCTATGTTTTTATAAGATATTTGTCTTTTTTACTTTTGACTGACGTTTTATTATTACATTTTGTTTTCACCCAAAAACCAGTGGCCTTTTTCTAAGTTCCTAACAAAATTGGTTCTTCTACCAAGAAATAAGTTGCTCTGAAATGATAACTCGCTCCAAAAGTGTGAAAATGGATGAGGCTCATAAGGGAGACGGTGAGGCAGTCGTTCGCGATAGTGCTCCGCCCGCGCAGCAAGCCGCGGGCCCCGGCCTGCGCGACGCGACGCCGGCGCCTTCCCGCGCGGCCAGCGGCGCCTCGTCGCGCTCGTCCGCCACCATCGTGGCGCGCCAACTGGAAGCGAAGGCGCAACATGCGCGCCGGCTAGCTGACATTGAAGCGGAACGCGACCGCCATGCGTCTGAGCGTGCGGCAGCGGAGCGCCAAGCCGCCGAACGCGCGGCGGAGCGTCAAGCCGCCGAACGCGCGGTGGAGCGTCAAGCCGCCGAACGCGCGGCGGAGCGTGAGCGCCATGTCGCCGAGCTCGAATTGCAAGCAAATCTTGCTGCAATTGAGGCAGGCACTAGTCAGCGTAGAAGTCACGGCACGCGCAGTTGCGCGAGTATTCAGGACTGGGTAAATACCACAATTCCTAATCCAAATGGGCAACGTATAATAAACGCTAACACACCTTTCAGGTATGACGATTTTGCGGTCCAGCGTGAGCTAGTGGGACCGAGAGAGCCGCAAGGCGCGGGTGCCGCGCCAATAGAAATCTCTCCCGAGCTTAATCGCCCTGAAGACGGAGGAGTAAGCCGTTTAATATATTCGCTAGACAAATTAATAAATAAAGTTAACCAAACCAAAATGGATTTACCGACCTTCGACGGCAAGTCATATTTAGATTGGTTGGGATTAAAAAGAGTATATGAACACAAAGCAGATAGTTTCTCTCCTACCGAAAACTTAGCTAGGTTGTCTCGCGCCCTCCGCGGGGCGGCGCGCGAGGCCGTGGCGGGGCTGCTGGCGGCGGCGACGACCCCGGCGCGGTGCTGGCGGCGCTCGACGCGCGCTTCGGCCGGCCCGAGCTCGTCGTCATGCATGAAGTGGCGGCGGTGCGCGCTCTACCTAAGGTGAGCTATGACGGTAGGGATCTAATTGTTTTCGCAAGTCGCGTTAGAAACTGCGTAGAGGTAATCCGCATGTTAAATAAGCCCGACCATTTGCGTTCGCCCGAGCTATTTCAAGCGCTGTGGAGCAAACTGCCATCGTTGCTACGGCCACGGTGGCTGGATTATGCTCATTCATGCAATAGCGACATCTCAAAAATTGAAATGTTCGCGGATTTCCTCTCACGCGAAGTGGACCTGCAATGCAGATTTGGTGGCGGGTTTGACCACGCGCCGGCCATGGTTAAGGATGACTCACGTTAGACCGTCGCGCTTCCGCTCCGAGCGTTCCGTTGTATGGAAAGAGTCACGTGACCACCGAGCCGCCCGATCCACTCGACTCGGGCACGGGGCGGACGTGCGACGGCCGTTACAGCTATGTTCAAAGGGCTGGGCTCGGCCCGGTGATGTGAGGGCGACGGGATGTCGACAGGATGTCGACGGGCGTGCGACGGTCGCCTAGTCGCAAAAAATGGCTCGGATGGAACGGTATATATTGGCCGAACTACGGAGGTTGCAAAATGTCATCAATTTGTTTGCTAAATATGAGGGGATAAATAATTCTTTCTTTAGTCGGGTTATATTACTAGTGCAGAGACGAGGAATTAACAAAGAGTGCTGAGTTGACACATTTCTTTAAAAATAATCAAAGAATAAATATTCGTTAATCATAAATAAAAGAACCGAATATTTACGCAAAGGGCTCATAATTTATATTTTTTTTATCAAAACCTCATTTAACATATAACATAAATATTTATCGCATAAAATAAATATTTAAACTAAATTTAAAAATATAATACTAAAAATCAAAGTTCGATGTAGGCCCTAGTGGTATGGTAGGGTTTAGGTATAGGTATAGTATATGAATTTTCTTAAATACCAAATGTAAAATTCAACAAATAATTGAATCCCTTCTTATGCCCTTTCTTAACTAATTTAATTAACGCCTGTTTAATTAACCATGTGTCTACATAACCATATAACTATAAACCAGTATGAAGATAATTCGACGAATTCCTCAATAACAATAAACAGTCTTTCTTATTTAGTTTTCTGTGTTTGAATAGTCTGAATTGAAATCACCAAAGAGGTTTTTCATGTATCTGAATCGGAATATACGTCAAAATTATGTGCGTTACAAAATGTCACAAATTGTTTTCTGAAATATGGATACCAAACCGACATTATATTTAGCCGGCTTAATGTGGCAACTGTTACTGTTCATAAATGTTGCCAGAAAGATAAATAATGAATAGTTTGTAAATATTACCAGATATTTTTGCATTGGAAAGAAAAAATAATAACCGGTATTCGGACCATCTATCTATATTTGTGTCGCTTAACTTTAAACTCAGGTAAATCCATTTTGCTCTAAGGTTGATTAGCATTCAGATTATTATACATTTTTTTTACTCAACCTTAATACAGAATAGATTTACCCGAGTTTGAAGTTAAGCGACACATTTGTATTCTATGATATACGTGTACGAAGTAACGCGCCCTGTACAAACTATAGGCAGTATATTATCTCATAATATTATTTCGGGTGGCGTTAAAATTTGCAGCGACCAAGTATTAGCAGAAGAGTTTAACCAGTGAAAAAAAAAATGGTTTACTCACTTAAAGCATAGACGATTGAATCATACCGTCTCTTTCTTTCGCTTGCACTACGACCCCAAAAAAAGGGAAGAGTATAGTTTATTTTTTCAACTTTAAGAGTAACAATCGAGTAATAATTGGTTAGCCAGACTCTATGCGAGCACATTTGTTTCGTTGTCTATCCCTTTATTTTTCAGGCTAATTTTCACACCAACTACTAAAATAAAACAAATTAAATATTTGTAATTTTTATTGATTTTTAGATACTATTATTATCTACAAAGAACCAAGGCTCGCAAACCAGTAAAGGCGTGTCTGGCGTCCAAATGGTATATTATAGGGTATAACGGTGGGTATATGAGGTACAAAGGAAAATAAGGTTATCAATATAGATATTTGTATTTAGGCACTGGTCCCACCGCGAGCTAATAGTAAGCTATGAGCTATCAGCTATTTCAAGGGACAAAAGATAATCGATTCCGTGTAAATAAAATAGACATATAATTATGTCATAGCCGGGCCAGGCGATGAGCAATAAATATATATCTCTCTTTTATTTACACGGGAGCGATTATCTTTTGTCCTTTGAAATAGCTGATAGCTCATAGCTTACTAGTTTGCGGTGGGACCAGTGCCATAAGGAAGGATTGGCGAGCTATATTTGAATGCCATCTATAGGATATTAGTTGTAATAAAATGAACGGTACCTTAGACTTGATTGAATATATTGATTTCCTTGTGACCTAAAGTTAAATTACTTCTTCCTAACCTCTGAGAAATAAAACAACACGAAAACACAAGTTATTGCTTTGATCAGCCTATTTACACGTAAAAGAGCTTGACACCATGTCTTCTGCAGCTTATCTAAGTTACAAACATCAAAAAAATGTAGTAATCAAATTAAACTAAATAATAATAACTTTTAAATATTGTATACATAAGTCATGAAAAAGGATTTTTTAACCTTTTGAACGCTAAGCACTACTAAATTGGTCGCGTGAAGTCGTGCCTGCCGCGCCACCGACCACTAAAGTGGCTATGGCGGACGCTGTCAAAGCAACAGTCCTGCTGACAGATATTGGATATTGGAGTTTATATCTTTTCTTCACAAGTCATAACATGGCGTACACGACACATTTTGACGCGAGAGGAAAAGCGTTCAAAAGATTAATATATTACTGAAATAATTCCTGCGACTAAAATATCAATAAGTGAAATGTGTTTTATAAGCATCATTTATAGGTTTACTTTCGCTCGCCAAATATGAATGATATGATGCCCTTCCAAATATAAGATATTATAATTGTGTTTCAGTATAAAAACAATTTAAATTGATATAGGTACTTACTTACTAACAAAATTACAAATAATACAATGTCAGTAACCATAATGTCAACTTAAAACATAATAATAAAACTTAAATAAATTAAAAACTAAAACTATAAAAAGCTAGAAACTAAACTTAAAATAACTAAAATATAGGATCCCCCGCGGCAGCAGGTGCCGTAGACGCTGGCAGCATTTCCTCGCTGTATCGCAATGCTTATGCGTTGAGCGAGAAAGCTGCCAGCCTCCGGTCACCAGTAACGTCAATGTAGGGTAACCATGCTTGTAGATAGACGAGGACAATGTTTATGTTTAGATAAAGTACATTAAACATATTTATCAAAATTTGTAAAATGGTTGTCATTGTATATACATATAGCAATTTGGGTCAAAATAATTCCCAAAGTGGGGTTAGATTTTTTTAGTTCTTTGTTTGTACCTATTCGATATATATTAAAAATATAGAAAAATATGTGTACAAAATATGTCATCATATTGACCCACACCTATAAATTTTCGTACCACTCCTTTACTAATAATATATTATCTTAGATATTTAAACCATCGAAGGAAAAAAAAAAATTTTGACTCGTAGCGGGACTCGAACCCAGAACCACTGGATCACGAGCCCAGTTCACTACCAATTGTGCTACATGAGTACAGTCAGCAGCAGAAGTGGCTAAGCGTTTGAGGTGTTCAAAATGAGGTCAACACATCTCTATTGTCAAGAGAATAAGAGGGCGTGTAGATAATTTTGAACACTTCAAACGCTTAGCCACTTTTGCTGCTGACTGTACCGCTTAGACTAAAATAAAATGAAAAAATATGACAAGTATCAAAATTTTTCGTAGTAAATTAACCATGCATCTAGACGGCGTAGTCTCTACACCAGTCTAGTACATAAAAACACTATTGTAATTAATGGAATTTTCCTAACTTTTAAAATGAACGTTGTCACCCCATAGAAAGAGACAAAGGTCTGCCTAGTAGCTATTTCACTCGGCTCGCTTTTTCGCGCTAGTACTCGATCTAGTTATAGTCAGCGCTGCTGTCCAGTTTGTTGAAGCTTGGAACTTCGCTCGATGTACGTCATATATGAAATTAAAACAAATTACGTTATGATATGATACTGATTATTTAACACGTAGGCTGCGAAGAGCATCACGGATGGAATATGTGGCCATGAGCATCATTCTTGGGATCAAGTCACCTTCCCCATGTGGCCATCGGCATCACGAGTGGGATCACGTTGTCTTCTCTGTGTGGCCATGAGCATCATTGGTGGGATCACAAGCTTATGTTTTTGGGTATCTGGGTATGGGATGAATGCTGCATCAATAGCATATGAAACAAAACGCACCAATATCTAACATCTGCCATCCTGTGTATTTTTTTACAAATGTCAGTTTTTACAGTTCGTGTTTCAAAGTTTATCGCATTTTTACTGATCAACACTCAGAAATATGTCACTATTTTTGAAGAAATTATAAAACGGTAGATACGTTTGGTGCGCTGCTTCATGCACTAATTGATGCTGACTATAAGGTGGGCAGCCATCGAGTTAAGCTTTTGAAAGCTCTTCCTCTTGCGTCAAAATGTGTCAAGTACGCCGGTCAAAATGTTTTTGTGTCAATAACAGAAATGTGAGAGGCGACTCTCAAGATGACACAAGTCCTATTTGGGGGGGCTGTGTCCAGCAGTGGACGTGTTACGGCCGATGATGAATTAAAGTTCGAAATATGATAATGACAACGTCCTCAATCCAGCCAAAGTAGATTCTTAGTCAGTGACGCTTTTGCAAAGTCACTCGTAATAGTGCTCAATATGAGCGATAAAAGTCCTGTGCTGTCCTGTTTATATATACTACCCTCTGCCTGCAGTATCCTGTGTGTAGAATTAGTATAAAATTATTATGTCGTCATACTTACCTCGGGTTCTGATAATATTCAAAAATAGACAAATTAACCTACGAACTTAATCTAACTAACCATGCATTTGCTTCTCTTATTGATACGTACTGTACATCAATTTATAATATTCTAAAATCCTCAAATGAACGTATGAACTTAATGTACATACATACTTAACTATGCATGGCGTCTACATACACCATTTCTATCGGCTTGCCTATTGTTATCCTACCTATAAATGTTAAACCGGCCAAATGCTAGTTATTCGTTGACATAGCGGTAAGTAAAATACATTATCTGTGAACATTTTATGTAATACAGCCTGGTGACCTACAGACTAACGGACGGACAGACGGACACACGGATGGATGGACAGACGGACAGACGACGAACAGACAGGGTTCTTAGTAATAGTAATCGCGCCCAGAACCCTTTTAGGGCTGGAAAACCTCTGCTCTCTCTGTTCTCATCTTGCTAACGACGAGAACTTGCACAGACATAAACTCGTAGCCAGGATTATACACCAACAGCTGCTGTACTACAAGTACGTGCGCACAACACACTGGCGAATAATGAGGCATGTGTTGTAGGTACTCAGAATACAAATAAATGACGTTACTGGGATTTGAACCCAGGACCGTCGGCTTCATAAGCAGGGTCACTATCCATTAGGCCAGACCTATCGTCAAATTTCCATTGTCCTGAATATATATGTTATAAACGAACGAAGTAATCAGCATGGGTTTACAATTTAAGCAACCATTCATTAAATTTATTATATAACTCTGTCCGCACTAAGATTACCAATAATGGTCCTGACCTTGTTCCTACTCTTTTTTCTTAGCCTAGTTTGTGTCCCGCTGTTTGTTGTTGTGCCTATTTTACTCAGTTTACGTATTCGTTGACATAGCGGCAAATAAAAATATTATCTGTGAACATTTTATGAAATACAGCCTGGTGACCTACAGAATAACGGACGGACAGACGGAGAGATGGACAGACGGAGAGATAGACAGACGAACAGATGAAGAGATAGACAGGCGGACGGACGGACAGATAGACAGACGGACTGACGGAGACATTGACAGACGGACAGTCGGAGAGATAGACAGACGGACAGACGGAGTGACAGACAGAAAACAAGAACACCTTTTATAGACTCTAAATATATAGTGTAGATACCCATAAATTAAGCAATTACTAACTTATGTAATCAATGTGCATATGAAATGTGCAGCTGATGCCTTTAGGAATAGCTTACTATAATACTTTCCCATTATAATAAAGATAGATAGATATAACGACTTAGTAATAGGATAATAAGTATATTTGGGTACGGACCCGAAAAATTGGTAATCCTCTACTCCCTCCCATAACCCATTATCCATGCCTTCTCATCTTGCTAACGGCGAGAACTTGCCCAGACTGACCTCGTAGCCAGGATTATACACCAACAGTTGCCGTACTACAAGTACGCGCGCACAACACACCGACGAATGAGGCTTGTGTTGTGGGTACTCAGAAGACTCAGAACACAAATAAATGACGTTACTAGGATTTGAACCCAGGACCATGGGCTTCATAAGCAGGATCACTATCCATTAGGCCAGACCTATCGTCAAATTCTCATTGTCCTGAATATATATGTTATAAACGAACGAAGTAATCAGCATGGATTTACAATTTAAGCAACCATTCATTAAATTAATTATACAACAACAACTTATATTAAATTACTATCAATAGTCCGCACTAAGATTACCAATAATGGTCCTGACCCTTTCTACTGTTTTTTCTTAGCCTAGTTTGTGTCCAGTGCTCCTCTTTAGTGCGTATTGCCATCAGTCGCTAAAAACATTTAGGTTGTCCCACCATTTCTTCTTTAGTCTGCCTGTACCTCGGCTAAATTGGGGGTACACTCTATTAAAAAATCCTCAACATAACCTACGTACTTACTTAATGACTACTAGGTAAATTAAATAACTGTTAAAGGCATCTACAGATCCTACAAGCTTACTTATTATGTATCACTGATACTTTATGTAGATATGCATGTAGTGTAGGGACGCCCGGCCGGACTCAGGCGGGCTGTCGATCGCTTGTTGCAGTCATTCAGCCCAGTTCCCTTGGCTGCTACATAATACACCTATAACATTAATAATATTATACAACAAAAATTGCAAGTAATTTGCAGTAAACCTTTATTAATATTACTAATGAGACATGGACCCGGGTATGTCCTTAAACTGCGTCGAAGCCCACCGGTATGAGCAGTAGCGACCCGCGTCTACAGTGTATTTTACTGCGATTCCCAACTTGCCTACCACACGTGGTCAATACGGCAACACCGAAGTTAAGGCCTTTGTCCAACAGTAGACGGCTCAAGGCTGATGATGATAACTGATGGAAGTCAATGTTTCTTACAAGAAAACACTAGTGGGATAAGAAGTACCAAACACTGCGGAGAACATCGTTAGTATAATCTGATTTTATTCGCAACTAACCACCTTTGCTCGGGAAAGTATATAATATGTTGTAAATACATTACAAACGTACGCCCCAAATCGCTGTGTAAGTACCCATTATTTAGGCAACTACAAACCTTATGTAGTTAGTATTCACAGTAAGTACCTAGTACTGCGGAAAACGTCGTTACACAAATAATAATTTATTGGTAGGTACTAGCAACCTCTCCTGTCTTCGCACGGGTAAGTGGTTATAGTACCAACCATATATTGGAAGGCGCGGCGTGGGCAGACCCCCACAAGGTGCACTGGCGACCTGGTAAAGACAGAATGAATCCACTGATGCGGGTGGCGGTTATTGTGAGTTGCTTTGGGAGAGGCCCATGTCCAGCAGTGGACGTCCTTCGGTACGGTTCGGTACTAGAATGATTGATAAGATGATGAATAGAGCTATCTCAGGACCATACATGGATGACAGTAAAAGTAGGTACCTACATAGTACATAGGTACATTCTAACTGCTAACAGGCAGAAAAAAAGACGGGCAGAAAGACGGACAGTAATAGGATCTTGTCAATGTCCTGATACTTACGGTCCCTAAATACGTACATTATATTACATTATTATAACAAACAGGACCTAAAATGAATAGTCTTATCACGGAGAGTTCGCTGTATTAGATGTCTTGTTTGCTTGTAAGAAATTATGTTTTGTATGTCACTATTCAAGTAAACTAGACTAACTTACTAAGTTCCTGTAAGGGACTTACTGCTTACCAATGATTATATAACTAGGACTAACAATTTTTATCCAAAGTCGCGTTCCTTAAAATTTTTGATGAAAACCTGTAAATGAGACGAAAATCAGTGAACATATTATTATGATTTAGCAAGACGTCGATACAATTTTGCAAAAGCATTATCGGTACAATTATGTTGATGCATATATACCGTCGGCCAGATCATTGTCAGACTACAGTTGCTTTAGGCAAGGCACATTACTATGGGAAGTTTAATTTTTGAAGCGGACACGCATGTTTTACAATTAGGTTTATAATCTTCTATACGTACAGTCGTATATAGTCCTATTTGTTTGGTTGTTATGAGACCACCTTGGCTGTTAGGTCGCACTGGAAATTATTACATTACGCTGGAAAAACATTACCCTTTTGACTTCTGTATCTACAGGCACAAACTGACCACTGTCACATCCATTACACTTATTTTATAGTTTTCTGGTGCTTGTATGTTCTAAATAGAAACGATTTACTTTAAAAACGACCTGCCCTTATTAAACATACAATTATTTAGGAACTAGACGGCTTGTCAATATTGACAGAAAGTTTTCGAATAGTAAGAAGGCGGTATATATATACTGTTATGAAGGTACAGGCAAAGTAGGGTTTTTGTAAATTCCTTCACGCCAAAGATACTCACTAGTCTCACGTTGTTTCTAATCGTGTGATGAACATTATGAATTCAGTATTTTATGCACTTTATTTTATCCAAGGAGAAAATATTAAAAAGATCTTTGTTATAACAGAAAGATCTACGTTTAATATTCTATCTACGAGTATGTGTGAACAAAATAATGCTCATTTTTTAATTCAATAGGTCAGAAACGTACATTATTATTTGCGGTATTGTAATATGCTTATAATACAGCAACTAATAATGTAATTTTATGGTAGAATAAGTTTATGGTCCTTTGATATTGTATTTAAAGTTTCGTGAGTCACTGTATCATTTCACAGCCTCACACACGCGAACTGCTTTGGAGTACCTTACTTATAAGATGGTTTAAATTTTCCAACACTATTGTCAAACATTGTGTGTCGACACCCGTTTATTTCAACGAATTGCTGCGCGCTGCGCTGCCTTTGCCGCTCTCGATGTTGTGGCCGGTTCACGGCAATCCTCAACCGGCGTCGTTAGTTTGCTCGGAACTATACTTTACTAAACTTCCACTTCTAAATTTGGCCATACATGCCAGGCTTCTATAGGCAGCCAGTCCAACTACCATTACGATTAAAATTAGAGCAACTATCTATATTAATCGCTTCGCGTATTTTGCGCGATACTTAACATTTTTCCCGAACCAGCATCCTTGCTTTGTTAGAAAAACGAAGGAAATGGCATGGGATGGGAATGGGATCTGCTTCGTAAGAGAGCTCTAATTTATCTCCGGAGTTGCTGTACCTACCTAAGTCATCTCGTTATATATCATTAGATACTTATTGAACAATAGAATAGCCTGTTTGGATATTATATTATATATATCTATACCGTAGCAATTTTAAGCAGGCGCGTCAGCAAAGAATGTGTTTCGCACATAGCAATCTTTGGATGAATGTCAGCAATTTTTTCAATGCCTCCTCATCAAACTGCAGACTGTGTATCCTCTGTTCATATATTGTTCATTTGATGACACTGTAATCAATAAAAGTAATGCTCGTCCTAAAATTGTAAATAATAAAAATGCTTACCAAAGACCAAGTTCTACTTCCTTTTTTAACTGAAAAATTATGAAATAACGATACGTGGCTACTATTAAACCTAATAGGCTTAAAGAGAAAAGACCACGATATTGTTTGCACTTATTATACCTATACATATATTTTATTATTTTATTATCGGTTACCTTAAGTAGGCTGCTAGACGATCTTTACAGGATATTGACTCTGGAGCTTTGTTTATTCATCAACCGGTGCTTAATTTCCTCGTGGTTTGGAAATTATACAAAAATCGTCACGAATATATTCTCAACACATATTCTCTGTACTGCAAACGTGTGCACCAAAAGGGGTGTATGCCTCATTGTCTGCGTGATTTTTCTTGTTCTTCATTGGCTATTATAGCCGTGATGGCTAATATAATAACTAAATTTTTCTGTTTCTTATTTTCTATTAGTTCTGCTATTATTATTGACAAGGAATTTAATTGACATCAAGTGACAATGACTTAGACAGCTCGGCTGACGTTAGAGACGGGCGGCTCGGGTGGCTCGCGCTCGAGCCGGTGGGCCTCGTGAGCGGAGCGGCGACGCGACGCTCGTGTTAATGTCAACATTCGAGTTTCGGGCCGTTCGGACTCGGACCGTCGAGGTAAGTGAAGCGATAGGTCGACGGTGGGCTCGTGCTCGTGAGGTCGACGTGTAGGAAGCGCGACGGTCTAACGTGAATCATCCTTAACTCGGCCAGTTCATAATAGGGACAAAGTTAATATTCTTGCAGAAAAAAACGATGTCATTCCTACACCCATGAACTCGTCGAATAATTCTGACAGTAATTGTTTATTATGCAATCAAAATCATAATTTATTTGATTGTGACAACTTCATCAAGTTGTCAATAAATGATAGGTGGCAATTTGTCAAGAAAAATAAGATGTGTCACAGATGTCTAACAAAAGGTTTTCATAAAAATAAAATTTCATGCATGAAAAAAGTATGCAGCGTAGAGGCGTGATCCTCCCTGGCCGGCCCCCCAAGCCCGATTTGGCTGGTATTGCAGTACTTTTATGTACCAGTTATGTACTTTATGTACCAGTTCGGAAAATTGTATGTACCTCTTTAGTTTAGAAGATATTGGCCATTAAAGGTGGGCCGGCTGTAGAATGTATTCCCTGGCCGGCCCCCGCCCGAAACAGACGAAATCCGCCACTTCAAAATATGAATGTCAGTAACAAAATAATGTACCTGTCATGTACCTTCTGAATATACCATTTTTTTGTAAAGAAAATGCCTTATACGGTTTTTTTTTATAGATTAAACTATTTGCGTACAAGCGCCTGTGAAAAGTTAATAGCAACATTAAAAAATTTAAAAGTCAATCGAAATGGCCCAGCTTGAAGTAGAACTGAAAGATCATACTGCGTAAAATTCTCTTTTAATATTATACACTTTATTTAAAATATTACTTAGGTTAGATTTTTTTATTCCAGTTTGAGATTACGACTCAAAATAAAATTATTAATTAATTACTACACTAAAATATTCCTGAATTGCAAAAAGGCGCGTAAATGTTTTTTTAAAGTACATAATGGACATAACACGCAGCATAATCATGATTTTTAGTTCATATTCAAGCTGGGCCATTTCGATTAACGTTTACATTTTTTAATGTTGCTATTAACTTTTCACAGGCGCTCGTACGCAAATAGTTTAATCTATAAAAAAAAAACGTATAAGGCACTTTCTTTACAAAAAAATGGTATATTCAGAAGGTACATGATAGGTACATTATTTTGTTACTGACATTCATATTTTGAAGTGGCGGATTTCGTCTGTTTCGGGCGGGGGCCGGCCAGGGAATACATTCTACAGCCGGCCCACCTTTAATGGCCAATATCTTCTAAACTAAAGAGGTACATACAATTTTCCGAACTGGTACATAAAGTACATAACTGGTACATAAAAGTACTGCAATACCAGCCAAATCGGGCTTGGGGGGCCGGCCAGGGAGGATCACGCAGCGTAGAGGGTTGTGATATGCGTCATCACGCCTTGCTACACGGGTCCAAGTTGGAGCGCGCCGTGGCCGCGCACGTCGACGTGGACGACGACGACGACGACGAGCAGCTGCCGTCGACGTCCGGCCCCTCCGCGCCCGCCGCGCCCGCGGCGCTCGCTGCGGAGCCGCCGTCCGACGACTCGGAACACGAAATATTGACGCATGCGACCTCATCCTCGTCCAAAGAGTCTTCCGTTCGACCGTTGTTAAAAATAGTTGCCGTAACCGTGTCAGGGCCCTCTGGTGCTGTTGAAACTTACGCGTTATTGGATGACGGGTCTACGGGAACGTTTCTGGATTCTGAGATTTCGGCTCGTATTGGGGCTAAAGCTCCCGAGAAGAAAATTCGTCTGGACTGCGTAGTCGGCCTGGGCAAGAATGTTAACGTTCAGTACGTCGATTTTAATATTCAGGGTCGTCATTCCAACGAAGTACACTCTATAAAAAATGCTAGATCCATCAGCGGTTTAGGCGCTGCACGACAGTGTGCGCATCATGACAGCGTGCGTAAATATCCTTACCTGGCAGATATAGCTAGTAAATTCTGTTACGGAGATGTTAAGCCCATGGTGATTATAGGACTTGATAACTGGCATTTATCGTTTGCGTCAGACTCCCGCAAAGGAACCAAGACACAGCCTGCAGCTATTTTGACAGCCCTTGGCTGGGTTTTGTTTGGTTTCGGTTGCAGTAAGACTCGACGGGTTGACGTTGTCAATCATACCTCAATAATCGAACCCGACTTTGAAAGCGATCGTTCCGTACTAGAAAGACTAATCAGGGAGCAATATAAGATTGATTCCATTGGTATTTTAAAAAAAGAGGCCCGCAACGCCGACGATGAACGCGCCGTACAAGTATTGGAGTGCACGGCTAACCGTCTGCCGGGAGGTCGTTTTGAGGTAGGTTTGTTATGGAAAGCTGACAATTTAGATATTCCTGACAGTTTTAAGTTAGCAATGTCTAGATTTCTCAGCTTAGAAAGAAAAATGGCGAAAGATCCTTGTTATGCCGAGCGCTATCGTAGAAATATACATGACATGTTGTCCAAAGGTTACGCTGAACCCTGCTCATCACGTCCCGCGGCTGGACGTCCCGTTTGGTATCTTCCTCACTTTGGAGTAATAAATCCGAATAAACCTGATAAATTGCGAACTGTACATGACGCGGCTGCCAAGTCACACGGAGTGTCATTAAACTCTTTGTTACTGACAGGTCCTGATCTTTTGCAGCCTTTACTAGGTATTCTTATGCGATTCCGTGAGGGTGTAGTCGCTTTAAATGCCGACATTCGAGAAATGTTTCCGCAAATAAAAATTATAGATAAAGATAGAGATGCGCAACGATTTCTATGGCGAGACACCCCCGGTGAACCGATAAGAACATACCGCATGTCGTCTATGATTTTTGGCGCCTCGTCCAGTCCGTTTTCTGCAATTCAAATAAAAAATAAAAATGCGTTAGAATGGCAGAACACTTACCCTGATGCGGCTCGAGTAATCATCGACGACCATTACATGGACGATTGCATAACTAGCTTAGATGACGTCAGCAAAGCTGCCAAGCTAGCTGCCGACATTTACACCGTGCATGCTCAAGCTGGGTTTGAGATGCGCGCTTGGACGTCAAACGAACCTAGCGCGCTCTCACTGTTGCCTAAAGAATCTTTACTCGAGGTGCCTCAAGCTGACATTGAGTTAGGTCGCCTGGCCACACCCGTTCGCACTCTAGGTCTTATCTGGCAACCTGCTAATGATCTAATTGGTTTTAATACAGGTGTGAAAAAAGATGCTAAGTTACCAGAAAAGCTTACAAAGCGGGAGGTGCTGGCTCACGTTATGCGAATTTATGATCCTCTTGGAATCCTTGCACCAATTGTCGTACGTGGCCGCATTATGTTTCAAGACGCATGGCGCAAGGGTTTGGACTGGGATCAAGAGCTCTCTCAATGTGACAGCGCCCCGTGGAAGTTATGGTTTCAAGACCTTATCTCCGTTTCTAATCTACGAATACCACGCCGCTATAACTTGAGTGATCTCGAGGTAGTAGGTTGCGAATTGCATCTGTTTTCGGATGCAAGTGAATCGGCCTTTGCTGCAGTGGCATATTGGCGCTTTCTGTATACGAATGGTGATATACGTCTTTCTCTCATCTGCAGCAAAGTCCGCGTGTCACCTCTCAGGCCCGTGTCTATTCCACGTCTAGAGCTTCAAGGTACTCTTATGGCTGCACGTCTCGCGGCGTCAATATGCGAAGCCCACCGACTGAAGCCTCTGAGGCGTGTTTTCTGGTGCGATTCAATGACTGCTCTAGGTTGGCTTCGTAGTGATGCTCGGACTCTTAAACCCTTTGTGTCCCATCGAGTTGGCGAGATACTGGAACTTACAAATATTAATGAGTGGCGTTGGGTACCGAGCGACCTAAATGTAGCAGATGATGCCACGCGTGTCAAACGCTCTGTGCTCTCTCCAGAATCTCGCTGGATCTCTGGACCAGCTTTTCTTCTTTCCTCGGACTGGCCCGCTGAACCTCAAGTTGACGTCAGCGGATTAGGCCGCGAAGAGTTTAAACATATGGTTCATCAAATCACTGAAACTGATTTGCCCGCACCAGTCTCCGCGAATCCGAATCGCTTTAGCTCATGGTTGAGAATGGTGCGAGCAACGGCAAAGGCGCATAAATTCATATCACTTTTGCGATTGCGTAGTAAGACTAGACGAGACGCGAATTTTAACCTTCCTCGTCTCGATGGTTACTTATGTACCTTCCATCCAACTTGCACATCCTCTCCTGGTATCCCTAATTCCCCAAATAATCCGTCAAGAATAACTGCGACTGATATACGGTTAGCCGAAAGCCATGTTTTACGTCAAAGCCAACTCGATTCGTTCAAAGAAGACATCCTACGGATAAAAGCCTGGGAGCCATTACCACGAAGTAGCCGTCTTTTCAAACTATCTCCTTTTATAGATGACAATAACGAACTCCGTATGTCTAGTCGAATAGTCGCAACAACTGGCGTACCTGATGAAGTTAAGCGACCTCTGATCTTGGACGGGAAACATCCGGCGGTACGGTTACTGATAGCTAGATATCACCAAAAGGCTGGACATGCAAACAAACAACAAGTCCTTAACGAGATACATCAAACATTTTGGATTGTAGGCCTCAGAAATGCTGTTCGGTCAGTGGCCCATGACTGCCAGTTCTGCAAACTTCGCCGCGCCAGAACCTTCCAACCACCGACGGTAAATTTACCGGAGTGTCGTTTAAATCATCATCAACGGCCATTCTCCTACGTCGGCCTGGACTACTTCGGTCCCATGATTGTTTCAATTGGTCGAAGAAGGGAGAAACGCTACGTTGCCCTATTTACGTGCCTTGTCATTCGCGCAGTACACCTTGAGGTGGTGCATAGCCTGACGACAGACGCGGCTATAATGTGTTTACGTCGCTTTATTGCTCGTCGAGGAACACCTCTGGAGATCTGGTCAGACAATGGAACAACCTTCGTTGGGGCGAACAGAGAGCTGCGAGCTCTTTACGGCGATTCCGTTGAAGATTATGCTGCCAATGAATCAGTAAATTGGCGTTTTATTCCTCCAGCAGCACCTTTTATGGGCGGAGCGTGGGAGCGGTTAGTCCGAAGTGTCAAAGAAGCCCTAAAAGTGACCCTTAGAGAACGGGCTCCCTCAGATGAGGTTTTAAGTACGCTTTTAGCGGAGGCGGAAGCTCTGGTTAATATGAGACCGCTAACGCACGTCTCTCTTGATTCTGATGCCGACGAGGCGCTGACACCAGCCCATTTTCTACTTTCATCGCCGCCCGGGCGCCCTATTCCCGCTACCCTGACTGAATCAGATCTTCTGAGCAGAAACAAGTGGCGCAGAGCAGTAAGGCTTGCCGACCACTTCTGGCAACGCTGGGTTAAAGAATACCTGCCCTACTTATCACTGAGAACAGGAGGAGGCTCCCCACCCACCATCGCAGTCGGCGATGTAGTGATTGTATGCGACTCCAACCTGCCGAGAGGTTCCTGGCCTAAAGGGCGCGTCACCGCTGTGTATCCAGGCAGAGATGGAGTGGTCCGAGTGGCAGATGTCGCCACAGTCGCCGGAGTTCTACGTAGACCTCTTAAAAAGCTCGCGAAAGTCCTCGTCTCTCAATAAAAAAGGGGAGAATGTGCAAGATTGCACATCTTTTTTTAGCAATTTACCTTTTTACGTTTTATTGTCTATGTTTTTATAAGATATTTGTCTTTTTTACTTTTGACTGACGTTTTATTATTACATTTTGTTTTCACCCAAAAACCAGTGGCCTTTTTCTAAGTTCCTAACAAAAGTATGAATGGAATCTTGCAAATATATTAAAGTTAATACGTAATTTGTACTTTTATAAAAATACAAGGGTTTCAAATAAAATACATATTTAATCACTAGAGATACATTATTCGTATGTTGTTTGTGTAGAGTAGACCATAGCTGTGCCCCCTAAGGATTCTCTGTAGACCACCTCGGCCACCATGGACTCCCGTGTTCTTCGGGCGCTGGCCGCTTGTCCCGCCATGCTACGTTAAGTAAAACTATATTCTCAGAAGGGCGCTTGTCAGCGCGAACATCCCCGCCACTCTGGTACACCAGATTGTGCGGGGTCAGATGTCGTTAATACCCGTTGTTGGAGAATGGGTCGCGCACTGGTGTGCTATTCTAAGACACTAGACCCAAGGACTCACCAAGTGGATTCTAAAAAGCCCCCATAACATACCTCTATCTCAAACCAGCGAATGCCCTGGGACTTCTATGACACTGGACACAAGTACTTGCGAAGTGGATTCCAAAAAGCCCCCATAACATACCTCTATCTCAAACCAACTATGAGTGCCCTGGGACTTCTTCGAAGTTCATCATCAGGCCCATTCTATGACACTGGACCCAAGTACTCACCAAGTGGATTCTAAAAAGCCCCCATAACATACCTCTATGTCAAACCAGCTATGAGTGCCCTGGGACTTCTTCGAAGTTCATCATCAGGCTCATTCTATGACACTGGACCCAAGGACTCACCAAGTGGATTCTAAAAAACCCCCATAACATACCTCTATGTCAAACCAGCTATGAGTGCCCTGGGACTTCTTCGAAGTTCATCATCAGGCCAATTCTATGACACTGGACCCAAGTACTCACCAAGTGGATTCTAAAAAGCCCCCATAACATACCTCTATCTCAAACCAGCTATGAGTGCCCTGGGACTTCTTCGAAGTTCATCATCAGGCCAATTCTATGACACTGGACCCAAGTACTCACCAAGTGGATTCTAAAAAGCCCCCATAACATACCTTTATCTCAAACCAGCTATGAGTGCCCTGGGACTTCTTCGAAGTTCATCATCAGGCCCATTCTATGACTCTGGACCCCAAGGACTCACCAACCCCCTCTAGTCCACTACATAACTCTACATAAAACTAAGTATGCGTACATACATATTCTACTACTACTAGTTAGTATTAAATATAATAATATACTATATAAACTACTGAAATATAAATATATACTCGTATATATATATATATATATATATATATATATATATACAATATAATAGAAATCAGGGATACGCACTAAATATATATATATATATATATATATATATATATTTAGTGCGTATCCCTGATTTCTATTATATTTTGTAAATTCGGTAGGGGCAAGTGCTCAACCTGTGGACACTTTCCAGATTTGTAGCTATATTTGAATTTTAATCAAACACTATTTATACCATCATCACAATCTTTATCGTTTTCGAAAAGTAATGAACCAGTCTTCAGTAACCACAGACCGTTTTTATGTTATCTATTACACAACAAGAAAAATAAACATATTTTGTAAAAACCACTTTTAGTCCATAGGTACAACTTATGTTTGTACCTATGGACTTTGATTACGTACCTATGGACTGCATTGTACCTAGGGACACATAACAATAACATAAATTATAACAAAACATTTCTTCTAAAACTCTCAATTAACAAGAAAAAATAAACATAAGTAATTCAGAGACTCATTGAGCATCCTTTAGGAGATCTTAGGCATCTTAGCAATACAATATTCTAGCTACAATCTTTAAGCAAAATCATCTAAATGTGACCACCTAAGATTATCAGCACAGTCATCAGGATTATCTACAGCACGTAAAAAATTTAACAAATTAAGCTGGATACGTCGTCTGAACCCATATTTTACAAGCGTTTCTTGAACGCCACGTAAGTATGTATTCTCCATTTCTCTTTGTGAGCTCTGAAACGCACCTTGTATGATCTATTTATTATCTTTCTTTACAACTGAAAAACTTATTTTTTTTTGCCGTATTTTTACATACCTAATGCTGGAAAATATTTTTACATTTAAGATTCAACTATTATTGTAGTCAATTGTCTATAATCCTTGCTATTATTTTCGCATTTTTACTTGATTCTCAATTTTTTTTATTATTTTTTATTTCTTCCATGTACTTAAATAGAATATATTCTTCTTTTCACCGGTGCATCAATTATTATTCTATATTCCCTGGCTTCCTTCCATGTTAAACTGTTCAATTAAAAGCATTGGTCCTGGTTCTCAAAAGGGTTTTATAAACTCTGGAGCTATTAATGGTTCATATATATTTAACTTTACGTAATACAATGTTTGACTCGAAATAATCATGCTTGAGCTACTAGCCGATGTTTGCACATCTGAATTCTCGTTTTTTCTGCACATCTGTAGACTTTACAGCTGTTGAATTGATATAAATGTTGAATCCTGGTGGTCAGTTACAGTACCACATGAACACAAAAAATCTACATCGCTGAATATGTTCTTGTCAAATGGACATACTCCTGTAACTTCGGAGTTTCTTTATAATATTTCTTGGAGCTCTGCTATATGATAAATTGTAATCGACTTTTGTACTGTCACAAAGCGAAATGTCGGAGTATATCTTTTTTAGCTGTCCAGTTTTACTACAAGCCACTGAAAATAACTAAAACCTTAAAAAAACATTGAACCGTCCACAGGTACAATTAGTAACGTTGAACCTATGGACTGTCCACAGGTACATGCATGGAGTCGTCTATAGGTACAAATTCGACACTTTATTTTTAAAACGTTGCTGATCATATTTAAACCTGTCTGGGTTAACCAGAAACTTACAAAAACAATTATCAAACACTGGAATTTGTTATGTTGCAACACAGGCACCAATACCAATCATCGGTTAAACAAAAATCAAGCTGAAAAATTGGTTAAAAATTTACTTTTTGCTACAAAAACTTATTAAAGCCGAAGAATACACAATTTCTGCTACTAATAAAAATGGCAACTAGCCAGTGTTGCTAAATGAAAAAAATACTTTTCGAATGTTTACAGGATCATTGTCTATGTTCTTTTGTTCTTTTTAAACTGACAGTGTCCAAAGGTACAACTATCCACAGGTACAACACTTGCCCCTACACCTTCGGTAATCCTAAGCACACGATTACGGTTAATACGGTAACGACATCAGCACATCACTAGAGCTACACGTGGCTTCGTAAGACAGGAATAGCACACTGTATTTACAATATGATGAAAAGAGACGAACAAACTATCTGCTTCTGTAAGCAACCAGTATAAAAGAAACTCCGCTAGGAACAAATAATTTTTCAATAATATAATCATTTTGACTTATCTGTGGAATGTTATACCATCTTTCTTAGTAATTTGATGTCTTAGAATTTTTACCACACCATCTTACAGTACAATGACACATGATGTCAACGTTTTTATTATAATTATCTATTTTTTAGTGTAGTAACAATGTGCACTGCGCGCAGGTCAGATACTTGGACGCAACTGAACGGCACTGCGCGCGACCGGGAATTATATAAGCCTTGTAGCGCATACGGACTGATGATCGTCAGTGTCCTGCAATACTTGTCTATAGGTTTACTGGTCTGTGATAATAACCAATCAGAAACATGATTTTTGATTCCAGATTTTTAACTTCTTTATTTTTACCTACATTTATTTTATGTCAAATGGGTTTTATTATAAATACTAATACTTTATGTCAAAAGCTTTTATTATAAATACTAATAGTATTTCAGTTTCATTTACATATTTTGGCTAATTAATCCATTAAATAAAACACAATTATATCGTTTATTTCACAAAGAAATTGATATGTACTTAATATTGTAATTTCTGAACGCAACCGAAAAAAAAAGGAAAATTTAAAAAGTTTTAAGTTATCACAGTTCACGTAATCGCAAATTTGTCGGATATGTCCTGTACTAAGCTCTTTGAACTCAACGTTTGAACTATAAAAATGAGTCTAGCATCTAGCAGCTATGCCGATATGATTTCCCTGAAAAATCGCGCGATAAGTTTATTTTATTGTTTTTCTTGCCACTCGAATTTTCCTCGCTGTAGTGAGGTGAAAAGATGTGTGTTCCGCATGGCTGCAAAATTATTTGGCGTCTCGTGTCTTGAAAGCCTCGCTACGCTCAGCTTTCAATTTCAACACTAACGCCAAATAACCACTTTGCAGCCTTGCATAACAAATAACTATTTTGTGGTCCACGATATTTTGCTACGTAGTCAATGAGTTACGATAATCATAATGTTATAATAGAATATAAGAAAAGGTTGAAAACGATCAAAAATTTATAAAAAGTCTCGTTTCTCTTACTGTGACTTAAGAAAATAATAATTACTATTAAACTATCTTAATAGTAACAGAAATAAAAACAAATTATATTATACTAAGAATGGTAATTATATATATACTATATATATAATAAGCCGTAATGTGTGTGTGTGTATGTGTGTATACATATGTATATGTATATAAATAACTAGCTTTTGCCCACGGCTTCGCACGCGCAGAAGAATGCCACTAACCGGAAGCAATTGTTATTGTTGCTTAAACAGCATACGAAGTTGATCATAACGATACGCAGCCTACGTATGTATGCACCGATAGTTCAATTTACCTGCTTTAAAATAATTAGTCAAGTCTATCACTTCTTGCGAAAATGCCCATCGCTTAAAAGTTGTTAGTATTGTACTAACTATTGTAAATTTAAAATGTTTTACACGCTACGTACAAACTTTAAACTTTTTTTTAAGCCCTTAAGATATCAAAAAACGCCGCCGTTTCTGTTATTGTATCTTAGTACGGAGTTTATACACAAAGCATCAAATCTCGCGCTTTAAATTTTCTTCCAGCTTTATACAAACTTTCAACCCCCTCTTTAACCCCTTAGGTGATGAATTTCATAAATTATTGAAATGGTTTTAGGGTATTTTATAAGAAGTCAATTAAATAGTTTTAACTCTCTATGTTAAAATTTGAGAAAATTGTAGAAAATTGTAACCCTCGTTTTTAACCTTTACGGATGAATTTCGATAAACGCTGAAATCTCTTTTCTTTTCCTTAACGTTTAAACACAACTTTTAAAGTCTCTCAATTGATATTTGACTCCGTCTCCATACAAACTTCAAACCCCTTTTTTGACCCCGTAGGGGATGGATTTCAAGAAACGCTGAAATTAATTTTCTTGTATTCAAATAAGGAGTCTTAACACAAAATTTCAAGTCTCTCGCTTCAAATTGTACACAATCCCCATACAAACTTTCAACCCTCTTTTGTTCCCCTTAGGTGTTGAATTTCATAAAATCCTTTCTTATTGCTTCTCTACGTTATAAAAATAACCTACCCTAAAAGTTTCAACTGCTTCAGTGGTTTCGGCTCGGCGTTGATGATCGGTCAGTTAGTCAGTCAATCAGGACAAACGATTATAATTATGTTTATAGATTACCTACTATTAAAATTTTTAACACTTACTTTATGACATGCATACGTATAATACTAACTTTGATTTCAATGGTATTTAACAACTTTTAATAGAAAACTCCCGTGAGACGCAGACATACTAAAATATATATCTTAAGGTCGAATACCGCTCGACATATGTTTCGGTCCATTTCGTGAACCATATTCATGAGCTCCGTGCCACACCGTCGCTGGCGGCGGCTTTTCGAGAACCTTAAGATACGTGAGTGACCCGTTTATATATCGACGGTGGAAATTTCAAATGTCGTAAGGGACATACTTTTATATGCGACTTACGACATTTGAAATTTCCACTGTCGATATATTTTGGTATTTAACAAGATTATAGTGATTTTAATATCCATCAAGTGATCATTACAAATATAATATTTAAATTAGTTGTATACAATAATAGTTATATTTAACGTTGAATGGCTGCTGATATACCTCTTATAATTTTCTCAGATCTTTGCGTATTCGATGGGCTATTAAAAAAATGTCTAGTTCCACTAACGATACAAAAGAACGTGTGCGGATGAAAGAAACGGATTATTAGTTCCAGCACGTTAGGTCAAGTTCCAAGGATGCTAGTTATTGAACATACAGTTAATATGTTGCGAGCTCACGATACTTTTGTGTTTAAAGATGCTTGTGGCGGACAATGACTCATTTTTAGACAGCTGAGAAACGATTAAATAAATTAATTGTTCATTTACCGAATGTAATATGATATTAGGATATGATATGATATTAGCATAAAAATATTAATATATTTTCTTCGACCTGGTACTTTAAACTAATGTCGAGAACAAAGGACTATTTTTCCTCTATAAGCCCACAAGTTTTCTAACACAAGAAATTCATCTTCCGACCGTTGCGCGTTTCATTAATACCGCACCTTGCACCAATTACCACAGCTCAGCTGGTTAAGCCTATAAAGAAAAAAGTAACTATAATTATTGGTTATGTAAAGTAATGATATAAAATTAGAGCAATTTCATTTGTAGAAATCTGATAAAAGTAAGTAAGTTTTTTAAAGCTATAATAATACACATAATACATTTCGCGATAAGAACTCAACCGTCGACGTCTTTTATAAGACTTATAACTTCACAAAATTTTCATTGACAAAAATTCACAAATTACTTTTTTGTATTATATATGCCAATATAACAATAACTTTAATAAACTTCGGCATTGTTCCTCTTCACCTCATTTTGAGGTACTAAAAAAATTACAATACTTTTTACACTTTAAAGCAGAAAGTGCTTTCTTAAAGATGATAATTATACAATATTCTAATCTAAGAAAGAGTTCATGACATTTAGGTTAATGTACGGTAAATTCTGCTGTTCCTAATATGCCATTGCTATATATTTTATGTGTAGTCGAGTTTTCAGCCGCACTATTGAGAATGGCAAATCCATAGAGTCAGTTCCCAGTTGTATAACGACGGGTCCGATCAAACGGGATGTCCGGTAGTAGACCAATCAGTGTTGGGCAAGTGAATAACTTTTAACCAAACGATGTGCATCTGGAACATCCGATTACAATCCGGACCCGATATACCAGAGGAACTGCTCTTATTAATGGGGACTTTGCAACATAAAGGCAAAGTACCTTAAATAACGAGGATAGGAAATTTTACCGAGTACTTTTTAGAAGCAGGTGTTACTTTTTAGAAATCCGAATTTTAAACGAAACTCGTTTTGTTTTGCTGTTCTGCTGTTGACCCTTTTTTTAAAGCCACTATTCATTAGTTTGCGAGCAGGTACTACCTCGTTGATATTTTTTTCCTCTATCCTCATATCAAACTTATTAGATGGCAATATATTTGCCACTACCGTTCAATTAATGATATACATCACCTTTTTCCATACTGTTTAAAAATTTGTAGGTAATTTTGCGAAAATTTAAAAATAATTGTCTAGTACCATAACTACATTTCCTACTACATCAAATGACCGACAACCCAATATTTTATGAATTTCCCGCCAAAAATTAAAGTGTGACTGTTGTTATACTGAAATTCCGCGAACACGTTTTACGAGAAAATCTTAATATTAAATGTAGCTCGTCAGTATGATCCTATTATCCGCCAGTGTCGCCATTTTCTAGCGCAGGTTGTAATCATATTTTATTAAGATGGATTTCTTTCTAGAAGAAGCTCAGCAAGTTTGGTTAGTAATAGATAAGTAGTTTCTGTCGGAGATTGGATCAGAAATTCAAAGACAGCACATAATGCATGTGGCGTCGAAGTCTAACTATAGAAAGAAATCAAATTACTTTAATAGAGTTGTTTGATTTGAGATGGTTTTTAAATACTATATCATAGTCATAAAATCATATATGTTCGGTTACCGTGATATTTTTTTATGAAATAAAAGAACTAAAATAAAGTTAACCTGTTGACCATGACCGCTGTAACAAGTTTGACCCGTCCCGGTCCCGACGATAAGTTCAGCGTAGGCGGTATATAAATATGGGATATTTAGCTTGTTTTATCGGAATTTAGGTTTACTAAAAATAAATTATCAATATCAAAATACATTCTTACCTCCGAGCGAAGGTAAAATGCACTTCGAAGACAATATTAATTTGCTCGTCACTTAATGCAATAAGGCTTTTTATTTAAAAAAAAAGTTTTAATTATATTGATTATGTCAAGATTATGTCCTTTTCAAAACGACTAATAAAGTGCGTGCTGGTTCACATAAGATTTCATTAGGTAATTGGGTTCTGAAATCACTAAAGCTGGCCTTTTTAATTTGTGCTTTGTCTTTGAATCTGCGCTCGTTTAAAAAAGATTAGCTGCTGTTCATTTGGTGTTCCCTACTTCTTACTCCTTTATTATATAAGATTCTCTCTGCTGCTTTAAAAGCCGAAAATGTTATTAAAACACTTTATTACACAGCTATTACTTTGTCATAATGGCTAATTAAATAATACCATCAATAAAGCTTCGATACAGGGTACTGAGACACTAAAGATTTGAATACATATGCTAAATTTATCGTTCGTTCGTTTTATCCAAACTAAAATTCTGAATTTCGTATCAGACTTAAAACGAGTATAACTTTTTTTAAGGCTTAGCGAAAACATGTAAATTTAGGGAGATAAGATTTATTTTCGTACGACACTGCTGATCATAGATTTGTTACAATGTCTTGTCTGCTAGCATTTTTTATACATCTATGAGTAATTTTTAGTCATAAAAGGCCTTTGCACTACACATGGGAAATTCGCGCGTGTTAGTGCAGGAGGCACAATTAAAAGGATACGACTAGTAGTTTGCAAATCACAATGAGCAGTCAGTAATTAATTATATTACATAATTATGGTTCTCTATTATTTAGATATGCAATAGCCTATTCAATAGATACATATCCTTTGCTCCTGCTCCTGGACCACATATCTCAGAAGTACCTACCTAGGGCGGCACACACTGCAATTTTAGGTACAAGATATTTTGCCCAAAGGATCTGGAATTTCATAGATGCAATAATGAACTTTAAAAGGGCTGCTACAATAAAACGTTCCTGGTCAATGTGACAGTTAAAGCCAACAGGGGAGGTCCATAATAAGGAATTGCAGCGAGATTGCGATACGAGTAGGTGGCCGTGAGTCGTAGACGAAGCTGGATTAAGTGAGGGCCGCTTTTTTCAATTAATGTAAGAAAATATTAAAATTAAAATAACTACTATTTAATCAAGTAAATAATATTTTAAATCGCTGCCTTGTTTATTTATCAAACTTAATATTTGAAAAAGCTGTTCGTGCGGCATGTTTAGCAGCTTAACTTATTTTTATTTGTATGTCGCAAGAATGCTTACATAGAGAGTGGTATTTATCTGTATGTATTATTTTCCTTTGTTAGTCTATATTAAACTAGAATCCAATAACTCACGGAGTAGATTGACAATTAAAATTTTGACAGAAATAGCAAAAAAATAGTAGCTGGAAAAGTCGATAAATCGATCGGTAAGTATATCGATAAGTAGATGTTACGTTAAATTAAGTCCATTTATGCAAAATAGTACATTACTGCAGCCGCCGGGAAACAGGGGGGCCGACCGAAGGGAGGCCGGATAGTATACGAAGCCTGCAAGACCCTTTCACGGCTAGGCATGTATAGTGCTTTTCTCAAACTAATGCAATGAAATAAATAAAAAAATACCACTCAAAAAACAGCTTCACGACAAAAGTTTTTTAATTTTCCCTCCAATCCCGCTTTGTAGTATTTTTGCCTTCGATGTAATAATTAACGACTATCATAAATAGTCTGGCTATAATTACTATACAATTGTATACAACATTTAAAATACCACCAAAAAAGAATCCGCTTACCTTTTAAATGTTGGCACTACGTGGAGTACCTAGTGTTTGGTGTTGCCAATATTTCGGCAATTAATTTTAAAATTGAGAGCATGTATAATAAATAATAAATAACCTGATGATATGAATCTTCAATACTATGATAAATAAAATAAATCTCTTCATACCATTTCGTCTGAAATAGGTGAGATTATTTTTTAGCCCGCTAATCATTTAGTCACTAAAAATGATAAAAAAATATAATTCAGCTGTTTGAACAGGCTTGATGAACACAGACGCCAGAATTACATAAAAAAAAAATACTTCCCGCCCTAGGCCTGCATCGACATATTTCACTGCCGTGTATGAGACACGCAAGGACGATATTTCATTGCATGTTTGAGAAAAAGACTTACCTGACTGCTAAGTTGTCTCGATTGAGCTCGTTAGAGTCAAACAACGCTAACTCTGCCCCGCCAACTGACCCAGAACGTTCGTATAGTTTGTCAGTGTCATTTGTTTGGAAAAGTTAACGTAATCCGATTTTAGGCATTCAGAGTATGATATCGTACGTCTAGAACTACTAGCAACACCAAGAATTTCGGCCCTTTTTATGACACAATCGTTTTTAGTTACATATACATTTCCTCCGGGTACATTTTCTTCACGCTGCCTGGATAGTTTCGAACATTACGTTATACACATAAATAAAAGTTCGAGGCATTATTTGCTTTTCAGTGTCAGTTGTAGAATTTATTTTCCTTTTGGGTGGAGGTAACATCTTCGATGAACATGCTTCTTTCTTGATTTATAATAATAAACTTATGGGACAGGAAGTGGAAGTACCTTAAATAACGTAGATAGTGTATCTCGCTGAAAGAAGACTTTATGTTATTTTTAAAAGTTAGTAATTCTGCATTCATAGATTTTCTAAAAATTACTAGCTTCGCCTGGAAATCGAACCGACGTAAATGTAAAAAAAAAACACCTTTACGATGCCAATCGAAAGAATAGCTATAAAATAATAACTCTGCTTAAGTAACATTGTATTTAAAAAAAAAGGAACAATGTTACGCCGTTTTTTAATCAGCGGTGTGGTCGCGCCTTAAAGTTAGTCTGACTTAAGGGGTTCATGAGGTTAAAAAATAATGTGTATGTAAGTATTGTGATCCAAAACCTGTAATAAATTTTTCAGTGAATCAATAATATATGCTGAACAATTAATTGTAGTAAGTCGGAATCTATAAAGGATCCATTACCTAAATAGTGAACCATAATATATAATATTCTCTAAAATGACCCAATTAAGTACCTACCTATGCGCGCAGACTGAGCGGATTACGTGTAACTACCTAGTGACCGATTTTGTCAATAGAATATTTAAAATACCAAAGTGATTTTATGCGGAGCATGATTTATATGGCTTGAATTAGTATTACAATATAATTACGCAAAGTATTTCATGAAATAATGCGCCTACTAAATGATTCATTTTCTATTTGCTATATCAGTTATTATAATACCTGCATTAGATTTCCCTGTTGCATTTTTTGAACGACTGAATTGTTGATGAAACTAATATGAAAATATGAATGTTGTCCTTCAAATTATATTGGATTAGTCGTGGGTTGAAGGGTTTTTAATTTTTCTTTTTTCGATGCCTGAATTAATAAAACTTTACAGGTCCAAACCCTGCGAGGCTATTGGCGGTCGGAGCCCGGGAAGCTGGTTACTTGCTACATGCCCGTCCATCGCCATATACCGGTACTTTCTTGGATCCGACCTCCCTTAGACTGGCGACTGGTTTGCGACTTGGAGTTTCGGTATGTACGCCACACACATGCTCTTGTGGCACGGACGTGGACCGACTGGGACACCATGGATTATCTTGTCAAAAAAGTGCAGGCCGTTTTTCTAGACACGCAACGTTTAATGACATAATCCGTCGGTCTTTTGCCACCATCAATGTGCCTGCTCTTCTTGAGCCGCTCGGCATTGTCAGAGGTGATGGCAAGAGGCCTGATGAGGGTGGTTCCTTGGAGCTTGGGACGGACGCTGGTGTGGGATTCTACCTGCGTAGACACGCTAGCCTAACTAATTGGGGTGCAGCAGGGTGATTTAATGCAGTAAGTAGTTAAGTACTCGTACCTAGTTATTGTAATATTGTAGTTATTGTAAATAAAACTTTAAACATGAATGTGTCTGGTTTTCCCAGGTTCCTAGGAGGGAGCTCTTGCATGAGCGCAGTGCACGTCAGCGCCCCGGAGAAGCTGTTCGCATCATAACAGATTCCTCCTATTCTGATGGTATGTTAGTTACCCCATCAAAAGCAGATGTAACTAAGCGGGCCAGGTGTTCAAAATTATCTTGACACGCTCTTGTTCACTTAACAATACAGCTCATTTTCAACACCTCGGTCTCTAAGCTACTTCTGTTGTTCATTCTATACTGTATGTGAATCGAAGACATACTTCCCCAGCTGTTCCAAGGACTGAAGGTCTATCTTGTCGTGACTTGTGCGTGGCCGATACAGCTTATCTGTTTTGTTTTCAATCTATTGTACTTGCATTAATATTTTGCACAATAATCTATGACGCTCTTATTAATAAGTTATAACTTCAAATCATTAGCATTGCACGTACCTATATGTTTATTGTTATTATTGCAACCCTAGGTTGTTTTTCACTGACTTCATGAAAAGGAGGACGTTCACGTTGGAAGACTTTTTTAAATGTACAGTCCCCGATTACTCGAAGACGCCTAAATCCAATTGGATGTTTACAAGGGTAAAAATATGTTGATCTTAGCTTAATTAAGATTTGTTGATGGAATCGTAGAAAAATCTCCACAAATTTTGGACCCGGGTATGTCCTTAAACTGCGTCCAGCAATGAGAGGTAGGGCACAGCGATTATCATCACGCTAGAACCTGAGCAGCCCGACTGGGGAAGTACCTCCTCCTTACAGAATACCTTAGCCATAATAACACTGCTATCCTTTTGGCTCGTAGTGTTGTGTTCCTAATGGTGAGTAAGGTTACCTGTGCTCACACTCCCTTTCCGCTCTAAATGTTGATGGCGCAGACCAATAGTTTACCCCAGGAGGGTACCAGCTGCGTTAGCGCTGGAGAATCCCTCTCTGGACCTCCATGTTCAGGGCTTCTTGTACCTGAGCGTGGACGCCCAGACCGCCCCTCGTACTCTGGGGGGGGCAAATCTGCGCTCCGTCATCGAAAATCTGGCCGAGGCATAACGAGCAAATCGAATACGGCATCCCCTGCCACGCTTGCTGTGGATTTTTGCAACATCAGGGGCTTACATTCAAACCTTAATGCTGTCCACCAACACCTTGAGACAGCAAAGCCAGCCTTGCTCTTTTTGACCGAGACTCAGATATCATCTCCGGCGGACACATCTTACCTTTCCTATCCCGGGTACGGCCTGGAACACTCCTTTGTACCTAGGGCTGGGGTATGTGTGTACGTTAGAGATGATATCAGTTCTCGTCGTCTCACACATCTTGAAGGTAGGGACCTATCCATCTTATGGCTGCGGGTAGACAGCGATGACCATCCGCGCATCTACTCCTGCCTGTATAGGTCCCATAACGGTAATGCCGAAACTGACCGACTCATGGAGCACATTCAAACATCTGCTGACTCTGTGCAACAACAGATCCCCCCCGCTGAGATCGTGATACTTGGCGACTTTAACGCCCACAATGCCGAATGGCTCGGCTCTAACAAAACCGATCATGCGGGTAGATCTGTTTGTGACTTTGCTCTGGCAAATGGCTTGACACAACTGGTCACTGCGCCTACGCGAATCCCAGATGTGGAGAGTCAGGAACCTTCCCTGTTGGACCTTCTGCTGACTTCCCATCCGGACAGCTACCAAGTATCCGTTGTAGCTCCATTGGGCTCCTCGGACCATTGCCTGATCCGGAGTACGGTGCCAATCACGTGCCCGCCGCGTCGGCAAGTTGCCCATAGCCGCCGTGTGTGGCACTACAAGTCAGCAGATTGGGATGGAATGCGGTCCTTCTTTGCTTCCTACCCGTGGAGGCAGGTTTGCTTCACGCCGGTTGATCCCAACGTCGCTGCCGACTCTATTGCCGATGTGGTTCTGCAGGGAATGGAGCTTTTCATTCCATCTTCTGCAGTTCCCATTGGTGGTAAATCCCAACCTTGGTTTGGACTTTCCTGCAAAAGGGCATCTCGTCGAAAGCAGGAATGTTACCAAGCCTGGGTAAATGCAGCGGCGGCTAAGGATGCAAAAACCAGTGCTTTAAAAAAGGAGTTTAACTCTGCTTCCCGGTCCTTTAAAAGAGTTATTGCCATCGCAAAGTCGTTGCACATTCGTAGAATTGGCGAGAAATTAGAGCGCCTCCCTTCGGGAACTCGTGCGTTCTGGTCTCTCGCCAAAGCTATCCAGGGGAATTTCTGCACGCAGTCTTTTCCACCTCTGCGCACGGAATATGACTCATTAGCTCATGACGCAAAAGACAAAGCCGATCTTCTGGGTAAGCTCTTTGCGTCTAACTCGGCTTTGGATGATGGGGGAAACGCGCCGCCGACCATCCCGCGGTGCGAGAGCTGCATGCCGGATATACAGTTCCGGCACTGCTCTGTGCGAAAAGCTCTTGTTTCCCTTGACATCCATAAGTCGAGTGGGCCTGATGGGATCCCCGCAATTGTTCTTAAGATGTGTGCTCCTGAGTTGGCACCAGTTTTAACGCGTCTTTTTCGGCTCTCCTACTCTTCTGGCGTAGTCCCGATCTCGTGGAAGTCAGCTTTGGTGCATCCGATCCCTAAAAAAGGCGACCGCTCAAATCCCTCCAACTACAGGCCAATAGCTATCACCTCCTTGTTCTCGAAGATAATGGAATCCATTGTCAACTGCCAGCTCCTCCGGTACCTAGAGAACCACCAGCTGCTTAGTGACCGTCAATACGGCTTCCGTAGTGGTCGCTCGGCTGGTGATCTTCTAGTTTATCTGACACATCGTTGGGCTCAGGCGATCGAGACGAAGGGTGAAGCATTGGCAGTTAGTCTGGATGTAGCGAAGGCCTTCGATCGTGTGTGGCACGGGGCTCTTCTTTCGAAACTACCATCCTATGGGCTTCCTGAGAAATTATGCGAATGGGTCAGCAGCTTTTAGCAGACAGAAGCATTAAGGTCGTAGTCGACGGTGAATGCTCGGATTCCATGTCTGTGAATGCTGGTGTCCTCAAGGCTGTGTGCTATCGCCCACGTTATTTCTCCTGCATATCAATGACATGCTGCAGACCAGCGGTATTCATTGCTATGCGGATGACAGTACGGGTGATGCTTGCTATACCGGCCGTGCCAACATTTCTCGGGAAAGTGTCATCGAGAGCCGGAACAAGCTTGTGTCTGAAGTTGAGACTTCCCTTAAAGAAGTCTCAGAATGGGGCCGAATGAACTTGGTTCAATTTAACCCCAGTAAGACACAGGTTTGCGCGTTCACGGCAAAGAAACTCCCGTTTGTCGTATCGCCTCGCTTTGAGGGCACTCTCCTAACAGCCACAGCCAGTATCGGAATTCTGGGTGTCGACATCTCTAGCTCAGTCCAGTTCCGTGGTCATTTAGAGGGAAAGGCCAAGTTGGCCTCGAAGAAGCTTGGTGTGCTCAACAGATCGAGGCAGTATTTCAGTTCGGCCCACCGCCTACAACTGTACAAGGCGCAAGTACGGCCACATATGGAATACTGTTCTCATCTCTGGTCAGGGGCACCCCAATACCAGCTTCTCCCTTTGGACCGCATCCAGCGGAGAGCGACTAGAATTGTCGGCAGCCAGGATATCTCGGACCGGCTTGACTCCTTGGCACTGCGTAGAGATGTGGCCTCACTCTGCATTTTCTACCGCATCTATTACGGAGAGTGCTCCGAGGAATTGTTCGGGTTAATCCCAGCTGCTTCCTTCCGCCAGCGCTCTACACGACAACATTTCCATCTTCACCACATAGATGGTTGGCAGTCCTCAACTGTGCGTTTTTCTAGAAACTTCCTGCCTCGCACAGCAAAACTCTGGAATAAATTGTCGTGTGCAGTATTTCCGGACCGATATGACATCCAAACCTTCAAGAAAAGAGCGTATAGGGATCTTAAAGGCCGGCAACGTACTTGTGACTCCTCTGGTGTTGCGAGTGTCCATGGGCGGCGGTAGTTGCTTACCATCAGGCAATCCGTCTGCTCGTTTGCCTCCTATATCATAAAAAAAAAAAAAAAAAAAAAAATCTTGAAGGCAACTCTCAAACCGTTGTTACATTTATAGGTAGCCATAAATAATGTATTTTATATTTATTCGTGTATTTAAGTGTGGTACCTACTTACCATTTCATGTTGCTCATTTTATGATGGAAGGTATACATTAAAAAACCTTATCTTCAGAAATAAAGTTGGATCAAGGGTCAGATTTAGAAGGCGGTAATTCTAGACACGAAGTGCATAGTCCGGCGGGTCCTCTCCCTGTAGCTCTGACCACCGGCAGCTTGGGCCCTACCCCGTTAACGGTGGCATCCTAGGTTAGGTTTTTTGTAATGTATTCGTATTTTATATTGTTTTTTACATAGTTTTGTAGTTATTTGAAAAGCAGAAAATGTAAGTGAATTTATATTTGTCAGGGCGACTTGGAGCGGCAGGCCGGCCGGGGCCCCGGAGCGACGACAGGCCGGCGGCGCCGAGATCTGCGCCCTCCTTCTCAGGTCAGTCCGCCGCGGCCTCGGGGGGCTCCGGTTATACCACTACCGCGGCAAACAAGTGACTAGGTGTTAAGCTCCCGCCGACTGTTTTATATGCTTCACAGTAGATATTCTAGTTACAGTACGGTTTTAACCGCCGCTGAATAGAATAGATCTAAGTTTGAGGTTATCGGGCAACCGAATTGTTGCCTGTGATAAAAAAGAAAACGCGATTCAAGCGGCATTTAGTTACTAAACATTAACGTCGTGTTATATACTCTTTATATTAGCCCATATGTGTCAATCAATCAATACAATATCAATCTATACGATTTACCATGATTGACGGTTGAACCTCAAAATGGCGAAGTCGTCTTGAAAATTTTTTTTTTGTTTTTAGTTCAAACGTGGTTTAGTGTGTAATATTGATAGCGTATTATGCAGTGATCTAACGCAGAATTGTGCAGCTAATGAAGAATAGATTTCAAAATATTTAAATATTTAAATATTTCGTGGCACTTTCTGTAATGTCTTATCGTTTGTTGCATGTTTTTTGTAAATAGTCTGTGTTCTACGAATAAATTATATTATATTCTATTCTTTTCTATTCTAAAACGTGTTTCACCACTATTTTTGGTCATCACCCGGCAATCCCGGGGTCACGGCAGCCTCTTAGCTTTCTGTAAAGTCCAGCTACCACTTTACAAAACGCAAGGCCTACTACCGAACAACGTCATGCTCTAAGGGCAAACTTATATGTTATTATACTTATTTGTTATTCTAAACCTACACTGGCGAAATCATCGATTGATTTATTGATAGAAGCCATATTTTTTTAAAAGAAGAAGAAGAAGATTTACCACTACTCGTATACTAATATCAAATGTGCTGGTTGTTTGCAATGTTGCTATCCTTATTTATGTCAATCACATTTGGCAGGGCATCTTGGAGCAGAGAGCCTAAATTTCGTCAATGGCTATGATGGCCCGTCGGCGCTAGGATCAGCTGTCCCACTGCAAGGTCAATCCTTTGTTGCCTTGGTCTTGAATTATCGACGTAGCTTATATATGGCGGGTATTTCTAACAACACAACGGCGTTTAACAAATAAGTGTCCTAATGTAAGGCTTCAACTGTTTATGATCTTTGCTTCTCTAGTGGAATAACTAACGCGTTTTTGACAAGCAAAGTTTGTTATGTTATAAAAGTAAGGGTCGAATTCAAATCATTGCAAGTAAATATAGATCAATCTAAAATTAAAGCATGAGATTAAAACGTGAACGTAGGGCACTGGCACGTCAATCAAGGGCTGTTTAGGGCATTTCGTCAGACTTTTACACGTGTAGCCTGTGGGTGAAATGGTGAATTGTACGCCGAAATCTCTCAATGCCATACGCGTACAACAACGGGTTCAGGGCGTTGAGGGGATCTCGATTTTGTAGCGCATCAGCCATGTGCAGGAGCTCGCGTGGATGGCTTCCAGGCCAAGAGGGTGCCTCCCTGATGCGACATGTGTGGGACAGTCCTATGCCCAATTGTACAGTATTGGAATAAAACGCACAGACTTCCAGAAGCACTGTGTTATTTAATTAAATACGTATTTATACGGTAATTAAATTGTAATTTAATGTCCTTTAGTGTATCTTTAATATTTAGTTTTATGTACTATTTTTTGAGACCGGTCTGGCCTAGTGGGTAGTGACCCTGCCTATGAAGCCGATGGTCCTGGGTTCGAGTCCCATTCAGGGCATTCATTTGTGTGATGAGCACAGATATTTGTTCCTGAACCATGGGTGTTTTCTATGTATTTAAGTATTTATATGTATTTATCTATTATATATATCGTCGCCTAGTACCTACAAGCCTTACTGAGCTTACCGTAGGACTAGGTTGAGTTATGTAAGATTGTCCCGAAATATTTATTATTATTTATTTTTTATAAATGGTTAATTGTATTGTTTTTAAATTGTATATTAAAGGATCTAAAAAATAAAATCGCATGTGGCTATGGCCTCGCAAACGCTTCAAGAGAATCAGAAACGTATAAAAAACGTGGTTATCTGCAACATGGCATCCTGACTTGTCTCGATCCTCAGTGTTTCGGGGACGACTAAGACAAGTAAAATTAAGTGGCTATGATGTACTACAACGTTGGCTGAAGAAGGATACAATCTTGTGTGTACTAAAAGTATTTATGTTCAAAGGATACCGTTTTAAATAGACCACCAGCATGACCGCGTGCCGGGGCAGCTGTGCAAGTAACATTATCTTCCTAGCCCCGTTTCATCTGTACGTAACTTCCACATACATGTCGTGACGTTTGTTCACAAGTATTATATAAACAATCCAATGTTTGCATAAATATGTATACATCTTATTAAACATGAACGGGACTTAACCGCGTATATTAACTTTAAAATTTACCTCCGACGTTTCGAAGACGACGTTGTCCTCGTGGTCTCGGATTAAGACTGGCTGAAGTTCACATCAACATCTTCTAGCCGCGCGAGTTTTTCGAACTACCCGCACTTGATCTTGTTTATCAACTTGAACGTTTTGCGCACTAGGGATGTCACTCGGTCGACACACTACACTCACGATATCGGAATTTTTAACTTGTGGTATTTGACGCCTGCATTTACTAATGACTGGATTCCATGAAGATGAGATCCTAAAACCATCGTCCCGATTGAAATTATAATGTTTTTTTATTTCAATGGCTTCACGAACTTTTCTACTATAAAAACGACGATCCGTAGAAAGGATTTTAGGATTATGAAGCTCAATCCAGTGCAGTGGTTTGGTCCTGAGTCTAGTAAATGCTCCGCAACAGCAGACTTGTTCACCTGGCGACTTCTGACTGCTGCGATATGTTCCTTGACTCTTTCTGCTATGGTGCGCTTGGTTTGCCCAATATAAGAACTACCACAACTGCAGTCGATCTTATAAACGCCAGGTGACTGAAACGGAATGACGTCCTTCGGTGACCTAAGATATCCTGCGATCTTGGACAACGGAGTATAAACAGTTTTTATAGAGTACTTCTGGAGAACAGTACCCACTTTATCCGTTACTCCTTTCACGTACGGCAGAAATGCCGGCTGCCTGGACACGTCAGGACGCTCTCCTCTTATATTCCGTCTCAGTAACCACCTCCTTACATTGTACGCATTCCACCTAAGTACCTCCTGTATATGTGACATCTCGTCCTCAACATATTCAGGGTCACACAGATCGTGTGCTCTGTTCACTAGAGAGCTCACCACGGATTGTAGGTGACGGGGATGGTGGTGCGACTGTGCGTTCAAATACCTGTCTGTGTGTGTCGGCTTCCTGTACACAGTATGCGCCAGGGTTCCATCTGTCCGACCGATCACTTTTAGGTCAAGGAAAGGCAAACCGCGCTGTGATTCCAATTCATAGGTGAAATTGGCCAAAACCGGTGCAACAGGGCTACCCATGGCAACCTCTGGATGGAACATATTGAAGCCAGTATAGACCTGCAGCATTGGGCAGTGAAGTTGTGGAAGCGGTATGTGGATGATGTTTTCTGTATTGTGAAGGGTGGGAAGCAGGAAGTTGAGCGACTACTTCAATATCTGAATTCAATTCATAGCAAGATTAATTTCACCTATGAATTGGAATCACAGCGCGGTTTGCCTTTCCTTGACCTAAAAGTGATCGGTCGGACAGATGGAACCCAGGCGCATACTGTGTACAGGAAGCCGACACACACAGACAGGTATTTGAACGCACAGTCGCACCACCATCCCCGTCACCTACAATCCGTGGTGAGCTCTCTAGTGAACAGAGCACACGATCTGTGTGACCCTGAATATGTTGAGGACGAGATGTCACATATACAGGAGGTACTTAGGTGGAATGCGTACAATGTAAGGAGGTGGTTACTGAGACGGAATATAAGAGGAGAGCGTCCTGACGTGTCCAGGCAGCCGGCATTTCTGCCGTACGTGAAAGGAGTAACGGATAAAGTGGGTACTGTTCTCCAGAAGTACTCTATAAAAACTGTTTATACTCCGTTGTCCAAGATCGCAGGATATCTTAGGTCACCGAAGGACGTCATTCCGTTTCAGTCACCTGGCGTTTATAAGATCGACTGCAGTTGTGGTAGTTCTTATATTGGGCAAACCAAGCGCACCATAGCAGAAAGAGTCAAGGAACATATCGCAGCAGTCAGAAGTCGCCAGGTGAACAAGTCTGCTGTTGCGGAGCATTTACTAGACTCAGGACCAAACCACTGCACTGGATTGAGCTTCATAATCCTAAAATCCTTTCTACGGATCGTCGTTTTTATAGTAGAAAAGTTCGTGAAGCCATTGAAATAAAAAAACATTATAATTTCAATCGGGACGATGGTTTTAGGATCTCATCTTCATGGAATCCAGTCATTAGTAAATGCAGGCGTCAAATACCACAAGTTAAAAATTCCGATATCGTGAGTGTAGTGTGTCGACCGAGTGACATCCCTAGTGCGCAAAACGTTCAAGTTGATAAACAAGATCAAGTGCGGGTAGTTCGAAAAACTCGCGCGGCTAGAAGATGTTGATGTGAACTTCAGCCAGTCTTAATCCGAGACCACGAGGACAACGTCGTCTTCGAAACGTCGGAGGTAAATTTTAAAGTTAATATACGCGGTTAAGTCCGTTCATGTTTAATAATGTGTACAAACCGTGAAAGTTTAAATATGTATACATCATCCTTATGCAACGTTTTTTTAAGACATTCGTAGCTGTAATATTATAATTTATGTTGTCTGGATACAGACGTGTCTCCCCCTGAAGTGGCTCGCCAGGCCTTCTCTAAGGTTGCCGACTGGTTGTCCCGTTTGAACGCTTATCTGCCCAACGATGCTCAAGGTAAGTAGTCTGAGCTAATTAATATATTTGTGTAGTCGATTTTATTCTTGTAGGGACTTTTCAACGATGTTAATATATCAATACATTGCACTTTCTTATGACAGTTATATATAACTATAAGATATCGTATAATATGAATAGCTTTGTACACATGTTTTTTTTACTAGTGATTTGCAAGTGAGCCGTATATAACTCAAAACTTTAAAGTGGCATAAGCAATTTAAGCATTTAGGCTAAGTTCAGATGAACGCGCGGTGACGCGCGCTGCCTCGCGATAGAGCTGTTCAGATGATGGCGGCTCGGCTTGCACGCAGCAGGCTAGCGTCAACATTAATTAAGAATGGGCTTGGAGGAGGCAATTTGCTTGTGATTAGTCCTTGTTCATAGCTGTGTGTGTCGGTGACGCCTCAAACCGCGCGGGTCAACTGAACAGGTCGAGACAGAACTGTAGTTCTTGTCCCGCGCGGTCCCGCGCGGCACCGGGCGGTCATGTACACAGCAACATAGATTTGTTACGATCTTGAACCGCGCGCTGAGCAAACCGCGCGGCACCGCGCGTTCATCTGAACTTAGCCTAAAGCAGTTATCGATACATTTTAAATAAGGAGGAAGCATCTTTAAAATTGTCGTTCCTACGACAAAAACTTCTATATCTGGTTTTCAGTCAGATCACCTGGAACCCATTGGCGTTGATAACGGCAGCGATGCGCTTCAACTAGTTTTTTGTTACAGGTTGGACTCCCAAGTCAGATGTGCCTGCCACGCACGAACTCGGCAATTTTTCTTCTAAATAAAAAACAAAACGATAATTAATATGATATGAAAAGGAGGCGAGAACCTCAAAGCAGAAAAGGGAATAGAAATTAACGTTTATAACCTTATTTATCACGTGCAGAGAAACGAGGGACATGCGCAGCTGTTTCTTATCGTTGATTATTATTGAAAGAGAGAGAGTGGACATTAAAGAGGACATTCCGCTACAGTGCACAATCTTATTCAGTGGGCGTCCTGACACAGTGGTCACCTTCACAACAAACATTATGACGTCCACTGTTGACGTTTGTAGGCAGTGCACACTACGGACCCAAAGGGAGCCATCGATGGTGACATGTCTAGTTAGCAGCCGGTTGTGTGTTCAAAACAGACGGACTATTGCTGGTATAATAATGTCATAAACGTGCCAAATATATTAAAATTGAAGAGCTTCTTTACGCGTAGTTCGCGTGTGTTCACAGTCGGTTGTGTGCGACATAGATGGACTTTTATGTAATCAGTCAATTGCTGATATGATAATATTATAAACGTGTTAAATATATTAAAATAGAATATTGCTCAACTTGTATTGGTCCATATTGAGGAGCTTTTTCACGCGTGATTCGCGTTTGTCTGCCTATCAAGACTGGCTAATTATGTGTTCAATTTTAAATACTGTTATATTTACTTATTAAAGTCGCCTATAGCACAATAAGTTATGATTGCGTCCATTTCATTTAAAATTTCGTCATATATTTACATTAACGATGTCTCTAATTGTGATTAAAAATAATATGTTCAAGTCAATAGTATAATTGGTTAACTACTTTACGTTATTGTTTTACTATAAAAACAATAAGTTAATCGATTTCACCATATTTGTTGAAAACAGTATCATTTGTTTCCTTCTGTCTACCACCGATAAGGACTTAGTCATTACACTAATCAGTCGTTATATTTACCGCTAGTTAATAAAAATTAAAAAAAAATTGTTTTCAAGTTCAAGACTGGGCAAACTCAGTTTGTCAAAATTCTTACATTATTAAGATTAAAGAGTTAATTTATTATATAATGTAATATTAAGGATAATTAAAAAAAATACAAAAAAAAACAGTAATATTACCTATATTAACATATATAATAGTATATTATAGTAGTACATCACAAAATAGTGTTTTGCAATTCTGCACTTGGTGTTTCCGCTCTCACATATTAATGTAATCTATTTATCTTCCTAATCGCCGGATATTTTCCAAGTCTACAATCTATGGCTTGCTTGTATTGTACATTGTATTCATAATATGTAAGTTATGCTCTTTGGAGAAGAGTTAAACACATACATATAGTAACCATTTAATATATATATATATATATATATATATATATATATATATGTGAATTAATACAAATGTATATTTCTTTAGTCACTTTATCTGTTGGTCAAAGCTGGATAATCCGTTGCGAAGTTGAAAACATCAAAGCGTACAGACCGCGCAAAGCGATTTTGTTGTCATACAACATATTGATATTTAGAAGTAATTTTCTTTATTTTTGATATGCGATTCCTACTATTTATTCAAGTACCTGTATGTCTTACGGTATTATATCTACTTAGGTAGTGACTGGTTCCGAGGAACACGAGGTGTTTTTAGAGTTAAGTATGAAAGATGAAAGAGTATCCGTCCGCGAAAGCGGGAGGTACCTACCGGTGAACATACATATAAAACACAGTTGAAAATGTAAATTTTTCTTAGTTAAATAATGGTATTATTTGTAATTTTTGAAGTCACTTTAAAATTAAGGAGGATCGAATGTTTCTTGTTTTAGCAAAATTTGTTAAAATAAATACAATACAATATAACATCGTATACCCATTAACATAACTCAACGCAGATGAATGAATAATTAGGTATTTAAAGCAGATTATACTTAACAAAATTATCAGGAACATGGTATGTGTGACCAATAAACAAATTTGCCAGTTTACTATTTATTTATTTTAATAAACAATCTTAAGTTTAAGAAATATGTAACTAACTGAAATATAAATAAAACTAAATAACTTATAAATAATATACCTATACTAATTACATACACAAATTGATTCGTAGATTTCGTAACACTATATAAAATTGTAAGTTTGTGGACTGACAAAAAAAAACAAGTTTCAGAGTAAATGTATAACTTATATGTGTGTATTCACCTGCTGTATTTTGCTATCGTTGAAACAGTACGTTTGTCGACTGCTTCAAGATGTTAACTGGTAGAGTAAATAATTGTGTATTTAAATGTGTGTTGACTGTTTTAGTCTTCCTCTGTAAAAGGCTGTTTCACTTATTCCGTCTTATTGAAATAGTTACATACCAGTGAGTTCAACTGTCGGGAACAACAGATCTGCCCGCACACTTTCGTCTTCACAAGAATAACTGTATCTTTCAAACACATTATGTAACTAACTCATGTCTTGCTCTTACTTATCTTGTCAAGTTCCATAAGGTTATGATAATATATATATTTTGTTTGCCAATGTCAAATTGATTTGAAGATTAGAGATTTGCTTCCTAGTGGAAGACCGTCGGCTGATATGATGATGATGATGAAAACTATTTATTAATTCCTTTTTTTTAATGTACCGTAACAAAATAAGCATAAATTTGAACGTTCAGCGTTTTCACGTCAAACATTTTAAGCAAAAAGTAAGCAGTAATATAAAACGTAGTTTTGTTACTAAAATTTGAAGTGAATGTTTTATTTACTGATATACAACTTACAAGTATGTACTTACAAGTCACTACTAGAAATTTATAAACTACATACCGTGCTTTTCTTTTTCGTTAAATTGAAAAAAAAAAGTATGTTTTTCACACATAATACATTTTAAAAGGTTTTAGAATTAAGTACTACAATGATTAATTACTATTATGAATAACATTTTACATTTGTTCGGCAATTATATTTATTTATTGATTGTGTCATAAATACTCATAAGCTGCACTAGTTCAAATACTAGTTGCGTACAGAAATTAACTCTAGTTGACCTAAAGAATCTTCCCTTAAAGTTATTGGACTTTTTAAACACGATGCATTTGCTGTCTCGGAAACTAAAAGTGACAGTCAGTTTGTTAGTAGTTCAAACTACAGTCAATACTACTGTATTAAGATTACATTTTGCTCCGAAGTTCACATGCGACCTTATGGAATTTGGGTTGAGATGTAAGTACCTATTAGTACCTACCCCAATAATGGACGAACAAAGGACTAATTGTTCGAAATAAAAGCTAAATTTCTTTACAATATGTATACAAAGTTACCTGTTTTTGTTTAGTGCTAATATTTGATAGTTGTATATTTTAACACTATCGAGCTGTGATGTTTTGGAATTTTTATAATGCCTGTCGGTTACAAATTAAGAAAACCTTTATTAGGTACCAAATTATATGATAAAATATTTTTTTGTATTTAATGTATTTTTGATATGAATGACATTCAGTGTCAATTATATATTTTATGAATAAATTTAACCCTTTTCCAAGTACAGTAGTACAATTTATCGACCACAGGCGTTTCAATTTAATTTCAACTAAAGCATACGACTCAATTCAGGTTCGTATTCGATTGGACTATCCCATAAAAATACTCCATTTAAAATAAATAACAAATACGATTTTATAGAATACAATATTTAGAATGTAATTGGGATTTCTGGGAAACCATTCAGGTTGGTTGGGGCCTGGAAAAGCGTTTAGTAAATAGCTGCTACTATTTTGAAATTAGAGATGCACCGAACATATGGTTTATGTTCGGATGGATGATGGATGTCCGGGTGGTGACGCACTGTGGGGCCGGGTGCCGGTTAGTAACTTTGTTACTTGTCGTGTCGACGGAAACAAACTGAAACTAAAAATACAGTCTCCGTCATAATCAATTAATCATACTCGTATATCATTTTGAAACAATTACTCAGTAAAGTATGTGTGCCATAGAAGTAATATTTAATTAAGTTTAATGAAATAATGATTCATTATAAAATACATTTTTTAGATAAACATATCGACATGCTTGCAAGTGGTTGTTTTAGTTTGCAATGCAGAGTAAACAAAAATGGCGTATTTAATGTCTTTGGTCTAAAGGAGGACACTCTTTAAACTGATTACAAAGCTGAGATTTATTTGTTGTTGTCTACGTAAAATAATTGTATGGAGAAATTGTGCAGAGCCTAACAAATTGTTCAGAGCCTAACAAAGTGGCGTAACCAAGTCGTGGCTACTCGAGGTAGAGGAACCTACAGAACAATTTAGTTACTTAGAACACGCTTAGCTGTTAAAAGTTTACAATTATCAATGTGATTATTAAATATAATTAAAACATTATCTTACTCTGTTCATTATTGGGGTGCTTACTGTTTACTATTTACTACTAATTACTGTTAAACTATACGTAATTATGTCTTAATGTTTATAAATGTTATAGCAGTATATTATCTGTGTAATCAGTAAACGGAATCACTTGTTTTATTTACATACGAGTTCCAAAATAGAAGCCACGTTACCTGGAAACACGTAGGTGCACTCAACTAATTTGATTAACGGGCCAGTTTGTACCTTACAGAGACAAGGTTTTAAGTTTTATGTAGTATTAGGTAATTCTAACATCGGATAGGAAATTAAACACTTAACTGATCACTTAAATATTATATTAATCTCACTTAACACTCGAATAAACAATAATATCCATTAATAATTGATATCTAAGCCGCGGCGGTTTTGCAACTAAAAACAACTGAAGTAAAACAAATGGCGTCGGTCATACGACGCCAGCGCTCCCCCTGATTGGTCCATTCGGGAAGCGTCCTTGAGGCGAGTTCTATCTTCAAAATCGCGACGCGCCTGCACTGGCAGGTAAGGATGAAGCGGTGTATCAGTCGGCCTTCCTGATAACTGGGCGTCCCGAACAGCTCATTCTTCTTTATCTAAAACTTCACAAGTGACCGAAGAATTAATATACAGGAATGAACCGCCTCTGAAGGCCTACCGTGCACAGACAGGTACTAGAAATCCGTAATGGACCGCCTCCGAAGGCCTGCATTGCATAACCAGTACAAAAAACTAGCAATGGACTGCCTCTGAAGGCCTACACTGCAAATAAATACTTTATCACCAGGAATGGACCGCCAGCGAAGGCCTGCATTACATAACTGGTACAAGAAACTAGCAATGGACCACCCCTGAGGGCCTACACTGCAAATAGGTACTTTATCACCAGCAATGGACCGCCACTGAGGGCCTGCACTGCAACATTCACAGGAAATGGACCGCCACTGAGGGCCTACATTACACAATTAGCCCCTTACGGGTCATTCGAATGAAAATAATCTACCGGTATTTAACCAATAATATTTATTCAAACAATCAGTTTGACTTCACGTTTATTAAATACCAATACCTTGCTTCATAGCATAAGGTATTTACTCATCTCTCAACAAACATATGTTAATGTCACAACCCAGTTCTGAATCTGGGACCTAGTACATGACTAGGAAAGACATAGATACTATGTTAGTTTAACAATATATACATGTATTAACTGTCATACACATCCTAATTCCTTATTTACGATGGCACTACAGAGATTACAAAGTAGAGATGAGATCACATTCAATATTAGGTGCTATATTAGTGTAACAAAATATATATTAGGTTTTTTATACAACCTAATTATTATTTAGAAGGTATTATAGAACTAAGTCTTATACGATCTTATAACATTTTAAATTACTAAAGTAGAAATATGTTAATGACACAATTCAGTTCTCAATCTGAATCAGAGCCAGAACTTGCAGTAGATGTGAAAAGTTATCTCTGGCTAATACATTGTCATATTTACGACCGGTACTTGATAACGTAACGATCATTTGGAAGTACCTTGGTGACTACAAACAGTCCGTCATAACGTGCCACGAGCTTACCACATCTTAATAAAGTGCTCTAAAGCCTTTAATACACTAGCACAGCTCGTATCGCGTATCAAAATACTTATGTACTTAATAAATTCATCAATGAGTGCAAAAATGTACATTTTGCCCGATGGGCTTTTACAAAATAGACCAAGATGGTCAACATGTACCGTGTGGAACGGTACCGCTACTTTGTCGATAGGATGCAACAGGTCTACCTGTCTACCAGTAGGTTTTTTTTTTCGCATACTGACAAGATATGCACCCTCGTACATATTTTTGGATAAATCAACGCATTTGACTAAATCAGTATTTGGACTTCACAGCATCGTATCACAGTACCAACAGTATTACGACTCAGTGCGTCCACATGAATTATTGACGGTATTCTACAGTGAAGTGAATCCTTGTACTTTTAACCACCACCTCGCGATACGTGGATTTAAAGCCCGTTTTTCCCAAGTCAAGTGTAAAGCATTACAATTCGTTACAATGTCGAACTTTATACCGCTTACATATATCTTAAATTTTTGTAAACTCATAACAACCGCCATTGTCTCAAGTTCATAGCTATGGTAATTTTGTTCGACGGCTGTAGTCTGTCTGCTAGCATACGCGACAGGTTTCGACGTAGCCTCTGGTTGTTTTTAGCAAAAACAACCAGAACCGCCAAACCAACTTTTGAAGCATCAGTATGAATTTGAACATCATACTCTGAGTTAAATATGGCTAATATGAGTCGGCTGACAAGGACAGTCTTAATTTTATCAACAACGTGTTATTTAGCATTGTTATAAGCCTTACAATTGTAGTAAAACCACGAACGTATTTTCTAAAATAGTTAGACCATAAATTGCCCGCATTGATGAACGTTTACCAGCACGGGGAAGTATTGCACAGCATTAATTTTATGTTATGCTGGCCTAAATTCACCAGTACTTACTTCATGGCTTAAATACTCTACCCTAGGGACTAGAAAAGAGCATTTATCGATACGCAACGTCATATCAACATCGCATAATCACTCCAATACTTGTCGTAGCCTATTTATGGCAGTAGGATAGTTTTCGGCATACACTAGTATGTCGTCAAGGTAAGCAGTAGCACATTCAAACTTAAGTGGCCCTAATATATCGTCTATTGCTCGTTAGAACACTGCCGGCGCATTAAAGAGCCCATAGCTCATATGGATATACTGAAAATGCCCGTCAGGTATAATTGTATGCAGTGATAAGCAGATAAAACGTCAAGACATGAAAACACATGTTGTTTTGCCAACCTATCTAACTGATATGTATAAGCGGAAGGGAATATCGCTCCTTTTTAGTTACCTTATTAAGAGCATGATAATCAACGCACATGCGCTTCTCACCTGTCTTTTTGGGTACTAATATCACAGGACTAGCATAAGGAGAATTAGAAGGCTCGACGATCCCCTTTTGTAACAGATCATTAATTATAGTACGCATATGATTAGATCATCAATTGACATCCTTAGAGCCTAATTCGGTTCGGTATATCCGTAAGCTCTATTTTCAGTTTTACCGAATTCCCAACAGTAGCACGCGCCACGCACCCATTATTTGGTATAGTAATCGACTCCGACCCCAAATTGACAATATTAAGTTACCATCATCTACTACTTTGTCGGCGTGCTGAGGAACTAAACATTCTGATCGCAGTTTTAAATGCATTGACTCGGGTACGACTATCGGCCCGTCAAACTCAGGACAAGACAACACTATTTTGTTTAACCCGACGAACAATTTTAAGTCCCCAGATGCATGCAAGGTAACTCGTTCAACATCGTCAACATTCCAGGCAATTCCGTTACCTACTTAGGTAGGTAATTAACATTGAACATACGCAAAGTTGTAAGCGTCTTAATAACATATACCGTGGCGTGTTCATTAAAAGGTTGACCAATAATGCGAGTAATACCTATAGGTATCTTGTGCGTACAACGTACGATTTAATATTTTCGCAAGTAGCTTCGTCCGCAGTTATAGTTACTAGAGTTCTCGCGAGGGGTGCTAACCGACCGTCGCGCCAACCCTTAAGAAGGTATTAAGGCTACACTGTTGACGTTGCATAAAGGCTTAGTTGTCAAATAAGGTTCTTTTGCACGTGATTCCGTGATTGTTACTCATGAGCTTATGAAATCTATGAAAATGTGAACTTTGTAATTATGAACTTTAACTGTCATATAATATTTTGAACCAGATTTACTTGTCTTGTATTGTATTACGGGGACCGTTTACATCGAGGTCGCGCCATTGTTTATGTTACGACTCTTTAACTTCAAACATTCGTCTTTAACATGCCCCATTTTGTTACAATAACTACATTTGCGCAGCTTCATGAAACAGTTATTATCAGTATGTCCCTTTTTGTTACATAACGAACACACAGACACTGGCGTTTTATCATTTTTGTCTCTATTGTTATAAGTACAACGCGCGGCAGTATGCCCACGTCTTTTACACGAATGGCACTTTATTTTCATTTGATAGTTACTAGCACCACCAATGTTCTGTTTAAAGTTCACAGAGACGTTCATCTTTCGTTGTAATGACGAAAGATAATTTAGCAACGAGGTAGGATCACGGCATCCCGCGGAAATCGCACCTATTTCAATCAATTCGCTACCAATCGTACCTATTATTGCTTCCGTGATCAAAGACGGGGATATGCCACACGCGTTACCTAAAGCTAATTTGTCATAATAGAATTGTAAGTAATCGACGTCGGGCGATCTAATTACATTAACTAAATCACGCATCATGTTCAATTTACTTTTATGACACGGAAAAGCTGTTAGCAGTTTGGCTTTAAAATCAGCCCACGAAAAATTTAAGTCTTGTAACTGATCGTACCAACGTCGAGCATATCCTTTTAATTTTGAAGAACAGTTGAACACGAGTGTTTTTTCATCCCAACCGTACATAATTGAAATACCTTCGACCTTCCGAATCCATAATTCCATTGTAAGTAACGACGATTTTGGGTCAAATTCAGGAATTGGGTCACTACGACCTACATATCGCACGTTATTGTAGTTATTATCAAATTGTACATACGGAAAGTCCGGTGACGAAGGTAGCGGCGGCGGCGGCGGCGGCGGCGCTACGCTGCCAACAGTTGCTTGCGACTATACCTCCTGCACTCGTATTACACGACGTGACCGAGGGCGCAAGCGGCCTGGCGCCGGCACAAGCAGCCCCGCGTACAGGCTGCTTAGTCGTTGCACAGGGATCCACTGTGCCGACTGGCGTAGCCTCCATCGGAGTCGGCGCCGACGTCGCCGACAAAGACGCTCCTTGCGTAGTAAGCACTGCAGGGGCCGCCGCAGCCCACGCCTGCAGATGATCCGCAGCCTGAACAGTAGAATTTCTTCGAAGCTGTAATTCCTGTAATGACGGCGTCACTACGCCATCATTGTCTTCTGTATGCGAAGGACGCGTGCCGGTGCCCGGTGTGCCGTGCAAATTCTGATGTAAAATATTTTCTAAACATTTTACACGATCGGCCAACCGACGCGATTCTATTTCAGCTAGAAGCTTCCTTCGCATCCGATCTTCCTTCACCTGTTTATCTTTATGCTTACTTTTACCCATCACGATACTTTTAAACTTTAATCACTCGCGGGTTACTTAATCGCACTTCTGAAAGTTATTAGGTAATTCTAACATCGGATAGGAAATTAAACACTTAACTGATCACTTAAATATTATATTAATCTCACTTAACACTCGAATAAACAATAATATCCATTAATAATTGATATCTAAGCCGCGGCGGTTTTGCAACTAAAAACAACTGAAGTAAAACAAATGGCGTCGGTCATACGACGCCAGCGCTCCCCTGATTGGTCCATTCGGGAAGCGTCCTTGAGGCGAGTTCTATCTTCAAAATCGCGACGCGCCTGCACTGGCAGGTAAGGATGAAGCGGTGTATCAGTAGGTACTTAATAATTTTATTTCTGGGCCATTTTGTACATTGTCACAGTAATTCTTCTTGTTTTAAAATATGACTTCCGTTAATATATCAATCATTGATTTTGTCAATGTCAAAGTAAAGTAACATATCAAATTAGTTCTACGAGCATGGCGTTGTTCGGTAATAGGTACCGCTTTGTAAAGTGTTGGCATTTACAATTCACATATCCAAGAGGCGGCCGCGGCCGTAGGGATATGGAGATGCCGATATTATTGTGCTCATTGAAATCTTCTGCTACTGTAAAATGAGTGTAGGCACTAAACTGACTTTTAAACTTCGATAACATTTTGGATGAACCAATTTTAGTTGTTTTTACGATTTTGGGTAGTTCCACTTCATCACTTTCAGAATAGGTACATTATTTAGGTGGCAGTAGCCTTTTAATAGCATCTCACCCCCTGTCATCCCTTCTCACCCCATTTTAAGAAAGAATACGTGTCTGATACTGAGCCTCTTAAGATGATAAAAGTATAAGACAAACGGCCTAGAAGTGGTCGACATGTTTATGTCCAACAGTGGACATCCAGCTGTCACATTTATTGTTGGTGAATCAAGTTTGAACATGCCATATACTGGGTCAGTGTCGAGCACCCGGACGTTTACGTCACATATGTAAAAACCAACAACAGATTTTAATAAATCAGTAATAAAAGATTTATACTCGTATGTACAGTCAGCGTCATATAGTTGGTAGCATCCAAAGTACTCAAAAAGTTCGGTACACCATAGAATTTGTATGGTGTACCGAACTATTTGAGTACTTTGACTGCTACCAACTATATGACGCTGACTGTAAAGCCACCGCTAAATAGTTAGTAGAGAATCGGTACGGATCTTTATTTGTATGTATCATCATCATTTCAGCCGTAAAACGTCCACTGCTGAATATATGCTTCCCCCTGGTATCATCTTGGGGGGAGATGCCATAGTCACCAAGCTTGGTAGGCGGGTTGGCGATGTTGATTCGGTGTCGACGCACGCTACTGCCCATCCGTCCATTTTCCCCTTCAGCGCCTCTCACGACACCCGCGGGAAGAGACGACGGTCTGGCCTAGTGGGTAGTGACCCTGCCTATAAAGCCGATGGTCCTGGGTTGGAATCCCAGTCAGGGCATTTATTTGTGTGATGAGCACAGATATTTGTTCCTGAGTCATGGGTGTTTTCTATGTATTTAAGTATTTATATGTATCTATCTATTATATATATCGTCGTCTAGTACCTACAACACAAGCCTTACTGAGCTTACCGTAGAACTAGGTCGAGTTGTGTCAGATTGTCCCGAAATATAAATATTATAATTAAATATAAATATATGTATTTATATTTATTTATTTATTTAATAAAAACGCTGTTACTGATACGAGTATATTGTTTTTCCTCCATAGAGCGAAACCGGATAGCTCTGGGGGTAAGTGGTGTCTGGGGGTAAATATGTACAAGGGTCCCTTCACATGCAACATGCAACATTCACGGCATACTCGTAATAACACTATATTTATGAATATTGAAGCGGCTTATCCAACTAGCAAAATCGAACCAGATTGAGTTGTATATCAGTTGCATAATTAGTGTTATATCTGGGATATATACGTTTCTATCAATGGAAATGGCACCAGTTTTAGAGCTGGTTGGTGATATATCCTGTGTAATTTAGCAACGGATACTGCTGTTTAGACGTATATCCGTGATAAGTCAATGTCGTAGAACTCTACTTGGTGTTATATCAGTGATAATTACATAACTTTATCAACAAATGTAGATATAATAGCGACCACGATGCTGCTATAAAGCTATTGCTTGTCATATTGTCGATAAAGTATCTGTTATATCAAAGGTAAGCCATAGTGTTCGAAATGCAATCAACGTCTGTGAACAAGTGAAATATTAATTTAAAAAAAAAAACGAAACTAAGGACAATATTTTGTAAGGTAAGTTTATAATGAAGTATATTTTTACCTGTACTTATGTCTTGTGCGTTGGCATTATAACATTAATTAACCTTGCGCTTTTAATTTTATTGATAAAGCAATAGCATATTTAAAGAGTTTTTTTCATGCCCATGTTGGGACACGCTGATTTAATTAAATAATAATTGTTTAAATTAAGATATTTTTTTTGAGACACCCATATAGTACTCAATGGTGTTCTAGTTACTGATATATCACTCATAAACATTTTGTCACCGCCATTAGAAAAATCTAGGGTTCCTCGATCCAAATAAGTAGAAACCTTTTCATAAAGTGCGTGTGGAAAAGTAATTAATTTCCGTCGTATGGAGTTAAAACTATGTCAATGTATGTTTGTCTTATGTATGGGTTATAATTCCGGTATTTTTACGAAAGCTATAACATTTAGCTCAACATGATTTTTTCGGCCTCCTAGGCTAGTCGGTAGTGGCCCTGTCTAGGAAGCAGAAGGTCCCGAGGTTGAATCCCGATCGGGGCGTTTGTGTGTCTATCATGAATATTGAGTTATCATCGTCGTCTAGTACCTACAATACAAGCCTTATTGAGCTTACCGTAGGACTCTAGGCCGATTTAAAGATTGTCCCGAAATATTTATTTATTTCATCCATGACGATTATTTTGCGTCGTTCAATATAGTTCAATCAAAGTTAGGTAGGTACTTTAAACCATAGTAGCTTACTTAATTACCTACTATATTCAAGTAGTATAATTACCTCGAGTCACAGGTCTCACTCCGCCTCCGTTCAGGAGTGAAAATATGCAGTCAAGAGTAGGGGCATTTCATATCTTTGGTTAATCACATATTATAAAATAATAATTATATTATACATTATTTTTTTACATAAATAAGTATTAAAATATATTTAATATATTTTCAGCTCAGTTGCGTGATATGATAATGATTGGGGTTTCGGATGTTGATTGCTTTTTAAGCAGGCATGATTTGAAGAAACTTAACAGATTCAAATGGCCCTGGACAATAACCCATTTGATTTAATCCACAACGTGCTTTGCTTGCGACCGTTCAACTGATTATAATTTTAACTCTCACCACTTCGTAACCAACGCGAGTAATATAGTACGGTCACTATCCCGAGGACGAATGTGACTATTGCTCAAATCTTTAAAATAATAATTAAACTACAAGGAAACATCAATCCTCACTAGTTTAGGTACGTCTCCATACGCCTTATTTAACGCAAAACATCAAAAGCGTGCCGACAGCTCATTGCTGATACCTAATATTCAATTGTTCTTCATTGTCATCCGAATTACAGTCTATAAAAAAACAATCATTATGGTTGGATGAAGGTGGTATTTTATTTTCTGCGGGACCCTCTGCACAATTCCCGATGCTGCCTTGTCCACTAACATTTTTTTTTGGGATTTATCTACACTGATCATATATTGGATCTTCTGAAGTTTACGTTTGTTTTTTCTTTTATAAGACCCGCTTCTTTTAAATCTTTTCCATGACTGTAAATCCATTTTATCACCATAACATAAACTACACTCGAAATTATCTAGGTCTTACAACAAATATGTAATTGTAATATTTAAGTGTAATTCGTACTTATTTACAGCACTTTTGTTCCATATCTAAGTTAAAAACCACGACTATGTTACATTTTAGCTCTATATTGAAGACTAAAACGTTAATATGTAACTGGGGTATATAAAGTGATACAAAAGTGTATTTACAACTAAATAGTGTTACAGTAGTTACCGGTGTTACTGTTATGGTGATGTTGTTAGGATGACGCTAATATACGACTGGTTTGAAGTATACAAGCTGTACTAAATGTTTATATAACACAAGTCAGCTCCATTGGTAACAGATATATCATCAGTGATAATGCAGTGACTTAGAAGCCACAGTAGAGATACATAACTGTAAAACTGTGCCGGTTATATCTGATATACAACTGATTTGCTCTATATCGCTATTGTGAACAGTGCTATGGAGCTATGTTAAATGTGCTACATAAAGCTGTTGTATATCCTTTTATAACAACATTTATAATCACTACTTAGCTGTAATAGATTATACAGCTAAATAATGATAAGCGTTACCGAAATACAACCCCCAGTTACCGAATTACTGATTTATGATTGTTGTAACACTCCTTAGTGTTAATAAATTTTCTTATATCACTACTTTGCTAGTATATAGTATATATATTCCTTAATTGAATAAAATACATTTTGTATTAAGAAGTCTAATGAATAAGTCCCCAATTGAGGCATATCAGCTTCTCTAATCGTATCTGGAACTTATTATACAGCGTAGGTGTTTTGCCAAAAACACTTTTTTCACGTAGGGTAGTGGCTGACTTTGTGACATGATTTTATATCGCTGACGTACACTATTAAAACCTATTTCCAGGTACGTACGGTTCAATAACTGTACGTACATCACTACTCCGAAAAAATACAAACAGGGTAATATTGACATATTGTTTCTATATAGTAACTCTTGCAAAGACAGGGTGTGAACTTTCTTTAAGCCTTCGATCTGTTGGTTGACTCCAGAACATAATACCATACCGCAGTGTGGCTGTTACAAATTCGTGATAGGCAGTGAGTACATACCTCTGATCGACTTACTATTTTAATTAAGTTAAACAATGCATGCGAATAATTAAATATTATAAATTTAGTCCTAAACATTGTGTAAATATTGTCAGTTTCTTCAATTGACACGGAAAGAGTGTTGGATGGTTTGCTTGATCGCCGAGTAAGCTAAGTGAACATATAAAGCGGAATGAAGCTCAATTTGGGTTATGCTCAGAGAAAAACTCCTGTGTACGCTTATCTCTTGGACCTGTCGACGGTATTCCACCTAATATCGTTCGATGTTCTTTGGACTAAGATGAAAAATGAAACCAGCATACCCAAAGAGATTGTAAATCTATTTAAATTTTGGTATACTAATCGACTGACGTGATTAAGTGGGCTGGACATTGTTCAAAGCAGTATGGTCGGGAATGCGGAGTGAGGGAGAGGGGGGGGGGGGGGGATCGCCGCCTCGACTTTACAATCTGGCCCTGGCAGTGAGAACTAATATGCTGGTCCGGAGGTTTGGTTCCGCGTGCTGTTAACACGTTCACGGACACTGCGTGACGTCATCTGTCATAGGCCAAAGGAAACAAACGACTACGCCACCGATTTTCGGGACAAGAAACTGCATACATGCCAGGCACTGATACACATGCGAGACATGTTAAAAATTATAGACGTGCCGCATATTAAGTGATATTTTTGTAAATTATTATATTATTAACGCTATATAACTAAATGGAATAAAATAAATTAATTGATTTAATTTAACATTTTATTGTCTTTTCCGTACACGGAACAATGGTGTTCCGGACATTTGGGAGGCGTACGCGGAGCCAGATCGAGCCAACGCGCAGAGGCCCTTTCGACAATTTAATGAAATGTAAGGGGTACACTAAGCGGATGTTGCCCCTGTCCGTATCATGGGACGCGCACAGAGACAACACCCGCCATGGTGTAAGGACTATTGAGTTTTAATGGAATCTAGAATGTACCAAGCTATTGGGTGGAAAGGATGGACTAGCTACTGGGCTATTGGATAAAAAAACCGGACTTCTGCCTAATAAACATTTTATTTATTATTATTCAGTAATTGTTATTAATGTTAAGAATTGGTATCAGGATTAATTAATTTTACTAACAAATTTATATTACTAACATGCTCATGGACGTGACTGATTGATTGTATAATTATTATTTAGAAATAGAAATAGAAAATAGAAATAGAAATTATTTTAATCAAACAACACATCATTACAAAATAAATAAAAAAAAACAAAAGAAAATACAATGAAGTATTCATTCAAGATGTGGTGATGAATTGGTCCCCACTCAGCAATGCAGTCGGCACGACGTACCTACGTGGCCAACAGCGCTGGTTTTCTGTGGAGCCAGAGGGCGTGCGGGACAGCATACCGCGCGACACAAAATGGCAATAAATACATAAATGCATAATTGATGAAATAGATAGATATTTGTCCTTGTATTAAGCTTTTTAAAAATTCATGATACTAGTTTTTTTAGATTGATATGCATATTATTAAGATTGAGGCAATTGATAATTTAAGTGCGTTATTTTTTTTTATGATATAGGAGGCAAACGAGCAGACGGATAGCCTGATAGTAAGCAACTACCGCCGCCCATGGACACTCGCAACACCAGAGGAGTCACAAGTACGTTGCCGGCCTTTAAGATCCCTATACGCTCTTTTCTTGAAGGTTTGGATGTCATATCGGTCCGGAAATACTGCACACGAAAATTTATTCCAGAGTTTTGCTGTGCGAGGCAGGCAGTTTCTAGAAAAACGCACAGTTGAGGACTGCCAACCATCTAAGTGGTGATGATGGAAATGTTGTCGTGTAGAGCGCTGGCGGAAGGAAGCAGCTGGGATTAACTCGAACAATTCCTCGGAGCACATCAAAGGACATCATTATGTACACAAATTGACTGAGCCCCACGGTAAGCTCAAGAAGGCTTGTGCTGGGGGTACCTACTCAGTCAACGATATATTTAATATGCAAACACTTATATACTCGTACATAGAACACCCATGAGTCAGGAACAAATACCTCTCCTCAAAAGAATGCCCTTACTGGAATTTGAACCTAGGACCATCGGCTTGATAGGCAGGATCTCTACCCACTAGGCCAGACTGGTCGTGTGTTTGATTGACACGTCTGTGGGTGAATACCCGTCAGTATTACCGTGTGGTCGTCGGCAAAGAGAACCATTGAGTAGTTAACAGCCCGCGGTTGCATGTCACGGTGTGTGCATGTGTACGTGGGGAATTAATCATTACGAGTAATATATTGATTTATGCCAGACCCAGCTCAACAATCTTGACAACCTAGGTCGACATAGTTAATATCCGATAATAAGGAAATTACAGACGCTTATATGAATAATGTTTTAATAGTTAATGTTTGTTTGTTATGTATATTTACTTTTTTAAATCCAAGTAAAATGTATGAAAAAAAAACATGACGATCTGATTTAATTCCGATAACAAATATAATTATTTAAAATAACATTACGCATTTTCAAAACTTATAAATACTTCGGTAACTTGTGGCATTTAAGAGTAAATAGCACTTGAAAAATTAGTGATCAGACAAGTTTGTGTGTGTGTGTTCAAGTGATTTAAAAAGTGTCATAAGTTTTTATGATCAACATTTTGGTATTTGGCCACGTCAATCAAAAAAATGAAAGGTGGAGCCTAAAACTAAGAGTTTTTGGAGATCGCATTTCAAATTGAAAACACACTTTCATAACTAAGAATTGCACCACAAACGTAAATTTGTTTATCAAAAGCTGAAATTTGTGTTATCAAAAAATATCTGAAACAACAAAAATATCAACACTTGACGTTTGGTAAATTGATTTGCAGTTTCAACAAATATAAAACGAGTTTTTACCAATTCCACGGCACAGCGACGGCGGGCGAGACAAACGCCTACAGTTTGGTATTGGCAGACAGTGACATGCACCCGGCATGCACCGTGTTCCGGTTCATTGTTGGTAAGTTTTAACTGGATTTCTAAAAAATATAAAGTCGATGCTACACATGAGTAAAATACGCGATGAACAGTGTTTACCTATCAGCCACGAACGTCCACTGCTGAACATATTCCTCCTGTAGCAGGCAGCGATCTCTAAACATGGGATCCAGTGCCATAGATAACCGCCACGCTTGGCAGACGGGTTGGTGATCGCAGTTTGTTCCACCGCTCTAAAGAGACGCAGCCGTCCGTCCTCTGGTGGTGTCTGCGGCGCTACCGCGAAAAACTATATTCGTAAACGGACGATTGTCTCTGTCACTCTCATGACGCCTTAATTGGAGTAAAAGAGAAAGATGCTCGAAATATACGAACTTCGACGTTCGCGGTGCCGGGCCTGGTCGCAGTTTGGGGACAAAAAAAGTACCTAGGGTGAGTCAAGGACCTGGAATTAGTTTTAACATAAACATTTAATTTGTTGTCGACAGTAACTACTGTTTAAAAAGTTACATGCGTTCATGAAAGTGTGTTATAAGTATGAATTAAGTACAATTAATACAATACATTACAGTTTACAATTTTACATTGTTAACTTTTGTAACACAAATGAAAACATTAACTTAAGACTAATTGCAGATCCTTAACTAGGTAGGTACAACATTTCTGCAATTCACCCTTTATTTTTAATTGTATTCTTACAGTCTATACTCTAGGGCGGTGTTGCTTGTAGCCCACCCTTTATTGTCTGTGTATTATAACTATAAACCGGCTAAGTGCGAGCCGGACAACAAGAAGGAAAATATTACGTTTTATATCACCTTCTCTTTTATTTTTGAATAAATATTTATTTTATTACGAGTTTTTAGTACGAGTATTTATTGTTACAGCGGCTACAGAATTACATCATCTCTCATACAAAATATGTACTAGATGGAACCTACCTGGTGAGAGACTGAAATGAGAATGAGATGGCAGACAGACGGACAGACAGCTGAGTCTTAGTAATAGTGTGTCGTTTTTAGGGTTCCGTAGTCAACTAGGAACCCTTATAGTTTCGCCATGTCGGTCCGTCCGTCCGTCCGTCCGTCCGTCCATCCGTTCGTCCGTCTGAGGATAATCTCAGTGACCGTTAGCCCTAGAGAGCTGAAATTTGGTAGTAATATGTATATCAATCACGCCGACAAAGTGCAAAAATAAAAAGTGGAAATAAATGTTTTCTTCGGGTACCCCCCCTACATGTAAAGTGGGGAGTGATTTTTTTCTTCATTCTAATCCTAACGTGTGATAGGTATTTAAAAATGAATAGGGGTTTACTAACATCTTTTTGGATCATGTAAATATTTTTGGAAATAATCGCTCCAGAAGTAAAAAAAAGTGCGTCCCCCCCCTCTAACTTTTGAACCACAAGTTTCAAAAATATGAAAAAAATCTCAAAAGTAGAACTTTACATAAACTTTCTAGGAAAATTATTTTGAACTTGATAGGTTCAATAGTTTTTGAAAAAAATAATATATATAAAAATGAACCCCTATTTCTCTTGGTCACGCTATATCTTGAGAACGGCTTTACCGATTTGGCTAATTTTGGTCTTGAAATATTTGTAGTAGCTCAGGGAAGGTTTAAACGGTGAGAAAGTATGAAATAATCGAGTAATATACTAAAAAACTAAAATATTGTTCCCCCATACAAACTTTATCAACTCGAAAAAACTGTAAGCGCCGCAGGATTTCATACATCTTACGCGTTTTTGGTAAAATGGTCTCTGCTTTCACTCGAGAAAGACGGAAGCGCCGCAGGATTGCATATATCTTAGGCATTTTTGCGAGCAAAATAGGTACTTTATATTATTTAGCACCACCAGCACTAAAGTCGTTAAGGCGATAGTTTCTTACAAATTGTTAATAAATTAGCCCTTATTCCCTAAGATATGGCTGTCAAAATCTCTATTGAATGACAAGACACACTTCATCACTTCCGGCCCGGTACCACGAACATTGAAATTCGTATATGTCGAGCATTTCTCTTTTACTCCAATTAAGGCGTTAAGAGAGTGACAGAGATAATCGTCTGAAATTTACGAATATCGTTGTTCGCGGTAGCGCCGCCGTTTTATGTATAATTCCGCGATTAGTTTTAATCGTAAATAAGAATCTGCACTAATATTCATCGCCCAATGCGACCGTCTCTCATATTATATCAGTATCACTTACCCATTCGAGACATTTTTTACGTCAAAAGAAACTTACACTAGAGCCTCTGTACTTTAAGCTCGCGCGCATAGTTTACTTAATTTGCCGATACATGTCGCTGTAGGTGGAACGCTCATACCCTACATGGCGGTTTTAAGATTCTTTCTGATTTAATGGGGTCGGAGCATACATGCCCATACATTAGGTTGAAACTGACTGACTGACTTCAAATGACGTTGGCTGGTTTTTTTTTTTTTTTTTTATGATATAGGAGGCAAACGAGCAGACGGATTGCCTGATGGTAAGCAACTACCGCCGCCCATGGACACTCGCAACACCAGAGGAGTCACAAGTACGTTGCCGGCCGGCGTTGGTTATCACTCCATGTTACAACCCCTTCTTACTACTCATGGTGGGACTGAAATTGACAACATTTTTTCGAATTTTCCATGTATAGTTGGGATCTAAAACTCTTTCTTTAGTTGCCACCGTCGTTTGTGGGCCCGTTTTTAGGGTTCTGTACTTCATATTAATATGTCAACAACAATGTATCAAATAGCCCATTTTTAACTCTTAAGTGGGAGCACTTACCGTGGCGGACGAAAAACTACGGAACCCTACACTGAGCGTGGCCCGACACGCTCTTGGCCGGTTTTTACTCTTTATTTATTTAAACTTTATTGCACAAAAAAACTTAAAGTACAAAAGGAAGATTTAATGCCTAAGAGCAGTGCGATATAATTACACGTGAGTTTATCCGTTTGTAACTAAACAGGTGAAAATTGGTAGGAAGGTGTAATCCTATGACCTAGACACAGAGTATTTTTTTTTTGATAAGGGTTGTCGGGGGATTTGCTAACCTTACTGTGTCATATAGGTATAAAATGAAAAAACTTGTTATGAGAAACTCAAATATATTTTTATTATTACTGTAAAGTAAATAGTATTGATTTTATTGTAATATTTTATTTAACCAAGGGAAAGTAAACATGTATTCGCACAAAAATATCTTTACTAACGTTTTGCAATTTTATTTGAACATGTAGATTTATTTAATTTATGGAAACAACATTTAGAAAATTGCAATCCCCGTGAAGACTACTGTAACTTCAACTGATACTTTTCTCTTTGTAACGAAGTCTAGAAGTGTCAATAGTGTTTTTACAAGAACCATACGCACCTATTGGTCTTAATAAACGCACCCAACACAGGTTGTCTCCTCTTTGAATATGGACAGGAATGGAAAAAGTGGGACAGTATGAGCTTAGAATGATAGTAATAACTACAATATGTAGGCCGTCGACTCAGGCAAAAGAGAGAGGATCCCCGCTCCGAGGCGTTTCTTGCAAGGCTATAGTCGTCCAGTGCAGCTGTAATGCCTCGAGCATTACGGGCACTTTTGCACCAGCAATCACAAAATGTTAGTTTTAATTTAGGTAAACCTGTTAGTTTTAAATAACTTTATAATATACTAGCTTCTGCCCGCGACTTCGTGCGCGTAGAATAGTTACTTTTGGTCTTCGCTTATGATATATAGCCTTTATCTATAAATGGGCTACACACACACACTACTGAAAGGATTTTTCAAAATCCTTTCTGATTCTCATACCTCCCTGGCCATCACCTGCGTATCATACAGAAGATAGGAGATGGCGCGAAATAGACAGGCTCCATCTCCAATTATCGGTACTACTGTATGAGGCACCACGGTCCCGTCAATATCTAATAACTCAACAGTCATATTGTATAGTACTAAGACACAAAGTTGTGAAATAAAGATGCTTTTACTACATACAATTCAATTATCATAAATCATAAACGATTGGCTGCTGCGCTTAACGTGTTAGCGGCAAAACTGTCAAATTTATAATGAGAGTGCCTGCTTAGGCGAGCGGCTTATATACCCGACGACGGCGGAGCGCGGGGGGCGGCGAACTTAAGTAATCCGTATTTGAATATTTGGAATTTGGAATCGAAGGATTAAGTATAATTGAATTGCAAACAACACTGTTAATTAGACACGTATGAACTTTATGTCGTAGCAATAAGGTTCATACGTCTCTAGCTAAAAGCTTAGCTTAGTAGCTTAGAACACCGCCTGTTGTATTTATGTACCTATGTGTGTTAACACTTAAACTTTTAAACCACTTTCCCGTAAAACTTCGCTTTCTTAGGATTCCGTACCCAAATTGTAAGAACGGAACCTTATTGCTTAGACTTAAAACGTCGGTCTGTCTGTCTGTCTGACGGCTATATCTTATGAAAAGTGTTACCATAAAAAACTGTTTTATTTACCAATGATCCGGAACTCTTCGCGCGCGAGTCTGCCTCGCACTTAGCCACTTTCTTTATGCCTATTAAGTATCTGACACGTCTACAAACGACTGCACATTCGTGCAGTGTAGCACATCTTTATTTAAAGGCAATCCGGACTTTTGACACCTTCATTTGCGTATGACTGTACCTACATTTCCAACCCCATAAGAGATTAAAAAACGCTCATCTCATCTCTTATCAAATGACTCTGAAATTACTCATCTTGTTCCTTATTAAGTACTACTGTGAAGAGTGTGAAATGTAATTCTTTTTTTATATACTTACCCTCTTTTTGAAAAATACTTTTTAGTGCACATATTTTAAAACCGTTGTTGTTTTTGTCAACAGCGACCCGATTAACCATAGGAAACATACACATGTCGTTTTCAGACTTTTAAACCCCATTTTCTCCTATAGGGTTGAATTCTCAAAAATGCTGAAACACGTGTTTACTCATTTGTCGTTAGGAATACTATTGTGAAGTTTCAAATTAATTGGTGTAACTAATCATAAATCCCCATACAAACTTTGGACCCCCATTTCACCCCCTTAGAGGGTGAATTTTTAAAAATCCTTTCTTAGTGCACCCCTAGACCTTATAAGGAACCTGTGTGCCGAGTTTGGAAACTTTAGACCCAGCGGTTTGGGCTGTGCGTTGATTTAAGTGAGTCAGTCAGTCAGTCAGTCAGTCAGGACTTTGAGATTTATATAATATATAGATTTTGCAATATATTATATGACGTAATTCAATCTGCAGGCCTTTTTCCTTTATAAATTAAGTTGTCACTTTCAAACCACATTTTGCGCAGTAAATGTAAATTAAATTTGATGTAGATGTCGAGTAGGCGCGTCCGGCCGGACTCAGGCGAGCTGTCGCTCACCGGGTGCCGTCTATCCCATTCCCTGTAACCTTTAATATACTGGAACCGTTTTAACATGACTAAGAAACTATTTATTTCTTACAGCAACGTATTAAACATTACAATATGAATTCAGTTAAAATTAAGTAGTTAAGATATAATTTGGGTCTCTCCAAGGCAAAAGTGAATTGGCTGTTACTGAACCAGCGTGCTACACCTTCGACCTCGTCGACACTTACCATCAGGTGTGACTGAGGTCAAACGCTGGTCAATCTTGTATAAAAAAAATAAATTAAAATAACAACGAAAATTACAAGTTATACCTATTCACCGAAAAACAAACCTAGGCCTCTTGACAGGGGAGTCCATTACGCAGGCAGCATTCCCGCGTTGAATTGCAAATGCAATCCTTTGAGCGAGAAAGCTGCCTGCGCGAGGGTCGCCTGTTGCCTCTCGTAGACAATATTGTTTATAGGTAAATATTAAATAATATAATAATAAATCTATATATATAAATCTCAAAGTCCTGACTGACTGACTGACTGACTGACTCACTTAAATCAACGCACAGCCCAAACCGCTGGGTCTAAAGTTTCCAAACTCGGCACACAGGTTCCTTATAAGGTCTAGGGGTGCACTAAGAAAGGATTTTTAAAAATTCACCCTCTAAGGGGGTGAAATGGGGGTCCAAAGTTTGTATGGGGATTTATGATTAGTTACACCAATTAATTTGAAACTTCACAATAGTATTCCTAACGACAAATGAGTAAACACGTGTTTCAGCATTTTTGAGAATTCAACCCCTAATAGGAGAAAATGGGGTTTAAAAAGTCTGAAAAACGACATGTGTATGTTTCCTATCGTTAATCGGGTCGCTGTTGACAAAAACAACAACGGTTTTAAAATATGTGCACTAAAAAAGTATTTTTCAAAAAGAGGGTAAGTATATAAAAAAAGAATTACATTTCACACTCTTCACAGTAGTACTTAATAAGGAACAAGATGAGTCATTTCAGCGTCATTTGATATGAAATGAGATGAGCGTTTTTTAATCGCTTATGGGGTTGGAATGTAGGTACAGTCATACGCAAATGAAGGTGTCAAAAGTCCGTATTGCCTTTAAATAAAGATGTGCTACACTGCACAAATGTGCACGTGTAGACGTTTCATATACTTAATAGGCATAAAAAAATTGGCTAAGTGCGAGTCAGACTCGCGCGCGAAGAGTTCCGTATCATTGGTAAATAAAACAGTTTTTTATGGTAACACTTTTCATAAGATATAGCCGTCAGACAGACAGACAGACCGACGTTTTAAGTCTAAGCAATAAGGTTCCGTTCTTACAATTTGGGTACGGAATCCTAAGAAAGCGAAGTTTTACGGGAAAGTGGTTTAAAAGTTTAAGTGTTAACACACATAGGTACATACATACAACAGGCGGTGTTCTAAGCTACTAAGCTAAGCTGTTAGCTAGAGACGTATGAACCTTATTGCTACGACATAAAGTTCATACGTGTCTAATTAACAGTGTTGTTTGCAATTCAATTATACTTAATCCTTCGATTCCAAATTCCAAATATTCAAATACGGATTACTTAAGTTCGCCGCCCCCCGCGCTCCGCCGTCGTCGGGTATATAAGCCGCTCGCCTAAGCAGGCACTCTCATGGCCCCTCAGGCCCCTAGTGCCGCTCGGGCAAACAACGGTGGGTCTTCGGCCCCAGCCACGGAGACCCCGCTGACCCCCTCCCCCGCAGCACACTCGGTGCAGGCCACGGCGGCCGGTAGTGCCCCTAAGGCAAGCGGAGGGGGGCCTTCAGCACCAGGGGTCGACCATAATAGGTTCGACAGCTTGGTGCTGGTTGATGTGCACCGGTGGACCACTGTTCGGGCCATCGCCCAGCAGCGGGGCATCGAGATACATCGGGCCGACATCCAGCAGCGGCCCTATTATGGATTATCGATAACTGTCAAGGGATCCGTCGCTTACAGGTCCCTGGCTCGCCTCCTCGAGGAACTTGATGTGGCTTTTAGCCGCAGAAAGTTCCCCGAGGAGAAGGAGCACAGGGTCGTCATCCGGAACGTGCCCGTCGTCGTTTCGGAGGACGAAGTAAAGGCGGATCTGGAACGTCAGGGTGTTAGAGTTCGGGAAGTTTGCCGACTCTATCACAAGAGTAGGGGCAAGTACGATATCGTACTAATCAAAACCGACATGGACCAACGTAGGGCCATCCACGCAGTCCGTAACTGCGTGGGCATCACCGTTCGTATAGAACCCCCCAACCAGAAGAAGTACATAACGCAGTGTCACAACTGCCAACGCTACGGGCACAGCGCATTTGGGTGTAGGTGCCTCCCGCGGTGCGTGAAGTGCGCCGGCGACCATTCGTCGCGCGACTGCCCCCGCCCTAAAGGTTGTAAGGACCCGCGTGGTAGGAAGTGCGCGAACTGTTTGGAGCGTAAGCTCCCCCACGGGCATACTGCCAACTGGGGGGGGTGCCCTTGCGCTCCAAAGCGTTTGAACACGACCGAAAAGCCGAGGTCCACGCAACCAGAAGGACGCGGGCAGGGCAAGACGCCAATGGCTCCCCGGCCCACTGACGCACGGGAATTCCCAGCCCTTAAGGCAGTAGGTTTAGGTGTCCGACCTAGGTCCCCGTTGCCCTCAGCGACCGCAGCCCCCCGCCCGGCGCCTTCAGCGCCCCAGTCCCAGGGGGCCCCGACAAAGGGTGTCCCCGCCAGTAAAGCGGGCCGGCCCGCCCCAGGTCCCCCCTCTGGCGCCACTGCGGCCATGAAACTTCTGTCCCCTGAGGGCCAGAGGAGATTCATGGCTTATATGGCAGCCGCTGAAAACAGTTTTTTCGCTTCCCTGTTAGGCAGTCCGGTCGATCTTGATCAGTATGAATAGTGCGGCCCTTAAGCTTAAACCCAGTTCGCTTACCATTTGTACTTACAATGCAAATGGCCTGAGCAGAATGAAGGATGAGGTCACAAACTTTCTGCGCGATAACTCCGTTGACATATTTCTAGTACAGGAAACATTTTATAAGCCGTTTATGAGATGTTTCCGTATCCCTGGCTATAGGATGGTTAGGAACGATAGGATCGACGGTAGGCCCAAAGGGGGCACTTGCGTATTCTATAAAGGTAACTTACATTGCATAAGTCTCGATCCCCCTCCCCTGACAAATATGGAAGTGTCGGTTTGCCGCATATCGATGGACGGTCATCCCCCAATATCGGTTGTGTCAGCCTACCTTTCACCACAACTCGACATTCTTCAGACTGACTTGGATAGTTTAGCGTCCTTAGGGCCTTCGGTCATCGTGGCCGGAGATTTCAACAGCAAACACGTCTCGTGGGGCTGCGTCGCGACAAACCCCAAAGGCACTAGGCTCAATCGTCTCTTGCTCGAGGGCCTCCCCTTCGATCTCCTCACTCCCTTGGAGCCGACTCATTATCCCTTCGATGTAACTTTACGACCAGACATACTCGACATGATGCTCCTAAAGAACGTAGGGCTCACCATGCGTTCTATAGAAGTATTACACGAACTCAACTCCGATCATAGGCCGGTCATCTTGCGGCTAGGGCCTCACCCAGATCACACGGCCCCTACCAGAACACTCGTGGACTGGGACAGGGTACACGAAGGTCTCCTAAAGACAGACTCCCCCCTACTTAACGCCATCCCTGACAACATTACCACAACTGAACAGACCGACCAAGCGATCGACCTATTCACCAGTCATCTCAACGCTGTAAAAAGCGAATTCTCCAGGGAGGTGTCGGCCGAGGAAATCCAACGCCGTCCCCTGCCTGCGGAATTGAGAGAGCTGGTAAATAGGAAAAATCGTGCCATCCGCACCACTTCTAACTTCCCTTCTCCCGAAAATCGTCAAATCCTGAGGGACTTGTGTAAAGAGTCCAAGCAGCGAATTGCCGAATTTCGGGCGAACTCGTTCAGTGATCTGATGGGGGAAATAAAGCCTAGTCACCAGGCGTACTGGAAACTAGCTAGATTTCTCAAATCAGATACTGTTTGGACCGTTCCCCCCTTGGATCGCCCGGATCAACCGACCCCCGCGTTCGAGGACGACGAGAAGGCCGAATGCCTAGCCAGTAGTTTAGAGTCCCAGTGTTCGCCTAGCCTCCTGCCCACCGACGAAGCCCACGTCGAGAGGGTAAATTCCGAGGTGGAAAGGAGATCGCGCCTCCCAGTAACTTCACCATTTTTACCGGTGTCGGCTAAGGAAGTCAGTGATCTAGTTAGGTATCTCCGCGTAAAGAAGGCCCCAGGTGCGGACGGTGTATCCAACCGTATTCTGCGACTTCTGCCAGCGCACCTGATACTAGTTTTGGTCGGCATCTTCAATGCCGCCCTGGCCAACAGTCACTTTCCAGCCGCGTGGAAATGTGCGACGGTCATAGGTATAGCGAAACCCGGGAAACCGCGACAATCGCCAGCCTCCTACAGGCCCATTAGCTTACTTAGTTCGCTCGCGAAGCTATTTGAGCGGGTCATCCTCACCCGAATTCGCCTTTTCACGGAGGAAAATTCGATCATCACGGACGAGCAGTTCGGTTTTAGGGCTGGGCACTCGTGTGTCCAGCAGGTGCACCGCATAACGGAGCACATCCTAGACGGCTTCTCGAAACTCAACGGGGCGAAGACTGGTGCGATCTTTCTCGATGTGGCAAAAGCCTTCGACAAGGTCTGGCATAACGGGCTGGTATATAAACTATATCAGATCGGAATGCCGGACAGACTCGTACTCATAATACGAGATTTCCTTACGGACAGAAGCTTTTGCTACAGACTGGAGGGAACGTTATCAGCTCCGCATCCTATTAGGGCCGGAGTCCCGCAAGGCTCCGTTCTCTCTCCCACGCTCTATTCGTTGTTCACGAACGACATACCTAGGCACCCGAGTGTCCGACTAGGGTTGTTCGCGGACGACACCGCGCTCTATACGACGCACGTTCGCTACGGTCTTATTCGGAAATACCTCCAAGAGGCAATCATTGACCTCGGTGAATGGTTTCGTCTTTGGCGTATTGAAGTGAATCCGGATAAGAGTGCAGCGATACTCTTCCATCCTACTCTCAACCCGCGCACGGTGGAGAGGAAGATGGATCCGGTACGGCTCTTTGACCAACCCATTCCGTGGGTTAGCGAGGTCAAATATCTCGGCGTTACTCTCGACCGTAAACTGACTTTCCGAAGCCACATCCGTAGGGTGCGTAACAGAGCGCTGTTCGTATTAGGAAGGCTGGGAACGATGATCAACAAGTTTAGTAAAATGTCACTTAGAAATAAGCTGACACTTTACAAAACTTGTGTTCGTCCAATCATGACATACTCAAGTGTGGTTTTTGCCCACGTGGGTATGTCACGCCTCAAGCCGCTTCAGGTAGTTCAGAATCGTTTTCTCCGTAGGGCGACTGGTGCTCCGTGGTACCAGACGACCCTCAGTTTGCACCACGACTCGGGGCTTAACTCCGTGTATGGTTTCTTTAAGCAGGCTTCCAGGCGTTACTTTGATAACGCTCCCCACCATCGTAATCCGTTAGTTAGGAAGGCTGCGAGCTACACTCCCGTCCCTCCTCCCCTCACAGGACTGACAACGCGTCACACACTGATTAGGGGCCGCTCGGTCCGGCGGCCTAGACACATTCTCTCGGACCCGGACGACGCACTCACAGCGACCCTCGAAAGATGGGCCGCTGTGCGTGCGCCGTCCCCCGCGGACACAACGCGTACACTTCGGCGTTCCCGCCGGCGGGGACGTCCACCACGCGACAACACCGACACATTCAGTCCTTTATCAACACGGTACCGCCGCGTACCGGATAGTCACTCCGACAGCGGTCGGGCCTGCTGGGTTTCTTGCTGGAGTCTTTACCAGCAGGCTAGGAGTAGCGAACCAGCAATAAAACTCCCATTAGCTCGATACCATTACACACCACTCAGATCAGGTTGAGACCGTCTCAACCAATCTCACTGGAAGCGTAAACTCAGTAGGAGTATTCCAGTAGTACAAGTCAAGTCTGGCGCGGAAGGGTCCTGGATTTTCCCCAGGCTACCTTCCCCCCACACAGTCCGCTTGCTCTAAGGCTCAACACATGTGCATAAAGCCCAAGTCAGGTTCCAAAAAAAAAAAAAAAAAAAAAAAGGCACTCTCATTATAAATTTGACAGTTTTGCCGCTAACACGTTAAGCGCAGCAGCCAATCGTTTATGATTTATGATAATTGAATTGTATGTAGTAGAAGCATCTTTATTTCACAACTTTGTGTCTTAGTACTATACAATATGACTGTTGGGTTATTAGATATTGACGGGACCGTGGTGCCTCATACAGTAGTACCGATAATTGGAGATGGAGCCTGTCTATTTCGCGCCATCTCCTATCTTCTGTATGATACGCAGGTGATGGCCAGGGAGGTATGAGAATCAGAGAGGATTTTGAAAAATCCTTTCAGTAGTGTGTGTGTGTAGCCCATTTATAGATAAAGGCTATATATCATAAGCGAAGACCAAAAGTAACTATTCTACGCGGACGAAGTCGCGGGCAGAAGCTAGTATATATATATATATATATATTTATTTATTTATTCCATATACAGCACAGGGATATTACCTAAGAGATGGTGTCTCCCGGTAAGCAATTACATGCCTGTGTTGGGAGCTATTAACATTGTAAATTAATATTCTGGGACAATCTAACACAAATTAAACTAGTCGTAGGTACAGTAAGGCTTGTATCAGGTACTAAACGACGATAATATATATTAAAAAATACAGATAAAAGATCGCTATTTCTCAATTTAGGCACATTACAATACACTTATGAACGTCAATGTACACGATGAAAAATGTACCACCCTGACTGAGGACCCGAGAAGATTATTAGCGGCAAGAAACTCAGCGGGACTTATTTATTCAAAACAGTGATACATCAAATCTTAAAGTACATAATTATGCGTAGTCCCACAAGTAAACATATCAAATAGTTTAATAAAATACAAGATATAACTAAAAATACTAAATTATAAAAATAATAGTGTAGGTATAAACAAATTTGACTACACAATATTTCGTGTAGTCAATTGTAATATAATAATAATAATGTAATAAAATGTAATGTAATAAAATGTTGAAAGCATATAAAAATAGAAAGGAGGAGGGAGTAGGATAGGAGTAGATAGATATAGGAGTCACAAGCGGGTTGCCGGCCTTTAAGAGGGGTTGGTTTTCTGGAAACGAGAACGCAGCTCACGCGACCCCACTCTGGACGGCCGGTGAAGGCAAGCCAGAGGCAGGGGACCTGTCCCACCTGTCCGACAGGGCACCCCAGGGGCACTCAGGTACGTGGAGTCGCTACTCTCCAACAGCTCGCCACAAGCTGCCCTGCGTTGACTAATTGCACTGGAGAAAACCAATGGGCGATGGGGTCGTCACATCCCTACGCCAAGACATGTAATAAAATGTAATGTAATAAAATGTTGAAAGCATATAAAAACATGTCTATTGTCATGCTTTTATATGCTTTCTTACCTGAACTGTGTCATTTAATTAATCTGGTAGTACATACAATTGATTAGTTAAATTCTAGGTGGATTAGTTATAGTTTCTGGTTTGGGCCATGCATGTTTATCTGTCAAATCAGCCTCGAACAGCTTGCCAAGGGTGGGAAGAACGGCTAGGGTCTATAAATTTCAACCACAGAAGTGTCCACCACTAGCGAGATCGATCTATCTCCCAACTATGAGGATATAACCTTTACAATATAAGGTACATAGGGTCCAACCGAGCTTTGTATCCCAACTCCAACCTCCCGTAAAGTAATAGAACTGACATCAATGCAGTTGGCACAAGGCTTCCGAGCGGCATTTTCTAAAATGTACGGATCAAGAAGTGGAACCCTTTATTGTAAATTTCCGTGCAGAAATAGAAATGTATAAAATAAAAATCATCGTCATGAAATGAGTATTTTCATTTATCTGTAGTAACTGTATCATTGCCAGAGTCGTTTGTTAACGGAAATATGAGCTTGATCCTATTTTAATCGCGGCTCAATTATACACTGTGACAAGTCACAACTTTTTTTTTAATGACAAAGGTGGTAAAGGAGCAGACAGATTGCCTGATGGTAAGCAATTACCGTCGCCCATGGGCACTTGCAACACCAGGGGAGTCACAAGCGCGTTGCCGGCCTTTAAGAGGGGTTGGTTTTCTGGAAACCCTATTCACTATCAGGAACACAGCACTACATACCTGAAAGGTAGCAGTGGTATTATGGCTGTGTCTTCTGTAGGGAGCCCAGTTGGGCTTCTCCAGACTCAAGCGTTATGGTACTTCGCTGTGCCCTACCTACCTACTATACTACCTACCATATATAAATAAAGAGCTATACCGGTGCATTTAATTACTTTGTTCGCTACAACTATTTTGACTGATGATACATGTGATAAAACTGAGAAGAAAATGAGACACTAATATGTCAGGACGTCAGCAACGTAACCAGATTGTAAACAGCGCCATACACGCCTAGTATTTTGGTCACGGGACTGACACACTTTGAATTCTGTTCACCGGTGTGACTAATTACTGCCCGACGTATAGACAATGGCGTCTAATCCAGGCCACCCCAGGCCTTTAACTCAAAGGTCGTTTAACACCCGGCCGAACTAATCCTCAATCTTCTTTGTTATTCGGAATAACAGTTTTATCAATGCATCTTGAATAGCGTATGTGTCGCATGTGCGAAAGCGTAACTTACAATAAGTCAATAAGCTTTTATAATGACAATGGAAAGTACTGTTTTACATTTTGCAGAAGTGAATGAAACGATAATCTCACCACGATAATTATATATGGAAATATGTATAGTACACGCTTGTATATTTGATACATTTCAAATAAATATATGAAATATTTTTTTTGAAAATAAAATATATGGCGAGAGCAACATAGAATTAATAATATAAAATTTAATTACGTAGTTGTGTTTTTTCGAATAGTACAAAGGGCTTACGTATTGGATCAATGATCGTATCCCCGCGCAATCCTACCAAATCACCAGGATGTATAACAACAATTTTATTCAATAAACTACTACAATTTGTTGCTTACAACTATTAATTAGGTAATTTTATCAAATTTTAGTACGAATACATTTGAGTAATAATGTAGTTACTAAGTATAGCAGAATTAACTAGCTTCCTAAAAGGCTCGATTACGGCGTAAAACGGTAGGTCCACTGCACTGTTGCAAGCGCCATATTCTCGGAATAATTGAAGTAGGTACTATAGTAGGTAGATGTGACTATCCCGTTTTAAGTAATAGCTAAAGTCAAATACTTTTATAACAAATTAATATATATTCAGAAAACTATAATCAACACATGATTTTTTAAACATAACTTAAAAATAAATTCACTTATCAGTGGAACTCAGGGTCTTTTACTCAATATAAGTATACAAATGTGTTAAAAAACTGAGTTAAGGTTTTAAATATCCTATAGATTATGGACATTATGATGCTAAAAGCGGTATACAAAGTCTTAAACCTATCCTCCTAAGACCTTGACCTTTTAAAAAAAAAGTTGTTATAAAGACCGAGATAGCTTTTAAAATGGCAACCACTGTTAAGTCTTGATGATTCGAAAGCAACAGTTGTCATTAAGCACGAGATACCTTTTAAAGGTACAATATAATTTTTCGAAATCTTCCGCCATAAGTAGCCTATTTAAGACCATAAAGTCATTATCTTAAGGTTTATATGGTCATCCCTGTCGCACGCATAGAATGGAACCATAGCAAGATACCATATTTATTTGGAGAAGCTAGCAACAGGTCACAGTGGCAACAGGTCGGAAACTACGTAAGTAAATCCATTCATATTTTAGCCAAATATTGATATTTACTTTCATCAAAACTGTGTTTGCACTTATATGCCTTACTTACTTACCTTAAATTCATAATGTATACCTACATTGTGTTGTTTTTGATGATCATGCGGCGTAGACAGTGATTTTTCAAGGAAAAATAATTTGTCCTTTTAAAAGTGTGTTCGGTCTTAGTGCCTAAAGTAAATGTTGTATAGTGTTTTGGTTTTTTATAATATTCTTATCAAATTATTATGTAAATAAATATTACAACTGTGTTAGAATAATTGGGTATAAGGAAACGACACGTGTTGTGGACACAGTTAACCTTAAAACGCAGCATTCTAAAACTCTCTTATTAGTTATGAAGTTTTTATATAGCTGATTATATATAGCTGGCGGCTTCCTCGCACAACGTATCAGCATTGCGATACAAGCTGCAAATCATATATACATCTTACATGCGTTGTCCCGCCATTTTGCCACGGCTCATGGGAGCCTGCGGTCCGCTTGGCAACTAATCCTAGGATTTAGCGTACCACAAGTTTTTACGAAAGCGACTGCCATCTGTCCGTCCAACCCAGAGGGTAAACTAGGCCTTATTGGGATTAGTCCGGTTTCCTTACGATATTTTCCTTCACCGAAAAGCGACTGGTAAATATCAAATTATGTTTTCGTAGGTACATTTTAAGTTCCGAAAAACTCATTGGTAAAGCCGGGGTTTGAACCTGCGAACTCCGGATTGCAAGTCGCACGCTCTTACCGCTAGGCCACCAGCAACGAGCAAATCATATAAACAGGGTAGTCCAAACCTTGACGTTCAAAAATTTTTTTTAGATTATGCATATGACTTTCAGAATATACCCCATGTATGTTAGCCGATTTTTTATAGTTTAGGAGTTATGATTTTTTTTTTCGTAAAAATTCTGGTTTGATGCTTTTTAATTATTAAAAAAAACTAATCGTATTTTTTTTAAGATTTCTTTTGTAACAGAAAACTTACTTAAGGAGCAACTGACTGTAAAAAAATCATCATCATCATCAGCCGGAATTAGTTGCGAAATTGATAATTAAGTAAAGAAAACGTATTCTAACGTTAAAATGAGACAAAATGAGAAGAAAAATTCAGCTTTATTACTTTGATGAAGACCAGGCCTAGATTTAGGGTAAAAAAATTACAACCGAGTTCGAAGAGCTATGTGTCTTTTCAAACTTTGCTACAAGTAAAACAGTTTCTAGGGTTAAAATCAAATAAAAGACAAATTAGTTAAGGTAATACTATTTATTTCATAAAAGGTTTTCAAAAGTTCGGCCTCCTACTTCAATGCAAAGCCTACATCGCCTCAAAAAATTATGTTTCAGCTTTCTGAAGGCCTGTCTGTTCTCTTTTATTATTCTCCTCTCACTTTCTTGCAACTTTTCTCTTAGTTCCACTTCGGAGGTCGAATCCCTTGCGTATACTACTTCCTTGTAATAACCCCAAACAAAAAAGTCTATGGGATTTAAATCCGGTGAACGAGGAGGCCATTGGATTGGTCCACCGCGTCCGATCCATCTGTTGGGATAGGTTTCATTCAGGTGTCGTCGTACCGCAATTGAATAGTGGCAAGGAGCACCATCATTTCGAAACACCATATCTCCTCTTATCTGCAAGTTGACATCTTCCAACAATCCGTTCAGCTCGTTCCGTAAGAAATTAAGGTATTTGGCTCCGTTTAATCTCGCTGGCAATTCAAAGGGCCCAATTAGTTGACCATCAATTACGCCTGACCACATGTTCACACTGAACCGCACTTGAAAGTTAGAACCTCTCCCAAGGTGCGGATTCTCAATAGCCCAGCAGTGGTAGTTATGCATGTTGAACACACCAGTCCTTTCGAATCGTGATTCGTCAGTCCATAAGATTTTATCAAAAAAATTTGGGTCTTCTTCAGTTTTTTCTAACATCGCTCGACAAAATTCTACACGTTTTTCATAATCCCCTTGGTGAAGCTGTTGGACGCGTTGAATGTGGTAAGCGTGATATCCCTCTGAAACAAAAAAAATGAGACGTTACCGAAACATTTGTTACCTAACGGTACAAGGGGTATTTTGTAAGTAATTATCTCTGTGACTTACGGATAAACTTGACTAATTCCTATTTTGCTCGATATAATTGATTAATAGTAATGCGAAATTATTGCTGTTTTTAGATCACAAAGTTACAACAATAAAATAAATCCAACTCACCTGATTTAAGTATTCTCAGGACGGATGTACGAGATATACCAGTCCTATGCGTTATCCTCCTTGAACTAGTAGAGGGGTCTCTTTCAATTTCCAACAAGATCTCCTCTCTCCTATCTGGATCTACTCTGGGTATTCCTTCGCGAGGTTGTCGTCCAGGAATGCGTCCATCAGGGTATGGTGAGTATTTATGAATACCCTGTAATCCGGGTAATGCTCACGTTGTTCTCCACGGCGCTCTAATTGTTCGCGATAGAGTCTTGCTGCTAAATGACCGTTTCCTTGAGCTGCACCATAATAATAGTGCATTTCTGCATATTCACTGAGAGTGTAGTTCATTTTGCTGAACAAAACTAATCCAAATCGATGGGCAAAGCTCAGTAGTCCAAAACGAAAGCACAAGTCAGTCGTAAGGCAAATCAATCAGAGTCCAGTTGACACAGCAAGATGGTTTGAAAAGTACGAACAATAACGAGAGCAGTAGCAACACAGTTATGCAAATCGAGGATAGCAGTGAAACTGAAACTGGGATGTCTTCTCAAATTCCCCACGGGGAATTTGGGGATGCTGCTCGGGGCTTTGGCCCCTTTCAGCGGGTGCGTCCGCCAGCCATAAAAATGGCTGGGTCATGGGGGTGGGCTTCATGACGAAGCTCTCGCTGGTGTCGTGTCCGGTGTCTTCTCACACCGGCGAGATCGAGCCAGCCAGGTGGGACCCCGTTGGGGGAGGCCCAGCTAGCGATCGTCAACCGGTGTCAGGGTGATGTCGTGTCCAGGGGGTCAGTCCGGGGCAGGGGCTGCGGGCGCGAGCTCGCGCGGCAGACCCCTGTGGTCGGGCGGGCGCGCATGGTACGGCGCTATGCCATGCGCGCCCGAACATCCGACTCGCCAGGCGAGCTACGAAGTCTCATAGCGGTTCCGCTCTCATGCAGTGAGGAACTGACACAAGATTTATCATTAAATCAATATTTATCCAGGGCCATAAAACTTTAATAGTAGGTACCCACTATGTAGGGAGGTAGATAACAATCAAATTTTTGTAGATAACAAACCACTTAGTTCTTTTGTCCAGTTAAATTTGTTGTTGATGGATGATCTCAACTTGGAGATAAGAGATATGGTGTGCAAAAATGTTATCGCAACTTGCTACTATTTGATAACAATACGATTGCTCCTGAATGCAACCGCATGCTTTTAGTTTTTACCTACAATGGTTATGGTATTTGCACTGATAACCATTTGCACTAAAGACCTTTGAACGAAAGAGCCTTTTGTTGATAACATGTCGCCGCCGCCGGGGCCTTTTGTCTGATTAAGTTACAGGTGTGCAAAATGATTTTTCGACGGTCACAACGTCCAGCCTTCTTAGTCACTATCACATTTTAACGTTAGAATACATTATCTTTACTTAATTATCAATTTCGCAACTTATTCCGGCTGATGATGATGATGATTTTTTTACTGTCAGTTGCTCCTTAAGTAACGTTTCTGTTACAAAAGAAATCTTTAAAAAATACGATTAGTTTTTTTTTAATAATTAAAAAGCAGCATACCAAAATTTTTCACGAAAAAAAATCATAACTCCTAAACTATATATAATCAGCTAACATACATGGGGTATATTCTGATAGTCTTTGATGTGGAGAATCTAAAAAAAAAAATTTGAACGTCAAGGTTTGGACCAACCTGTATACTCAAAAATAATACCTATGTAAAATTTTAAAAAGTGCTACGTAATTTATTCGAGTATTCGGCTTACACACAAGTACCTAAAGCAAGCGGTATTTACAGTCACGCCCATGGCGAGCTTACAATAAAGTGCAATGTGTCTGTTTCTATAGTTATTCTTTTAAATAATAAGAAAAAGTGGCCAGGTCCTCCGGCGTCCGAGGCAGAATTCTGCAGGCAGGTGAGGTTAGGTATAAGGCAGGTGGTACTTTTTCTTAAGTATATTACATCTCATCTATTTCAATAGGTATTAATTTGTTTGCTTTTATTTTCATTTTTGTTACACTCAACGCCATATCATAATATTTTACAAATTTTAATAAATAAATAAATAAATATTTCAGGACAATCTTACACAAATCGACCTAGTCCTACGATAAGCTCAGTAAGGCTTGTGTTGTAGGTGCTAGACGACGGGTGCCCGTCGCATGCTCTAAAATTGTATGGTCTAAAATTATTTCGTCGAAAATGTTTGGTATAATATTTAATGGCATACTTCTTTTTTTAGTAGAAAGAATATTTTACATACATATTTTATTTCCGAAAGTTATTTGGCCTACAATTTAGAAACCTTAAATATTAATTACTACAAGGTAAAATCCATAACATTGTTAGATCTAATTGTTATTTAGCTTGACTTACAATGTCCTAAAGGTATGTTACGTCCTCAACACACCCGACTTACTATCAAGAAAGAAAAATACATTCCCAAAGTCACCGTTAGGTACGACGACGAGCGAAGCGAGGAGGAGTGTTAGGTATCTTGCATCCCCAACACACCCGACTCGCTATCGAAACGGAAATATAGTCCCAGAGTCACCGTTAGGTACGATGAGTAATTAAGTGCTAACAGTTTTCATATAAATGTTACTCGTATTTTTCGACCAAATAAGTTTATGCCAAACAATTTCGACCAAACGATTTTCGACATTTTAATAGTTCGACCAAACGTTGGTATATCAAAGAATATGTCTACGAAAGAAAAATATACTAAAAAAAATTCGACAGGCCGATATAGATCCGTAGACGACATTATATATAATAGATAGATACATATAAATACTTAAATACTTAGAAAACACCCATGACTCAGGAACAAATATCTATGCTAATCACACAAATAAATGCCTTCACTGGGATTCGAACCCAGGACCATCGCTTCATAGGCAGGGTCACTCACCCACTAGGCCAGACCGGTCGTCAAAAATAAATATTTAAATATATATTATGTACTTTATCAAAACACCAAGAGGACAATCCTCGTCCATGTACAGCATGGTTCCCCTATTGTTGTCACAAGTTTTATCAATATTTCCCATTCAATTCGCAATATTTATTTTATTACAGCATTCACTTACGCAATTTTTAACACATTTTATCTTAAAGTATGTATACGAAAATAATCAAGAGTATTTCGTTTTTCTTAAGTATTAATTGTCTTGATGTTTTCTTGACGATTGCTTTGGCCGCCATCTTGGGCATTTGATACCAAGTTGATCTTTGTTTATAAATTGTTTTGACGGTATCACCCAAACATAAATCATATTAGTCATTTTATTTTTTACACTTCTTGCGTAAAATGATTTATTACCAAATATTAATTAATTTCTCGGAATGGCAATATTTAGATCAATCTCAGTAACACATTGTTATCGATGAATTCTCAATCTAAATTTGAGACTTCGATGCCGTAAAAAAAGGGTTCAATACTCTTCGGTAGATGTCGCTACACGTCACCCGTAATGACGTATACCAGGAAGGATAACATAGAAAAATGGCTCACGTCTAAGCGGCACTCGTATAGCACAATTGGCAGTGCACTGGGCTAGTGATCCAGTGGTTGTGGGTTCGAGTCCCGCTGCGAGTCAAACTTTCCTTTCGATTTAAATATCTTTGATATGCTAGCAGACGTTTCTGCTTAATATAAAAACAATTATAATTTTTTACCTGTCTTTGTAATTTGTATGAAATTGTGATATTTTGCGACTGAAGTATTAGATTACACCTACATATCTGTCAGGAACTGTGTACACTACACACATACTCTTATTGGGATTTCTTTGTAGTATTGGGACAATTTATATCTGTGTTATTGTATGTAGTAATTCAAATTCAAATCATTTTTATTTCGAACAACAGTCCATAATATATTAGTAACATAATAATACTTAAAAACTAAGGTTAGTACAGACATAATATTAAAATTAAAACATGACATACTGGGGCATGTAGCTGCACCCAGTGCTTCAGCCACGGTGAGTCCCACCGGTCGGCTAATGTGCACAGGATGGTATTGGAGCTGGCGCGCCACCGCCTCAACAACGAGCTACACCGTTTCCTGATGATGGCGTGGAAGCCATCGATCCGTCCCTCCGTGAACATACCCGACGCGCTACAGTGTCGCGGCAGCCCAAATACCACCCTGTACGCATTATTATAATGCACTCGCAAGGCGCTGTATGCCCGCTGTGTGTAGCTAACCCATAGGCTGCACGTGTAGAAGGACTGCACTGGCAGTATGCTTTAAAAAGCGTCTCGGTACATCGTGCAAACTTACGAGCAAGCATATTGTCGCACATGTCATCAGTGACCCAGTGGCCCAAATACTTAAAATGCTTCACTTGTGCTAAAGGAGTACCACAAAGAGTTACAGGGGGCACGTTGTAGGTCTTATTACCCGCTTTAAAAAGCATCAACTCACTTTGCTAGCATTGTATTTGAGTTCATGGGCCTCAGCGTACGACTCACATTTGCGCAATAAACTAACTCACCCAGACTGAGGGGCTCAGCAGCACCATGTCATCCGCGTAGCTGATGTTATTAACACGCACTCCGTCAATGGAATATCTCACACTGGCACTACTGAGCTCCTCGAGCAGTTGGTTCATATATAGGTTGAAGAGACGGAGCGAACTTAACCCCCCTTGCCTTACCCCGCACTCCAACCTATACGACTCCGAATATGCTCCAGCCCACTTCACACGATTTTCTTGGTTACCATACCAGTACTTAAGCAACGAGGTAATTTCATACTGCAAGTCAGTATCAGATTGTAACTTATGCCACAGCGTGTCATAAGATACGAGGTCAAATGCTTTTGACAGGTCCAAGTAACAAGCTAATACAGGCGTTTTTCTTGCCGTATAGTACTGGACAGTCTGCTTCAGACATAGGATGGCAGATTCGGTGGATAGGCCAGGTCTGAAGCCGAACTGAGCGTCATGCAGGTGGAAATGCTTAGCCAGCTGTTTGTCGAGCAGACTGTCCAGAACCTTCGCTATTACATTGGCCAACGAGATAGGCCTGTAGTTCGACATGTCAGAAACATCGCCCGTTTTGTTCTTAACAATCGGGACAATTACTGTATGCATAAGTTCACCTGTAACTGGCAGGTAACTGTGACTTAAACAAAGGTTAAAAAACAATGCAAGAACTCTTGGTAGGTGTAGGTACACCCGCGTACTTCAAATGCTCGATGCTTAAGCTATCCTTCCCGGGAGACTTCCCTCGCACCATTTTATTAACAACTGAAGCTTCCTGTTTAGCCGAGAATCTCACAATATTGACTTCAGGATGTTTCTCAGTACCGCACATATGAGACGGGGGCGACAGCGGTGATTCTACCTTAAAGTGGCGCTGAAACGCATGGGCTATTTCACCCGGCTCATGCAGCCCCGCTATCGCTACGCTCACAGGCAAGGCCACCTTCGGGTTCAATTTATTTTAATTTAGATTTGAAAATTATTTTAGACTCTGTACATATTAGCGTAAAGATCTCCCGAAACCGGTTTACCGCACGATAACCACGTTAGATAACATCGCCGCGCCTCCCTGTGAGCACAACTGACGTGTTTGTTCCAGCCGGGCATGTACTTATGTTTCCTGCTTTTAGGCGCATTATAGCAAAGTCGCGCGCCCTCCGTAAGTATACATGTTATATTTGAGTACATAGTATCCAAAAGTGATCTATGATGTTGATTATTACACAATTTATCTACACAACCAGTAAATTCGAAAGGAAAATTGATTACTCTAAATTTTTAATTGCAATATTCATTAAACTGTTTTATTTGTTTACTATCCCTTTCACCCCAGACTACTTTGTTACATGCTACAGGAGAACTTAAAATTTTAGGCTCAATGTTCGTAATATTACATTCAACTAACAATGGCAACAAGGTGATCAGACCAATAAACATCCTTATCTAAAACATAGGTATTCACAACTGCTTGCCGCGCCGCACTAGTCACTATTTATGCAGTGATCCAGCCAGCGGCGGCAGCCATGTGCCTCGCTTACAAAAGTGTATGTACTCGCGGGCAACAAATCTGTACGCACGACCAATTCTGTTCATAACTAAAGTTCATTAATTCAGAGTAAAACTGCTCACCTGGATGCGAATTAAAATTCCCGAGTATAAAAACGGTTTCCACATCACTACTCTCGATTATCGCACTAATTTTACTGAGACAATCAACAAACTCCGTTAAGTTGTCGGCCTAGGCAGTAGGCATGTAGGCTGATATTATTAACAACGCACGGTCACTAAGCGCGACTTTGATCGCCGCGAGTCGCGCACTCTTACACACTATTACCGAAACACAGGGAAACATAGCTTTGTTCCATAGCAGGGCGCCATAGGGCCGCCATAAGGCCTGCCCCTGAGGACCCCGACCGATGTGTCGACTGCCGAAACGCCGGTGTATCCGAAGTTTGAGTTTATACTTCCCAAGTATGGTATATCATGCGGCAGGGGTTTCCTGCAGTGCGATAATATCTGCCTTATAACAGAGTTTTCTCACACATTCAACAGATCGAGTAATACTTCTGCAGTTAAAACTAACTAACTTTGCGATACTTGCCATAATTATTATTCTATTGTAGTATTTTATATTATATTAAATTAAATTAAATTAAATTATTTTTATGATTTAGCCACATCTACCGCTCGCCTCTCTTTGAAATCATAAAATTTCCGAAACAATATGCCCTCGGGCCAGAAGTCATCCCTCATGAATATTTCCATTTTATGTGTTGGCACAAATATTTTGAAGGCATTGTAGTCTTTTGCTTTCGTAATGATTTACTGGTAGAGAATGCCATTAGACATTAAGTCCGCCATTTGTACATATATTTATACTAGCTTCTGCCCGCGACTTCGTCCGCGTAGAATAGTTACTTTTGGTCTTCGCTTATGATATATAGCCTTTATCTATAAATGGGCTACACACACACACTACTGAAAGGATTTTTCAAAATCCTCCCTGATTCTCATACCTCCCTGGCCATCACCTGCGTATCATACAGAAGATAGGAGATGGCGCGAAATAGACAGGCTCCATCTCCAATTATCGGTACTACTGTATGAGGCACCACGGTCGGTCCCGTCAATATCTAATAACTCAACAGTCATATTGTATAGTACTAAGACACAAAGTTGTGAAATAAAGATGCTTTTACTACATACAATTCAATTATCATAAATCATAAACGATTGGCTGCTGCGCTTAACGTGTTAGCGGCAAAACTGTCAAATTTATAATGAGAGTGCCTGCTTAGGCGAGCGGCTTATATACCCGACGACGGCGGAGCGCGGGGGGCGGCGAACTTAAGTAATCCGTATTTGAATATTTGGAATTTGGAATCGAAGGATTAAGTATAATTGAATTGCAAACAACACTGTTAATTAGACACGTATGAACTTTATGTCGTAGCAATAAGGTTCATACGTCTCTAGCTAACAGCTTAGCTTAGTAGCTTAGAACACCGCCTGTTGTATGTATGTACCTATGTGTGTTAACACTTAAACTTTTAAACCACTTTCCCGTAAAACTTCGCTTTCTTAGGATTCCGTACCCAAATTGTAAGAACGGAACCTTATTGCTTAGACTTAAAACGTCGGTCTGTCTGTCTGTCTGACGGCTATATCTTATGAAAAGTGTTACCATAAAAAACTGTTTTATTTACCAATGATACGGAACTCTTCGCGCGCGAGTCTGACTCGCACTTAGCCAATTTTTTTATGCCTATTAAGTATATGAAACGTCTACAAACGACTGCACATTTGTGCAGTGTAGCACATCTTTATTTAAAGGCAATACGGACTTTTGACACCTTCATTTGCGTATGACTGTACCTACATTCCAACCCCATAAGCGATTAAAAAACGCTCATCTCATTTCATATCAAATGACGCTGAAATTACTCATCTTGTTCCTTATTAAGTACTACTGTGAAGAGTGTGAAATGTAATTCTTTTTTATATACTTACCCTCTTTTGAAAAATACTTTTTTAGTGCACATATTTTAAAACCGTTGTTGTTTTTGTCAACAGCGACCCGATTAACCATAGGAAACATACACATGTCGTTTTTCAGACTTTTTAAACCCCATTTTCTCCTATTAGGGGTTGAATTCTCAAAAATGCTGAAACACGTGTTTACTCATTTGTCGTTAGGAATACTATTGTGAAGTTTCAAATTAATTGGTGTAACTAATCATAAATCCCCATACAAACTTTGGACCCCCATTTCACCCCCTTAGAGGGTGAATTTTTAAAAATCCTTTCTTAGTGCACCCCTAGACCTTATAAGGAACCTGTGTGCCGAGTTTGGAAACTTTAGACCCAGCGGTTTGGGCTGTGCGTTGATTTAAGTGAGTCAGTCAGTCAGTCAGGACTTTGAGATTTATATATATAGATTTTGTGCAATCAAGTGTAAATAAATACACATTAATTTGGTATGAGTACGTTTTACATGTGTGCCCATTTAGTTTAAGTTGCGCTACCTCGTCCGTCTCAAAGACTGGCAGAATTTTTTTTTCATTTCAATTAATTACCTACCTTTTTACACGCTGGAAATATCAGTCTACGAAAATAATACAAACAAAAAATCTTAAGTACATCTTAAGTTTATTGCTACTTTTATCGCAAGTTTAGGCAGCAGGCCCGCCGCCAACACAGAACTTAGAAAATTTCGAGCAACTTTCTCTTGAAATTAAAGTTTCATGAAAGTGACAGAGACAAACATATCGATTATTCTGGTTTACTATTAAACTAGCTCTCGCTCGCAATTTTGTTTGCGTGGAATTTTATCTAATTTCTTGTAATTCTTATAACTTAAAATCCGTTTTAAGGCCAATTAAATTTGTTGCTATAATCTTAATCAACTCTCAACCCCACATGGAAGGAAGGGATTTCAAACAACGCTCGCTAAAATGGTATTAATTTAGCAAATACGTAAAAGAAAAATAATCGAGTCCTGCATTTAATGATTACCATTATCATTAGTAGCGTTTTGAGGCCGCCCGGTGACCACGAGCTACAGGATTCGAAACATCGGGATTATGAAAAATTATTGCGGCCACCGAAGGCAAAATTATTTCTATAATGTTTTTACCAACAACCAAGTTGTCGTCGCTTGCTGCATCCCCTTTTAGAGGCATCATGTTTTACAAATATTACATAAAGCATTGAGGACGAATGAGACTTCCAAGAAGAAACGCCAATTAGCAGAAATGAGCACCGCACTGCAAATTGTAATTTATTTGGTATAAAAGCAACATTTGCTTTGCATCGCCATATTATTTTTCTAGGTAATAGTGTAGATTGCACCAAACGAGGTATCTTGCGTTTAGCCGAAACCCTGTCAAGTATTGACCGGCGAAATTGTGTAAAAATAATTATCTGCGCCTTGCCTTATAGAATGTCGAGTAAAGTAAATGAGAGGGTTTATTCTTACAACTCCATATTTTATAATCTTTCCTTGTACAGTAGTACGATTTCGTATTTTGATACGAATAAATTTATTACAAATTTTATTATGCCCTATAATAGAACTTATCTTCCGAGAAGATGTATTATTGATTGTGCTAACCTGTTAGCATATAATATTGAAGGCCCCGTCGTGTTTAATTCGGTGGATTTAAAGAAGATGCCGTCTGGTAATGTTCATAATTATACAAATGAATGTTTTAAATATTCTATGATGCCCTGCAATAGAACTTATGTTCGGAAAAGATATCTTATCGACTGTGCTAACCTGTTAGCATGTAATATTGTGGGACCCGTCTCGTCTAACACGGCGGATTTAGGGAGGGAGCCGTCTGGTGATGTCAATTTAAACTAACTCCTACGACAACGTGTGCACCGACCGGCTCCGTTCCTATACATTATAACTGCGATGCTAGTATGGGTAATAAAACCGATGATTTGTACTTAGTTCACCAGAATATTCAAGGGTTTACCAGTAAACAACTCGAAATTGATTTGTTCGTACAGCACTCAAACATTGACGTCCTTTGTATAACGGAACACTGGCTTAAAGGTCATGAATTTATGTTTAATTTCAATAAGCATAGTATAGTAAGTTCTTTTTTTTTAGGAAATCGTGCATTCGCGGCGGGTCATTAATCATGGTCAACAATAATATTAAAAGCAAGGAGCGTAGAGACATTGTTGACTTGTCTGTGGAACGCCATATTGAACTTTTTTGTGTGGAGCTTGAACAGTTTATAATCATATGCGTGTACAGGCCTCCATTGGCAAACTTTAACTTATTGAATCAGTGATAGATGAAGTTCTTACTAGTGTGTTCAGTAGTAATAAAAGTGTAATTGTGTGTGGTGATTTTAATATTAACTTACTTGAGTCATCATCCATGTCTGTGAGGTTACTTAGTACTTTTAAATGCTATAATCTAGTAAATTTATTTTGTGAACCTACGCGTATTACAGCGGCCAGTGCTACATGTATAGATAACATTTTCAGTAACAAGGATGCGATTAGTAAATCCATAATAAACTCCTTGAGTTCTGACCACTGCGGACAAAAGGCCTCTTTCAGTGGAAAAACTGAGGTTGTTCCACAAGACACCATGTGCAGACCAATATCAGAAAAGCGATTAGATTTATTTAGTCAGAATATAAAGAAACGATTTTGTTATCTTTCATATACCCAGGAAAACCCTAACCGTATGAGTATCGAGCTGTTTAACTGTATTAAAAGGGAATTTGATGCCTGTTTTATTCCGAGAAAGGTGAAAGGCAGGATCAAGGCGAAATTTAGCGACTGGGCTACGCCGGATATTCATGAGAAAAGACGCCAGCTCTATGATTTGTATGATTTGAGAAGTACTAATAAAAATCCGGAATTTCTAGAATATGTCAAGAACTTTTCCAAATCGTTCAAGGTGTGCCGCTGCTAAAGCTGATTTTTTGTCCAAAAATCCAAAATTCCAAGGACAAAGTTAAAACTGTATGGCAAGTAATCAATGACGAAACTGGGAAACGTAAGATCAAAGATCCACACTATAACCTTCGTATTGATAATACTTTAGTAAGTTCTGACCAGGAAGTAGCGGAGCATTTTGAGCAGTTTTTCTCTAATGTACCGGTAGAAACCACAAAGTCCCTTCAATCATCGCCTGACGTCGCTGAGGCAATATTGAAAACAAATTTAACGGAGTGTACAGAACTCTTCAAATTTTCTTATATTTCTCCGAACGCAGTCATTAAAACTTTTAGATCTCTAAATTTAAAAAGAACTGAAGATCTTTGGGGCCTATCAATTAAAGTACTACATTCCATTGTTGAATCGATTGCGCCACACTTAGCTGATATTTTTAACATGTGTGTTGAAACAGGAATATTTCCAGATATTATGAAGCACAGTAAAGTTATCCCCCTGTTTAAATCGGGATCGAGATTGGAACCAACCAATTTCAGACCAATTTCTATATTGCCGGCATTAAGCAAAGTTTTCGAGAAACTTATTCTAAATCAACTTCTGACACATTTCAACCGAAACAATTTGCTTGATAGAAATCAATTTGGTTTTACCAAAGGTTACTCGACCACTGATGCAGGTGCTGTCCTTCTTAATCACATATTTGCCGCCTGGGAAGCAAAACAAGATGCTGTTGGAATATTCTGCGATCTATCGAAGGCTTTTGACTGCGTTGATCACGAAAGTTTGAAGCGAAAACTATGCCATTACGGGATAAAAACTAGGGCCCTTGATCTTGTTTCATCTTATCTTTCGGACAGAACACAACGAGTGGTTATTAATGGAGCTCAATCACCCGGGTCCACTGTAGCACTTGGCGTACCTCAGGGCTCAATTCTTGGCCCGTTCCTGTTCTTGGTCTACATTAATGATCTACCTAAACACGTTAAAGATAAACATGACATAGTGCTGTTTGCAGACGACACATCGCTGGTTTTTAAAGTGGACAGAAAGGAAAATAGCTTCGATAGCATTAACAATGCGCTGTCCACAGTAGAGAGCTGGTTTACGGCAAATAACCTACTGTTGAACGCCAAGAAAACGAAGTGCATCAAATTTACTCTTCCCATCGTAAAGCAGATTAACACAACATAACATTGTAATAAACGGTGATTCAATGGAATTTGAAAATCAGACTGTTTTCCTGGGAGTCACCCTGGACTCGAAATTGCAATGGCATCCACAGATAGCCACCCTAGCAGGGAAACTTAGTTCGACAGCTTATGCAGTGAGGCGGATCAGCCATTTAACAAACTTTGAGACTGCCAGGCTGGTATACTTCAGTTACTTTCATAGTGTTATGTCGTATGGAATTCTGTTATGGGGTACAGCGGCTGATATTAAGACCATATTTGTGCTACAAAAGCGAGCTGTCCGCGGCATCTATAAAATGCGTGGTCGAGCATCTGTAAGAGGAAAATTTAAGGAAGCGCATATTCTTACTGTAGCATCTCAATACATAAGGCCTGTACCGAAAAGTTTTTTTACAAAGTTTGCATATTACTAAAATACTGGCTGGTAAATGTTTTTTTTTCTGTTTATAATATTCAGCTTGTGTCATATTGATGTATCAATTGACATTGTTAATTTTGGCTACGCATTGTTTTTATTAAAAATGCAAGACGAAAAAATAACTCGGAGAGAAAATGTTTTGCGAACGTATCTGGAAAATCCTGATTCATCTTTTGCGGCGGTCGGAAAGATGGTGAATGTAAGTCGTGCAACAGTGCGACATATAGTTAATCGATACTTCAATGAATACAGAATTCAAGACAAAGCTCGAAGTGGACGCCCGAAAGGTCCGTCAAGTAAAACTTTAGAAAAGAAAATAGTGACTGCTTATAAGAAAAATTGTAGTTTATCGGTGCGGGATGTGGCATAAAAAATTAAAACTAGTACATCTATGGTCCAGAGAACGAAAGTACGTCAAAATTTAAAGTCCTATAAAAAAGTAAAAGCCCCAAAACAGTCGATAAAACAAATCAATAGTTCCGTTACAAGATCAAGAAAATTGTACAAGCTGCTTTGCGATTTGAACGAAGCATGCGTTCTCATGGACGATGAGACGTATGTAAAAAAAGATTTTTCGACTTTACCTGGTGATCAATTCTTTACAACCGAATCTAAGGGCAATGTAAGCGATCAAAATAAATATATTTTTATGGAGAAGTTTGGAGAAAAATATTTAATATGGCAAGCAATATGTTCCTGCGGAAAACGCACTGGGTCATTTATCACGAAAGGTACCATAAATGCAGATATTTATGTCCAGAAATGTATAAAAGGTTATATTTTACCATTTATACGGCAGCATGAAGGGATGTGTTGTTTTGGCCCGATCTGGCTACTGCACACTATGCCCGAGCCACACAAGAGTGTCTGGCTTCAAATAACGTGCAATGTGTGGCCAAAAATATGAACCCCCCGAATTGCCCCCAGCTACGGCCCATCGAACGTTATTGGGCATTAGTAAAAGCAAAGCTGCGTAAGAACTGTTCACCAGCAACATCAGAGGCAGATTTTAAAAAGAAATGGAAAAAACACGCCAACAAAGTCACCGAAACCACTGTGCAAAACTTAATGGCAGGCTTGAAGAGAAAAATCCGCTTATTCAGCCGCAAAACTCTCAAAAAATAAAATGTATATATTTTTAATAAATAGACACTATCCATAATATAACTAAAATAAAACATCTTTGCTGGTTATTATAGTTTCATTAATATCATAAATATAGTATGTAAAAAAACATTTCGGTACAGGCCTTACTAGAAAACATAATGTATGTGCGAAAAAATATCCAGGAATTCAAGCTTAACAGCTTATCCACAGTGATATCCACAGCTTTAACACTAGAAACAAAAATCAGATTGCTGTGCCCGGCCACCGTCTCGCCAAGGTTCGTTCATCTTTCGCTGGAAACTGCAGTACACGCTTTTATAACAAAGTGCCTACCGGGGTAGTGAATTTGCCACTAAATAAATTCAAATCATATGTGAAACTATATCTACTAAGAAAAGAATACTATACTTTAAAAGAATTCATTGCAGATAAAGATGCCTTTAAGCCTGTAGCCTGATACTGTAGTACAATTATCAGAGTTAGACATTACAATTTTTTTTTTACTATATGGCTATTACCTACTAGCGTCCAGTATGTCTGACACGAGATATGTTGAACTCGTTTTTCCTTTTTTTTGTTGTAATGTTTTAATTCTAATTTAGTCTTCAGACACTTAGGGACATTATACATCCCTAATTATATCTAAACATATAAAAGAAGAAACTGACTGACTGACTGACTGACTGACTGACATATCAACGCACAGCCCAAACCGCTGGTCCTTGAGACTCCAAATTTGGCAAGTAGGTTCCTTATAAGGTGTAGGGGTGCACTAAGAAAGGATTTTTTAAAATTCACCCCGTAAGAGGGTGAAATGGTGGTCCAAAGTTTGTATGGAAAAAAATATATAGTTGACTTTTTTCACATGAAATTTCACAAGAGTATTTCTAACAATACATCATTAAACACGTGTTTGGGGTTTTGGAAAATTCAACCCCTACAAGGGGGAACTGTGATGACAAAGTTCAAAAATCCACATTCGTATTGTTTCTTCTATATATATCGGTCCGCTTATTAGGAAAACAGTGACAATTATAAAATACAACGTGTAGACGTGAAATACCAACCCCCCGTTGGGGGTGGGATGGGGTTGAAATCTCAAAATATCGATATGGGTATCGTTTCCATGATTTTTTGGGACACTAATTACGAAAATGGCATCGATTTTGTTGTAACAGACACACTGACTCTCATTGATCCACACGTGTTTTTTATGATAAAGGTGGCAAACGAGCGATTGCCTGAGAGGATTGCCTGGTGGTAAGTTATAACCTTCATGAGGGGTAAATGCCATAATGGCCACGCTTGGCATGCGGGTTGGCGATCGCACTGCTTCCACCGCACTTTAGGGATGTTGCGGGGGGTGGCCTCGGTGGTCTTGGTCGTAGTTTTAGGACATACCCGGGTCCAGTCCAGAGTGTGTTGTCAGTGATGACATATGGGGCTGAAACGTGGTCGCTTACTATAGGCCTCATAAGAAGGCTCAAAGTCACACAAAGAGCAATGGAAAGGGCTATGTTGGGAGTGTCCGTGCGTGATCGCATCTGGAATGATTTCATCCGCAGTAGAACCAAAGTTACCGATGTAGCCCTCCGGATCGCCAAACTTAAGTGGCAGTGACACATTGCGGGCAGAACCGATGGCCAATGGGGCGGAAAGGAAAAAAAAAATCTTGAGTGGCGACCACGAACTGGAAGACGCAGTGTAGGTAGGCCTTCCACAAGGTGGAGCGACGACCTGTTGAAGGTCGCGGGATGCCACTGGATGGGGAAAGCGCAGGACCGGTCGTTTTGGGTCGTTTTGGGGGAGGCCTATGTCCAGCAGTGGACGTCTTTCAGCTGACATTATGAAGCAATTACCGCCGGCTATGAGCACCCGCAACACTAAGGGAGTCACAAGCGCATTGCCGGCCTTTAAGATATAACCTACGCTTTTTTCTTGAAGGAATGAGGGTCGTATCGTCGTATGGTCACCCGAGCCATCTATCAGGAGCGTCGACAGATCTTTATATAGTCGGCGCGCTAGGGCCTCACGGCCCCAAAGTTTCGACGCTAAACGCCGCAAATATGTAGCTACTTCCCAGAGTGACAAACTTGCGGCGTTTGAAGTCTTCTTGCCGAGGTTGCCGTAGCACCAGCATTAGTTTTAGTGCTTAGAATATGGGACGGTGCCAGAGTACCTATCAACGCAGGTAGCGTCCCAAACTAGCGGCCGGCCCATACTCCAAGGCACCAGCGCCATCCCATCGGGCCTCTTGCCGTCGTCTCTGGCTAGACCGCTGGGCTCCAAAACTGCCGACAGTTTGGCGCTGACAAGGGCCCTTCCAACACTGCGGACACATGAGGCCGTGGTGGCCGAGACTGTCGCGGCATCGACACCATGACGCGGCATTGACATGGATGTTGATGGTTTGTTGGTGCCCCTAAACGTAAACTGGTTAATAAGCGCAAGGTGATATTATTAAAAAGAGTGCTAATATTGGAGGAAATGATCCTCTAAATGACCGCGGATCTGGACTTCGTTCGAGATGTCGACGCCAAGGAACTGATACTGGCTATATCTGTTAGGGGAGTGTTCTCAAAACGAGGTGATAGTGTTTTTTATAGTATTTTTCCTTATCTTTTTTTACTTTTAAACTATAAGAGTACTACTAGGCATTTATTTACGTTATTGTTTAAATTGTATATATGTAAGAATGTCGTTGTCGGAAAGGAATTGTGAAATATAAATCGCATGCGTGCCATGTTATTGGCGAGCAGTGGCGGCGCGTTTATACAAGCCGATTCCCGCCGGCTTGATTAACTTTACTGCAGTTCAACGGTTCTCCTTGGGCTCAAGAAGAAAAGGCTAAGACATATCGGCTCCGTCTTGCCTAAAAAAAAAATTGGCTCGCCGCCATTGTTAGCGAGATGTGTGGTACAGACGAGGTCCATAAATATCTTAACAATATTGGGCATTATTCAGTGGCTATAAGAAAAAAAAGTTTGCATAATCATATTTATGAAGTCGACTGTAGGTACCTATATAGATATAAGCACTGCCACATGTAATAATCGATGTGTTAAGCAAATTAATGCATTCATTTATACTATTGTGGTAGGGTTTGCTATTGAACTATAGAACGCGGTTCTTGTGCCATCTCGATCATCGTCAGTTTACCGAGGCGAGTGCAGGCGGCGCACTGGAGGAGGTGTCACCGGGAAACTTACTGTACTGGTAACAAGTACATTCAAGGTGCTGCACGAAGGTGGTTGCTTGCTAGCTTTTTATATGTATTCCAAGAGTGCATATAATTTTAATGATTATAAAGTCTACAACTTCTACAAGGTCATTTTTCGAGTGAATTGCAAGATGAAACAGTGGGAATGCGTAGAATGAGTTCGCCATACTGCCTCTAAACTACGTACTTACCATCACTTCCCAGCTGTTTTGCCACTGTGATATATTTACTACATCAAGCACGTACGGTGTGCATATACCTTATTATATAAAACATACGGGTCTAACAGAGAACCTCTTTTTTGGAGAGTGTTAAAAATTACGTTTACTACGCGAGCGAAGTCGCGGGCAAAAGCTAGTTAAATATAAACTTAAGTAACAGTTTGTAATGGACCAGCACAGAATGTTGCTTCTCACCATGATACATGTCACTAGTTTTGTTAATTAATAGAGCCTGCCAGCCTGAACATGTCATGCTCACTTAAAAGTCTTTGCTTACGGTGACGTTGTTGATCGGGTCGCCACTTTCCCGAAGAAAGGTTGAGGGAGGCGATGGCTGAGATACGCGTCGTACTCGTGAACGGGTGCTGTTTGTGGAGACCGGTCTGTTTTGGCTATATGGGGCTATAATTTCCTTCTAATTGTATTTTCTTTTGCTTATAATATTTAGTGTGATACACTTCATTCGGTGCTAGTTTATTAAAAAAAAATGTTTTAAATAATATATTATGTAGATCTAGACACCGGAGACCTTTACATCTCTAAGGTTAATTTGTAATAAGTATATTTTATATTTTTGTCAATTGGGAACAAAAATAACTATAAAAAAATCGATATGTATTTTAAAGTTTTGATGATAAATTATTATAATTTAGAAATTAGAGTGTAGGACACAGTTCAGATAAGAAAGCATACCAAACGTCATGTTAATTTAATTCTAAGCAGTCATATTTGGACTTGTAGGTAATTTTCTTTTCTATATATATTTTTTGTGGTATTTAATTACTGAAATTGTTTGATAATATGTTTTCTTACAGAGTTACGCATGTATGTTTAAGATTTTTTTGTATACTGTTTTGAAAAAATAAGTCCCGCCGAGTTTCTTGCCGGTCATAAAAGTCAAAATACTTCTCGGGTCAGAGGTGTAGGGTTAGAACCGGTGTAATTTTTATTTTTCTCTTTTACTTTTTGTATACTCGACGTGTAAAAGTGCCCTTGTGGCCTACTTACTGAATAAACGTTTGAGTTTGAGTTTGAGTTTGAAACAAAGCGGAGCGGGCGCGGTGGGAAACATATAAGACAGAAAAGCACATGACCTTTTTTGTTTTTGACGGTCTTTTCAAACCTCAAAGTAATTTGTAGCCAAAATCAGACGAACCGCACAAGTCAGTACAGTCAGTAACAAGTGGCTGAGCGGGTGAACTGTTGAAAATGACCTACATTATTTTCTTGACAATAGAGATGTGTTGCCCTCATTTTGGACACCTCAACCGCTTAGCCACTTATGCTGCTGACTGTACAAAGTGATTATTATTTAATCAATGAATTGACTGCTATTTCATTCCCTGTGATTCCATGACCGAGTAATGGCTTTGAAGGTAGTCTGGGGAAAATCTAGGTTACTTCCGCACCAGACTTGATTTGAGTTGAGGAATCTGAGTGGTTCTCAACCAAATCTGAAGGGCCGAGTAATGACGACGTCCATCGTGTGTCTGTGATCCTACGATCAAAGAGACACATACTGCAGCAGAAGCTTGAGAGGTGTCGGACAATGGATAAGGAAAATAATGATTAATGAAAAGACTGCACTCTTACTAGTGTTAGATTTTTTGTCATCGATTAATTAAAAATTTCAAAAGAAACGCATTTAATCTTATTAATTCTGAATCCCTCAAAACTGTTCACAGTTTGACTGTGGGATCCATTAAGGTGGAAACCCACTATACCGTATCATACTATAACCGTGCTATGAACGTGTCAGACAAAAACATATTCTTTGTATTACAAAGTATGAGGCCATGCCCACTAGCCCGTTCCGTCACCAACCATACCCGTCGCGTGCCATGCACGGACCGTCAAATATCGTCGGCGAGGATATTTTGCCGGTGTCGAAACGCTCCGGGCATGGCACGCAACGGTGCTAGAACGGTAGAATAATAATAGATTTATTTGGGCTAATGAGTTGTAAATCGTTAAAATCAGTGCCAAAATAAAAGAAGTTGATTATTTAACATCATTTCACTGTTTCATCCTATGCATGTAAAACCTAAGTCAAATTATAGTAGTTTGTGTCACAGGGGAGCAAAATGAGATATTTCACTACACCTGTAACACCATTATTATTAAAATATTTAGCAATTTACTTACCGCAAACACACTGCTAGCTTTTCTCTCGATGTAAGACTTTCTCTAAATGTGGTGTTTCTTCTTGTGATGATATGCTCAATTTTTTTTAATAATTAATTAAATTGAAATTGCGTCATACGAAAGTAGTTATAAAATTTTTCTTCGTCATTCACTAGGTGTTTAAATAAAGTCCAATATTCTCCTTCGACTTTTCTTTTTTTCAAAGAGGCGTGAACCCAGTATCGTCGTGGTCCTCTGTTGTTTTCTTGATCTTCCAAGTCTAAGATAAGGGCTATAATTACTAACTCCCTCATGCTAAATTTTCTAATAGGCATTGTAAAAGTAGGTAAATATAGGAATTCCTTGTCGAAAGTATTCAATTGCTCTTCCAGATAGTTTGACTCACACGAAAACACAGACGAAACTACATAGAATTGTAAAGCCGGGGAAGAACTCTTATGCTACGGGGATGATACGCGGACACTACGGTCACTAAACTCGCTTATATGCTAAGGGGATGCTACGCGGACACTACGGTCACTAAACTCGTTATGCACGGATATGAAATGGTGTTGGCACGCTGTAGTGGGTATAGTGGTCCGGGTCGCGTTTCATTCCGTGCCTGATACGTTCATATTACGGTCATGGCATGATACGGTATAATGGGTTTCCACCTTTAAAATAACGTCGTGCCAAGATCATTGTGAGCAGCTCGCCCGCTTACCTACTTCTGCTGGTGGCGGCTGTAGCTCCGTAGGTAGGGATATAAAAATAAAAATGCACATTGTGTAAACATAGTCGTAAGCTGTTTATTCCGGAAATGTTGTACAGTCCGCAGCAAAGGTTGCTAAGCGGGTGAGATGTTCAAATCAACTTGATACGACTTTATTGTTAAGATAATAAGAGCGTGTCAAGATAATTCTGAATACCTGGCTACTTCTGACTGTACGACTTACAAACGTTATATTTATATCAACTCGACATTTTAATATCATTCAAAATTTTTAATTTTAGGTACGAGTATAATAATGACTTATTATTATTAAGTATAAAAGTATTGACCTAAAAGAGTGATGTTATATGTACAGATTGCATACAAAATTGTTATAAGAATTAGATAAAAATTGCATACATTCGAATATGTGCACCAGTATCACAATGGTGCTGCACTGACATCGCAAACATCGTTATTTCGTAAAAAAACTGTCGGTTATTTGTGAAACAGCCTTAACAAATAGTGTTCCTAACTGTTCGTTTCTTAATGGTTAGGATAATAAACTGCTGCCATGCTCAGTGCAAGGTTGAGGAGTCAACATCGTGCACGTAGGCGAGGGAAGGGTCCCACTAGATCGATGCGTTGCATTCCGTTGCGTTTTCGGTTGTGTGTCCAGGACGGAGGCATTCAATTCTGGCTGGCGGCCGACGCGACGCAATGCAAGCAACAGTGGTATCTGGATCTTATAAAACTTAAGGACAGGCTTGCGTCGCGAAACTCTCGAAACAGTAAGTGCGAATAAAGGGGTCTAGTTTGTAACAGTTGCGACTCAATCGGTAAATGGCATGAGAAGAATTTAATAAGGGTAAATACCCTTCTTTGACTAGTTGGAAAGCCGTCACGGTTAACTTTGTTACTAAACTGTTCTATACACTTGCAAGAATATTTTGAGTTGTTTGCAATGTACAATAAAATGCTCTTTGATTGACATACCTAACATAAGATATAATGAGCGAAACTCAGAGTTTCCAAATTTATTAGGTGACTCCTCCTGGCTGACAGTAGACTCCAACAGCAACAACAAATCAAATATTATTAAAATACCCATATGACAAGGAGAGGCTAAAACCAAAAACTAGTATAGGACTAGTTTCCAGGAATTTGCTGTACACTCGTGGGAGCAAACGAACACCTTCGAATAGTGTTATCACTGGATCAGTACAGTTGGCAGCTGTTCATGGATGGAGGAATGGAGGTCAGAAAATGTGCTAGTCTAGTAGGCAGCGCTATGGGTTCGGCACATTGTAGCATCCGAAAACAATTACAGGTTTTTAGTTTCTGTGAAGGTAATTTAATTATTTTTTCCCAGAAGTTACATGGTACGTATATAAATAGGCTTTATTAAATCCAAAAATATACAGTTTTGAATGTTTTTCATACGTTCATAAGATAATTATTATAATGTTATAGGTCCTTTAGAGTTATTTTAGTTATAAGGACGTGCTGAAGACTATCCTTACGATGCGTGCCATTTAAATGACGTATTTAATAAATGAAAACGTATAAGCGATCCTTTTACACAGGTACATACAGCATCAGTAGGATATGAAACAGGCACAAGATAAAAAACAGACAGATTTTTGTGTGTTTATCAATTGAAATTCGAAAGAAATTTTTAAACGCGAACTGTAGAAAATACCTAAATGAGGTTTTTTCTACGCTTGAAAGCTTTGAAGTCTTTCATACCCTAGGTACTATTAATACTGACTGTACCTACAGTTTTTAAATTGATTTATTGCATATCTCATAAATAAACTTTTAACAAAAAATAAACCCGACTTCAAATAGGTACTAAAAAGCAACAAATAATTGTTTTCTTTGTCACTTGATAAGTACTTTTGGACTATTTAGAACAAATCAATTTCTTAGGACAATTATATACAATTATTTTTGGTTTTGGAGTCGGTGCCAGCCACTTTTTTCGTTTCCGAAGCCTTCGGCAGCCGTGAATAAATTGATATCTGAAGCGCTACCGCGTAAAACCAAATTCGACAGGTGGTACTTATTGAACATAAATGCTTGATCTGTTGCCGAAAAATTTAATTCGTTATACGTTTTTATTGCATTTTTTAAGAGTCCCGAATGACGTAGTTCGGAGATAATGCACTTAAAAATAACATGCAACCGAATTAATGTGCCCCATCCTATTTAAAGTTGGTTAAAAATATGTGCATGGTTACCAAAGTGCATCTCATGACGATTCCTTTAAGCCCAAAAAGGACCCCGCTACACTATTTAATCATGGAGTTCCGTTGCCTACTTTCTGGCTACAATCATCAGATGAGGTTACTGGTAATATTTCATCAGTAATCCCTAAATTAACTTCGTCATAGTCACTTACGAGTAAGTATCTCAATCTAAATATCTCACCGCCACCGAGGAAACACTAGGAATTTTGTAGGACCACCTGTGGTCTACTTCATTAGTTTTCACCACCAAATTCTATTTTCTATATTCTATTGTTTGACTTGTAAGCAACCTTGTAGTATATGCAGTCATACTACGAAAGAATTTACCAGATTCGTTCATAAATGACGGAGTTCTAAGGTTGTTACGCAAAAATGAACATATAATCGAATTGACAATCTCCTCCTTTTTTAAAGTCGGTTAAAACATTTGTTAGGGTTATAAGACTGCATCTCATGACAAGTCCATTAAGTCCAAACACACTTTTTTATCTCTGTGTTCCGTTGCCTACCTCCCGGGTCCAACCACTAGATCAAGTTAATGGTAACATTTCGTCAGAAATATTCAATTTGACTTCATCATAGTCACTTTAGTATCTCAATCTAAATATCTCACCGCCACCCAGGAAACACAAGGAGTTTTGTATGACCGCCTATGGACTTCTTCATCAGTTCTTCTTCACAAAATACTATTTTCTGAATACAAATGCTTGACTTGTCACCGAATATACTAAAATCGTTTCACATGCACCTATACATTTTGAAGAGTTCTCTTAATTCCGCATGGATCCCATCATCAGATCTGAATTCTGATAACAATGGGACCAACTTTGAAGTAGATGCTTTCAAACAACGAAAAAATTTTTGAAATCGGTCCATAAATGACGGAGTTCTGAAATAACACACATAAAAAAAAAACAACATGCCAACCGAATTGATAACTTCCTCCTTTTTTTGAAGTCGGTTAAAAAATATAATGACCACTAATAGAATATGTACAAAAACAGGATTCAAAATAAAGACATAGACAAAACAGTAAAACAGTATAAAACCTCGTCGACAATTATCAAACCGCGTTTAGAAAGGGATTGAGCTCATACGTCATTAGCTCATACCTATTGAATTAATACATGAAATGACATTGTCAGTGGTAGAGTGTGCAGATAAATTAAATTGTTATTTTATTACGAAGGAGTTCTAAAGCATGTAAAAAATATCAAATTATTTTATTTCAATACTGAAAATAATTACTTTTAGAAAAACCATAAAAAATATTTTGCCATATCACCATCATCATCACAGTTGTCTGTATCATCACCTGTATGACAAAATAAATGGTTATAGAATGGCTATCAATGTTTAAAGAAGAGTCTTCGTGTTATAATTTTCTATTATAACACGAAGAACATTTTATATATATTTTTTTAGTACATACTAACATATTTCACTAAAGACAATAATTTCCGTTTAATACTTTACCGCGATTCATAATTATAATTTAATACACACATATTTTTTAAACTTTGCAATGGATGTAAACAAGTGACAGGTTTGTCAGATATGATAATTAATATTTATTTTGTAAAACAAATGACAACATTTTCCGAGACTAAAGTGTGAATGAGAATATGCAAAGCATACTTACTCTGTAAATCTTTTGATCCTGCTATCAATAGGTGCCTGCATTTATGAAGATGTCAAAGATTGACTTATGATTATATTTAATCATTTATAAGTACTGTTGTGCTCACGGCACTCTCGAATCCCTTTCTAAGCGCGGTTTGATAATAATGTTGCCGGACAGTCTGACGACACATCTTCAGATGACGACCAGTGAAGTGGCAGGGGTGCAACAGTTCTCTTTGACGAAGCACCTTAAAGCTACTCTTATTTCTTGTATTGTTGTTCGCTCTTGTATTAAATTACATAGATACATTTTTCGACACGCGATGTACCCACTACCCACCGCCATACCACCATCACCATAATATTATATCCATACTAATATTATAAATGCGAAAATGTGTCTGTTAGTATGTCCATCTTTCACGCCTTTTTAAGTGGAAGTAGTTGAATGGATGGAGAGTGAAATAGGCTACTTTTTCCAGCGGGAAAACATCTTATTCCCACGGGAAGACTCAATATGTTACATTTTGCTCTAACCATGCGGGCGAAGCCGCGGGCATCATCTAGACGTACATAAAAGCTGTACAACAAGTTGTGTGATATAATTAAAACATTTTTTATTTTACAGTACACTAGATTTTCCTTGCGACTTCGTCGTCCAGCCATCGTATTTAAGGTATGTTTGCGGGATAAAAAAATACCCTATGTCCTTTCTCGTGTTTAAACTCTCTCCATACCAAATTTCTTCCCAATCGGTTCAGCGGTGTAAGCGTGAAGAAGTAACAGACGATACAGACAGCCATAATAGCACTGCTACCTTTCAGGTATGTAGTGTTGTGTTCCTGATGGTGAGTAAGGTTCCCAGAGCTCCAACCCCCTGGTGTTGCGGGTGCCAATGGGCGACGGTAATTGCTTACCACCAGGCAATCCGTCAGCTCGTTTGCCGCCTATGTCATGAAAAAAAAGACAGAGTTACTTTCGCATTTATAATATTTATAGAATGTTTATAGTATTATTATATAATGTGAATGAAAAAAGCGTACTTTTTTATTACATAGGAAAAATACAAAATAATAAAGGCCCGTTATGTTCACGTTCTGTTAATATTTGTTCCAAGCAGTAAAGTTTGATGACGACTGATTCTCTGTTTACCGAGTTTCTAAACCTAAAAATAAACCCGGCCACGAGCGAGTCGGGCCACGCTCAGTGTAGGGTTCCGTAGTTTTCCGTCCGTGACAGTAAGTGTTCCCACTTAAGAGTTAAAAAAATACCTATTCAACAATATATCACACGTTAAGATTAGAATGAAGAAAAAAATCACTCCCCACGTTACGTATAGGGGGTAGGTACCCTAATAAAACATTTTTTTCTACTTTGTCGGCGTGATTGATATACATATTAGTATCAAATTTCAGCTTTCTAGTGCTAACGATCACTGAGATTATCCGCGGACGGACGGACGGACGGGCGGACAGACATGGCGAAACTATAAGGGTTCCTAGTTGACTACGGAACCCTAAAAACGGACTAATAAAGAAATTCCAGAAAAAAGAAAATTAACAGAAGTCTATAAAAGTTCCTAACAATACTTAATTGATTCGATACTTTTGTGTGAGGAAACGTGAGCACGAATCCTATGAAAGTACTTTATAATGTTTCGATACTTTTTCGATTATATTATTTCGATACTTTTTTGTTGGGCACGCACGTGTCGAGACCTGAGACCATTTCGCTAAAAATATATTAAGTATTCTGCTCGTAACTTTCGTTTATATGTCGGGTTAGGCTTGATAAAGTTACTTTTGTTGTGCTTTTATCATGTTCTAGTAGCTTTGTTCTTTTCCAGCGGTTTAACCAGAGACGACGGCAAGAGGCCCGGTGGGATGACGCTGGTGCCTTGGAGTATGGGCCGGCCGCTAGTTTGGGACGCTACCTGCGTTGATACTCTGGCACCGTCCCATATTCCAAGCACTAAAACTAATGCTGGTGCTACGGCAACCTCGGCAGAAGACTTCAAACGCCGCAAATATGTCGCTCTGGGAAGTAGCTACATACTTGCGGCGTTTGGCGTCGAACCTTTGGGGCCATGGAGTCCAAGCAGGCAAGCACGCGCCGACTATATAAAGATCTGTCGGCGCGTCTGATAGAGGCCTCGGGTGACCAGAGAGCTGGCTACTATTTTGCACAGCGGATAGCCATCGCTATCTAGCGTGGGAATACAGCCAGCCTTCTGGGCACCTTGCCCGTTGGTAGCGATTTGGGCCAAGTTTTTTATCTCTAATTTTGTTTAAGTAGGTTAGGTTGTTAGGGTTTTTATTTTCTTTATAATTATTTATTTAAAAACCCACACAAATATAAGATAAAAACATGATAAAGATACTAACTAAAAACTTAACTATAAATAAAAAATTTGACCTAGGTCCTGGTCATTAGGTAGGGTGCCCAGAAGGCTGGCCGCGTTTCCGCGCTGGATAGCAATGCTAATCCGTTGGGCGAAATAGTGGCCAGCCCTCTGGTCACCAGAAACCTCTATAAGACGCGCCGATATCTCCTTGTAGAGTCGGCGTGCACTTGGGCCCCACGGCCCCATGGTTTCAACCCCAAACGCCGCAAATATGTAACTACTGCCCAGTGCGACATACTTGCGACGCTTGTGGTTCTCAGCTGAGGATGCAGCCGCACCAGCATCAATTTTTGTGCCCGAAATATGGGACGGCGCCAGAGTATCTACACAAGTAGCGTCCCATACGAGGGGCCGTCCCATACTCCAAGGCACCAATGTCATTCCGTCGGGCCTCTTGCCGTCGTCTCTGGTTAGACCATTGAATTTTCTTTATTATGTTTTAATACTTAATTGTAATTATTAAATAAATAAAAAACTAGTCCAGTGCATAAAGAAAAACCGATGATCATTTGACCGACAAACAAGAATGGCCCAAACCAGTAAAATTAGCGTAACCTGGACATAATTCAATAACTCGTTGTTTTTATTATTTTATTGGATATTCATATTAAGTATTCAATATAAATTAGATATATTCAGTAAAAAATCCGGGGTCGTAACTGTATTTTTAAAAAATCGAGGGATATCGTACGCTACCTAACTTTTTCCTAAAAGCAAAAAAGATAACCAAATACCTTGTTAGTATAAGTTTGAATAGCCTTTAAATGCTATCAGTTAATAACATAAACTTTTCACAAAAAATAAACCCGACTTCAAATATGTACTAAAAAGCAACAAATAATTGTTTTCTTTATTACTTGATAAGTACTTTTGGACTGTTTAGAACAAATAAATTTCTTAAGACAATTATATTATATAATTATTTTTGGTTTTGGTGTCGGTGCCAGCCACGCTAATCAACATACAATTGAAACTCCGTTTTTTTTTACACTGCTGCACGTGCATGTCAGCTGTTTTGATTTTGATTTGTTGACAAAATGAACTAAGAAAAAATATAGTACACATATATAGTACAGGGTGAATTTTAAATCGTGAATCGTAACCACGTTTACCGGTAAAGCTACTTAAGGCTAATACAGAGCACTAGTGTTAATTACAATTAAGGACCCGCTTAATTAATTGTGAACAAAAACAGAAAGTGCGTCCCCACTTGTCATCCGCCTTGGTCACCCTACACAAGTCACGTGACTTGCAACGCAATGTTTATCTAAGTGCAAAGGTTATCTTATCAATCTTATTATGCAATAAATGCATAGTGAAATTTGTTAATTAAACACTCAAAATCATCCTATAAGTTTACTCGTACTCACATAAAAAAGAAACAGATATTGCAACAAAAAAAAATATTTATTTACACATATTTTAATAAATGTTCGAAATGCTGGCCCTGGACTTCCAAACACAAATTTGCTCGTCGCCTGAGATTGTTCTTTACTCTTCTTAACACAAAAACGTCGGCTTTTATTGCCTCAACAGCTCTTACGATTTTTTGACGCAGTTCCGCTACGGTTTCAGACGGTTGTTCATAAGTGGTACGGATGCAGTCCTGACGCATTAACCAGTTGCCAAACGTAACGTTGACTTACGTGAAAACACGTGCAGCAGCTAGTACTCGCTTGAGGATTACGATTAAAAAATAATCGTATGTTTCTGTACAGCCTATCAGGAAGAAGTCGTGGTCGACCGCGAGCCTGAGCGTGCACAGGCACAGTAAATTGGCCATACTCTCGTAGGTTTTGCACCATCCTCATAATTAAATTTTGTCTCGGTACCGGCGACTCAGGATACCTTCTTCCGAATAGTTCTTGCGGTTGCCCAATTCTGCCAGTCTGAGCGTACCAAGATACCATATCAAACCTTTGTATGTTCGTGTACGGATACGGTGGAAGCATTTTAATACCATTAATTGTAATAAAACTTTATTTTATGAGTAAATACGATTTAAATACTTATGTTGACAATGTCGGGGATGTTGACATAATTGACAATACGTGTCAAAATTCTATCCAGCCATCTTCAATATTAGGAGGTTGGATATCTAATGTTGAAATTTTTATGACAAGTACGAAACATGAATGTAGGGTGACTAAGAGATCTAAAAAAATAGGACAAATCCAATTAAAATTTGATAAAATAAAAACGTACTTAATTTAGGTTTAATAGCATTGTAAGTTATTGTTAACTATGTATAGAGTTAAAAAAAATTATAACGATTCACGATTTAAAATTCACCCTGTATATATATATATATATATATATATACTAGCTTTTGCCCGCGGCTTCGCTCGCGTAGTAAACGTAATTTTTAACAGTCTCCAAAAAAGAGGATCTTTGTTAGAGCCGTTTGTTTTATATATGCACACCGTACGTGCTTGATGTAGTAAATATATCACAGAGGCAAAACAGCTGGGAAGTGATGGTAAGTACGTAGTTTAGAGGCAGTATGGCGAACTCATTCTACGCTTTTCCACTGTTTCATCTTGCAATTCATTCGAAAAATGACCTTGTAGAAGTTGTAGACTTTATAATCATTAAAATTATATGCACTCTTGGAATACATATAAAAAGCAAGCAAGCAACCACCTTCGTGCAGCACCTTGAATGTACTTGTTACCAGTACAGTAAGTTTCCCGGTGACACCTCCTCCAGTGCGCCGCCTGCACTCGCCTCGGTAAACTGACGATGATCGAGATGGCACAAGAACCGCGTTCTATAGTTCAATAGCAAACCCTACCACAATAGTATAAATGAATGCATTAATTTGCTTAACACATCGATTATTACATGTGGCAGTTCTTATATCTATATAGGTACCTACAGTCGACTTCATAAATATGCTTATGCAAACTTTTTTTTCTTATAGCCATTGAATAATGCTCAATATTGTTTAGATATTTATGGACCTCGTCTGTACCACACATCTCGCCAACAGTGGCGGCGCGCCAATTTTTTTCTTAGGCAAGACGGAGCCGATATGTCTTAGCCTTTTCTTCTTGAGCCCAAGAAAAAACCGTTGAACTGCAGTAAAGTTAATCAAGCCGACGGGAATCGGCTTGTATAAACGCACCGCCACTGCTCGACAATAACATGGCACGCGTGCGATTTATATTTCACAATTCCTTTCCAACAACGACATTCTTACATATATTAAATTTAAACAATAACGTAATTAAATGCCTAGTAGTACTCTTATAGTTTAAAAGTAAAAAATGATGAAGAAAAAATACTATAAAAAATACTATCACCTCGTTTTGAGAACACTCCCCTAACAGATACAGCCAGTATCGGTTCCTTGGCGTCGACATCTCGAACGAAGTCCAGATCCGCGGTCATTTAGAGGATCATTTCCTCCAATATTGGCACTCTTTTAAATAATATCACCTTCCGCTTATTAGCCAGTTTACGTTTAAGGGCACCAACAAACCATCCACATCCATGTCAATGCCGCATCATGGTGTCGATGCCGCGACAGTCTGGGCCACCACGGCCCGAGGATCGAGGATCTGTCGTCGCGCCTGATAGATGGCTCAGGTGACCAGAGGGCTGGCTACTATTTTGCACAGCGAATAACCATTTGTGTTTAAATTTGGACGCATCCCGAAATCTTAAAAAAACGTTCCTGCAATACGGCCACAACTCTAAATACTTGTCTTTCGGGCCTTGTGTCTTAAAAAATATATATTTATTTTCAAAAATGGCGAGGTCATAAGAAGGTTTATATCATTCCGAGTAAAGAAAGCTAAATTTTAAATTCAAAGTCCTAAAACTATACTCTCAAAACTTTCTCAAAACTTCTCGAAAAAATGGTTTTTTAAGATGTGGCAGTGTAGCAGGCACACGGCGAATAAGTTCCGAAAAACTCATTGGTACGAGCCGGGGTTTAAACTAGCAACCTCCAGATTGCAAGTCGCACGCTCTTACCGCTAGGCTACTAGCGCTCTGTTTTCTTGAAAGACTTATTATCATATAACTTTGGACTTTTTTAACCTCCCTTAGGCTCTACCGCGAAAATCAATGTTCAAAAATGTACTCTATAGCCATCTCTAGCTGTAGGCGGTGCCCTCATGTACCACGGTTGCATAAAATACCTACTATTGAATTATTCACAAAGTTAACCGAATTGAATTACCTATTTCACACGGAATGGTAATGAAGTACGCGATACAGTAATGGTAATGGATATTTTGGGAATGAAAAGTCAAAGTTAATAATAGATGGTTGAGTAAAAAATCACACGCAATTTTTTTATAATGTAATTTATAATCCGTAATCAATATAAATCCTGTAATCAGCTATATAGAACTCGATATTAAAAAGGAAACACTAAATAGTGTTATATTATTTTATTATCAATTAATATTAACTTGTCTTGGCCTTTATTGGAAACTTATTAATAGAGAGAGGCTCGTCTATACTAGTCGTCTCTCTATTAATAAGTTTCCAAACTTATTTCGCTCTTCTCCCCCCAACTGTGGTGACCCACCACAGGCCACCCCGGCTGCCCTACGCAGAAATCAAGTATCTCAAAATTTCCCAAAAAATGTTTTTTTATATGATTCGATTCACTATTTCAAAAGACATCTTATAATCAATTTTTTTCTTCTTTAAAATGTACAATTTTCAAAATACAGAACTTTAAAAAATTCAAGTATCTTTTTTTAATGGGATATTCTACGCTAAAGTCAAGTATGTACCATATTTCTATCTTGAAATCGAGTATCTTGCTATAGATACTTGCAATTCATATAAATTGCAAAGTTACTTGACTTCACCGTAGAAATATTGATATAGATTGCGAAGTTACTTGACTTCAGCGTAAAATTAACATTTTATTACGATGTCAAAACCTTGTAGTTATATTTCTTTGGGTTTCGGGTAGAAAATGTCTGTGACATTTATTAACTAAGTACCAGTTTAATTCAAGTAATGAAAAGCTGTTTGTCTGTTTTCTCATATGTTCATCAGTCATAGATCGTATACAAACGTCAATAAAAAAGTTAAGTGCTAACTATCTCATAACTGAAGTGTTTCCCTGAATGAATATTATTTTTACCCAATTTGGTTATTTAATTCATTTATCATAAAGAGAATTAAAGAACATTGCAATAATTTAAATGCTCGCCATAGGGCAAAACAGATCGTTTCTATGTGTTTAGAAAATAATAACAAAGGGTAAGTAGCTCCTAACTATAGGTAGGTACCTATCTTTTAATTTTATTTGGCATAGCTGCTATGTTCATTGCTGCAATTAACGGTACCTAATTTTATATCGAAATGAGCTTAATATGGTTATTTCTTTTAAAATTCGCTTGAATTTAGAACTTTACTTAGTTATATACCGTTAATATTAATATTTTCTGAACTTTTTTGGTCTACTTAATTTGTATAGCTATTTATAAATAGTAGTTATATGTTACATGTTTTTGTAACTTTTTATTAGAAATTTCACTTGAAATTTAGATAAGACTCCCATATGTACTCTCTAACAGTTGGTTAAAACTTTCGCCATAACTTAAGTAAAGTATTTTAAAGAGTAATGTATTATACAATACAGATATTTGAATAAGGTTTATATGTATAATTCTTTTATTAATGTCAAAAGTCTTTTCATATTTTCTATCAAAATTCTTTGAATAGGAAATAAATTTCTAGGTGTTCTGTACTGTGTTCATAACATATTGTATGATGATTAGTTGATTAAATTAAATAAAATTTAAATATAAATTTCATTTTTTAATTCTGTGTCTTCGAGTATTTAGGTATTTATTAATATTGTGCATTCCACGGCATATCACGTTCAGAGTTCTTTTTTATTATTTAAGTAGTTTCCTAAAATTTAAGTAATTTATGTAAGTTTGATAAGACTTTTTGATTTCTTTTCACAGGAAAAAACTCTTAAAGATATTAATTTTAAATCAACTTGCATTCAAACAGAACAGGTGCTTCTCTCCCTCTCCATACTTCAATATAGCATTTATATTGAAAAATAATGTACACAAGTATGACATACACTACATTTATTAGGCATCTGAATATCAGTCAAATACAATGAAGTATAAATCAGGCTTGTGTATATAAAGTCATCAAGAATAAGCCTAAAACTAAATGCAAACAACTAAAGATACTTGTTTTTATGTAGAAAACCTTTAAAATTATCGTATTGCATTTTAGGCAGAAACTTGTTTTTGCATTTTAAAATGATTGTGAACATAATTTTGAAAAAATAATTACAGAACACTGTAGACAATATCCCGCATAATAAAACACGACTATTTTGAATGCTATCATTTAATTAGTAAGCCTGTAATAGGTAAAAGTCTAATAAAATGTTTTTTTCGCTCTACTGTAAAATTTGTCAAAACACAGATACTTGATTTCTGCTTAGGACAGCCGACCCGGCAGTGGACTATAAAAGTCGTAATCCCAAAATGGTTCGTCATTGGCGTCTCGTCCCCGCCGTGATAAGTCGTGGTAACAAGAGTGCGATTTTGTTTTAATCAATCGTTGAAAATTTCTACGAGACCGCTTCAAGTGTAATAGGTTAAAGTTTAGAATCAGTGTTTGTCATCTGCCAATACATCTAATGGTTATTTGTGACAACTTATTCACGTAAGTAATTGTTATTTATTTTTTTATACAAGACTGACCAGCGTTTGACCTCAGTCGCACCTGATGGTAAGTGACGACGAGGTCGAAGGTGTAGCACGCTGGTTCAGTAACAGCCAATTCACTCTTGCCTTGAAAAGACTTAAATTATATTATAAATTATTTGATACTTGATTTATTACTGATACGAGTATATTGTTCCGTTGCGCAAATAATTTCGAGTCAGTATAATACAGGACTGGACATATTAAATCATACACTTGTCATATATATAATATGAACATAACCGATTATAATTAATTAATTTGGAACATGTCCAAACTTTTTTACTTGTAAAAAGATTGTTTAATTTCTGATCTTCTAACATTACGAAAAGTAAATAATGCATTGTCATTCTAATATTTTTATCCATGTTTTTTTCTAAAGACGACTACATTTGTTAATTGGCTTAGACAGTTGAGGTCAAAAATACCTTTACAGTTGAACACATTTTATTTTGGTAACCCTGAGCGTAATGATAGGTTCCAAGTGTTAACGCCCGCCCGTCCCAAGACTAAACAATTTTGATACCGTGTGACACATCCTGCTTTTCTCATCACCTACATATAATGAAAATAAATGGCAGTATATAAGCATTCTGGAAAGCAGGAGCCAAGTTAAAAAGGTTCCTTTTGGCGGTGAATAAACACGCCTGTGGTTTTGAGGGTGTCAAATGTGCCAAAAAATGCCGTACGACGTGCCGTATTTTATGATGCAGATTGAAAGGGTTGCTGATAGGGTTGATATTTGTTAATATTGTCTTCGGTTGCCGCGATAATTACCCATGAAATAAAACAACTAAAACGGATTAAATCTTATCGGGATGAAGTTTAAATTAGTATACGCGATTTAATCCGTTTTAGTTGTTTTATTTCATTGATATTTGTTACTTAGAGAAAAATGAACCTTATCAGTAACCCATTCAATCTGCATCATATAATACACGTCATTTTTAGTCACATTTGACAGGTTCGATTCCCGACTGCGGCAAACGATTTTCATAAATCCATAAATGCAGAACTTAGTGCTATTTAAATAAATAAAGAAATATTTCGGGACAATCAACTTACACAAATCGACCTAGTCCTACGGTAAGCTCAGTAAGGCTTGTGTTGTAGGTACTAGACGACGATATATGTATATACTAGATAGATACATATAAATACATAGAAAACACCCATGACTCAGGAACAAATATCTGTGCTCATCACACAAATAAATGCCCCGACTGGGAATCGAACCCAGGACCACCGGCTTCATAGGCAGGTTCACTACCCACTAAGCCAGACCGGTCGTCAAATTAGTTATTAACAATATTTAAAGCAGTTGCCATCCAAGTGATATTCCATCTTCCCACGCTGTATACCAATTTTTTATATGTACAATAACAGCTCCAATAACAGCCCCATCGGTTGAGGACAACTGCTGTGACCTTCATTTAAATTGAAGATTGCCTTTTTATTTACGATTGAAAATAAGTATCTATCAGAAACGGCACTGTGTAATCATATACTTAGGTACTTTTTTGCACAATTGTCAAGAGGATTCTACCGAGCCTAAACACAACGGGTTTATCTTGTGTACCTATTATAGGAGTTGCTAAGACTTTCTGTCTCCAGCATCAGCTACTACTACACTACTACTTCGCCACGGACATGGGCCACCCCCATAGACTGCGATAAGCAGTATGGAGGGAAAAATGCCATGATCGCCACGCTTCGCAGGCGGGTTGGCGATTGCCGCATGTTCGACGCTGTTGGCCGTCCTCCGGAGGGAACTCTCATTTTGACACTAGAACATTATGGCCTATCAGAAAATGCCTTAAAGCTCATGTCCTCATATCTTAGCAATAGAAACCAAACAGTCGTTGTAAATAACACCCAGTCTAGAGGAGCTTTAGTAAAGTTAGGAGTACCACAGGGTTCTATATTAGGCCCGTTCCTGTTTTTGGTTTATATAAATGATTTACCTTGTATAGTAGAAAACCGTTGTGATATAGTTTTATTTGCCGATGATACATCATTAATTTTCAAGGTTGACCGGCAATCTACAGATTTTAATGTAATTAATAACACACTAGCTGATGTTCTCAACTGGTTTACTACTAACAATCTGTTGCTTAATGCTAAGAAAACAAAATGTGTTAGATTTGCTTTGCCGAATGTTACACCGGTGGATACTAGAATACTTTTAAATAATCGCTTTTAAAGGCCGGCAACACGCTTGTGACTCCCCTGGTGTTGCGGGTGCCCATGGGCGACGGTAATTGCTTACCACCAGGCAATCCGTCTGCTCGTTTGCCGCCTATGTCATAAACAAAAAAAAAAGTTCGGCCGCTTTTAGGAGAATTAGACAACTGTCGAATATTGAGACAGCTCGATTAGTTTATCATAGTTATTTCCATAGTGTAATGTCATATGGTATTCTGGTTTGGGGCACAGCAGCTGACATACAGATTATATTTGTATTACAAAAAACCGGCCAAGAGCGTGTCGGGCCACGCTCAGTGTAGGGTTCCGTAGTTTTTCGTCCGCCACGGTAAGTTTTCCCACTTCAGAGTTAAAAATGGGCTATTTGATACATTGTTGTTGACATATTAATATGAAGTACAGAACCCTAAAAACGGGCCCACAAAGGACGGTGACAACTAAAGAAAGAGTTTTAGATCCCAACTATACATGGAAAATTCGAAAAAATGTTGTCAATTTCAGTCCCACCATGAGTAGTAAGAAGGGGTTGTAACATGGAGTGATAACCAGCCAGCGTCATTTGAAGTCAGTCAGTCAGTTTCAACCTAATGTATGGGCATGTATGCTCCGACCCCATTAAATCAGAAAGAATCTTAAAACCGCCATGTAGGGTATGAGCATTCCACCTAAAGCGACATCTATCGGCAAATTAAGTAAACTATGCGCGCGAGCTTAAAGTACAGAGCTCTAGTGTAAGTTTCTTTTGACGTAAAAAAGGTCTCGAATGCGTAAATGATACTTATATAATGTGAGAGACGGTCGCATTGGGCGATAAATATTAGTGCAGATTCTTATTTACGATTAAAACTAAACGCGGAATTATACATAAAACGGCGGCGCTACCGCGAACAATGATATTCGTAAATTTCAGACGATTATATCTGTCACTCTTTTAACGCCTTAATTGGAGTAAAAGAGAAATGCTCGACATGTACGAACTTCGATGTTCGCGGTACCGGACCGGAAGTGATGAAGTGTGTCTTGTCATTCAATAGAGATTTTGACAGCCATATCTTAGGGAATAAGGGCAAATTTATTAACAATTTGTAAGAAACTATCGCCTTAACGACTTTAGTGCTGGAATAATATAAAGTACCTATTTTGCTCGCAAAAAAGCTTAAGATATATGCAATCCTGCGGCGCTTCCGTCTTTCTCGAGGAAAGCAGAGACCATTTTACCAAAAACGCGTAAGATGTATGAAATCCTGCGGCGCTTACAGTTTTTTCGAGTTGATAAAGTTTGTATGGGGGAACAATATTTTCGTTTTTTAGTATATTACTCGATTATTTCATACTTTCTCACCGTTTAAACCTTCCCTGAGCTACTACAAATATTTCAAGACCAAAATTAGCCAAATCGGTAAAGCTGTTCTCAAGATATAGCGTGACCAAGAGAAATAGGGGTTCATTTTTATATATATTATTTGTTTCAAAAACTATTGAACCTATCAAGTTCAAAATAATTTTCCTAGAAAGTTTATGTAAAGTTCTACTTTTGAGATTTTTTTCATATTTTTGAAACTTATGGTTCAAAAGTTAGAGGGGGAGGGACGCACTTTTTTTTTACTTCTGGAGCGATTATTTCGAAAAATATTTACAAGATCCAAAAATGATGTTAGTACACCCCTATTCATTTTTAAATACCTATCAAACTATATATCACACGTTAGGATTAGAATGAAGAAAAAAATCACTCCCCACTTTACGTATAGGGGGGGGGTACCCTAAGAAAACATTTTTTTCCACTTTTTATTATTGCACTTTGTCGGCGTGATTGATATACATATTACTACAAAATTTCAGCTGTCTAGTGCTAACGGTCATTGAGATTATCCGCGGACGGACGGACGGACGGACGGACAGACATGGCGAAACTATAAGGGTTCCTAGTTGACTACGGAACCCTAAAAAGAGCCATTCGTTTTATGCATAACTTAAAAGCAGGTGCATCTGTTGGAAAAATTTTTAAAGAAATATTAACTGTATCTTGTCAATATATATATGAAAATATTATGTACATTATTAAAAACCTTCCGTTGTTTACCAAAAATTGTGACATCCATACCTATAACACTAGAAATAAGAATAATCTTGCTTTTAGAAAGTGTCGTGTGCGTAAAGTGTATAAATCATTTTTTGGGCAATGTATTCATTTAATATAACACGTTACCTGATGATGCCTTAAAATTACCCTTCCCAGTATTTAAGAATCACTTTCAGAAAAAGTCTTTGATGTCTAAGAGCTATTACAGAGTAGAGGATTATTTGACAGACAAACATGCATGGCCCAAACCAGAAACTAACTAAACCGCCTAGCAATTAATTCAACAATTGTATGTACTGCCAGATCATGTAAATGACACAGTTCAGATAAGAAAGCATATTAAAGTATGTCTATTTTGTGAAGTCGAATTTGTTTATACATTATTATTTTTACTTTTATATTTTTGTATTTTCATATCTTGTAATAAACTGTTTGATATGTTTTCTTATCGGACTACGCATAATTATGTAAGTACTTTAAGATTTGATGTATCACTGTATTGAAAAAATAAGTCCCGCCGTAGTTTCTTGCCGGTATCTTCTCGGGTCAGAGGTGTAGGGTTTGAACCGGTGTAGATTTTTTTTTGAGGTTCATAAGTGCATGTAATAAAATTAAAAAATAAAGATAAAATTAAAAAATAAAGATAAAATTAAAAAATAAAGATAAAATTAAAAAATAAAGATATTTTATCTTTTTATCTTCTATTGGGTCGTAGTTTAGGGACAATACCCGGGCCCGGTCAGTTCAATCGGTTAAAGATATCTGCTTCAAAACATACTTTGCATACAAAAAATCTTCATTACGGGTGACGTGTAGCGACATCTACCGAAGAGTATTGAACCCTTAGCGGCGCTCGTATAGCACAACTGGTAGTGCACTGGGCTAGTGATCCAGTGGTTGTGGGTTCGAGTCCCGCTGCGACTCAAATTTTTCTATTTTTCTTTCGATTTAAATATCTTTGATATGCTATAGCAGACGTTAATATAAAAATAACAAAAAATCTTGTAATGGGTATAATTAATAAAACGTATTTTTTTACTAATAGCATATCTCGATACTAGCTAGTAAAAAGAAATTTTTTTTCGACGAGGGTGAAAGTTGGAGCCCGAGTGAAACGAGGGTGACAATCACCCGAATCTTAAAGAAGTTTTTACACGTGTATCAAACTCAATTTTTCATAACAGGTGCCTTAAAAAGTGAAATTTTCGTGCAAAGTGCACTTTTTACACTCTAGTTAGGAAAAACACATTACATGACGACCGGTCTGGCCTAGTGGGTAGTGACCCTGCCTATGAAGCCGATAGTCCTGGGTTCAAATCCCAGTCAGGGCATTTATTTATGTGATGAGCACCGATTATTTGTTCCTGTGAGTCATGGGTGTTTTCTATGTATTTAAGTATTTATATGTATCTATCTATTATATATATCGTCGTCTAGTACCTGCAACACAAACCTTACTGAGCTTACCGTAGGACTAGGTCGATTTGTGTAAGATTGAATTGTATTCCGGACATTTGGAAAGCGTTATGCACAGCCGGATCGAGCCAACGCGCAGAGGCCCTTTCGAGAATTTAATGTAATGTAAAGGGTACACTAAGCGAATGTTGTCCCTGTCAGTATCATGGGACGCGCACAAAACCCACCCGCCAACGCCATGGTGTAAGGACTATTCAGTTTTAATGCAATCTAGAATGTAGGTGCTAGGCTATTAGGTGAAAAGGATGGACTAGCTACTGGGCTATTTGATAAAAAACCGGACGTCTGCCTAATAAAATGGTATCCAATTTTATTTCCGGCAGACGGTGACTCGCCCTGTGCGATATGGGCCCCCACAAAAAGCGACAGCAAAGATGGCTCAAGAGCAACACCGGTGCATAGGGCTAAGGGTAGAGAGGTGTCACTGGACTTTAAACATATAGCCAACTTGCCACTTAGGTTTCCACATCTACCCCCGAGAACGCAGCTCTAGAGACCCCACTCTGGACGGCCGCGGTTAAAGCAAGCCAGGCAAGGGACCAGTAACCTTACCATGAGTTGTGACTTTGACGTTTTCGATAACGAGTATCGAGTTTGCTATCTGTGCATTTCGTTCGCACTAAAATAGTACAAGCGAGATGCACAGATGCACGGATAGCGCAGGTTTGCGGTACGATATATTAATTTTGAAGTCATTGTTCATTGTTTTTATTATAATTTATTAAATACTAGTTTCTGCCCACGACTCCGTCCGCGTAGAAGTCGTTTATCGCTGTTCCTGAGGAAATAGTGTAGCGTATGTGTTATTCTGATGTATAAGGTACATTACTGTAAAGTTTCATTAAAATCGTTCTAGCCGTTTAGACGTGAAGAGGTAACAAACATACACTCACAAACTTTCACCTTTAGAATATTAGTATGATTATAAACTGTGTTAATTCATTCGGATATTTTTGTCTTAAAAAATAATTGTAACTAAATATCGTAGTTTGCTATTTTGCTACCGGTACGAAAAAAGAACACTAATTTCAAAACCTCGCTATCATTACATGCAATGTTGAATGTGTGCTTGGCCTCAACTCTCGTGGCGATACCTATGCATAGACTACCTACTGTGAAAAAATCGCTGAAATTACTTTTCTATTCATCAAATAAAGAGTTTAAACACAACGTTTAAGACCTTTCAGTTGACATTTGACTCCATCTCTATACAAACTTATAACCCCCTTTTTGACCCCTTAAGTGATGAATTTCAAAAAATGCTAAAATTACTTTTCTTGTATTCTAATAAGGAGTGTTTACACAGAATTCCAAATCTCTCGCTTTTAATTTTTTACAATCCCCATACAAACTTTCAACCACCTTTTTACCCCCTTAATGGTGGAATTTCCAAAAATCCCTTCTTACTGGGTGCTTACGGTATATAAACTACCTATTGTGAAAAAAATAGTATCTAGGTTAAGCGGTTTGGGTTAAATGGTAGTCTTTAAGACTAATTTCTAAGTTTAGTCTAAAATAAATTTCTGAACATACCCAAAATTTATTTGACACCTATAAAAGTGGCTTTATTTAATTAAATTCTATTCCCACCCTGAGACAACCGAATTACCTATACCTACATGTTAGGGTGGTCCAAAAACCTTTTTTTGTATTTTATATTGGGACACCCCCGGAATTTGTTACATGAATTCTAATTATTACTAGAAATAAAAATCAGGTTCCTAACTTAATGGGAATGGGGTGCTCAAAGCGAATGAACATTTAGGGATTGTATGAAGATATAAAAAAAAATTGTCTAATTTTCACAATTTATCACATTCAATAGTTAGTTTCTTTCCTCATTATATAGCTAGTTAAGTTTTAAAGTAGAAAAATATTTTTATTTGTGTTATTTATAAATTTTTGAAAAAAATATTTTTAAATAAAACATACTATAGCATACGCACAAACTTTATATTTACTTTTTATCTGTACTTACATAATATTAAGTGGTATTTCAAGGTATTTGGTAAGTAAAATTGAACGAAAGCAGTAAAAATCAAAAAATATTAATTTTGAACCTCCAATTAAGATAGATGACAAAGCAATATTTTAATAAAATTTAACCCTACAATGCATGACTTTTTTTTATGCGAAATATAATTATATGTGATAACTATGGGTGTTAGCTTCTAGGGAAAAATAATAAAAAAATATATACAACAGACGGTTTCCGAGAAATAAGGTTTTTTATTCGAGTTTCACATGTGGAATAACATATAAAATCAATGTAAAATTGGTATCTTATATTATATTTTTGTATGTCTCTTCCGTACACGGAACAATGGTGTTCCGGACATTTGGAAGGCGTACGCGGAGCCAGATCGAGCCAACGCGCAGAGGCCCTTTCGACAATTTAATGAAATGTAAGGGGTACACTAAGCGGATGTTGCCCCTGTCCGTATCATGGGACGCGCACAGAGACAGCACCCGCCATGGTGTAAAGACTATTGAGTTATAATGGAATCTAGAATGTACTAGGCTATTGGGTGGAAAGGATGGACTAGCTACTGGGCTATTGGATAAAAAACCGGACGTCTGCCTAATAAAATGGTATTCAATTTTTATTTTTTTTATTATTGTATTTTTTTTCCGGATCTCATACAACATGAAAAACTTCAATGTTGTTGAGCACCCTCTTGCAGTGTAGATAAAATTAAAAAACTTCGTGTATCTTATCACCACAACATGTGTAACAACATGATCGCGAATAATAACTTGATTTTGAATTATTTCCATACAAACGTGGACCACCCTACTACATATATATTTAAATATAGGCCGTACAAAGTGTCATCATCCTTTATGTTCCTAAAAAGGATGAAATTTTAGATAATTTATAGCCTATGTCCTATTCTGATATGTAAGCTACTTAACTGGAAAGTTCCATAAAGATTCGTTTAGTAGTTTCTGAGATTAAGTGGAACGTACATCCATCCTTCCATCCATCCATCCATCCATCCAAACTTTCACGTTTATAATATTAGTAGGATGTGCTGGTGGCCTAGCGGTAAGAGCGTGCGACTTGCAATCCGGAGGTCTCAGGTTCAAACCCCGGCTTGTACCAATGAGTTTTCCAATTTGTTGTTCCAATTGAGTTTCCAATTTCAAAGTTGTACCAATCGGAACTTAATATTTTCATTTAATATTTACCAGTCGCTTTTCGGTGAAGGAAAACATTGTGAGGAAACCGGACCAATCCCAATAAGTCCTAGTTTACCCTCTGGGTTGGAAGGTCAGATGTCAGTCGCTTTTGTAAAACTAGTGACATCAAATCCTGGGATTAGTTGCCAAGCGGACTCCAGGCTCCCATGAGCCGTGGCATAATGCCGGAACCACGCGAGGAAGATGATGATAATTAATAAATAAAAAATATGTATTGATTCTGAATACCTTCAAACATTTGTAGAGAGTATGCCTCGCAGCCTGGAAGCGGTAATTAAAGCCAAAGGAGGCCACACCAAGTATTAATTTTCTGTTAATTCTTCAGTTTTACATGTGTATGGCTAATTTTGTCCAATGAAAAATGTTACCTTTCTTAAAATATAATTTATAATTAACTAATAATAGCGTATTATTAGATTTAATTTATGCATAAAGCAAATAGGTACTTGTGTGGGGTCGAATTATAGGGCAGTATGTAATAAAATCGTTTCCTTTAAATATGTTTTATATGCTTCTTGAAACCATCTATTTAGGTGTATGATGTATGATGTCCAGTACTGTACATAATAATTATATTTTAAAAACTATTGTTCGTTCAATCAGTTTTTACTGTTTGTTATTTATCAATTTTATCATACATTTGTATTTTAGAATTATGGATATAGAAGAAAAGTCTGAGGATAAACCAGAAGTCCCAAAGACAAGAAAAAAGCGCAAATCTAGTAAATCAAGCAGCAGTGATTTTGGTTACTCGGAATCTTCGAGATCATATTTAAACTACAAGCGCCGTTATCGCACCAAGAAAAGGAGGGACAGGAAAAAGTTATGGCGAAAGCTCCTTACATTATCTAAACAAGTAGATGAGCTTCGAGCACTTGTTAATTGCGATAACTATGACGCTCGTGTTGATGAAGCATATTCCGAAGTTTCTGATGATGTCCGCCGGGAGCTTTACGTCGAAACGGATCCTCAACCGGGCCCTTCAAAACCTTTTGTTTTGGTCCTTGGGACCCAATTAAAAGAACTACCTATACCTGAGGCTAATGATCAGCAAATTAAATTTTTATGTGAGGTGCAATGCCTCGATAATAAGAGCTGGAGTGACATTGGCTATTCGGAGACTCAGAAAATCTATAGTAGGTCTCCAGGTTACACGAATTTACATGTTAACGAGGAGGTTAAGCAGTATGACTCGTATCCTTATTTGGTGAAATCAGACAAAGTGTTTGGTGCTCTGACTTTTTGTATAATTAAACAACAGGAAGCCCTGCACGCCGCGGTGGCGGACATACTTAATTATACCAGGCCAGACGGAGAAATTTCATACGAAAGTCTTCGTGACAAGATGAGCAGTGTCATTTTGGGTGGTGATCTTTTCAAAGTCTCCGTGGATATGTTGCAACTGGTTTGCGGTCATAGAGCCGAGATTATAAACATGAGAAGGAATGGTATCACGAATCATATCAAAGACCCATTGCTTAAGGCTGCTGTGCGCAAGATACCCCCATCCAGTTCGTCGCTCTTTAAAGCTGAAGCATTTACAGCCAAAATTGCACAGCAAGGTGGAGTTAGTGAGTGTTTTTGGCCACTAAAAAAGACCACAGTTTCGCAAACAGATGAGTTGAAAGCCTCTTCAGGTGCGGCCTCGCAGGGTCTAGCACCGAATAACAGACCCTCGGAGGGTGTTTGTACTCACGCACTTGGAAGCAACAATTTCACGTGTAACGCTAATGACACTAACCAACAAAATGCTGCCGCGCATGTAGCTCTCCAACCGTGGAGAAATTTCGAACAAGGCTATCCTTTCCAAGGATATCACAGTACATTTAGGGCCGGTCCAAGTAGCTCCTTTCGAGAGCGCCAGTCAAGACGCGCACTTCAGACTAGAAATGTTCGAAAACGAGTCGCGGGCAATAAATAGGTACAATAAATGAGGTAAATATTGACGTAAGGTTCAGGGCGGGCCGACTACTACATAATAATATTTTAGGCTAACGTGGTCGTTCACATAACAACTATTATTTAAAACGGGGTAGTTACCTTTCCGTAAATAACTAATAAATATCGGAAACTCATTCAAATTAACATATACATAGTAAATATCCCGTTTTACTAAACGGCTGGAACAATTTTACTACATATGGGAGAGAATGAGCGTACCAAACAACCTACTACAGATATTAAAAGGGTATCGTATACCTGTTATAGAAAAACCCCGGCGGTTTACCTTTGCAAAAACGGCTTAGTATACCCACAGTCGGAAATGATGTCGCAAACAATCAATAAAATAAATAAAGAAATATTACAGAACATTCTGACACAAATTGACTGAACCCCACGATAAGCTCAAGAAGGCTTGTGTTGTAGGTAGTCAGCCAACGATACAGTGGGTAGTGACCCTGCCTATGAAGCCGATGGTCCTGGGTTCAAATCCCAGTCAGGGCATTTATTTGTGTGATGAGCACAGATATTTGTTCCTGAGTCATGGGTGTTTTCTGTGTATTTAAGTATTTGATTGTATCTATCTATTATATATATCGTCGCCTAGGAGGTACCTACAACACAAGCCTTACTGAGCTTACCGTAGGGCTAGGTCGATTTGTGTAAGAATGTCCCGAAATATTTATTTATTATTATTATTTATTTATTAAACCTACCAGAGATGTTATTCTACTAAGTGAATCAATCAAGTGGGTGTATGAGGCTCGAGACTTGATAATGGACAGTGAACTTAGATTTGAGAAGCATGTTACAGCATTAGTTAGTAACTGTTTCTACAGACTCAAATTACTCTATAGCATACGGCCATTCATTAATGAAACTATACGGACTCAGTTAGTAGAAACACTTGTTCTGTCCAAATTAAATTATATGGATTTAGTTTATGGCCCACGCTTTCTGGCAAAAACAAGGCGACTCATTCAGAGAGTACAAAGTGCCTGTGCCCGTTTTTGCTATAACATCCCACCTAGGGCTCATGTAACTCCATTTTTGAATTAGCATAATATCCTCAAATGCAGCACCGTCGCAAGCTTCATTTGGCATGTCTTCTTTTTGGCATAATCAAGCATAAATCCCCAGTTTATCTCTTCGAGAAGTTGTCATGGAAGTCCACCCGTAGTTCACTTGGGGCACGCAATTGCAGTGTACAGTGACATGTCTCGGCAGCATTTCGAGGGAGCTTCAAGTATACGGCATCCAAGTGCTGGAATAATCTACCACCTCCATTCAGGATCCTGCAAAGTGTAATAAGTTTTAAATCCAAACTTAAAGTTTTCATATTTGAACACCAGCGGCAACAGGAGATGTTAAGACATGACACTAGTTTCTTTTAAACCATAAAACTCTATAGTAAGCTAACAGACTACCAAAAATAGTATAATAAGGCCACACCTGGTATACCAGTTTTTTTCTGTCCTGTTTTCAATTTCTGTCAATTGTCACCAATCAAGTCTGTGTATGTACATACAATAATACTCGTATTTTTTTCATTATACTTTGTTTATGAGCTCGCTGTGCGGCACTGTCTATCGATATTTATTTTGTTATTCATCACGATATTATTTTTGCATTGCGAAGACTAGATGGCGATGACGTCACTGTGACGCGGCCGCAACTATTATAACTGCTTCCAATTTTATCGTCGGGCAGTGTTGTACAGCAGCGATCTTGGCCCACAAAAATGGTCTCGCCGAAAGATCAGCGCTGACTTTCGGGTCAGCATGGGTCCATTTCGTGGTAAACTTTTAATTTACATTTTTTTTATATAGTAATTGTTACATGTTTGTAGTCTAATGTAGTTTATCAGGAATAAATAATTTGAATAATTTGAATTTGAATACACCCTCACCAGCTACAGCTTACCCGAAACATGTCGCCCAGTTCGATATAATTAGAGATCTTTATTTGCAACCCAAAATACATAAATATGTACATGGACCCTGATAGGGTGTAGCAACATAAGTGTTAGTGTAAAAAAAACATTTAAGCATTAACATTATTACAAACATTATACAAATCAACATTATATAAATCTAGGTAATAACTTCTGTAATTTTCACATTTAACTGTTTTTAGGTTTACTAGTTTTTATAAAGTTTTACGAGTATCCTCCATAAATTCTGTTATTGTGTAATAACACTTTTCGACCAGTTTATGTTTTAGGCTGTTTATAAAGAGAGAGTCTGTTTGTACAGATTTTAAATATGTGGGTATTTTGTTATAAATTTTTATTGCTCTGTAAAATGGTCCTTTTTTGTATATTTCTAGTTTAGGATTTGGTAGTTCAAAGCATTGTTGACGTCGGGGGTTTTGGCAAAATTTAAAAAGGTGTAGGTTTTTTCGGACTAATTTGGCTATTTCTAGTATGTATAGGGAGGTAAGGGTTAGTAGATTTAGGTTTTTGAAGTGGGGTCTACAGCTATGTGGTGGATGAATATTTGCTAGGATCCTTATGCACATCTTTTGCATTACAAAAAGTTGATGAATATCAGTGCTTTCGCCCCATAACAGTAGCCCGTAGCGAAGCCACGCGACCGCCTGCGAGTGGTACGCTGCCAGCGCACACTCGAGTGTAGTGCTACTTTTCAATATACTGAGTGCATAGATAAATCGGTAGAGTTTTTTTTTTTTTTCTATTTGTGGCTTCCACGTTAGATGGCTGTCTAGAATAAAGCCTAGTAATCGGCATTCAGTGACTTCTTCAATATTTAAGTTGTGTGTTATGGTATCCAGGTTTAAAGGTTCTTTCTGTCGGGGTCTGAACTGTATTATTTTAGATTTTTCGTTATTTGCTATTAGATTGTGATCATAAAGCCACAAGGAAATTGAATTAAAGGTTTCTTCTTTATGTAAAATATGACTAGTGTCTGGGCACTCGAATAAAAGTGATATGTCATCGGCAAACATAATAACTTTGTGGTTAGTTACATGTGAGTATGCTTGTATGTGCTTGAAAATTGAGGCCTATGTTCTCCGAAACATGTCGCGCAAGTGACTGAATAAACGTGAGTAGAACCGTGTTAATCGTTAATTAATACGTGAGTATCCGTTTCTAACTAGGTAATAGTAACATGGCTAACAACAGTTTTAATTATATTACTACAAATGTCTATTTTATGTTCACCCTTTTTATACCGCATAAAATACAAAAATAAGATATAGGAATATCGTAAAACTTTGGAGTTAGGTTAGTTAGGTTGTCTTGTAGCAAAAAATAGATCATACGAAAGAACTTAGAAGACTTATAATTCAGGTAAAGAGGAAGTAGTTTAATTTATAAGAAAACCAATAGTTATTTGTTATACAAGGGTGCAAAGTTGTATTTTAACTGCGAGTGTGGAATGAATCACGAGCAAGCGAATGGATTCTGTAGCGAAGCGAGTGGTTCTAAAATAGAATCCTGAGCGTAGCGAGTATTTCAATACACGAGAAGTAAAATACAATTGCACCCGTGTGTAACACGAAATTTTTCCCCTCACTATAGCGAAAAAAACGTTTTGAAATCCCATTGAATTTTTCTTTGTGCTTAGAATACATTCAACATTATAACAAAAAACAAAGGTGCCTTATACAATTTACAGTTTTTAACCATTAAAATACCTAATAAAATACTCGTACAGCAAAAATTATAATTGAGAGACATGGCGCAACTATAAGGTTTCCTAGTTAACTACGGAACCCTAAAAATGAAAATGGATACTTGACACATAATATTCTTAAACAATATTCAGCTTGTGGTGGCCAGTACGATTTTCGAATGTTCTAATTCGATTTTCAAATCGGTGCGTGTGCGAAGCTCGCCCGCGTCCGCCGCCGCCGCCGCCGGGGCGGGTGAGCTGTATTCGCGAATTTAAACTTTAAAACCATAGCAATAAGAGCCATGAAAAGTGAATTGTAAGTATACTTCAAGATCAACTTACTTTAATCACTAGCGGATAAAATGCGTTTTTACCCGCTTGTATTAAAGGATAAACAAGCGCTATACGAGCTAGTGAGGGGAAAAAATGTTTACTTATTAGTGTTAAATACATAGTTATTTAGTAATTGCGTGAGAGGGGAGTCCGAGAGGCACCGACTCTTTGGTTGTATAGTGGTAAGTATCCCCGCCTGTCACGCGGCAGACCGGGGTTCGATTCCCCGCCGGAGAGCCATAGGTATACTTTATTACTGTGTCCAAGGTTGTTTCCTCGCTGCCTATAGCATCAACCTAAAGCCTGGACAAGACTGCGACCAGGAAGAGGACCCAGTCTGCAAACAATGGCCAGCGGAGTCCAATAATACAAAAAAGAAGCTTACCAGTGCCTGCATTGCATTGTCACAACGGAATCGCTAGGCGAGGCGAATATCACCGGTACAAGACGCAGCGGATCTTTCTGGACGTTTCCCGGATTTGCGAGAAAATAAGTAATACGGATTATTTATTACTAATATTTGAAAACTTATTTGTTTACTAGATATTTTTAAAGAAATAATGTTCTTAGTTTTAAGTTGAATAGGTACTTAGCCGGTTCTTTGCCGTCAGACATTATGGGCGCAGTTTAGGTATTAGATTCATTTAGTTCGTTGTATTTTAGAGTGTTGTGTATTTGTAGATTACTTACAACTTATTATTATTATTTGTCTATCTTTCCCGTACACGGAACAATAGTGTTCCAGACATTTGGGAGGCGTAGGTATGCAGAGCCGGATCGAGCCAACGCGCAGAGGCTCTGACAATTTAATGAAATGTAAGGGGCACACTAAGCGGATGTTGCTCCTTTCCGTATCATGGGACGCGCATGAATACTGAGTTTCAATGGAATCTAAAATGTACTAGCCTAATGGATGGAAACGCTACGAGCTATTGGGTAAAAAACCAGACGCCTGCCTTATAAAACGATGTACAATTTTATATCCGGCAGAATGTGACTCACCCTCCGCGGGATGGACAAAAAGTGACATCAATGATGCCTCATATATCTCCCTTGACCATCCTCCTCGCTACTTAAACTTACCTATTCTATTTATTGTCTATGGCTGAAGGGTATAAAAGTCTGTGCTCTATGACAGCTCATTCCTTTTTTCTTTTTCTCCTTCGACATGGCCCTCATATTATAATCATATAGTCATGCACATCATGTTATATTTTGCTCACTGCTTCTGATAGGAAAGGTGTTTTTGTGTTAGATTGTGTTAGTAACTTCAATCCACAGAACAAGAATGCTTCAGCGTGTGTGCGGAGCCACCACAACCCTACAAGCAAGGAGTTCTCTTCGTGTGCTGCCGTAGATGCTATGAGGGAGCATAAATGTGCTCACACAACCTCTGGTGTGCCTGCGCACATCTGGCATAAACGGCTATCACACTTGAGCAAAGCAAAGGTATGTGTGAACTTCTTAACATGTCCTATGGCTTAGATTTTTCTGTTAAAGATTGTGAGCTAAGGGATTGTGAGACTTGTATTAAGGGGAAGCAAAAGATTAAAAGTTTTCCTAAAGGTAAAGCTAGGAGGGCACAAAAATTGCTTGCATTAGTACATTCTGACGTTTGTGGTCCCATGGAGGAGTCTACTTGGGATGATTCACGTTACTTAGTGACTTTTACAGATGACTTTTGTTGAAAAACATATGGCTAGTTATTAAAATATAAAAGTGAAGTATTGTGCAAATTTAAAAATTTAGTAGAAAGACAGACGGGTTGAATATGAATAATAATATTTTAAATAATGATGTTTCAATTAATGATAATATTTTAAATAATGATAATGTTTTAATCAATGACAATATTTTAAATAATAAGATCTCCCACAATGGTAACAATTTTAATGAAAGAATAGTGCACAATAACAATGATATTGTACCCTCATCTGAGCATTATAATGTTTCAGAAACTTCAGTGTCGGAGTCCTGCACTGGTGATGAGGCCACCAGGATGCAGGTCCAGCCCCTGAATGCAGAGCCCGCTTTATCTAGTGATGATGGGGAGCAGCACATGGCGGAGACGCCGACTGTCAAAAATGAGACTTTGGGAAAGGACAAATTAAAAGCTCGGTTAGTTTCTCCTGGTTTTTTCACAGAGAAAAGGCGAAGACTATAATGATGTTTTTGCTCCTGTCGTAAGACATTCAACCTTGAGAATATTATTATATCGTTGGCGAATGATTTTGACATGGACATAAGACACATTAACGTAGCAAACGCTTTTTTAAATAGTAAACTGGACGAGACAATTTATACATAGAGTAACCCGAAGGTTTCATCTCTGACCGAAATAAAGTTTGTTTGTTGAATAAAAGCCTTTATGGCTTGAAGCAAGCTAGTCGAATGTGGAATTTATGTGTAAACAAATTATTAGTTAAAAATGGCTATGTGCAAAGCCATTGTGAGTCGTGTGTTTATGTAAAAAACTCCAATGATAAATTATCAATTATAGCATTATATGTAGATGATTTTTATCTATTTACACACGACCATGAATGTGCATCTACATTAATTAATTTATTGCAAAAGGAATAATACAATGTAAAAGATCTAGGAGATCTCAAAAATTGTTTAGGTATTTATAAGTGTTTCTCGTGACAGAGCGAGAAGCATTTTAAAATTAAATCAAGCCGAATATATTAAACAATTATTAATTCGTTTTGGCATGGAACAATGTAAATCTGTGAGTACTCCCATGATGTTGAATTGTAAATTAGATAAAAGTGAATCGACTACTACAACTCTGCTTGATAATGAAGTGTATCGTTATAGAGAATTTTTAGGCAGTTTAATGTATCTCTCAGTATGCACTCGACCTGATATAGCATTTGCCTGTAGTCAATTAAGTCAATTTAACCATGCTTTTGACAAGAGTCACTGGTTAGCAGCCAAGCGCGTTCTCAGATAATTAGCAGGCACTTTAAATCATTCGCTATATTTTCATAGGAATAATGACTTAAAAATTACTGCATTTGCAGTCGCCGACTATGGAAATAATCTGCTAGACCGTAAGTCGGATAGTGGTTTTACTGTAGGTTGGGAATCTAGAAAACAAAAATGTGTTGCCCTTTCATCTATTGAGGCTGAATACCTATCGATTGGGGATGTATGTAAAGAATTATGTTTTATTAAAAATTTAATTTTTGAACTCACAAATAAAAATGTTAACATTGTAATTTATAATGATAATCAGAGTGCATATAAGCTGCTAGAATGTAAAGAATATTGTCATAAGAGAAGTAAGCACATTGATATTCGATACCACTTTGTTAAAAGTTAATCAGAGATAATTTTGCTGATATCAGATACTTACCTACTGAAAATATGATTGCAGATGTGCTTACTAAACCTCTAGGTAGAGTGAAACATGTAGAGTTTACAAAGCTCATGAATATAGAGCCCTAAATGTGTGCTTACTATGTTCAGTGCAGGGATTGTAAAACCGGTTTTATTAAATACCTGTATACATTTGACAGACTATTACCGCTAATAAAAGAATACCTGTATTCTAATTAGAGGTATTGTTGTCATTTCGCTTTTATGCATACCTATATGGCTATACTATTTACGATATTAAATACCTGTATTAAATACCGGTATTCATTGCAATTGAAAGATAAGATGTCAATTAAACATTACTACTAAATGGTTACTATAGAGATTATTTTCTCTCGGGAAGACTCGGATCTTTGTCGGAATACGATGACCTCCGAACTGCCAAGAATGATCGTATTAAATAAGTGACATTTTCATATCCATTAATATGGAACTTTATTGTTTAGTATTATACGTCAAACTGAAAAAATGTATTTGGCATTAAACAATAAAGTTTCATATTAATGGATATGAAAATGTCATGCATATAATACAATCATTAATTGATAGTACGTATGCCGTCTTATTTTGATCGAGGTACGAGTTTTTCTGAAGGAAAATAATTTCTCACTATATCTGTAATCTATCTATCTATATATGTAAAAATGAAGCCCTATTTCTCTTGGTCACGCTATAACTTGAGAACGGCTTTACCAATTTGGCTAATTTTGGTCTCGAAATATTTGTAGTAGCTCAGGGAAGGTTTAAACGGTAAAAAATCATCAAAAAAATAAATGAAGTAATAAATGGAGACTATACTAAAATTGAGTAAATTACCATTGGAGAGATATTTTCGATTTTTAGTACCACAGTCTCCAATACAAACTTTATCAACTCGAAAAAACAGTAAGCGCCGCAGGATTGCATACATCTTACGCGGTTTTGGTAAAACGGTCTTTGCTTTCGCTCGAGAAAGACGGAAGCGCCGCAGGATTTCATACATCTTACGCTTTTTTTGCGAGCAAAATTGGTACTTTATATTATTCCAGCACTAAAGTCGTTAAGGCGATAGTTTCTTACAAATTGTTAATCAATTATCCCTTATTCCCTAAGATATGGCTGTCAAAATCTCTATTGAATGACAAGACATACTTCATCACTTCCTTTAGGCCGGTACCACGAACATCGAAGTTCGTATATTTAGAGCATCTCTCTTTTACTCCAATTAAGGCTTAAGACAGAGACAATCGTCCGAAATTTACGAATATCGTTGTTCGCGGTAGCGCCGCTATTTCATGTATAATTTAATTTTATGACAGAACTATGAGTGTCGGAACAGGGTTGTCAACTTGTCACTACACTTGAGAAGTATTTGTACCTATACTTACTTGATTTATTACTTTTATGTGAAATAAATAAGAATTATACTAAACGTTGGTTCTTCAAACATCTCTGATTCCCACGAAAGTATATATACCTAAAAATGCTACAGCCGTATTTCTTTGAAAATGTTTTGGTTAGTTCCTAATTTCGTTTCTGGGCAACCAATAAATAAAGTTTTTTTATTTATTTTACCCATTACCAGGTAAGGACTTCGGGAAATAAAGATGTTAATTCTGCTTACTTGCTATTGAGTCCGAGAGATTTTGTGTTTATGTTATATAGTTGCATTGCATTTTATTTTTCAGTAAAACGAGAGAAATCGAATGGTACCAAGGTTATAGATATACAATCTGAATTTTATACTTTTTAAATTGTGACCTCTGAATCACGTCAACATATATTTTTAATTATTTTTACGCGTTTGCCTTGATTATGTTTGTAATTATTTGTCCATTTTACTTAATTTTGTTATAAATTAAATATGTGTCAACTCAGCCAAGTCTATTCAGCCAAGGAATATACATACATAGTATTTTTTATTACTATTACTAAGTACTACAAATATTTTTTTCAATTATGTTTTGAATAGGATAAATCTATATTTGTTTTAATTGGGCTTAGGTTCGCCACCCCTATGAGTCCCGCTGACAATGTGCATGGCTGGCTGAAGTGTCAACTAAATACTGTATAAGTAAATTAGTTTGTCATACGACTCGAGTATATTGACACTGACGGCTATTACCGGTAATAGTTTTTAGGGGTAAAGTGCTAAATAGAGGTATTGCTGTCAATTGGCAAAACCGCTAATATATTTGAATATCGGTTTTGATTATACCGCTAATCTGAGCTTTATCGATATAAATAGCGAAATGCAACTATAACCGGTTATACCTAATTTTTAAGCGGTATTAAGAATACCGGTAACGATCCCTGGTTCAGTGTATGGTCTACGGAGCTTAAGGGGAAGTGTTAAAGTATGTAATCTCCCTTGACCATCCTCCTTGCTACTTAAAGTTACCTATTTATTGTCTATGGCTGAAGGGTATAAAAGTCTGTGCTCTATGACAGCTCATTCCTTTCTTTTTCTCCTTCGTCGTGGCCCTCATATTATATAATCATATAATCATGCACAATTTGCTCTGTCCATGTTTTTCTAAATTTAATTATAATAGATTTAATTAGTAGTAGCAACAGTAAATATAATCAACCTGTGACATTAAACTAAGGATGTAAATATTTTTACTTTCGGGTTTTTTATAATAAAGAAGTTAAAGAACATTGGATTTCATTTGGTGCTAAGCGACCTACGAGCCCTTTTAAGATCTGCTGCCGGACCACTCTGGCCTGCAGGTCTGTCAAAAATTATCTTACATCTAGCCTCAATGCTGCTTCGAACCAATAGTAAATAATGTTTTTTTTTTTTTTTTCTGCTCCGTACTGTATGTTGTTATATTGTTGTTATACTGTATGTTGTTGTGTTGTTGTGTGCAACATACTTCTCTTTCTATTTAAAGGAATTTGAAAGTGGCTTCCCGTAATATTACAAGCAGGCTTTGTCATCAACAACAATTACACAATGAACTAACTACACAGACCGCCCCGGACCGTCGCCGGCTCAAAAGTCTCCATGACACTAGCAGCGTGCAGCGTTGCCACGCTGAATTGCCAAGGAAATTTGTTGAACCAGGTGCGACCCAGAGCGAGGATCGATATTACAAGTCTCTTTCTGATAAAACCTGTTCAAATTATACGTATATTTAAATTTTACACATTTTTTTAATCGATATTTAAATCGAAAGAAAAATAGAAAAATTTGACTCGCGGCGGGACTCGAACCACTGGATCACTAGCCCAGTGCACTACCAATTGTGCTACACGAGTCTCAATTTAAATATCGAAGACATTAGCTAGCAGACGTTTCTGCATAAGAAAAAAGTTAGAGGCTGGATTCCGCGCAACTATTGAAAACACTTGGATAGTGAACAAAGTATAGTTATATTTTGAAATTAATAATTACGGGTTATTCAAGCGATTCTAAAATCGACCTAACACCTGACAGAATTAGAAATAAAGGTCAAGTTATCATGGAAAGCCTCCTACCGCAAGTTTCAATAGAAAATCGTATCAGTATTGTTATCGTATCAGTTAACTTGTATGAAATGGCCGTCCGAGAAAATAGTGAAATTTTTGTCAGAATGTGTGCTGATCCTTTATATATTTCAATGATTTATCGATACAACTTAAACCTTCAGCTCCATGCTTCAACTTAAACAAGCTGATGCGGTAAGATTAGTTTTTTAGTCAGTCATTTAATATCTAAGAGACATTTTTTTACTTTTTTCTTGATCTTATTTTACTTTCCTCCATTCGAAATGAAAAATAGTATGCTTAACTAGGGTAAAAGTGACCCATTTCTGACTCGTACTATTAGCGCTCTCACTTCGTTCGAGCGCCAAACTACCTCGTCGTTAATGAGTGACTTCCTACCCTTGCTTAAAAATCTACTGTTGTTAATAAAGAGGCCGTACGTTAACGCGTTTTCAAATAAAATATCATTTTTTTTTACAAATGTAAGACGTATGTTACGTTATAGAAAACAAGTAATTTCGTATGTCTTTTCCGTACACGGAACAATGGTGTCCCGGATATTTGGGAGGCGTACGCGGAGCCGGATCGAGCCAACGTGCAGAGGTCCTTTCGACAATTTAATGAAATGTAAGGGGTACACTAAGCGGGTGTTGCCCCTGTCCGTATCATGGGACGCGCACAGAGACAGCATCCGCCATGGTGTAAGGACTATTGAGTTATAATGGAATCTAGAATGTATTTGGCTATTGGGTTGAAAGGATATACTAGCTACTGGACTATTGGATAAAATACCGGACGCCTGGCTAATAAAACGGTATAAAATTTTATTTTATTACGTTATTATTAAAAAACTTATGACCTTCTGTTGAGTATTTACAAAGTATTAAGTGAAGCCTATCTTTATTAGAGGCCCCTTTGTGTGTAATTTTTATAACGCAAAATTGAAGTAATTTTGTTTCTGAATGGTATGATTTATTTAGTTGATCCTTAAATATGCAAGTTATAACGCACAAAGACTAAGATTAGGGATTAACTATACAAAAAAGGTATCTAACAAACGTAATTCTGCTGTCATTTCTTGGGCACAGCCTTAAAGCTTTTTCTTTACAAAAACATATTTTATTCAGAAGGTACGTGATAGGTACACTATTTTATTACTGACATTCATATTTTAAAGTGGCGGCCGTTTTGGGCGGGGGGCGCGGGCGGCTACGAGTATATTCTACAGCCTGGCAGCCGGCCCACCTTTAATGACCAATATCTTCAAAACTCCTTAGTTTTGAAGATATTATATTATATATAGATAGATATGTACTTTATATGTACGGAAAACGTATGTACCTCCTTAGGTACACACCTCCCAGCACATAGTCGGAGGTGGTAGTTGCAAAAAAAACCTCTTGTAGGCAATATTCAACTTTGGGCGAACACGGTCCTGATCAATTATAAACCTCTTATGTCCAAATGGAAGCTTTGAAAAACACGAAGTTGATGACTCTTAAAACAAAATAATCAACTACACAACAATCAAAATGGACAAATTAAAGCAGCCATCATTAAAAGAATATTCTTAACAACACGAACTGACTTTGAACTACGCTTCCATTGCAACGGTACACAACACTGATTATGATTATTGATTACGCACCATAGTTACCCGCCGTTAAGAAGTAATTCCTGACACATCGTTTGACATTCCACAACTACGAAGTTTCTTAATTAAGTTTTATGTCAGATTAGATAGCTTTATAACCAAACATAATATTCTGTACCCTGATCAATATGGTTTCCGTAAAGGCCTTAACACAGAATTGGCATGTTTTGAATTTGTTAACCCTTAATAAGGCACTGGTCATATATTTACCACTTGGCTCTGGAGGACACAAATTAATAGTAGATTGTTTGACAAGGGGCTAAAGTAGGCCATAGTACCACGAGATGGTTATTTTCCCGAACGAAGTGAGGGAAAATTGTTCGAGGGGTAATATGGCGTTTAGACCCGAGTTATGCATACTAGTTTTCACTTCGATTGCGAGAAAATAAGATAAAATAACATTTCAACAATTAACAAATACAATTTTATTCACCCGCAATGAATTCTGAGTCAAAAATGTTTAATTTGGCAGTCTTTGTATTTTTTTCACTGCTTTGATACAGATAGGATATATAGGTACGCCGTGAATAAATGCCATAGACAATGTATAATTGGGGCTTCAAAAGAGTTTGCCAACGATTTAAACTTTTTTTTAATGCTTGTGAAGTAGGAACTAAAAAGCACCTACTGCTTTGACAATTTGATTGCGTTTCCTCATTGGTCGATTTTAATATTGTGGTATTGTCTGATTGGTTGATACTTTATACAAAGTTTTTTTAATGATTTCACATTTTTAAACTACGCACCAAAAAAGAATCTAGAGTTGCGATTAACTTCGATATCTGTCGTGATTGGTGGATTTAATACGATGAAGTGTTCTGGTTGGTCAATTTAAAACGTTTTGTATATCATAAATATGTATACATATTTTCCCAAGAGGCTAAATGTATTACTTTAGTCCGCCTTGGCAAGCATAATATGACACACTTTTAGAGCATGAGAAGTGAAAAAACTATTTGACGTAAACGTCATTCAGTTAGGTTTATGAACGCACACATAATCTGTCAATCATAAAAAAAATACGTTGGCAACACTGTGAAGTGTTGCCAACGTAACACTTCACAACAGTGTAACAAACGTCGGTCTGTGGCTGCTTGTCAAAAAATTCAAAATTCGTACAATTTTTTGGTGTGCGGTAAATACTTGTTGCCGATTTGTTAACGCAACATTCCAGTAAGTGGTTTTTGTTGTTTTTTCGTAGTAGTACACTATATTACCTAGTTATATAAGTGTTAGCCATTTAGAATATCTGTTTCCACCGTTTGGAAAGATAGTCCTAAGTTGGTGGTAAATATTTTACCATTGCCCGGTACCGTCAAAAAATAACGGATCGATGGTTTTTTTTTTTAGTTTACAGTGAGAATGTCTAAAAAACAGACTTTATGATAAAAATATTGAAGAACTACTTGAAATTGATCTTTCCAGTCTTGAAAGTGACTCAGATGATGACATGGAATATATTTCTAATTTGGTGTTCGATCATGATTATGATAGTCAAGTTGTACGCGGTTTGTCAAAAGTTGGAAAACGATCGCGGGTACGGTGTGACGTATGCAAAGTAGGTCCATGTGCCACGCTGTGCTTTAAAAACTTTCATATTGCATCCACAGACGGTATGTCCACAATCATCAACCGGGGGATAGAATGGGCTAGGCAGCACGATGGGGTGGCGGTAAAATAGTTACCACTTTCTACACGCTATTATGAGGCAATGGTCATATAATTACCACCCTGTTTTTCAGAGAAAAGGATTTCCTGAAAATTTTTTCATTGATAGTATGATGATTATGGCTACAATAAATGACTAAAAAAGTTAATCGATTTGTTTTTTTCTGAAATTAATACCTCTGCCCTACTAAGGGTTAAATATATAACGGAATCTATTAATAATAAATCACCTATTATGTCAATATTCTTAGATATGACAAAAGCATTTGACCTAGTTGATCACTCAAAACTCCATCAAAAATTAGATAGCTGCGGAATCAGAGGTCTAGCAAATGATTGGATTAAATTCTATCTAGCTAATAGGCAGCAATGTACAGAAATCTCCAAATTGGTAGAAATTAATAATCAAATGTACAAATTCATATTTAGATCACCCGTTCGTACAGTTGTTTCAGGAGTACCGCAGGGAAGTAATTTAGGTCCACTATTATTTATTATATTTATTAACGATCTTCCTAAAGCTACAAAGCCAAAGACCATACTTTTTGCTGACGATACTGCCATTGTAGTTAGAAGTCAAAATCAACATACATATGAATCGGATATCAATGAAGCTTTGTTAGACATGAACAACTGGATAACCAATAATAAACTTTTAATCAATTTGAATAAAACGCAATATATGCAATTTCACTCTTACAGAAATACACCTCCACTACTTAATATAAATATCGACAATACTCCCTTACAGAAAAATAATAACATCATTTTTTAGGTTTAAATATCGACTGCACTCTAAACTGGAAGGACCATATTAGTTATATATGTAAAAGACTTGACCGATTTACATATGCCTTAAGAAAACTACGACAGTCAGTATCTTGTAAAGCAGCGCTTACTGCCTATCATGGTCATGTTTCTTCTGTTCTCAACTATGGTCTCATCATATGGGGTAACTCTGTTGATGTTAAAAGAGCGTTTAAACTACAGAAAGATTGTGTTCGTGCGATATGTAATGCCCGTGTAAATAGTAAGTGTAAGCCAATATTCAAAAGCTCAACATATTACCTTTATCATGTATGTACATTTTGAAAATTTGTAGTTTTGTTAAGAAACATCCAAAATACTTTGTAAAGCGTTTTGACATAAATTGTTCAAATAATCCGAGATCGCAATATAAACATATGAAAGAAAGAAAGAAAGAAAGAAAGAAATAGTTTATTTGGCGAAATAAAATTAATAGAGAAAAGAACATTATAGGATGTGACTACAAATAAAACACCAAACAGGATGCCACTCAGCATGGGTCGTTACATGACTGCCATGCAGCGACGCTGATTTTCAGTGCACCCCAAAAAAAAAAAAACAGAAATAAAAAATAATATACATAGTAAAAAAAGTATTATCAGTATGACAAAAGTTAAACATTATATAAATTTCAACTTACACATCTATAAAACGACACTGAAATAAATGTGAACATCTGAACATAAAATACAGGTAATTATGTAGGTGGCGAATGTAACAGTAGTAGAAACTGGAAAAATGAATTTAAAAAACTAAACAGGCCGGAAGTAAAGCTGAGTAGGTACAAACACGTCCACTTAGGTATTAGCAGATTGCTGTAAGGTTAAATACTTTTTAAGATTTTTCTTAAAAGAGACTATGGACTTACAGTTTCTGATTGGGGGTGGTAAGTTGTTCCAACATTGCGTAGCAGCATATTGAAAGCTGCCACGAAAAGCGGCTGTACGGTGTTGTGTGCCTATAAGCCTAAGCGCTCCTCGTACTAAACACTTTGAGAACTTAAGTTTAGCAAATAAATATGACGGTTCTTGTTATTTAAATCGAAAGAAAAATAGAAAAATTTGACTCGCAGCGGGACTCGAACCCACAACCACTGGATCACTAGCCCAGTGCACTACCAGTTGTGCTATACGAGCGCCGCTTAGACGTGTCAAATTTTTCTATCTTATCCTTCTTGGTATATACGTCATTACGGGTGACGTGTAGCGACATCTACAGAAGAGTATTGAACCCTTATTACGGCATCGATGTCTCAAACGGTTCTTGTTTATGAATCACTCCAAATAGAAGAGAAGCAAAGTGCGAGGTACGTCTGGAGGCCGTATTCAACAATTTATGGTTATTTAGAAACGGAGTGATGTGAGAGCGTCGAGGAACAGTGAAGCAAAAACGTGCGCAAGCGTTTTGAACGCGCTGTATTAGGCGGGAGGTACGAGCTAGCAAGCATCCACCAAAAACAGCATCGGCATAACTTAATTTAGAAAGAATAAGCGTGTCACAAAGATTTATGCGCAGGTCGACGTTAATAAAATCACGTACGCGATACAGGACTTTGAGTCTATAAAAACAGTTGCGGACAAGATCCGCCACGTGTTCTTCAAACCGTAACTTATTGTCCATAACAAGACCCAGATTACGAGCAACGGAAACATATTCTAGTTGTTCGCCCATGATTGAGACTGGCGGCGGTGTTAGATAATGTAACAGTTTATCTAGTCCAAACATTATTAACTTGGATTTACTCGAGTTCAGAACAAGATTGTTTGCCTTACACCACAGAGCAGATGTCTTTGAGGTCGGAATTCAGATTATCTACTTTAGAGTTCAATTCATTATGTTTAAATGTGATATATATTTGTAGGTCATCAGCGTATTGGTGATAGTTACAGTAATTTATATTTTTTGTGATGTCTGCACTGTATATAATGAAAAGTAACGGACCTAAAATAGAGCCTTGAGGAACTCCCCGTACAACAGGCAAGGAACTGGATAGTGATATTTTACCACTTTCATCTCTTAGTTCGACCGATTGAGAGCGTCCGGTGAGATAACTGGAAAACCAATTCAAGGAACGTGAGTCAAATCCGTAAAATGATAGCTTAGATAATAGGAGTGTAGTGTTAATGGTATCAAATGCACGAGAATAATCTAATAGCGCCAGCATGACATTTTCACCATTGTCTCGAGCAGCCAAGATACATCAACCACATCAAGCAAAGCAGTGGTTGTGCTACGAGATTTTCTGAAGCCTGATTGCTTTTTAGGTAAGATGTCATTAGCTTCAAGATATTCTGTTAATTGTAAGTAAACAGCTCTTTCTATAATTTTTGACATAAAAGGCAGAATACTAATTGGACGAAGGTCTTTAACATTGACTGGGTTAGGTATTTTTGGTATCGGTTTAATTAAGGCTGACTTCCATGATTCGGGAAAGGTACCAGTTTCAATAGATTTGTTAATAATGCTAGTAATTAATGTAAGCGTGTGAGGCAGCGTTAATAAAGTCATATTCAAGCTAATGCCGTCAGTCCCCTGCGCGTTAGTGGTAAATGACTTAATTATATTAAATACGTCTGTTTCTGTTATTGGTCTGAGAGAAAAAACTGTGGCACCATGTCTATCGAATTCATATTTTGTTAAAAGGGAAATGTCTACACTGTCATCTCCAGGTAGGGTAAGAAAGTGTTCATTTAGCTTTTCAGGGTTACGTAAATGTGCTGGTAAAATTGTATCCTTTTTCTTAAAGTTAACTACGTTTTTTATTTTATCCCATAAAAGACGTGGATTTTTAAGATTACTGTTGATATTTTGATTAAAATATGCAGTTTTTTCGCTATTAATTGCAACACTAACAATATGTTTTAAATCCTTGTAATATTTTATGTGGGAATCTGTCTTAGTCGTTTTGCACCGCGCGTGCGCTTCGTCACGAAGCTTCATCATATTTTTAACTGTGTATGTAATCCAGGGATATGATTTCATATTCTTTCGAGTACACTTTACTGGAGCAAATTCGTCAAATAGCTTTAACATATAAAAGTTCATAATATTTACCATGTAGTTAACATCATTTATTGCAAAGCTGTTCCATTTAATCGAATCTACGCGCTTATTAAAAAGGGTCATATCAATGTCTTTAATAGGTCTATAAGTTATTGTACAAGATGACGGTTTTTCTTTTTTAACGGTTACTTCAAATGTGATAAACGCATGACTACTTAGATCGGGAATATGACTAACGCATAAATCGGTGACACGCATATTCGAACAAACCAAATCGATAAGGGTTTCGCTATGATCAGTGAAATGTGTGGGCTGGTCAGTAAATTGAACTAGGCTCATACACTTAAGAAAATCTAGTAACTTTTTCACGTTCTGATCTTGCACATTTAACACGTTCAAGTTAAAATCTCCAACTAAAACAATATTATCATATTTAGCCAATGAGGAGATAGATTCCGTTAGGGCATCGATAAAAGTGTCGACATTAAGCCACGGCGGTCGATACGCAGTACCGACTGCTATTCTAGTACCATTGGCAACCAGACTGATCCACATTTGTTCTACAAGAGGTGTCTCCGGGTGCGAGATGAGCCGTGCGCTAATGCCCTGTTTAATGTAGAAACCGACGCCGCCGCCCCGCGCGCGCGCGCCGCCGGGGGCGCGCGGCACGTGCCGCAGCCGGTAGCCGGCCGGCGCCGGCGCTCGCGCTTCTTCTCCGGTCCGCAACCAGGTCTCGCAGATGGCCACAATGTCCACGTCGGAACGTTCTAAAGCAGCAACAAATTCCTCGTGTCTGGTGCTTAACGATCCGGGGTTCAGAAGTCCAAACGAAAGATTTTTTGATTTGAATTGGATAACGAAACAGTGAATGTTATGTACGTATTTACAATGTAACAAAAAATAGTGCAGTCTTGTAGCATGCCGTAGGTCAATGTTTGTGAAATCAACTGAACGTTGGAAATAACATAAATGGTTTGGAATTTGCATGTTTCTGTACAAGTAAAATGTTTTACATTTTAATATAATTGTACAACAATTGTGTATAAAGGTCGTGTTAATAAAAACTAAAACTAATTCACATCTATTATCATAAACAATATCGATAAAATATATATATGTTACATAACACAGATAAATGTTTAACTTGGAAATGGCAGTTACATTAGGAAAATAAACTAACTACACCAACCATTACCAACAGAACAAAAGTAGGAAGCACAAACAATATCAGCGACCAAAAACTTTATCAACGTCAGATTCCGTGCGCAGGCGGAATCGGGCCGCCCCATGTTCTTTACGCGCGAATATAGCTCCGTCGCGCGTCCAGACATACTTCCACTGAGCGCGTGAAGCCGCCTCGCGCGCTCTCTGAAACAGCTGGCGGTTGTAACGCGTGAGGCGTTCGTTCACGTAGAAGCGGCGCGCGGGCTCGGACAGCCCCATGCCGTCCGTGGTGACGTCGCGGCGTACGCGCGCGGCGGCCAGCAGCTGGTCGCGGGGCGCGCGCCGCGTCAGGCGCACCACGAGCGGTCTCGGCCGCGGCCGCGCGCCGGCCCCGCCCGCCGCGCCCTCCTCCTCACGTCTCACGGGACCCGCGCGCTCCGCACTTACAAGGTCACCGACGTCAATTGTGACACCCAACTTATTAGCTGCAGTAAGAACTAGGTGTATACACTGCTCGTTCTTAGCCTCTGGAATACCAGCGAACTCTAGGTCGTTGCTTAGAAGTTCTTGATCGCGGTTGTTAAGATCAAGTTGAAGTTCAGCGATTTTACGATCTAAATCGTTGGAGTCGCTAGTTTCTTTCGCATTCTGTTGTCGTTCCACAGCATCCATTCTTGCCGACAAATCGTCGATGCGTCCGTTGCACTCATTAATGCTTTCCTTGCACTCCGTGATACTTTTGTTGCACTTCTTAACATCTTCGGCAAGGCCGGAAACAATTTTATTGAACTGCTGCATTTCAATTCGCATCTTTTCCATTTCCTCGCGGCACATGCGTAGCTCGGCTACTATTTCGCAAGAAGGAGGGGACGGAGGAGGCGAAGGTTGGCGTTGGTTGCGGAGGCTGGGTTTTCCAATTGCCGGGGTCCTTTGATTGGTGGCGGCGCCTGTGTTCTCTTTTTGCGGTATATTGCATTCAGGACATTTCCAGGATTTTTTATGAGCAGTGTCCATCAAGTTATCAAAGCGCTTATCCGAAACGTTAACACATTTTAAGTCGTAAGTCCTCGAACATAAGGAGCATTTTAGGTATCCCCGGTTTACGATGATATTACAACACTTAGCACAAGTTACGTTCTTTGTAGTTTGTGGCGACATCTTTGCTAAAAATCCCGTATCAGTTACAAAAAGGGATAATGGCAAGGGCTTGATTGCTCGATAGGCGCAACACGGGTCTATGTTAAATTAGAAGAGGGCGCTGTTAATGAAGTTATTTCAATTCGGATTTTACTTAACAGATGGCGCTCACTGTTGCCTGGCGACAGAAATTGGCTGCACTATGGAATAGATTTGTATAAGTTCTTAGAATTTATTTAGAGGTTATATTCAATTAAGAAAAGCATTGATATGAATCTATTCCATTCCCAGATCATATACGTAGTTACACACTAGTAAATAAAGTTATTTAGTCATATATTAAGTTATGAAACTTGAAAGTAATAATTTAGAAAAATTCACTTAGCACTCCTAATGTTTTTACACTTTTATTGATATTAACTAAACGTACGAACTTGAATCCAATTATCCTGCACAATTGTAACTAATGAATCACTTTTTAACACTTTTTAGACTTCTATACTGATATATAAGTATTTAATTGTAATGAATCACGCTGTATGAGTGCCAATTATAGTAGAAACGCTTACAATATGAGTATTGCTGTATACAATAGGTTACCAGGTAAAATGAAAGCACTTGAGGGAAAAAAATTACAGATACACTAAGATGTTGGCTCCTCGAACGCTGTTTTACAGAGTTAAAGATTTTATGATAGATAGATAGATGATAGATAGATGATTTATTCCAAAACAATTTACATCGTGTCGGAAATACATTATTAAAATATTCTTATTGCCTGATTAAATAAATAAATAAAAAGCCCATTTATTCCAAAGCCAACTGTACGACATATTTACACTCAATAAATATAATTTTAAAACTTAAAAAGCTAGTTTGTTTTGAACCCCTCGCGGGTAAAGGCCTCCTCCAGCTCTATCCATCTCTGTCTGTTTGTAGCCGCGCACAGTGGTCACGTACATAAGTCTAGGAAATCGACGGTGGCTTTGTTTTAAATAACCTATGCCAAATCACCCACTAATAGCCAGACTTTACAAAACAATAAATCGTTTTATAATATATTTATTTAATCATTATTTTTGTACCTTCAAAGTGAGCACACCGACCACGTGTCATTACCGATATCAGTAGCTCGTTAAAGTGAAAGTTTGTGTACGACGTATTTTTCGGAATTGTTTGCCTGTTATCAATTGCATTATTATGGAAGTTATAGATAAAGGTATGTATTATTATTAATTTGTATTATTGAAATCGTAATTTATTTATTATATAGAAACACCAGAGGTCTACGTAACCTATTTTATAAGAAGTCTATTTTGCTACTACGAATATTTGTAGAGACTTTTAATAACTTTAGGTCAATAGGTACCCAATACTTTTACATTATTTATATAGTCCATAAGACGTAGTTTTAAAATAATAAGGGCTTTATTACCGGATGGTACCGGACTTTAAGTTAAGAGCCTTCTACGAATTTCGTAGCGCCTGCTACAAGACTAACATGACTTTTATCATTTCGAACTATCTTTCCTAATACATATTTTATTCATTTTCATGTACTTTTTTTCACTGCACGTTTTCAAGGATGTATATTTTGAAGTGCGGCATTCTACAAAAGGTTCATATATTGAAAGAACACGCCATATTCTGCGAATAATCTACAACTGCTACCGGACGACGCTGAAAATAATATTATATCGACGAGACATAAAAAATAGCGTGTTGAGACCAGTGAAGATAAACAAATATTAGCCAAAACTAAGAAAGAAATCCAGTCACATTTAAGAAAAAGTTGGGATAAATTGTTGGCAAGCCAAGAAGCGGAGGGAGTGCAGTGGAACATCGAATGATGGTAATACGGCGCGCAGGTTTTTTGAGAATCTGCTATTTCAGCAGAGATCACAGGTATAAAAAAGGTGATTGATAGGTGTGACACAATTCTAGCGTGCATACATTCGGGATAAAAAGTAAATTCTGAAAGATTTAACACGTATGTACTTAAAACAGCCAAGCAGCTTATTCAAGAATATAGATGGTACTATATGCCGGCTTCTGTTCATAAAGTCCTTATTCACGGGGCTGAAGTGATTGACCATATGATGTCACCGATAGGAGAGCTGTCAGAAGAAGCTGCTGAATCAACAAATCAAAATTTGAAACAATTTAGACTTAATTTTTTTTTTTTTTTTTTTATGCAAGACTGACCAACGTTTGACCTCAGTCGCACCTGATGGTAAGTGACGACGAGGTCGAAGGTGTAGCACGCTGGTTCAGTAACAGCCTATTCACTCTTGACTTGAAAAGACCCAAATTATATCTTGCCGGGAATACAGACGAAGGGAGCGAATTCCATTCCTTAGCAGTCCGCATTAGGAAGGTAGAAGCGAATCGCTTCGTGCGAATGAATGAACTTAATAATATGTACTAGGAATATGTCACGAACCATGACGAATGAGGATCGTCTTTTAGTAAATTCAGACCCTATGATTACAGGTCTTAGGGCACTACCAAAGAAGAAAAAATACAGTTTGTCACAGTCGGTACTTAGTTAATTAGATGCCTAAATATATATTTAAAAATAACTTTAAGATATAATATATATAAGTCAGTATGTTTAACGTGATTGACAAATAACGTGCAATATTGTACGATACAATTTTTGTTCGTTGTTAGCATGTCTCTAAATATATATGTAACTAACTTAAAATGTTTTTATTGCGTTTTATATTTAAAAATACTATTGTTCTTTTGTATTATGAGGGAAAAATATGTAATATATATTTTATTTGTATTTGCGGAAGGCTTGAAGATTGTACAAATTTCTCATATTATTTAAATATAATTTTGTTTTTTTTTTAACGGTCAAATATACTTAATAAAACCATTTTATATTGTTTTCCTATTAGATTTTAAGTAACTAAATGATAAAATATTTTTATATTGGCGCTATATGTGATACTTTGGGAGTTATCGAATTTTGACACTTTCTCCATACAAGCTAAACCACAGTGGCCGCGGCGCCGGCGGGCCAGTCGGTTGATATTTTACGGAGGTCATCGGACCACCTTGAGATGGGTCTACCGACTCTCCGTTTTCCACCCGGCCCTTTCCACATCGTGGCGAGTTTTGTCCATCTAGTTGCGTGCATCCTTGCTACGTGCCCTGCCCATTTCCATTTTGACTTAAGACTAAATTCTAAGGCGTCAATTATTTTGGTTTTTGATCTTATTTCCTCGTGTCGTATTTTATCTTTGAGTTTTATTTTCATTATGTTTCTTTCTATTGCCCTTTGGAAACGTATGATTTTGTGCTTCGCTATCTGCGTATATTTCCACGTTTGGCAGCCGTATGTGAGGGTAGGAAGAAGACATGAGTCAATGACTTTCTTTTTCAGGTGCAGGGGTAGTCGACTTTTAAGTATATCTTTCATACTCCAAAATTTGTTCCAGGTTTTCTTTATTCTCCTGTCAATCTCCTCTATGTTGCTGTAAGGGTTGAAGGATAGTTCTTTACCTAAGTAAACAAAGTTTTGTACGTATTCGATTTCAGTATTGTCTAAATACATCGGTGTTTCCTTGTAGTTCGTCATTATGTTTGTTTTTTGTATGCTAATTTCTAGTCCTACCGCCTTGCTGGCTGTATGTAGAGATGTAAGCATAAATTGTTAATTACTTGCTACATCTGACATTAGCACTAGATCGTCTGCGAAACAAAGATGCGTCATATTTTTTGAATATAATTTTATGCCTCTACCTTCCCATCATCGTACGGTCCTTAATGTGTGCTCTAGAACAATTACAAATAGAGTCGGAGAGAGGGGGGTCACCCTGTCTCACGCCTCTCTCTATTTTTATTTCTGGTCCCGTTTTCTCAAGTCTGACTGTACTTTTGCAGTTTTCATAGATGTTTTCTATTATGTCAATATAATGTAGGATGGACTTTTGCTTCCATCAGTGATCTCCAGATTGCAACGTGCTCTATAGTGTTGAAGTCTATGAATGCAAGGCAATATTGCCTGATTATTACATAATAATTCAATTGATATCATACATATGCATACTTAAAATTAAAACTAAAATCAAAGTAAAAATTAAAATTGTTTACAATATATAAATACTATGCTAAAAGCCTCTAAGAGCGGTACAGAGTTAAAAAGAAATGTAACATATTAAATAATTTTATGAATTATGTTGAGTGATGTACGACGGCTTTTTGTACTCGGCTTCGGCTCGTTTCATAAACCCACACTCTTGTTGTAATGCCCTTCCTTATGCACAGATACATAAACTACTATAATGGAACTATGTAATACTTTACCTATATGTCTAATGTACTTTTATCTACGTACATATCTAGTGCTCTAAAATGCGTCCAGAAACCGTAGGCAATGACCAGCATTACCAACCATCAGAAATGAATGGCGATGTAATGTTAACATTACCTGCTGAAATCCGTAGGTTATGAGTTTAAATTTGGAACAGCTGTCAAATTCAAGTGGGGTGTCTATTCTAGTATCTATAAATATTAAAACAGTCATTGATACGAAACGCCAATTCGTTATGTTTTTTTAATATAAATCGAACGACATTAGAACTCGAGTGACAATAGAATAGGGAGTTCATTCGCTTGTCTATGGTTTAAAAAAATATTTGACTGAGATATGAAATACGCAACGCCGCCATTCCAAGCTGTCATTTGTTTTGTCGTTGACTTTTTAATGTTTCAAGTAACACTAGTAATACTGCAGGTCATTTCCCTACGTTTCTGAACCCATCTTAAAACATTTATGATATGTGTGTAGATAAAGTAGTGTATGCAACTATACATAATTAGGCATTACAACAATCGTGTGATATTATTATAAACCCACACTCTTCTTGTAATGCCGTTCATTATGCACAGATACATGAACTCCTATTAACTGTAGGCTGTCTTAATACTTAAGGCGTGTATTAAGTATACCTTACTGTATGTACTAACGCGTATGTACTATAAGTACGTCTAACTCTAAATATTTACATACTGTTCAAAACAGTCGGAAAAGGTGATACAGCTTTAATGTTACAATACCATTGTAATTTACCCTTTTTCTGCAAATAAATTTTTGTTTGTTTGTTTGTTTTTGTTTGTTTATTGACAATGTTGGTCAAAGGAGAAAAAAGTGTACTTAATTTATCGATTCACTAAAACAGATTGTATAAACAATAATATTGTCTATGGGTATTAATAATATTATATTAATATATTAATAATTACTGTTGTTTTTCATTTAATTAAAATAGTTACTAGTATGTATTTAGAACGACTCTCACCTAAAGAAGTTATTACTTCTAAAAGAAAACTCTTTTTTAAGGGGAATCTTTTTACCTGTAAATCTAAATTTCACTGGTTAAATAAGTTTGAATATCAATTTATTCGCAAAACTAGTAAAAATACGTAAAAAACATACGTTTCGTGCAAAGCCGCGAATGCATTGTGTTGATGTGTTGCCATGCTATTAATTTAACTTTTACCTAGGAGCTACCCAAGCAAAATAGTTTATACAGATTCCTTGGAAATGTAATGTTAAACTCAGAAGTACTTAAAGTTAATTTTTTAAAGTTACGTAATAAAATCATTAGGTAGTTTAATGGTTTTTGTTAAATTTGATTGTAATAACACGTTTACGCAAAGTTTAATACGATTTACTTCATTTTCTTAATGCTATCATAATATGGCAACCTTGCGTTCGATTTAAATTTTGCGACGCTTACATTCCAATATAAACCTTGTATTTATACACTTAAAGCTCAATTGTCTCATTCAAATGAAGCGAAACATTATAAAGTACTATTTCCACCAAACAGCTGGCAACGGATCGGATCGGAAAGAAACCAAACGGAGGCGGCGACATCCGAACGTCACCGGCCGTATGTCGCCGCATACGATCGGGCGGTTACAGCCAGTCGCGGCCGGCAGATGTCGACGTCGACGTTCGGCACCGTTGTTTGCGAACGTATCCGCAATTCAACACCCAGTCATATTGGTTGTTCCTACCAAGTGGACGTGTTTTAAGTAATTTTTGAAAATGGTTGAAGTTGACGTAGTGTTATTGGCTATTGAATTAGAAGAAGAAGAATACGAGTATTATAATAAGACACAAAAGAGGAAAAGAAGAGTTTGGGTTGATGGTTTATGGCAAAAGCGTTCCAAGGTTGGCGAATTCCATACACTTCATAATGATTTGAAATTGGATGTAAAAAAATTCAAAGATTATTACAGAATGGACATTGAAAAGTTTCAAAATTTACTAAATCTTCTTCATCCTCATATCAGTAAACGAAATACAAATTATAGATGTGCTATTTCCGTTGAAGGACGGTTAACTATATGTTTGAGGTAAGTTTAATGATATTTTTTTTTTGTATTGTTTATTTCCTTTATAATAAGCTATCATCTATATATAATAAACTAGCTAGGTTGGTAAACTTTAGTGTGTGGATGCCCCGCTCTTCCATTCCTGGTAAGTAGGTAAAACATATTTTAAATAGTAGATATATATTTTTCCTATAACTAGAAAGTATGTAAGTATAAGATTCACATATAATACTTATTAAATTCTAGTCCAGTACACTATTAACACTTAACAACGTGTTTAATTTGGTTTTTAGATTATTTTAGAAGGCTGTAACTAATCAATGAAATCATACATTTGTGAGTCTGGGTGTGCGTGTGAGAGAAATTGTGGGTATGTGTATGAGAGAGTGTGGGACGGCAGGAGGCGGGCTTATCAAAATATATTATAATATAATTAAACAAAGTTTCGATCATTCATCATAATTATATATTTATTTTCATATCAACATTTAGTAGATAAAATCAGCAAAATTAAATATTTTTATCTCTAGTACAATAGTTAAGTTACATAAAATGAGTTGAATATAAGTATTTTTTGTTTTGATTTCCTTATTACTGTTTACTAATTACCTATAGAGAGCGATCAACAAATTTGTAAAACCTTAAATACAAAAATAATTATCAATATGACACTAATAAAATTTAGAATTAAATGAACAACAATATTAAATATAACGTAATAACAAAATAATGTAAATATTACTAATATTAAGTCTTCAAATTAGTAATTTATGTTATATTTATGTTGTACACTTATGTAACATAAATAATAGTATTTTTCATCACACTTGCTCGTCAATGGCGTTATTACTTGCGAGAGTACAGAACAGTTATAGCCGATTTAGCTCACACGGGCTGTTAAGTTTAGTTTTAAAAATATACAGAACCTATACTTCACTTGGACTGAGGATGTTTCCAAACAGCCAAGGTGTATTACATATGTACCAAAGTTTGCTACAACCAACTTTTAATATGTAAAAAATATGTATTTAATAAAAAAAAACTTATCTTTATATTAAATTTTACTGCAATTTAATGTTTAGTATTTATTAAAAATAATTGTTTTCTATTTGATTTTGATGATACTATTTGGCAGGATGATCTGTCAACTTCGAAAAAAGTTGACATTGCTGACAATCTTTTATAGTGGATGCGGTCTGATTGTAGTTTTCAAAGTGTATTTTGATTTTAAGCCTACATAAGTAACTAATACTCGTATTTTACCAACGACTTTATTTTATATCCTCGCAAATGTGATGAAAAACATTGTATGTACCACGGGTGGTAAGTGTATACCAAACTTGAGTCATTAAAAGCCCTCCGACTTCGTCGTCGGGCTTCTAATAGACTCGCGTTTACTATACCTTACTTACCATCCTCGTTGCACAATGTACTATTGCTTTTCTTGTGTATTATTAAGTATTACTTTACTAATCACGTTTAGTACTTTTGCATTTGTTTGAGAGCAGTTACATTTTTTATATATTAATGATATTTTGTAAAATGACTTATATGAATGCGTATTGAGATCAATCAACTTTAGGATTTTTATGTATTATGTAAGTATTTATGTAATTAAGTAATCAATAGTCGTAGTACCTATCTATAAACTAAACTTGTCAATATCTATTACAAATCTTGTTTTGTACTTGTCAAATTTAACTTCACTGACTAACAGTATAATATAATTATTACCATTATGATTTCTTGGTTGTATCAGATTCTAGCTAATCGGTTTACTCAGTATTGATATCAAAAGACGTTAGTGCTGTTGTACGACTCAGGAATACAAGACGAATCTTCCAATATCGATAGTACTGGTTGCTGTTACAGACGACGGCATACTCGTATATGATGATGTCTGGTAATTAGATGGTGGTGAAAACTGGTTAGTAAAATAGCCTCTATATACATTTTTACGATCATCACGGTCATTCAACCACTTTAATTCTGCAACGGAAACACTTTTTGTCTAACTTCTAATTGCAATCTTCTAGTAATTTCTTTACATCTTCAGCCATCGCTGCAAAAAACAAACAAACAGGATCTTGTTCGGCTTTCGACTCGAGATAATTTTTCAGTACGTCTGAGACGGTGCTCTTTCGTTCTTTGGTGATGGGTTCTTGTGATTCCCGGATTGATATACACTGAGATATTCGTGCATTTGTAACAGGAGATCGTACATTCGTGGTTGTAGGCGGTGATAATGAAGATTGCATAACATCAATTTCTTGTTCAACGCTTCGTTCTTCCATGGATTTGTTACTATTTTCTGTATATTCTGAGTTTTCTGGGCTTACTACAGAATCTAAATTTGAAATTTGGTCGTGGCCTTGTACGGAACTTTTCAAAAATGATAATTCTCTTTCAAATTTTAAAGGACGTTTTTTAGAAAAACCCGATCCACTTTTCTGTTCCCGACCTTTTAGTCCTTTTCTATAATTGTCTCTGATACGTGACCACTTCTGAGTACATTGAGCCGCTGGAAAGAAATCTCATATTATTATTTTATTCATTGATTTGCGTAATTTATTCCATTATAAAATTAAAAGATGTAATAAATAAACTTCAGAATAAGTGACCAAGTCCTGCGGTGCCCCAGGCCAAAAAATTATAAATATTTTGCTTTATTTGTTCATACTTATGATGAAATTTTAAACAATTAATTTAAGTATTTTATTGTTTCAGGTTTTTAACTACAGCCGTCAATTTTAAATCATTGGCTTTTGATTTTAGAGTGGGATATTGTACCGTTGAAAAAATTGTGCATGAAACCTGTAAGGCAATTTGGGAAGTATTACGATTTATAGTTTTACCGATCCCAACAGAAGAAACATGGAAAGCCATAGAAAGAGACTTTCGAAACATCTGGAATTTCCCAAATTGTATAGGTGCTATGGATGGGAAGCACGTCAATATTAGAGCTCCTAATAACAGTGGAAGCCAGTATTACAACTATAAACATTTTTTTAGCTCTGTTTTGTTTGCGGTTGTAGATGCAAAGTATAGGTTTGTCGTAGCAGATGTAGGATCATATGGCCGTAACAGTGACGGCGGTATATTAACGAACTCCAGTTTTGGCCAATGTCTGAGAAACAAGAAACTACTCATACCACAAAACAAATGCTTGCCAGGTACCTACTACAGACGAAATGCCTGCTGAAATGCTTTTCCTCTAGAACAAAATATAATGAGGCCTTACCCAGGAAGTCAACTTTTGGGACACCAGGATTAAAAAGTATATAATTATCGTTTGAGCAGAGCTCGCCGAGTAGTTGAAAATACCTTTGGGATATTACAAAACAGATTTGAAATTTTTCAAAAAAAAATTAGATTACAACCAAAGCAACTTGATTATGTAATACTGGCTTGCGTTTGCTTACACAATTATATTATTAATGACAACGTGGACCTAGTCGGCAGAGAAACGCCACCGCCCCCAAACAGCATCTTTGAAAATGTTGCTCCTAACAATGTCCGTGATTTAAATATGGCAGGGCTAATTATTCGTGAGAAATTTAAAAACTACTTTAACTCTGCAGAAGGGCGTGTACACTGGCAAAATGATTTAGTAAATCGAAGTTAACTATTGTGTAAACAATTGTACAAAACTATTAAATAAACATAATTTCTTACCTGAAATTCCAATTTCTTTACTGATTACTTCCCACGCGTTTGATTATTTTATCACTATAGTAACGATTCTAAATCAATAGTGCATAATTAACCAGCGCGTGCACTTCCGAGAATGATGATGATGAATAGGCGGCTGGGCCGATCCGGCCACAACGTGACGTCGACAGCCGAACGGTTCCGACGACAAACGGACGGCGCCGATCGCATGCCGTGGAAAACGTCGACAAGCGAACGCGTCACAGCGTACTTTCGGTTACGATCACATGTCGCAACTGTATTGGCGGTAAATATAACAAAAGCAGATAATAGAATTGTATTAGACACAATGCCATTGTGAATGCAGGTAAGTGGATGAGCTTAGCTTAGAAAATTTTGACTATAAGCTATAGTCAACTAGCCTCCCTTCACTCGCGCCACCGCGCGCGCTATTGTAGTGTATTATAAGTCAACCAGTTTACGCGAAAAGAGAAGTGTCGTGGATTGTATGAACTTCCATTTAAACTATGACACTTCTCTTTAAGCACAACTTGAATGAGTTCCGTGATTTCGTCATTTTAATGATATCTTAAGAGTGTAGTCTGTAGTCTGCACGTTTCCTCGTTCAATTGGTGGAGAAGCAAGAATTGTTTTAACTTGGACTTAAATGTGTGACATTTGACATCCTTAACACTATTCATATTAATACCGATCTAAATACATAAAACACTCCTATGTGTACCACTAAAGTAAAACTTTGTACATACAGTCTTCTTAATAAATAAAATCCTTCTTCCATGAAACTCGCACGCCACTATAATGGAAAGAACGTCGTAGCCGATGTCAATTTCTTGCTAGCTCTCGTGACCCGCACACACCTGTGACGTCACCCATCGCGTAGCTGATCGAGCCGAAATGTGTCGGGTAGGGACTATGTTTACTTCGCTCCAAAGCGCTAGACATTTAATTTGTCTGATTACCCTTCGGTAGCAACATTATAGACCAGGAAAATTCGCTTACCCTGGACATAATTCAATAACTCGTTGTTTTTGTTATTTTATTGGATATTCATATTCAGTATTCAATATAAATTAGATATATTCAGTAAAATATCCCCGGTCGCAACTATATAAAAAAAAATCGAGGGTTATCGTATACTACCTAACTTTTTTCTAAAAGCAAAAAAGATAACCAAATACCTTGTTAGTATAATTTTGACTAGCCTTTAAATGCTATCACTTAATAGCAAAATTAAACTGAAACCAATTTCGCATGTATGTTTTTTTTTGTAGTTTGTATCTGATCTCAATATCTAGATAAGTAAAAATGTTAACTATGATATTTATATATTTTTAAGCTTTATAACGTCTATTTAGACAATTAAGACAAAAATTAAACGTTTGTGTTTAACGTTTCAATAATAATGCATTTCTCGGTAGTTAAAAATCATAACTGAGAGTTTTTTGTTTAATAATAGCTTATTGTGTACTATGATCACGTTTTCGCCAAAATTAAACATATTTATTACACAGATAAGAAATTATAAATCTAATTGAATAGATAATATTATACACACGGCCCTGTCGAGGAGGGGGATGCTCGCGGGGAGTGCGAGACGTAGGGGGAGCGGACGTCGGCGGCGAGCCGGCTAACGTGCGCCGCCGGACCAGTTGTAACCAGTTTATTTCAAAAATGCACTTGTTTTATGGCAGTGACGTCTATCTTATCTTCTACAAATCACCTTGATTTTTATAACTAAAGAGACTACATATATCATTATTTATCTTTATACAGAGCGTCCCAAACTCATGGGACATGAAGAGGAAGTACCTTAAATATCGTAGATAAAGTATTTTGCTGAAAGAAGACATTATGTTATTATTAAAAGTTATTAATTCTGCATTCATAGATTTTCGAAAAATAACTTGCTTCGTCTGGAAATCGAAGCGACTTAAGTGTCAAAAAAGAAATCATCCTACTTTTATGATGCCAATCGAAAGAATAGCTAAAAATTAATAACTCTGCTTAAAGTAACATTGTATTTTAAAAGAAAGGATCAAAGTAAAATTAATCATTTTAATCAAATGAAAAACATCATGAAATTGCCGTAGTCAATTAAGTGGGTATTTTTTTTTAGTTTGTTTATTCTTGAAATTAGATTCAATCATTCTCGATAGTAATCTGTCGAGAAAAACACCGTCCGGGTTAATTTTAAACCAACTTCAACCCCTGAAATCCGGTCACAAAACTTAACAGTTACCGGCACAGACCAAATTCCACGCCACACGCGGGCGCAGCCGCGGTCACAGCTAGTATAATATCTACTTGTTGTGAATCGCCCATCATATTTTGATTTAGGTTAATGTGGGTAAGACCGTCTGCCAACCAATTTCTTACATTATCTCATCGGTATTTAGTGTCATATGACGGACTTCCCTTCAAAATAAAGTATCCGGTTTTACCCACATTGACATAAATGATTCTGTAGAGAAATGAAAGCTTAAAAATCGGTTTTACAAGTTAACAATTTCTTGAAAATCAAAGGTGTAGCATACACCGTGTTTTTGATAACTTTAAAGGAGGTCAATTAAAGTTATTTTTTTAAAGTAACTAGTGTTACTTTAAACTTAATTTTATCCCTGCATCAGTGTAAAATTATTCTTTAAATTAAAATTTCTTCAGTAGTTTTCGTTTCATAGCATAGGTTATTCGGTTCGGTTCATATTGCGGAGATTATTAAGATGAGTTTGTTTTTACGTTATTTAATGTGTCTATTACTATGTGTCATTAAAACGCCCATAACTTAATTGTCATAAAAGTCCTAATATAAAATTAGACATCAGAAATTATTTATGTGCATAGACACAGTACAGGGATGTTACAATGGTAATTATGTAACATTATGATTCATGTATCTAGCTTGCATGCAATCGTGCAAATATTATAAGCCTTTGACGGCTCGTCTCCACTCTTCCCTGACGGCTGCTAGTTTAGCGCATTTGTGCAAGGGCGGTCCTTGTCTGCCTTTATTTGGTCCGTCTCTCTCATGGGCATCCTTCCTCGCGCTTGGGCACCCTCTACTCTTCCCTGCACCACTAGTCGCTCTATGGATACCAGTAACGGCGGCCATTTATTTTTTCTTAGGCAAGAGGAGCTGACATGGCTTCGCCTTCTCTTTATGTGTCCAATGAAAATTGTTGAACTGTGGGAAAGTTAGTTAAGCTTGTATGGACGCGCCGCCGCTGATGGATACATTTTCACGCCGAGAAACGTGTCTAAAAAGGCGAGGATGCGAGCTTGAACGATGGAGGATAGACGAGAGGCTGCTTGATGCCAAGCTCTTGGAGTATGGAGACGTTGGTTCGATTTTTGGTCCACGATACCGAAAGCATTATTCGCCAGCACCACATTTCCAGCGCATCCACCGTCTTTTACTCTCTGTTCCGCAGGTCTACGTCTCAGTGGCGTAGACAAATATGGCCAATACAAGCGCTTTAAGGAGCCTGATTTTTGTAATTTTGTGGCGTTACGAATCCGCCATATTTTTCGTCACCAGTCCATAGCGCTTCTAGTGATTGCCACAATTCGGTTGATCTCATCTACACATCCTCTGTTGATAGAAATTAGAGCTCCTAGATAAATATACGATTTAACGACACCACAATTCGCTATATGTGTGACTTCGGGTGTTGTTGTTGACAAGATCGACAATAATTGGTCTTACTGAGGTTGATCTTAATACCAACTTCCAGGCTAATCCTCTCCATCCTGCGCAGCAGATCCTCCATATTACAATCACTAGTAGCAAATAAGGTGGTATCATCCGCGTAAGAGAGGTTTGAGATCTTTAGTCCTCCGATTGCAACTCCGTCGGAATACTAAGTATTAAGTATAATATGAAGTAGTCGGATGGAATTTCAATATAAATAAAGCCAAGCAAAATGCATTGCCGTTTCCTCTGACTCTTGGCAGAACCTGCACGTGGCGTTCTTACCCATCTGAAACATTTGTTTGTTCAACTTGCAGTGGCCTGTCAAGATTCGAGTCACTGCGCAAGTTTTGTGCCTCTTGAGCTCTTAGTAGCTCTTTAGCAATTTTGGTGTTGAATCCTTTTATTAGGGCTTTCGAGTGTTCAAGAGCTCTCTCTAGTCAGCTTCCACCCAGTAATTGCTCTCGATTTTTCTAGGTTATTGAGCAGAGAGTATACTTCCCATTTTGTAATACCACAAAACGGTTCCGGACCGGCCAGGGGAGTGTCCGCACCCTTCCTAGTTAGTTCGACTGCTTTCTCATTTCCGTCAATGTCGGAGTGTCCTGGTACCCATCTAAGTATGACTTTGTTGGAGTTAGCCAGTGCGTTTAGGTTTGTTTTACATATCTGAACTAGTTTTTAGTTTGTTTCCAAAGAATCTAGTGCCAGCAGAGCAGCTTGGCTGTCCGAGTTAATGTAGATGTGTTGGTTTCTTAGGTTTCTATCCAGGTTAATTTCCTCACATTTGTTAATGGCGAAGACTTCGGTCTCGAATATTGAGGCACTCGTCCCCATGCTGACGTTAGCTCTGAATCTAGGTCTCCCCCGTAAACCGTTTTGGATCCATCTGTGTGCCATAGGTGGCTTCTCTCTTCTACGTACATTTGGTCTTCAATCCATTTGACTCTTGGAGGTATTTCAACTGTGTAGAGTTTAGAGAATTGACATTTGCTGTGCATGTCGTCTATTGGCATGCTAAAAGCCTAGGCGTTCAGTTTGATTACGGCTTCACAGCGCCATTTAGGCCGATTTAGCGTGCATATTCTGTAGACGCACTGCTTGGCCTCCCTTTTGCACCTGCATGGGGAGTGTCGTCTAAGGCCGCCCACGGTGTCGAGGTAAAGGCCCCTGTTGCTGTTATACAGGCCATGCTTTGCAGGCTGTTTAACATTGTTGACTACTGTCTTTTGGTTGGTCTTGTTATACCAGACCGCGGAACCATAAGTAATTATGGGCCTTACTACCGCTGTAAAAAACCACAGAGCAATTTTGGGTCTTATCCCCCATCTTGCTCCTGCCATTCGACAGCACGTCCACAAGGCCATTTTTGCCTTTTGTAAAATGTTTTTCAGGTGAAGGTTCCAAGTTAGCTTTTGGTTGAAAGTGATTCCTAGGTTCTTAACCTCATCTGAGACCGGTATGTCCTGTCCATTCAGTTGTATTTTTGTAAGCTTATCATTTATCAAGTTTCATCTTATGCCGGTCTTACTCACATTGACTATAGTCACTAAGCCGGTCGGACTCACATTGATTAGAGTTATATTGACTAATACTTTACTTTTAAGGGACGTCCATCATATAACTCTACACCGCGTAACATGAGGAAACCGAATAAATTTGCCAGAGTTACCCTGACCATATTTCGAGACTAAAATATCCAATAAACCTTTTAATCAATCTTCCAGGCAGAAGTCCTCGCTATTAACACATGCGCGGAAATCAATCTGGACAGAAAACTAAGAAACCAACATATCTACATCAACTCGGACAGTCAAGCTGCACTGCTAGCACTAGAGTCCCTCGAGGTCAACTCTAGACTTGTCCAGAACTGCAAGTATAACCTAAACGCTCTGGCTAACTCCAACAAAGTTACACTTAGATGGGTACCAGGACACTCCAACATTACTGGAAACGAAGCAGCAGATGAACTCGCCAGGAAGGGCGCGGACACACCCATGGTCGGCCCAAAACCGTTTTGCGAGATCACCAAACAGGAGGTCTACTCGCTGCTGAACAATCTAGAAAGAACTAGAGCAATAGCAGTGTGGAAGTCCGTCAAAGGCAACGCTCACTCAAAAGCTCTAATTCAAGGGTTCAACAACAATGTCACTAAAGAGCTGCTTGGGCTCAAAAGACACAAAGCCTGTGCAGTTACGACAATTCTAACCGGGCACTGCAAGTTGAACTGCACTGCATTACAGCCCAAAGAATCTGGAGCTTTCTGGACTCAACGGGAATCAGTAATGAACTATAAAAAAGGGCTGCCACAATAGATCATACCTGGTCGATGCGGCGCTAATAATAGCCCAAAAGCAATTATATAATATATAATAACCTTTTAGAAATTAACCTCGTTTTGGAGTTATAACCCATTACAAAAAATAATTGATTATAACTAGACCCCGCTATCGGAGGTGCAAAATGGTAGCTGTCAAGTTCTTAGGGATGGGTAATCAACTAATCATATTATCTAAACTAATCTATCGATACTCGATTTTTCAATACATTTTTTGTATTAACAGTACCATTTATTTGTATACAATTTAACTTTTTTTGGGATCTATGATAATCATTGACATTAAAAATATAAATCGTTATTAGTACAACAAAAAATCTATGGATGCTATTACTTTTCTTATGTTTCTTTTCCTAAAAATTATTATAAATTGTATACAAATAAATGTTACTAATATTACTGGTTTGTAGTACTTAGATACATAACCCGCCCTCTACCCCAATGTCCTTCTACCTCCTTATCGATCCCGTTATTATCTCAGTCATATCTAGAAATTTCTTAAATGTTTTTCTATATTCTTATCAAATATATAATATTTTAAAATTCTAGATTAATCTGAAAAAAAAAATAATGAATAAATGGTACTTGTACATAAAAAAAATATATTGAAAAATCGAGTATTGATATCGACATCACAAATATGATTAGTTGATTACCCATCCATAGGAACTTGACAGCTACCATTTTGCACCTCTGATAGCGGGGTCTAATTATAACTCAGCACCGTTCGCTTTCTTAAAGGCGATTTTACCACTTTTGTACTCATTGTTTGTTTTCAGGCATAGTTTTCTCAATAAAATGTATTTTTTATATCAAAAAATATGAAAAACGAAACAATTTTTTTTTTTTGCCGGAGTTGATCAAAAGTTACATGATATTTTTTACTTCTTTTGGCCTCAGGAATACGCTGTCAAAATTATTCGGTTTCCTCATGTTACACAGTGTATATACCTATCAGAGAATGTAGGAAATTGGTTGGCAAACGGACTTTCCTGATAGACGGTCTTGTCCACATTGACTCTCATCCTGAACAATTTAGTTGTTATCGACCCAAGAAACACACTATTTCAATAAATCTCTCTTCTAGCCGAACCGTGGTGATGTAGGTATATGTACCCCACGTGTTTATTAAATTTAATAATCATTGACTTAGCCTATGTATCTATGAGACGATTTCTTCTACGCGAGAATTGCTCGCGGCTCATGGAGTCACGCACGAAAATACCAACCTTACGGTGCAAGAAATAACGTTCACATTGATACGAAAGTAAGAAAAAATGAGAAATTATAAATAACCGTGGATATATTCTGTTTAATTTGTATTTTATTATAATAATAATATGCTGACGATATGAATTAAACACTTTTGAAGAAGTTATGTATTTTGGTTTTGCAGAAACTACCCATATTTGTGTTATTAGAGATCTGCAAAGAGAAACTGTTTAATTTTCAACAATTTATCATCAAACATGATATACTATTCAGTATAAATTGTTCTGTTACAGTTATCAATATTTTCCGGGATGATAAGCCAGAAAACGTGTAATTTACGGAATCTTCTTTTTTAATGATAGTCCCGGTCGGTTAATTTGTTTAATTTTGATTATTTTTACCGAAATACAAGCATCATATCATAATAGAGGCACTTTTACGAAGTTATTTATTATGCTGCACTTATGAAATTAAAAAGTGTCCTAAATTTAGTTTTTAGGGATTTTCATATTGACGCGGAACCCTAATTTGTTTAATTTTTTATATTTTAACAAGAACTAACATTACTTTAGTTCATAGAAAAATAAAATTACAGTTATCGAATTATGTCCAGGTTTCGGTAATTTTCCTGGTCTATTAATTCTGTACGTGACTAGTGTGACCGCGTCTGTGGCAGTTGAAACATCAGCTGATCAGAATTTGGTGGTGATAAGCCATTACAATTTGACTTTCTCGCAAAAGTGTTATGTTTGAAACAATAACGGATACAATTATGTGCTCACCGTTCAAATCCCAAACCAATCGCTTTCTCAAAAGCTAGCTCACCTCCGCCGACGTCTGCTGTAGTACGAGATAGGGATCCAAACTTATTTATACAAAATCCGATTATTTAAAACCCCCCAATAAGCAAAATTATCCCGGAACGCATACTTAAAAAGGCATATTTGGATTTATAAAACTCCAATTATTGCATCAAAATTTCCTAGTGCGCTTTTTAGAGCATAATTAGATGATGTTTAACTTAAGCACATTTGTACTATAAATAAATAAATATTTCGGAACAATTTTACACAAATCCACCTAATCGTACGGTAAGCTCCGTATGGCTTGTGTTGTAGGTATTAGACAACGATATATATAATAGATCATATATATATATATATAAATTTATCGTATTAAGGATAGACACATATAAATACTTAAATACGTAGAAAACACCCATGACTCAGGAACAAATATCTGTGCTCATCACACAAATAAATGCCCTGACTGGAATTCGAACCCAAGACCATCGGCTTCATAGGCAGGTCACTTACCCACTAGGCCAGACCGGTCGTCGAAACTATAACTTCACCGATGACGAAAATCATATTCACAGATATCGGCACCGGGACGAGAAATACTTTTGACAGCGTCTGTCACCAATAACATAGCTATTTATGCTACAAGTGCGGAAACCTCCTCACTCGCTCGGAAAACCTTAGTTTATAGCGCGAAATCTGCGTGGAAAAGCCTATTTTATCCGCTAGCGTGCAAAAGTCATTCGAATTTCGAAGCCGATCATTGTAAATCTATGTGGTGCATGTAACTTTTTTTTAACTATAAAACTCCTTCAATGCGTGACTGGGGCGCTACCGCGCAAAACGATATTCGTAAATTTCGGACGATTGTCTCTGTCACTCTCATTCGAGTAAAAGAGAAAGATGCTCTCAATATACGAACTTCGATGTTCGCAGTATCGCGGTGAGTTCATAATAAAATAACCATAGATAATAAGAATAACCAATCAGAAACATGTTTTTGATTACAGATTTTTAACTTTTTTATTTTTACCTACACTTTATTTTATGTCAAATAGGTTTTATTATATATACTAATAGTATTTCAGTTTAATTTACATATTTTGACTAATAAATCCATTAAATAAAACACGATTTCAATGTATATTTGATTATAAATTGAAACTGAAATACAGGTTCACTTAATATTTGACGACCGGTCTGGCCTAGTGGATAGTGACCCTGCCTATGAAGCCGATGGTCCTGGGTTCGATTCCCAGTCAGGGCATTTATTTGTGTGATGAGCACAGATATTTGTTCCTGAGTCATGGGTGTTTTCTATGTATTTAAGTATTTATATGTATCTATTTATTATATATATCGTCGTCTAGTACCTGCAACACAAGCTTTATTGAGCTTACCGTGGGACTAGGTCGATTTGTGTAAGAATGTCCGAAATATTTATTTATTTATTTATTATTTATTGTAATTTTTGAGCGCAGCCGATTTTTTTTTAACGTTTTAAGTTATCACAATTTACGTAAATTTGTCGGATTTGTCCTGTGCTAAGCTCTTTGAACTCAACGTTTGAACTATAAAAATGGATGATTCTAGTAGCGATGCCGATATGATTTCCCTGAAAAATCGCGCGATAAGTTTTGTTTTATTGTTTTTCTTGCCACTCGAATTTTTCTCGCTGTAGTGAGGTGAAAAATTGTGTGTTCCGCATGACTGCAAAATTATTTGGCGTCTCGTGTCTTGAAAGCCTCGCTACGCTCAGGAATCTTAGCTTCCTTCGCTTGCTCAGCTTTCAATTTCAAGACTAGCGCCAAATAACCACTTTGCAGCCTTGCATAACAAATAACTATTACGCACGTGTATCATTCAATGTTTTCATTCAATTTCTATTAAAACACAAACAAAATGAATAGTCAATGACGAGTTGAAGACAAGTTTTCCAATGGCGGGATTTTTTCTTCTTAAATACATGCGCGTTATAGATTTCTACTACTGCGCATGTGCGAAAAGCGGCCATGTCAGATTTCAATAGAGCACAAGCATTAGTTACTTCAGACAAACTTGTTAATTGATTATTTATTTTATAAAATCGTGTATTTATAATTATTATGTTATTTTTGTTTAAACGAAGAATAATATAATTTTCACTTCTCATGCTCTAAAAGTGTGTCATATTATGCTTGCCAAGGCGGACTAAAGTAATACATTTAGCCTCTTGGGAAAATATGTATACATATTTATGATATACAAAACGTTTTAAATTGACCAACCAAAACACTTCATCGTATTAAATCCACCAATCACGACAGATATCGAAGTTAATCGCAACTCTAGATTCTTTTTTGGTGCGAATACTGTTTAAAAATGTGAAATCATTAAAAAACTTTGTATAAAGTATCAACCAATCAGACAATACCACAATATTAAAATCGACCAATGAGGAAACACAATCAAATTGTCCAAGCATTAGGTGCTTTTTAGTTCCTACTTCACAAGCATTAAAAAAAAGTTTAAATCGTTGGCAAACTCTTTGAAGCCCCAATTATACGTTGTCTATGGCATTTATTCACGGCGTATATATCCTATCTGTATCAAAACAGTGAAAAAAATACAAAGACTGCCAAATTAAACATTTTTGACTCAAAATTCATTGCGGGTGAATAAAATTGTATTTGTTATTTGTTGAAATGTTATTTTATCTTATTTTCTCGCAATCGAAGTGAAAACTAGTATGCATAACTCGGGTCTAAACGCCATATTACCCCTCGAACAATTTTCCCTCACTTCGTTCGGGAAAATAACCATCTCGTGGTACTATGGCCTACTTTAGCCCCTTGTCAAACAATCTACTATTGTTTTTAATAGGTATTTATTTCTTATTTAGTGAAAAAATCTGTAACTAACGTTATTTTAAATTATTATTAGCTCAAATTATCAGCAGCTTTTTGCATAAGGCTCAGAGTGGAGTTAAAAAAAAAAAATTGAAACAAAAAGCACTAGTGCGGAAAAGTTTCCGCATGATATAGCTCCGTTGGAAACGCACTTTTAGAGCACATGCATTGTAATTATTGTAAATAATATTAAAATACAATTTGATTAGTTACGACTACGACAGCTAGATATCTGAACATACTCATTCGTTGTATTGAGTTCTCGAGTGAAGTAGGCTTCAGCGAGCCGCAACGCAATTTTGGGACAAACAAAACAAGGCGCGAAAAACAAAACATTTTGAATTTGAAGTCAAAGCAAACCAAAGAACTGAACAAGTTCCAAAACATTCTCAAAAATGAAAGAATGTTCTCAGAAGTTTTTGAGAACTTTTATCAGAATAAGTTTCTAATTTCCATACAGGAAGTCTCCTATGAGAACTTTTACTGTAATTTTCGCAATATTCTGTTAATAAATGGTTTAACACTGTAGGGGTAGCGGCATGATGAGTAAATACCCCGTTGACTGGTTGACTTAGACTACTTTATTCCTTACTACTACTAGTGCATATATACATCTGTGCTTCCTTAATGTTACGTTCTTAAGCTACATCTGTACAATCCTAATCTTACAGAATCGGCGCGTGATAAAATACTATCAACCTATCGTCACGCCCCAAGATACTACATACACTACCGCGTGCCTACCGGCATAAACACAAACATAGGTACAACATAAACTTAAGGTTAAAATATAAAAAAATAAATTTATTGCCAATTTAGGCGGACGCCTAAGAGAGAGAGGTGGTGATCCCCGGGCCGGCTCGTATCTCGTGCAGCAAATACAGCGTGGCAATTCCGCCAGTATTTTTGGCACATTTGCACCAGGTACCAGGTACCCAGGTAGTCTTCTCGGGGTATGAGAAGTTTATTATGTTAGTTTTAGTTGTATTTTCATTGTCAATTTAAATAATTGATTGTTTATGTATTTGGTTGTTTCTGAATAAAATTATTAATCCTAAAAAAAAAAACAAATGAAACTACATTAAACCTATATGAATCTAAAATAAACTACATTAAAACTAAATAAAGCTAAAATAATCTAGAAGATAAACCCAGGAATAAAAAGAAAAGCTATTCTAAAAGTCCCACTTGCGGCATGGATCGTATATTTTAATTTTGTAACTATTAGTCAGGTCAATATTTTTAAAAAACCTGTTAATACATGCTTTAAGAACGATTTCTACTTGTTAAACTAAGAGTTTGAGAACTTACCCGGTAGAATATTCGCATCTTTCAGGTTTCAGGTTTTCAGGTTTCGGTGCATTGCTAGTCAGCATTATAAAGTTATCTCGCGGCGAGTTTTGATACTGACAACGACAAGCAGAATTTCCAATTGTTGAGGCGAAGTTTGCGAGCTACAGAAAATATGATGGAAGTTGTAACAAGGCCAGCTTACACTTTAGCACAAATCTTCAAAAACTTTAGCCCAAGGAAAAAATCGTGCACTTATTGTGAAATACAAAACGATGAAGTTTACTAGTAAGTGATATTGTATTCTTAAATGTAGACATGCTAATTAAAAAAAATAATGACATAAAACTATTAAATAATAATTTTAAGAGCTAAGTAAGTAAGTTTGTCTTCAGTTGGCAAATTTATATGGGTAGAGGACGACAACTGGAAATCCAAATTAGAAGATCTTTTGTTTCTACCAATATTTGCAAAGCCAGTCTTAAGCCCCAATTGTTTATAAACACCAAAATATTTAAACACAAAACTATCGCGAGACTCAAACATATTATGTATTAAAGGCTGACCGCCAACGCGATTGAGAGCCAGGACACACTAGCGTTTTTGCCGGCGGTTTCTCGGCGGAGCTCGGAGCGGGATCGCGGCAAGCACGCGGCGTTGACTTCGCGGTTACTCGTATTCGCCGCTTGCGTGCCGCCGCGGTGACGCCGGTATAGTTTGGTAGTAACATTTATACAATTACATAAGGCAGGTAGACATAAAACTAAATATATACTGAAATAACGCTTGTTCGCATTCATTTATTTTTATTCTGAAAACGTGTCCATAGCTAGTGACATTTACGATGGCATTAATAGCAGCGTTAATTCTCAGTGCCTCGGTATTTTAGGTATAATCATGTGTAGTAGTGGGCATGGTCTGCAATAAAATATGTTTGATGTGATAAATATGTATGTTTCGGGTAGTTTACAAATAAATTAGTCAACAGCAACCGGCCTTTCATTCACCACACTGGCGACGAGGATTTACGATTTTATTAGTGTTTTCGTGACAATAAGTAGCTGTTTAGTGATTATAATGCCCATCGGCGAATTAGAACCTTTCGAATTGTCATCGAAGCAGTGGCCATATGCCATTCGCAGCGTTAAACAATATATGTTGTTAAATGAAGTGAAGGCGGAACTTGAGGTGCCATTAATCACGGTGGTCGGGGATGCCACGTACGCGTTATGTGCGACTTGTGTTCTCCAGCACTCCCCGAACAGAAGACATTTGAACAGTTAGTGGAATTGCTGACGGATCACCTGGAGCCTCAGCGTTCTGAGATCGCCGAACGCCGTTTTTAGGTTACGCCGACAGAATGTGGATGAGCCGCTCGCCGAATATCTTCAGAGCTTGAAGCACATAGCGGGTACTTGTAGTTTCGACACTGCGCTCGAAGAGAATTTACGTGACCAGTTCGTGTCGGGTTTGGCTAATGAGGCAATGCGGTCTCGTATATTCGCTGAAAAGAATATTCTGTATTAAGGAGGCGGTGGAGTGGCACTCGAGGTCGCAGAGAAGCACGCAGAAGTTAGCGGGTCAGCGGTGGTACCTTCCAGAGTTGCAGGCGGCGGCGGGAGCGGCGATGCGGGTACAGCGGAGCGGCTGATGGCGCCCGGAGCGGCCTGTCGCGCGGGGCACAGCGCAGTGCTGGCGGTGTGGGAAGGTACACCGGCCGGATAAGTGCAAACATATGCACTATAATTGTGACGAATGCCATCAACGTGGACACTTAAAGGTGATGTGTGGTAGGTGACGCGATTTTTCACGTGAACAGGTCGGCCGACAAAACTACATCGAGGAGGAGCCAGTACCCTAGGAGCTTGTACTATTTTAGTGCGAACGAGATTCACAGATAGTAAACTCGATACTCGTTATCGAAAACGTCAATGTCACAACTCATGGTAAGGGTACAGATAACGACATGTTTAACATTCGAGTGTCATCGAAAGGTAACAAACCCTATTTTATTAATGTGAATGTGGATGGGCAGGACGTGGTTTTTGAAATCGATACCGGCAGCCGTATATCGGCCATTAATCTGGACTTTTATAAACAAATGTTTTCCAAAAAGGTATTTGAGGCGAACAATATATTTTTAGCAGTTATAACGGGTCACCAACAGGCAGTCTTGGATGTATATCTGTCGATGTAATATTAAATGATGCTAAGGCGCATTCCTTGCCGTTATATGTCATTAAGAACGGGGGCCGGCCTATTTTGGGTCGAGAATGGTTACGCGCTTTAAAGGTCAGACAAATATTGCTTAACATTGTAACAGGAGATAAGTTCACGACCCAGTTATACAAAGAATTCCCAGACGTATTTACAGATAAACTAGGCACTTATAATAAAGTATTCAATTACAGCTTACGGATAATTACGTTCGCGCGAGACCCGTTCCACTCGCGTTGCGGGACCGTGTCGAGCGCGAACTCGACGGGACCCCAATTGTACCGGCCAGACATCGGATTCCGTGGGGCGAAACTTCTTAACAACTAGGGACTTCCTATATCGATAAACTCATTTATCGATACTAGTTTTATATACTAGTGACCGCCGCCAATTATGTGTGTTTTTCGTAACTATTGTTCTGAAGACCAGTATGAAATTGGAATGGATTTTTCAGCCAAGACGGAGACGCTTAACGCCCGAGAATATGGAAAAAATTCTCGTGGTTTACTTTAACAATAATAGATGGGACAGTCATGACGAAATAAATTGTTACGAGTAAACTTTTAAAATCGTTTTCAAAAAAGAAGAAGAAATATGAGTTCTTATTTTATTATATAATACTCTTTAAATAAAAAAATATTTTATAAGCAAACCTTTGTGTGATCACTAGTATTTAGAACTAGTATCGATAAATGAGTTTATCGATATAGGACGTCCCTAGCTGTCAAAAAGTTTCGCCCCACGGAATCCGAGGTCTGGTACCGGCAGTGAAACGGAATGGGAACTTACGTATTTTTGGATATTACAAGGTGACGATAAATCCTAAACTGAAACGCGATTTTTACCGGTTACCTCGCGTAGAGGAGTTGTTTGCCAATCTCAGCGGGGGGAACAATATAGGGTCATTCCTGAGAATTGTATTTTTGTTATCATTCCCTTGGCGTTTTTTATTTAAACAAATTTCTTCATAGTTACAATAAAATATGAAATTATACAGAATCATAAGCATATTTATCAAATAGACATCACTTTCAGTCAATTATATCCACATTTTATACCACTTTAAATTTTACATGCCAGGGGAATAAGAAAAAAATACAGGGGAATGGTAAAAACGACGAGGGAATGATAAAATCGACAAGGGAAATGTTAAAAACGACAAGGGAATGATACAAACGACAAGGGAATGAAATTACATGTAGTTCTGAAATCAACATGATTTGTTTAAAAAAAACAAGCAAATTCTACAAAATAAAAATAAAAACTGTCTTTCTCTAGCATTCATTGGTATTTATTGGTATGAAATCTAAGAAAATTATCACTACCCTGCTTAAAACCCAAAGGAATGAGAACCAGGGAAATAAGAAAAAGTATGCTTTTTGTCGATTTTGGAGAAACGGTAATTGATTTAGAAAAACCTATTGAATTAATAGATGCAGGCATCCAAATAGTATTATTTTCACTAAACACGCTAAGCTAATTGCGAGTAGGTAATAAATTTTATTTTAAAATACAGGGTAATGAAAATCACAGTGAACCAAAGCCAGGGGAATGATATATTTGACTTCATAGTTCAGATATCCAGCGACGTGTCGCGTCCCTTACCCGCCGTGACGGAAGCGTTCCTGCCGCTGGTCCGGCGTGGTGTGCGTAACGTGTTGAAACGCGTTTAAGTAGGGATGTGCACGTTGTTTAGTAAGCCACCAAGGAAATGATAGCTAAGCTCCGGACAAACCTTTAATTCAGATTCTCGAGAAAACTACGATAAACATAGGAACCATATTTTTTTATTTTAATCTAAAAACTATCTCGAAACGATTCTTCTTAGTACCATAGTTTATTTAATTCCTTGACTTGTTGTTTTTGTAGGAATTTGTTCACAAAAAGTCGAATGGACGCACCAGGGTAATGAGGTTTTTAGTGTTTGATATTTTTTTTGTATATTAGTTCTAATAACCTTTTTTTAAAAAAAAAGACGTGCCCCAGTTAGATTATGTGGTATTCTAACGATAAAAAAATAGTTAGGTAAATTATTTCAACTTTACGGGTACTTTTAATCCCTGGACGTTGAAAATTGATGCTTCCAAGAATCACCCTATACTAAACTTGATTTGCGCGCCACGCTTATGAACAGTGTATGTTGTTAACAGAGGACTCACAACCGTATACGGCGATTACGACTCACGGTGGTACTTTCGTGTACCGTCGCACGCCGTATGGGCTTTCGTGTATACCAGAGAAGTTCCAAAAATTAATGGAGGAGAAAAGTTCCAATAATTGCGTAGTTTTTCTAGATTATGTTTGTGAACGGGGAGAAATAAACAGGACAATTTGCGTAATCTTAGGGAGGTACTTGAACGCTTGCGTACAATTAGAATGACCTTGAAATTGAGCAAATGTAAATTCTTACAAGATAAAGTGAACTATTTAGGCTTTATAATTTATAAGAACGGCTTACGGCCGGACCCCCACAAGTTGAATGCTATTTCTGACGGTCCAAGACCGGAAGATGTCTCTCAGCTGCATAGTTTCCTCGGGATTTAAATCATTAAATTATTATTCACTATTAAAAACCGGAGCGTCCCGTTGGCCGGCCCGGCTCCGGCCGGGCACTGGCTGCCGTTCACGATCTGGGTGCGGTCGCACGCTGGAATATAATAACATATATATCATGTCATCAGAACAGGCGAGACGAATGGTTCCTACAGAAAGGATATTTACAACTTTATCGTTTATCGTAAAGGAAGGTAGCCGTGACAACTCCTAAAATACACAAGATAAACCCGTGGTGTTAAGGCTTAGACAGAAAATAGATCAGTAAAGTACCAAAACCTGGACATAATTCGTTAACTGTAATTTTCTTTTTCTATGAAATAAAGTATTGTTAGTTCTTTTTAAAATATAATAAATTAAAGATTTTAGGGTTCCGCGTCAATGTGAAAAACCGAAGACCGTATTGTATACTATGATCACGTTTTCATCAAAACATAATAAATTAATAACCTAATTAATCATCATCATCTCAGCCACTAGACGTCCACTGCTGAACATAGGCCTCCCCCTTGGACCTCCACATATACCGGTCGGAAGCGACCTGCATCCAGCGAGAAGTGCTCGAGTGGAGACCACGGACTAGCAAGCGCGGCGTAGGACGTCCACCCACAAGACGGACAGACGACCTCATTAAGGTCGCCAAAATGTAATTGATTAGATAATATTACTATTAATGTTATAGAAATAGAAATAGAATAGAAATAGAAATATTTATTTGCCATTAAATGTGGTATACAATTGGTGTTACATGGTATATTATAGAGCCATACACATTTAGACTTTAGAAAGTCTAGAAAGTTTAGAAAGAAAATTATAAACCCTAAATAATTAACATGCATTAACAAAAGTGTTTATGTCAGTGTGTAATAATGTCATTATGCTAATTTATTGTGGACTATTATATTTGGTTCAAAACATTTTTACAGTGGCAGTTGAATGTCAAAATATTCCTTTAAACTATAATAACATTTTCCCACGAGAAAAGAGTATAGTTTGCGTTTAAATTTAGTAAGTGGCAGTTTTTTAAGGTCATCCGGCAGTCGGTTGAATATTTTTAATGCACATTGGGTAACAACTTTTATTTTTCATGGCAGTTTGCATTTTTGGGAGTACTAATCTATCAGGATATCTAGTATTAAAATCTGTTGTATCTTTTTTCGTTAGGAACATGTCAGGGTGCAGTTTAACGAATACACAAATTTCGTAAATATAGATTGAGTGTACCGTCTATAATTTAAGGTTAATACAATAATTTACACAGGATGTCATCTGTGGCAAGTTGTATATTGCCCTAATGAATTGCTTTTGAGATACATGGGTACGTTTTACGTGAGATGAATTCCCCCAAATCAAAATTCCATATCTGAGATTAGATACCACAAAAGCATAATAGGCAGTTAAGGCGGTTTTAAAATCCGTTAAACGTGTCAAGCGCCACAAAACGTATGCAAACCTGTTAATTTTTGAGCAAACTTTGTCCACTTGCCTCTTCCAAGTACATCGATCGTCCAGAGCAAATCCTAAAAACGTAGTGGTATCACATTCTATTAGACTCTGGTTGTTATAGACTAGATTGAGTTTCTCCTTCTTTCCTCTTCTATTGATAAATTGGATATATTTTGTTTTATGGATATTTAGTTGTAAATTATTATCATTTAGCCACTTCATTATATCAGCAATAGCCTTATTAATAACATTTTCATAATTTTCATTTTTTTTGTCGCAAACAACAATTGAAATATCATCAGCAAATAAGGTACAACTGTGATTAATGGTTAAAGGCAAATCGTTAATATATAGCAAGAATAATATAGGTCCAAGTATATTAGTTCCTTGAGGCACTCCAACTCTATTATTCAGAGTGTTTGATCTATAATTCTGTTGTATTTTATTATTATCTGAACCTACTATTTCTACTATTTGGCGTCGATTGCTAAGATAGCTCTCTAGCCACATATGTACTAGCCCTTTTATGCCGTAAGCTTTACATTTTTTCAATAATAGGCTATGCGATACGTGGTCAAACGCTTTGCTCATGTCAAAGAAGATACCAACAGTTTTATGACCCTTATCAACATTTTCAATTACCTTATTTATTAAGCTAAATGTGGCCAATGTGGTAGATTTCCCTTTTTGGAAGCCATTTTGATGGTCACTTATTATTCCATTTTTTTTTATAAAATATATTAGCCTCGAGTACATTGCTTTCTCCATGATTTTAGCAAATATTGGTATAAGCGTAATGGGCCTATAATTCCCGGGTAAGTTTTTGTCCCCTGCTTTATAAATAGGTTTTACAATAGAAACCTTTAATTTGTCGGGAAACAGTCCCTGCTGAAAACTCATGTTAATTAAACATAGACCCATGGTCTTGGGTTTTTTACATTGACGCGGAAACCTTACATGTTTAACTTTTTATATTTTAAAAAGAACTAACAATACTTTATTTCATAGAAAAAGAAAATTACAGTTATCGAATTATGTCCATGTTTTGGTAATTTTACTGGTCTATGGTAATTAAATTTAATTCGCGATACGCCCGTTCTATAGTAAATATGTGTAAAAAACGCGAATGTTTTAATTGTTAAGTTTAATATTTAATATTTAATATTTAATATTTACCCGCGTATTGTTAAATTATCAGTTATTTTATTATTGTAATAGTCTAGACGTACATCTCCAAATTGCAGAACGCATTATATATCTTTTATAAGTAGAGACTCCGGACTCCACAGTCAAACTGTGAAAACAGTTTTGTGGAGCTATGTATAAAACAAAATGTTGTACTGTATTTTTAATAATAATAAATAAATAAATAAAAATAAATAATAAAAGTAGATAATTGTTTTACATTGTATTTTTTTTATTAAAATGGAAGGCATCAAATACTAGCATTTATTTTAATTTTAGGAGTAAAAATTTAACTGAATTTTTTAACGTTCTATGGATTTTAATAATTTAAATGTACTTTTTTATGTTAAATGGGTGTTTTTGCATTTCAATTTTCAATTGGGTAAATACGAATCTGGTCGCCTCGGTATTGTTTTGTTGTGCGACATCAATACAATAATAACAACTACGGAATAAATGTAAAAATAAAGTACTTACCAAACATTTTGAGAGACTGTCGCTACGTGGATGTGGTTTGGTCAAAGGTCAGATTCAGAAGGCGGTAATCCTGAACACGGCGCGTATTGTTCGGCGGTTCCTCTCTCTGCAGCCCTAACCACCGGCAGCTCGGCTAGGTTAGGTTTTTTATAATATTTTTTATTGCTTTGATATGTTTTAGACGTATTATTATGTTCTACTTTTATAAATATGTTTTTTTTTTTTTATGATATAGGAGGCAAAAACGAGCAGACGGATTGCCTGATGGTAAGCAACTACCGCCGCCCATGGACACTCGCAACACCAGAGGAGTCACAAGTACGTTGCCGGCCTTTAAGATCCCTATACGCTCTTTTCTTGAAGGTTTGGATGTCATATCTGTCCGGAAATACTGCACGCGACAATTTATTCCAGAGTTTTGCTGTGCGTGGCAGGAAGTTTCTAGAAAAACGCACAGTTGAGGACTGCCAACCACCTAAGTGGTGATGATGCAAGTGTTGTCGTGTAGAGCGCTGGCGGAAGGAAGCAGTTGGGATTAATCCGAACAATTCCTCGGAGCACTCTCCGTAGTAGATGCGGTAGAAAATGCAGAGTGAGGCCACATCTCTATGCAGTGCCAAGGAGTCAAGCCGGTCCGAGATATCCTGGCTGCCGACAATTCTAGTCGCTCTCCGCTGGATGCGGTCCAAAGGGAGAAGCTGGTATTGGGGTGCCCCTGACCAGAGATGAGAACAGTATTCCATATGTGGCTGTACTTGTGCCTGGTACAGTTGTAGGCGGTGGGCCGAACTGAAATACTGCCTCGATCTGTTGAGCACACCAAGCTTCTTCGAGGCCAACTTGGCCTTTCTCTCTAAATGGCCGCGGAACTGGACTGAGCTAGAGATGTCGACACCCAAAATTCCGATACTGGCTGTGGCTGTTAGGAGAGTGCCCTCAAAGCGGGGCGATACGACAAACGGGAGTTTCTTTGCCGTGAACGCGCAAACCTGTGTCTTACTGAGGTTAAATTGAACCAAGTTCATTCGGCCCCATTCTGAGACTTCTTTAAGGGAAGTCTCAACTTCAGACACAAGCTTGTTCCGGCTCTCAATGACACTTTCCCGAGAAATGTTGGCACGGCCGGTATAGCAAGCATCACCCGTACTGTCATCCGCATAGCAATGAATACCGCTGGTCTGCAGCATGTCATTGATATGCAGGAGAAATAACGTGGGCAATAGCACACAGCCTTGAAGGACACCAGCATTCACAGACATGGAATCCGAGCATTCACCGTCGACTACGACCCTAAATGCTTCTGTCTGCTAAAAATCTGCTGACCTATTCGCATAATTTCTCGGGCAGCCCATAGGATGGTAGTTTCGAAAGAAGAGCCCCGTGCCACACCCGATCGAAGGCCTTCGCTACATACAGACAGAAAGGAAAAAATAAAAGAATAATAAACTACTTAACAGATTTAAAATCCGTGGCGTGTGACGAAACAGCTGACAGCGAGCCCCGGCAGCGGCACAGCCCACCCTTATATTCAAGTGTATAATTAGCGCCTTGTATTGGGTAGATGTGGAATTTCCTGAATAGTTGTATAACTATAACTTTACTATTTAAGTGTATGAAAACAGCACTACTTACTTGTTAAGGTTAACCAAACGAGGTGTATTCATTTTGATTTTCAGTTTTTCGGCATTTTATTTTTAAGTTTTTACGGATATAATTATGTATAAATGTTTTCACATTTATTTTGTAGCAATGACATTATCGAAATACTTACATAAAATACAAATATGATTTATTACATACAATATAATAGAACTTATACAGTACACATGAAAGTAAAGGCAATAAACGATGCGCACTTTAAATTTTATTAGTAACAGTAGTTATGTAGTTTTTCCTGGCATCGCTTTGCTCCAGCGCGTATTAGCCTTAGTCTTGCTCAGAAATATTTAGACACCTTGGCTGCATCTGATGGCGACTGCACAGTCAACCATTTGATTTATAGGCCACTTCGTTCCTTGTCACAATGAAAGGCGCACAAGATCTCTTATTAACGTCACTGTGACAAGGTTCGAAGTGGCCTAGAAATCAAATTGGTTGACTATATACGTACCTAGTAAATTCAGAATAACACGCGGAAAGATTTGACATATGAAACTTAAAATCAAAGCAATTATTCTGTAAATAGGCATCAAAGTCGCGCGCATTAAGGCTTTTGTTTATGAATACTGGTTCATTAGGTACGTCTCTATCTCTGTGAGTTTAATTTTCGGCCTAGCCACTGCAATTTAATACCTCCATTGTCTGACTATGCCTTCCAAGATCCATAGAATGGAGTCTTAATAGCTTAGTGTGTTCCATTAGGCGCCACGCAACCTGCACTGCCGTAATATTGCACGCCGTAATATTGCGTAATACCGTATAACTGTTGCTTCCTGTGTGATACAGAACACAATAGTTGTTGTAATCTGCAGTGCTCGGAAAAGTCATCGCAAAACAATCGCAACACGGCAATAGAACAAGGTTAATAGGATCGCATTATGTACAGTATAACAAATAACAAACAACAACAATAACAAATATTTCGGGACAATCTTACACAAATCGACCTAGCCCCACGACGGTAAGCTCAGTAAGGTTTGTGTTGTAGGTATTATATAGACGACGATAAATATAATAGATAGATATAGATACATATAAATACTTAAATACATAGAAAACACCCATGACTCTCCTGAGTCAGTAGTTGTTCCTACAAATATCTGTGCTCATCACACAAATAAATGCCATAACTAGGATTCGAACCCAGGACCATCGGCGTCATAGGCAGGGTCACTACCCACTATGCCAGACCGGTCGTCATAAATCAGTATCAATATATTGCCGGATCTTACACAAATCGACCTAGTCCCACGGTAAGCTCAGTAAGGCTTGTGTTGTACTTAGGTACTAGACGACGATAAATATAATAGATATATATATATATATATATATATATATCTATATATAGATTATTATTTTTTTTATGACATAGGCGGCAAACGAGCAGACGGATTGCCTGGTAAGCAATTACCGTCGCCCATGGGCACCCGCAACACCAGGGGAGTCACAAGCGCGTTGCCGGCCTTTAAGGGGGGTTGGTTGGGGGTATATACATATAAATACTTAAATACATAGAAAACACCCATGACTCAAGAACAAATATCTGTGCTCATCACACAAATAAATGGCATGACCAAGATTCGAACCATCGGCGTCATAGGCAGGGTCACTACCCACTAGGCCAGACTGGTCGTCGATAGCCTGTTTTCCAGTTTCATTTAACAAACCCAAAATCACCATACGTATGTGAAGGTTCCATTGTATTTATTTGCACTATATTTCAAATATTTAGAAATAACTATACTTAATGAAGCAAATAATTGTATTAATTTAAATTGTCACCACAAAACTGTTTCAAGCATGCCACTTTGACAAATCCTTGTCGGATACCTATGCGACTAAAAAAGTCAAGTGTCAAATTACGATAATATCAAGTCTTTTTTTTTAAGGCGGGTGTATTTTTGAAGCCAATGTTTTTTTTTGCGAAACTCAGAAATAAATACATACAAGGTAATTAGGGGAATAGAAGTTGTGGGGTTAGAAGAGACCGAGGGCGATATAGAATATCTCAGAAACCTTAAGGGGGTTTAAAGGATTGTCAGTTAGACGAAGCAAGTATTGAACTTAGCATTGTACGCAAACGAAGTTGCGGGTTGCAGCTAGTTATTATTATAATATATGTATGACGATCTTATTGTGAGATACATATAGACATATATATTCGAGTCATGCGAATCATGCGTATTGCGAGTCATGGGTGTTTTCTATGTATTTAAGTATTTATATGTATCGATCTAATATATATATCGTCGTCTAGTACCTACAACACAAGCCTTACTGAGCTTACCGTAGGGCTAGGTCGATTTGTGTAAGATTTTCCAATATAAAAAAAAAGATATAATATATACATACATACATTTCAGCCGTATGCAGTCCACTGCTGGACATAGGCCTCCCACAAATATGACTTGTATCATCTTGGGCGTAGTTGCTATAGTCGCCACGCTTGGCAGGCGGGTTGGCGATCGCAGTATTTGTAGATTGGGTTTCGACGGACGGACGCTGCTGTCCGTCCGTAGGATTTTTCCCTTTGTCGCCTCTGAAGACACCCGCGGGAGGAGATGGGGTGGTGCTATTCTAGTCAACCGGCATCACACGGCACATTATATAATTATATATTATTTTAGCGATATTAATTGCACTAATTATTTGCATTGAATTACTTATTAAATTAAGATGATATTTGTATTGACTATTCGAAAGTAAGTACTTGTTACTGGGCCTACTTGAATAAAAAATAAAAAATAAATTGAATTGCATTATCTTCGATAGTACAGTAGCGTGATGTGATAGCAATGACTCTAGTTTAGTGCGGAGTCGATATTGTTTTCCGCTTCGCCTGTCGCTTCAGTCGTTTGTATTGCGACCGCGTGTCTGGGGGTGAGTGACCTCGCCTGATAACAATCAATGAGGAAATATGAATGGATATGGAAAATCGAGATGTGAATTCTAATAAACCTAAAACCGAATTCTCTTTTAGTCCAAGTTCATGCACGGATGTAGGTTGTTAATTTATTTCTAAAACTAAGCCGTGCCTGTATCGAGCATAACTCTCATATTTGGTGGATCCACTTTAGTATTAGTCACATAAAACCGCGCTGTAGATGATACGTCATTATAAAAAAACTCTTTCTTATAAGATGCAACAACAAAGGGTTATCACTTGTAAACAAACTTTTCGTCAACTCGCACGTTTGACCTAGTTTGAAGCGGTTTGTTGTTGCCCCGCGAGACGAGGCGTCGGCCGACGGGGGGGGGGGCACACTCGGAAGAGCATGACATTTTTACGGCATGCAGAGACCTCTGCGGATTGGTTAGAGAACTAAACGGCAGCCATCTTGATCGACTTGTCATCTCAGCTCTCTTAAAATAATTTAAACTCTGACGTTTTGCCGTTTGGACGTTTTAATGCATTTTTTGAGGTTATCTCTTCAATGTCCTATCTACTATTGTTAAAGTAAAAACACATTCTGATCGTTTACCTTAACAATAGCAGATGGGACATTCACGCAGAAAAAACTGGGACGACTAAAATTATAAAAGATGATAGCTATACTTATATACGTAGGCATTTATATTTAGGTGCTGACATACGTATAGATATGTATCTATAGGTTGGATGTTACTTCGCCAACAACCACTTGGGGGCGCTACTTTCCATACATACACATTTGACCACTCTTCTTCCTATATATTACTCTACTCTTTGGGGCCGACTCGGTCGGGCGGCAGGGGTCAGGCGGAATTCAAGGTCGTATCCCACTAATCTGTAGCTGTATACTGTCGCGACGTTGATTTTCGTCTGAATGTAATATTGAGTCATGTTTTTTATTACACTTAACACAAATTCTCGTCCATTCATTGAAATTATGAATTACACAACGAGTTCTTTGTTACAATCGAGAACCGAGAGTTCGCGTCGAGGTCAATGAACTTCTTTCAGAAGTACTTATAAAGATGCTTTTCATGTGTTCTTGTAGAGGAGGCTGGTAGCGGTGGAGGGAGTAGGTAGTGGTCGAGCGGATGCGGTCTAGCGGTTGTGCGGAAGGATTTCAGTCGCGGTTTAATATTTATTCAGTGCGAAATAATAATTTACTTTTCTCTTTAACAAACGTTTCGAGTGACGAGAAAGTATCTATTGCTAGCGACCGCTTTGTACCGTTAACAATTGAACCGTGTCTCTACCAAAGATCTTATTAGAGAGCTATGTGTGGAACCATGATATCACCCGAGTCTTTTAACTCTGGCATTGTTCGATGAACGAATCTAGGTATTGCGGTGAAGCGGTTATAAGTGGTTTAAAATTAAACATTTTTTCTAAATGCCGCGTACCTAAACGCATCTTGATATTTCTCCACAAGTAAATCCCAAATTATGTGGGAAGGACTCCAGCGATGGTAGACGAAACTGACCCCGTCAATTTTGGGACTAGGTATTAAACGCGTTCGGCGAAAGACTAGGTATATAGATAACTTTGAAATTTTGTTAAAATAATGGCCATTGGATGGAATTATCTAATAAAGCCTTTTAAGTATAGGATAGTAATAGGTAACAACAATAATATTACTTTGCAATTCCGCTGTTTAATAACGTGCTAGTCAATCAGTGCCAACCCGTTATATTTACTTGCGTATTTTTTCATGCATTAATGTTCCCTCCCTCCCACCGCAAAATTAAATACGCAAATAAACATAACAAACCACCACCAATAATACCAAAACTCGACACGTGTTTCGCCTCTCTACGAGGCATCCTCAGGAGACGCTGGAGATGTTGTCGGTCTGACGTCCGACAACGGAATCCGTTCGTCATTCCGTTGTCGGACGTCAGACCGACAACATCTCCAGCGTCTCCTGAGGATGCCGTCAATAATATGGACTTCCGCAAAGTAACGCCTGATTCAATTAATTACTTAGTAATAGGTATTTTAATCAACTCCATTAATTTATAATTCAGCCAACTTAAAATAGGAAAATAACAAGAGTTTATATACACAAATTAATATGAAACAAGGTTACAAACAATAAACATATTAAATCCAAAAACATATAATTATATTTGGAAACAACCTTTTGCCCGCGGCTTCGCTCGCGTAGTAAACGTAATTTTTAACAGTCTCCAAAAAAGAGGATCTCTGTTAGAGCCGTATGTTTTATATATGCACACCGTACGTGCTTGATGTAGTAAATATATCACAGAGGCAAAACAGCTGGGAAGTGATGGTAAGTACGTAGTTTAGAGGCAGTATGGCGAACTCATTCCCACTGTTTCATCTTGCAATTCATTCGAAAAATGACCTTATAGAAGTTGTAGACTTTATAATCATTAAAATTATATGCACTCTTGGAATACATATAAAAAGCAAGCAAGCAGCACCTTGAATGTACTTGTTACCAGTACAGTAAGTTTCCCGGTGACACCTCCTCCAGTGCGCCGCCTGCACTCGCCTCGGTAAACTGACGATGATCGAGATGGCACAAGAACCGCGTTCTATAGTTCAATAGCAAACCCTACCACAATAGTATAAATGAATGCATTAATTTGCTTAACACATCGATTATTACATGTGGCAGTTCTTATATCTATATAGGTACCTACAGTCGACTTCATAAATATGCTTATGCAAACTTTTTTTTCTTATAGCCACTGAATAATGCCCAATATTGTTTAGATATTTATGGACCTCGTCTGTACCACACATCTCGCCAACAGTGGCGGCGCGCCAATTTTTTTCTTAGGCAAGACGGAGCCGATATGTCTTAGCCTTTTCTTCTTGAGCCCAAGGAAAACCGTTGAACTGCAGTAAAGTTAATCAAGCCGACGGGAATCGGCTTGTATAAACGCACCGCCACTGCTCGACAATAACATGGCACGCGTGCGATTTATATTTCACAATTCCTTTCCAACAACGACATTCTTACATATATTAAATTTAAACAATAACGTAATTAAATGCCTAGTAGTACTCTTATAGTTTAAAAGTAAAAAATGATGAAGAAAAAATACTATAAAAAATACTATCACCTCCTTTTGAGAACACTCCCCTAACAGATACAGCCAGTATCGGTTTCTTGGCGTCGACATCTCGAACGAAGTCCAGATCCGCGGTCATTTAGAGGATCATTTCCTCCAATATTGGCACTCTTTTAAATAATATCACCTTCCGCTTATTAGCCAGTTTACGTTTAGGGGCACCAACAAACCATCCACATCCATGTCAATGCCGCATCATGGTGTCGATGCCGCGACAGTCTGGGCCACCACGGCCCGAGGATCGAGGATCGAGGATCTGTCGACGCGCCTGATAGATGGCTCAGGTTACCAGAGGGCTGGCTACTATTTTGCACAGCGAATAACCATCATTTTCTTTATTATGTTTTATACCTATTTAAGTTTTAGAGGGTAAAGCCAAGTTGACTTCGAAGAAGACTGCATAGTGTGCTTCGAGACAGTATTTATTTTACTCAGCGCTGAGTAGAGATGTAGGCTCGCTTTGTGTCTTCTATAGCATTTACAACGGAGAGTGTCTGAGGTCTTGCTCGGATTAATCCCTGCAGTCTCCTTCCGCCATCGATCTACGCGGCAACATTTCCACCCCCACCACCTGGATAGTTGGAAATCCTCTACAGTGCGTTTTTTTAGAAACTTGCTGCCCCACACATACAAACTCTGAAATGATTTGCCGTCAGCAGTATTTCCGAACCGATACGACCCTCATACCTTCAAGAAAAAAGCGTAGGTTATATCTTAAGGGCCGGCAACGCGCTTGTGACTCCCTTGGTGTTACGGGTGCTCATAGCCGGCGGTAATTTGCTTCATAATGTAAGCTGAAAGACGTCCAAAACGTTTGGGTCGTATAGGCCTCCCCCAAAACGACCCAAAAAGACAGGGCCTTCCACATCCAGTGGCATCCCGTGACCTTCAACAGGTCGTCGGTCCACCTTGTGGAAGGTCTACCTACACTGCGTCTTCCAGTTCGTGGTCGCCACTCAAGATCCGGAGGGCTATATCGGTAACTTTGGTTCTACTGCGGATGAAATCATTCCAGATACGATCACGCAAGGACACTCCCAACATAGCCCTTTCTATTGCTCTGTATGACTTTGAGCCTTCTGACTGACTGGACCTTATGTCCTAAAACTACGACCAAGACCACCGGGGCCACCCCCCGCAACATCCCTTAAGTGCGGTGGAAGCAGTCCGATCGCCAACCCGCATGCCAAGCGTGGCCATTATGGCATTTACCCCTCATGAAGGTTATTTTATTACTTACCACCAGGCAATCCTCTCAGGCAATCGCTCGTTTGCCACCTTTATCATAAAAAACACGTGTGGATCAATGAGAGTCAGTGTGTCTGTTACAACATAATCGATGCCATTTTCGTAATTAGTGTCCCAAAAAATTATGGAAACGACACCCATATTCGATATTTTGAGATTTCAACCCCATCCCACCCCCAACGGGGGGTTGGTATTTCACGTCTACACGTTGTATTTTATAATTGTCACTGTTTTCCTAATTAGCGGACCAATATATATAGAAGAAACAATACGAATGTGGGTTTTTGAACTTTGTCATCACAGTTCCCCCTTGTAGGGGTTGAATTTCCCAAAATCCCCAAACACGTGTTTAATGATGTATTGTTAGAAATACTCTTGTGAAATTTCACGTGAAAAAAGTCAACTATATATTTTTGTCCATACAAACTTTGGACCCCATTTCACCCCCTTACGGGGTGAATTTAGAAAAATCCTTTCTTAGTGCACCCCTAGACCTTATAACGAACCTACTTGCCAAATTTGGAGTCTCTAGGACCAGCGGTTTGGGCTGTGCGTTGATATGTCAGTCAGTCAGTCAGTCAGTCAGTCAGTTTCTTTTATATATTTAGAAGATAGATAAGTCAAATAACTCCCAGCAAATTGAGATCAGTTATTTTGTAAATCGCACTCGCAGACAACCAAGATACAGGCTCAGCCTAGTTTGGAGTCTGATATCTGACATGTATCAGAAATATAGTAATATGTGTTCTGCTAAATAAACTATTTTTTTGTTGATTTTAAGCATACATGGAACCAAAAAGACTGCAGTAGATCACACAATATTGTTTATCATTTTTAGATACATACATCGCATATGAAAACTCTCATTTCGACCCTGGCTACCTACATGCAAGTATTATTTAAGAGAGCGCCCACATCAGCTCTTACAGAATAACAGAGTCGATATAAAATAACCTCTTCATGAGAGCGGTAAAGTCTCACTCCTCGTTATTGGCATTGTAATTGGCAATCTTTCGTAACAGTCGAAAACGTAATACTTTGCGATCCTCCGGTTTGCGGTACACGAGTCTCCGGATTCCTCTTGAATGTCCTGATAAGGCTATGACTCTGTTGTGTGCGTCTTGTTGCCTTATGCCACACCCCGGAAAGTGGCGATCGAACGTATGAAACAAACGCGTTGCTACGCACACAGTCTAAGCTCGTGTAGGTGAGCGCGTACCATGCCTGTGTGAGTGAGGTAAGACACGCTAGGGTTGCCGCTATTTTGCGTTGTGCGTTCGTGAATCGGGAACGCAATGTAGATGACCTTGTTATAGCGGCGTCGAATTTATTTGTATCGAGTTAGTATGTGTGTAATCAATTATATACGAAAACGTTTTTAACATGCGCAGAAACCGCCTTAGTACCTATTCTTTATTATACCTACTGTGCCGCCGCGTGCCGCGTCGCCCTCGTTCAAGTTCGATGACCTCAATGATTCAAAACTCATTGCGCGAATTAGGCAGAAATAAGAATTATATTATGTTGTAAGGTGGGTATCTAAGCTCGATTTATACAAAGGTTTCCTGTTTTGAATCAGTCAGAACGAAGTAACAAAATTATTGTAAGGAAATTCAGGCAACTAAAATATTACGTAAGTTGAAAACATGATTTTTTTGTTCATATAGATATTGTGTTGTTTTTAACCGACTTCAAAAAAAGGAGGAGGTTATCAATTCGGTTGGCATGTTGTTTTTTTTTTTTTTATGTGTGTTACTTCAGAACTCCGTCATTTATGGACCGATTTCAAAAATTTTTTCGTTGTTTGAAAGCATCTACTTCAAGGTTGGTCCCATTGTTACCAGAATTTAGATCTGATGATGGGATCTATGAGGAATTAAGAGAACTCTTCAAAATTTATAGGTACATGTATAACGATTTTAGTATATTCGGTGACAAGTCAAGCATTTGTATTCAGATAAATAAACTTTTAACAAAAAATAAACCCGACTTCAAATATGTACTAAAAAGCAACAAATAATTGTTTTGTTTATCACTTGATAAGTCCTTTTGGACTATTTAGAACAAATCAATTTCTTAGGATAGAGGATATGGCAACCCTGGCCATGTAAACACAAATTCAAAAGGCTCTTCTATTTTTATTAAAAGAAAAGTAATATACGCACCGAAATCAGTTGCTTTAGTGTTGTGAACTTTCGCCTCCTAACCTGTGTTGTAACACGCTTGACAAATCACCTTTTGAAGCAGCGATTACGTTGGGAATTTAACGGTGAGCACACAACTGTATCCGTTATTATTTCAAAGTTAACACTTTTACGAGAAAGTCAAATTGTAACGACTTATCAGAACCAAAATCTGATCAGCTGATTGGGCAGTCGATGACAGATCATGTTTCAACTGCCACAGACGCGGTCACACTAATCGCGTACAAGATTAATGTTGCCACCGTAGGGTAATCGGAGAAATTAAACGGCTAGCGCAATGGAGCCAAGTAAACATAGTTTCTACCCGACGCATTTCGGCTCGATCAGCTACGCGATGGGTGACGTCACAGATGTGCTACGGGTTACGAGTGCTACGGCGGCGTCTTGCATCAAGGAATTGTCATCGGCTACGAGGTTCTTTAAATTATAGTGGCGTGCGAGTTCCATGAAAGAAGGATTTTATTTATTAGAAGACTTAATGTACAAAGTTTTAGTTTAGTGGATCACATAGTTAGAAGTGTTTTATGTATTTTGGTTTTTCATTTTGAGTTTTTCGATATAAATAATATAATTATGAATATTGTTAAAGATGTGAGCAGTTAATTAAGTGCTAGCTAAGCAGCTTTGTGTCCTGTTTATTTTAAGCTTTGACATTTGTACTATTATTGCATGCTATTTGTTTTTTGTTTTTTTTTTTTTTTTTGCTATTTTGCTAAAATGTCACACTCTCCTGCTCCTCCCGACGTCCAACAAATGAGTCAATCTCCGTTTGTGCAATGCCCGTACTGTACTCAACCAAAATTTTTTAAAGGGCAGCGGTGTTTACAAATTCATTTAGGCAAGGCGCACAAGTCGACATGTAGCCAATCTCTGCAGCCCATTCCTGTTGCATCTCACAACATCCCTGTTTGTCGGTCGCTATCCCCTAATGCCTCCCCTTGCGGCTCTGGTGCTCAGTCACCAGCTACCTCTTGTCACGTCGCTGTTTCGCAGTCTCCGAATGCTGCTACCTCTCATTCTGTTCCACGCGCTCTTTCTTCAGTCCTTGTCAACCATAGGAAGGTCTTTCCGGTCGTTAAACGTATTCCCAGGGGTGCTAGGTATACTGTCGCAACCAGCCTCTCGAAGACCATTGACAACTGCGTCAATAAAAACGACCATTCCAGTTGGGAAAGCCTTTTCCTATTTGTTTTTAATACACTGCACGTTTCTAAGAGAGAGCCGCGTCGATCTCTTACTTCCAAGATCAAATCAAATTGTGCCCGTGCAAGCACCCTCGGTGCACCACCGGACAGTGTCGAACGTGTGTCCAAACCACGGGACTTAGTCAAGGTGGTGGAAGAAAAATTTAACGACGGGGACCTTAAGGGTGCGGCACAAATTCTCTTCTCCGGCGATTCGGCAGCACCTAATACCCCCGAAACACTTGCATCTTTGCTGGATAAGCACCCGCCAGTCCCCTCAACACCTAACTACCCTGACCCACCCAGCCCCGCTTCACCCTGTCTCCAAGTTAGTGCAGATGCCGTCGTGGCCGCCATTATTTCCTTTAAGAGTGGTTCAGCTGGTGGTCTTGATGGTTTAACGCCTCAACATCTGAAGGATCTCGTGCTGGGTGTTCCAGGCGGTAGGAATGACGACCTGCTGGCAAGCATTACCCGCATGGTAAATTTTATGCTCGCAGGCAAGGTGAACGCGGAAGTAGTCCCTACTTTGTATGGAGCGAACCTTTGTGCGTTGCGTAAAAAGGATGGTGGCATACGTCCTATCGCCATAGGTTCCACTTTTAGGAGACTAGCGTCTAAGGTTGGCTGCAGGAGCGTTGTTAAAGATCTGGAGGCAATGTTTCAGCCGATTCAGCTGGGTTTCGGCTCTAAAGGGGGATGTGAGGGGGCTGTTCATGCCTGCCGTACTTTCTTGCGTAGCGATAAAGAGCACATACTTGTTAAGGTCGACGTCAAAAACGCCTTTAATAGTGTAAGTCGCGGCGCGCTGCTGACAGAGGTAGAAAGGAATGTACCGGGTTTGTATCCCTATTTGTGGCAGTGCTACAGCAACCCTTCAGACCTTATGTACGGTGAGCATAACATACCATCTGCTGTTGGCTGTCAGCAAGGCGACCCTTTGGGGCCTGCTATTTTCAGTCTAGCAATCCACCCTATAGTCTCTTCGCTTAAATGCAAATTTAACATGTGGTACCTTGATGATGGCAGCCTTGGGGGCGAGTCGGGCTCAGTTCTCGATGATTTGGCCAGCCTTTTTACCGAGTTTCGTAAGATAGGTCTAGATCTGAATATGAGCAAATGTGAGTTGTTTGTGAGCTCCGATAATGTTAACAGATCCCAGATTTTGCAAGATTTCGAGAGCAGCTGTCCAGGCATTAAAGTGATAGACTCTAGTTCACTACATCTGCTCGGTGCACCGATTTTCGAGGAGTCGGTGCCTGAGTTTGTTGAGGGTTTAATCCATCGTTTCACCCAGCATGCGGGCTCTTTACTCCAAGTCTGCTCGCACATGGCCTTTTTTATCCTCCGATTTTGTCTTCTTGTGCCAAAGTTCACTTACGCAATGCGATGCAGTCCTATTTGGAAGTTTCCCCAGCTGTGTGACAGGATAGACATTATAATACACTTTAATATCCAAAAAATCCTAAACATCAGATTGGACCATCGGCAGTTTTTGCAGGCAACGTTACCGGTTCGATTTGGAGGCCTGGGTATTAGACGGGTCTCTAGTGTCGCTCTTCCTGCCTTTCTGTCGTCCGTGCATAGTACGCTTCCCCTCGTTGGTAAAATACTTACTCCATCGCTGGGCGATTTCGAGGTTGCGTTCTTGCAGGATGCGGAAGATGCGTGGACTTTAGCTTGTCCAGACGAGGAGATACCGTCCAAAAGACCCGTACAGCGGTTTTGGGACGAACCTTTATGCCGCAAAATACAGCTTGATCTGCTTGCCTCCGCCGATTCCACGGTGGACAGGGCCCGTCTGCTAGCTGCGGTCGAGAAAGAGTCAGGGTTTTGGTTGCACGCTTTCCCTTCCAGGAACTGCGCAACTCTTTTGGATGACAATTCTCTGAGGTTGGCAGTCGGGCTTCGATTGGGTGCTGAGATAGTTGTCCCCCACCGTTGCCCTTGTGGTGCTGAGGTGGACTCTTTGGGCGTCCATGGTCTCTCCTGCCGCCGAAGTGCTGGCCGTTTGTCCCGCCACGCTAGCCTTAACGATGTGATCCGTCGGGCTTTCGTCAGTGTGGGCGTGCCGGCGACTTTAGAGCCGCCCGGTTTGGCCCGGGATGATGGCAAAAAACCCGATGGAATGACGCTTATCCCATGGCAACTGGGACGGCCGCTTGTTTGGGATGCTACGTGTGTGGATACCCTCGCGCCGTCTCATTTGGCCTCCTCATCTGTCAGGGCTGGCGGGGCGGCATCGGTGGCGGAGGTTTTGAAGCGGCGCAAATATGCTGACCTGCCTAACAGCCTGGAGTTTTCTGCTTTTGCGGTAGAAACCCTCGGCCCGTGGGGTCCGGATGCCATCAGGCTTTTTGGAATGTTGAAGAAGAGGTTGGTGGAATTGACGGGTGATCTTCGGGCTGGCTCATTTCTTGGACAAAGGTTGAGTATCACTATCCAGAGGGGAAATGTGGCCAGTGTCATGGGCACTCTTCCACACGGGAGCGATTTGGGAGACGTCTGGGGGTCAGGTATTTGACCAACTTGTGTGCATACGTAGTTTTAAGTGTCCTTTGTAGTTAATTTAGTATAATATTGTAATTAGTGTGTACCTTTTTTTTAATGTATTTAATTTTTGTTTTGTAATTTATTTCTATGTTCTTTTATTACCAATAATGTTGATTAAAATTTCTTAGGACAATTATATACCATTATTTTTGGTTTTGGAGTCGGTGCCAGCCACGCTACTCAACATACAATTGAAACTTAGATTTTTTATACCGCTGTACGTAGTGTACGTGCATGTCAGCTGTTTTGATTTTGATTTGTTGACAAATGGACTAAGAAAATATATAATACATATATATCGTCACTACTTTGAAAAACTCTTGTATCTGACACAGATACTGTAAGTTGAAACGCAGTAACTCTGTACTCATCCCATACATAGTTACTTCATTTTTTTTTATTGCCAGAATGACTTACGAGATTTTTTCAAGGTAGCGACGAATTATAGTGCAGAGTGTACCGAGAGGAAAGTGAAATATTGAAACTGAGGCGCTACCGCCAAAAACAATATTCGTTAATTTAAAACGATTGTCTCTGTCACTCTCATGAGGTCTTAATAGGGGTAAAATAGAAAGATGCCCGAAAATTACGAATTACGGTTTTGCGGTAGCGCTTCAGATATCAATTTATTCACGACTGCCGAAGGCTTCGGAAACGAAAAAAGTGGCTGGCACCGACTCCAAAACCAAAAATAATGGTATATAATTGTCCTAAGAAATTGATTTGTTCTAAATAGTCCAAAAGTACTTATCAAGTGATAAACAAAACAATTATTTGTTGCTTTTTAGTACATATTTGAAGTCGGGTTTATTTTTTGTTAAAAGTTTATTTATTTTTAGCCTTTTAGTTTCTCATTTTGTCACTGATTTTTAATAAACGAATATAGGCAGACAGTGTCTTTTCTGCCAAACGAGGAAATATTATAATAAAAGGAATACATATAAACGTTGCAAAGCTTAGGACCGATTTGGACGCTAATAAACTGTCAAACCGAACACTTGACTATATATCGTTCACTTAACGGAGATGATGAGACTCGAAATCGTTATCTGATACTTATCGTGGCACATAACTAATGCAACGCCAGACACAGGCAATACTGCGATGTGGAATGTGGTGGAACACTACGATCGCTAACCCGCTTGCCAAGCGTGGCGATGGCATTTACCCCCATGCAAGGCACACGAAAACTGTGGCCTCGAGTTCTCAGGGGCCCACTATACCCTAGTTACTGTAGCGGCCAGTGTACCAACGAGGTCAGGTGTGCGAAGAATGGCGCAAAATCGGTCATTGTGGGTCACTTTAGGGGGAATCTATGTTCAACTGTGGCCGTCCTTTGGTTATTATGATGGTGATTATGGTTATGATGATGATGATAAGAAAGTTGTTACCAGAGTGCATCACATGGCAACTCCATTAAGGGCTAACTTACTCTTTTATTTCACTCGGTTCCATTGCCAGAAGGTGGTATTTTCTGAACATAAATGCTTGAACTGTCGCCGAAATACTTAATTATTTATACGTTTTTATTGCATTTTTTAAGTGTCCCGAATGACAAAGTTCGGGGATAATACACTAAAAAGAACATGCAACCGAATTAAGAACCTCCTCCTTTTTAAAGTTGGTTAAAAATACATGCATGGTTACCAAAATGCATTTCATGACGATTACATTAAGCCTAAACAGGACCCGCTACACTTTTTTATCATGGACTTGCGTTGCCTACAATCCGGCTACAATCATCATACTAGATTCTGGTAACAACAGAACCAACCTTGTAGTATATGCAGTCAAACTACGAAAAACCGTTCATAAATGATGTAGTTCTAAGGTAACACGCAAAAAATGAACATACAATTGAAATGACAATCTCCTCCTTTTTTAAAGTCGGTTAAAACATTAGTCAAGGTTATAAGACTGCATCTCATGTCAAGTCCATTAAGTCCAAATACGGCCACTCTACACTTTTTTATCTCTGTGTTCCGTTGCCTACCTCCCAGGTTCAACCATCAGATCAGGTTAATGGTACTCGTAACATTTCGTCAGAAATATTTAAGTTGGTTTTGTCATAGTCGCTTTAGTATTTCAATTGAAATATCTCAGCGCCACCCAGGAAACACAAGGAGTTTCGTATGACCACCTATGGTCTTCTTCATCAGTTCTTCTTCACAAAATCCTATCAACTAAATCTAATCAACTTACAGTATCTGTGTCAGATACAAGAGTTTTTCAAAGTAGTGACGATATTATATATGTATAATATATTTTCTTAGTCCATTTGTCAACAAATCAAAATCAAAACAGCTGACATGCACGTACACTACGTACAGCGGTATAAAAAATCTAAGTTTCAATTGTATGTTGAGTAGCGTGGCTGGCACCGACTCCAAAACCAAAAATAATGGTATATAATTGTCCTAAGAAATTTATTTGTTCTAAATAGTCCAAAAGTACTTATCAAGTGATAAACAAAACAATTATTTGTTGCTTTTTAGTACATATTTGAAGTCGGGTTTATTTTTTGTTAAAAGTTTATTTATCAGTGTGAACTTTCAGGTTTAGGTACGTCTAAAACGGACAGGGGAACAGAAATACTAAACATACGTAAAACACCAGGTGGTGTAAGTTGATTTTCTACTAAAAAAAAAATACCTATAACTGGGTAAATAGGTATTTGCCTTGATTCATCCAATGGGAATCTGCAAAAAATTATATTAGTATTGTCGTTTATAGAGGCTAAACAACCATACACAACACAACACACGCCCATTACAAAAAGATTTATAAATATTTTGAATAATCTGCGCACAACGTCGTCGCGTCCTTGCGAGCCGGTAACTGTGAGGTAACCGAGGGCGGGTGGGCGGCACTTTCAACGGGGGGCAGGGAGCGGCCTTACTCCCTACGTACGTTAGTACTCTTTATTATATGTGCTTATAATATGCTTTCAACCAATGTACACAATTATGACTTTTACAAATATAAAAGCCTGGGCAGAGAGTACCATTTTTTACCGTTGGCGTAGAGACGCTAGGTTCCTGGGGGTCCCAGCGCGCACAAACTTTTTGCAGAAATCGCGAAGCGTCTGGTTGATGTAACTGGTGACCGAAGAGCTGGCGGCTTCCTCGCACAACGTATCAGCATTGCGATACAACGAGGAAATGCCACCAGCATCCTTGGTATAATGCCTCAAGGGCCTTTTTTAGATTTTATACTGTACCTAGTCAAGTACTTGTAGTAGTCATAATACGATTGTAATTTCTGTAAATAAATGTATCAAAAAAAAAACATTATAATAATGTCGCCGTGACAAAGCAGATGTTGAAAGAGATAGATACTATGGCGGCGGGTCGTTTCTTTTCTTAGGCACGACGGAGCCAAGATAGCTTCGCCTTTTCTTCATGAGCTCAAGGTAAACTGTGGGGAAGAGTTAAACCGGCGGAAGTCGACTTGTATGGATGTGCCGCCACTGATATTATCACGCGATCTTGTAGACAACTATCGTGTATGATTTTCTGGCTAGCTGGACAGTATATTGGCTAAATTTAATTGAGGACATTTTTAAAATAAGGATGCCTTTAAGCCTGTAGCTTGATACTGTAGTACAAATTATTCAATTACTATAATTATGGTCTTTACCTACTAGTGTCCAGTTTGTTTGTCACGAGGCATGTTGTTCTCTTCTTTTTGTTATAATGTTTTATTTTAATCTTTAGACAGTTAGGGACATTATACATCCCTAATTATTGTATTTATATTATTATACTTTCTTTTTTTTAATTTTCTTTTTCATGAATATTTATTTGTATAAATAAATATTTATAGCTCCTGACTCATAGAGACATTTCTCTATAATATGTCTTTCATAACAAAAGTGTTATTTAAGTATGTAATGGACAAGCACAGAATGTGGCTTCTCACCAGGATGTCCATGTGACTAAATTTGTTAATTGATAGAGCCTGCCAGTCTGAACATGTCATGCTCACTTAAAAGTCTTTGCTTACGGTAGCGTCGTTGATCGGGTCGCCACCTTCCCGATGAAAGGTTGAGGGAGGCGATTGCTGAGATACGCGTCGTACTCGTGAACGGGTGTTGTTTGTGGAGACCGGTCTGTTTTGGCTATTTGGAGCTATGTTTTAGGTAGTTTTCTTCTCATTGCATTTCTTCTTGTTTATTTACGTGATACACTTCATTCGGTGCTTGTTTATCTTTAAAAAACAAAAAGTGTTAGTATATTTAAATCATGACTCCTGGAGACCTTATACATCTCTAAGATTTATTTGTAATAAGCATGTATTTATATTTTTGTGTATATTTTGAAAACAAAATAACTATACATATCATATTTTTTTGAAACTTTTGATGACGAATTTTGTAATTTCTAAATTAGAATAAAGGACACAATTCAGATAAGAAAGCATATCGAACGTTTTGTTAATTTTGTTCTTAGCAGTCAGATTTGGACTTGTAAGTAATTAATAATTATTTATATTTTTCCTTTGGCAGAATTTTTTTGTAATTGTTGGATATGTTTTCTTAAAGAATAACGCATTTTTATGTAATATGTATAAGATTCTGGTTAATAAGTCCCTTTCTGACAACGTTGTGGAAATGTCCAGTGTGTCGAACAGGGTAGCGTACCTCATCATCAAGCTCACCGAGAGGTATAGCCTCAAGGTGGTGCAAGTGTACGCACCGACCTCGATACATTCGGACGATGAGGTGGAGGATATGTTCGATGACATATCGAGGGCCCTCCACTCTACTGCAAAGACCCATTTCAACGTTGTCATGGGGGACTTGAAAACCTTGAAAGTGTGGTTCGAAAACTCAGCGAGGAAGGTACGAGATTTTGTAAAATGCAGCGTAAGGGCAGGAAATCCAAGCTTTCGGATAATGAAGGAACGACGAAAAAACCCACCCGTCACTTCGTCAGGGAAACTGACTCTAAACCGTGAGATCAGTTAACACGGTGTACGACACGATCTCCGGTGCTCCAATACTCTTTCGATCGAAAGAGCAATCGAGCAGAACCGGGGATTGAAAGTGTTCGTACAATCTCTTGGAAGAAGTCACCTGACGAAGTTGACCACAGCAAGTGGAGCAGTCGTTGCTTCGAAGCCAGCAGTTCTTACAGAAGTGGAAGATTTCTGTGGCCGGTTATACGCCTCGCATGCATCTCGACCTGATCCCGGAAATGAGGAAGCCATTCTAACACGCCACTACACCGAAGACCTGCCAGAAATCTGCATTGGCGAAATCGAGATCGCTCTTGGAAAGCTTAAGAATGGAAAAGCCCCTGGAGAGGATGGCGTTACAACAGAATTGTTAAAAGCAGGAGGTAAACCCGTACTGGGGGAGCTCCAAAAGCTTTTTAACGCCGTCCTGTTCGAAGGGAGAACTCCGGAGGCCTGGAGCAGGAGTGTGGTCGACTTGTTCTTCAAAAAGGGAGACAAGACCCTGCTGAAGAACTATCGACCCATTTCTCTTCTAAGCCACGTCTATAAGCTGTTCTCAAGAGTGATCACGAACCGTCTTGCGAGAAGACTCGACGAATTCCAACCTCCGGAACAGGCTGGATTTCGGAGCGGATACGTTACCATAGACCACATCCACACAGTGCGGCAGTTTATAAATATAAATAAATATGTAAATAGATATTACAGAACCTCTTACACACATTGACTGAACCCCACGGTAAGCTCAAGAAAGTTTGTGTTGTGGGTACTCAGCCAACTATATGTATAATATACAAACACATATATAAAACACCCATGACTTAGGAACAAATATCTGTGCTCATCAGTCATCACACAAATAAATGCCCTTACTGGGATTCGAACCCAGGACCATCGGCTTCATAAGCAGGATCACTACCCACTAGGCCAAACCTGTCGTTCCTGTTATACGAAGTATAAAAATGTATGTATTGTTTGCATGGCCGACCACTAGTAAGTATTCTGTAAGGGTTCACTATTGTCTTGCAGAAAAGTTATTGGCATAAAACATGCTTTGGCATAATTCAACATTTCGCATAATGTGTTTTTTTTCTAAATCTGTAGACTTTGCAGGATTATTATAAAACAAAGCTGACCTAATATATTTCTCAGGAGGATGCCTTAAAAATTCGTTACAGCTTGCTGCTGTATCATTTAATATGTCGCACTCTGGGTCCATGATTATTTAGAAACACATTTGACTGACCATGACGTCATGCTGGAAGTTTACGCTGGTCGGGCTCATTACTTGAATCAATCGCAAACTTTACACAGCGGTTATTGACCCCCGCTTTTGAGTTTGCTAGTTAGCTTGTATAACACCAACTTCTACTTCCGATTGCTTGTACTTGATCACATGTTACGCACGGGGGATTCGCTCTAGACTAGGAAATACAGACTTTGATATGGTTTATTGATTCTTCCCGACACTATATGCAGTTTCCCGTCGTCAGTGACACATACTGTAAATATTTGTTTACGACTTTATTTTCAGAATTGTTTATCTGTGCTCCAATAATGATATTTATTAGAGCACAGATATATTAACTATGCACATCTGTATTTGGATGATTCCCACCAAAGTTCATCTGAGTTGGTCCAGTGGAGTCGGAGAAAATTGGTTGTGACAGACGGTCGGACACACAGACGCACGATTGATGGTTCCTTTTTTTTAATTTGAACGGAACTATAAATACTACTTCGTATGTATTAAAGTTAAAACTAAATTAAATTAATATTTATTTGAAACTTGAAAAATATACATAATAAATAAACTTTTAACAAAAAATAAACCCGACTTCAAATATGTACTAAAAAGCAACAAATAATTGTTTTGTTTATCACTTGATAAGTCCTTTTGGACTATTTAGAACAAATCAATTTCTTAGGACAATTATATACCATTATTTTTGGTTTTGGAGTCGGTGCCCCCACCCCCCCCCCCACCCCCCCCCCCCCCCCCCCCCCCCCCCCCCCCCCCCCCCCCCCCCCCCCCCCCCCCCCCCCCCCCCCCCCCCCCCCCCCCCCCCCCCCCCCCCCCCCCCCCCCCCCCCCCCCCCCCCCCCCCCCCCCCCCCCCCCCCCCCCCCACCCCCCCCCCCCCCCACCCCCCCCCACCCCCCCCCCCCCACCCTAAAACAAATACTTATATATTTTATTTACTTTCGCATCGATCTAAGTGTTTGGTCCCACAAACACAAATCACAAACTGGCAGTAACGTTCAACGTTATCAACCGTAAAAAGAAAAACCAAAGAATGCATCCAGAAAGCGTGATATTCGAGCTTGAACATGAAGAAAAGTTTTTATCAAAGTAACCCCAGGAATCAAAGTAACCCCATTCCACGGTAGCCATGTTCTTTCAATGTTAATAAAACTTTACAGATTAAAAACACGTATTTTAACGATTCGAATGATGCTAGACACAAAGTGTAATCTAGACAGCTTCTTGGGAAAATTTGATAAAATTCAATATTTTATTTAGGCTGCTAGGTGTTTTTCGTCAATTTGAGGTAGCCATGTTCTTTCAATGTTAATGAAACTTACTAGGTTAAAAACACGTATTTTAACGATTCGAATGATGCTAGACACAAAGTGTAATCTAGATAGCTTCTTGGGAAAATTTGATAAACTTCAATATTTTATTTAGGCTGCTAGGTGTTTTTCGTCAATTTGAGGTAGCCATGTTCTTTCAATGTTAATAAAACTTTACAGAATAAAAACACGTATTTTAACGATTCGAATGATGCTAGACACAAAGTGTAATCTAGATAGTTTCTTGGGAAAATTTGATAAAATTCAATATTTTATTTAGGCTGCTAGGAGTTTTTCGTCAATTTGATGTAGCCATGTTCTTTCAATGTTAATAAAACTTACGTGGTTAAAAACACGTATTTTAACGATTCGAATGATGCTAGACACAAAGTGTAATCTAGATAGCTTCTTGGGAAAATTTAATATAATTCAATATTTTATTTAGGCTGCTAGGTGTTTTTCGTCAATTTGAGGTAGCCATGTTCTTTCAATGTTAATAAAACTTTACAGATTAAAAACACGTATTTTAACGATTCGAATGATGCTAGACACAAAGTGTAATCTAGATAGCTTCTTGGGAAAATTTGATAAAATTCAATATTTTATTTAGGCTGCTAGGAGTTTTTCGTCAATTTGATGTAGCCATGTTCTTTCAATGTTAATAAAACTTTACAGATTAAAAACACGTATTTTAACGATTCGAATGATGCTAGACACAAAGTGTAATCTAGATAGCTTCTTGGGAAAATTTGATAAAATTCAATATTTTATTTAGGCTGCTAGGAGTTTTTCGTCAATTTGATGTAGCCATGTTCTTTCAATGTAAATGAAACTTACGTGGTTAAAAACACGTATTTTAACGATTTGAATGATGCTAGACACAAAGTGTAATCTAGACAGCTTCATGGGAAAATTTGATAAAATTCAATATTTTATTTAGGCTGCTAGGTGTTTTTCGTCAATTTGAGGTAGCCATGTTCTTTCAATGTTAATGAAACTTTACAGGTTAAAAACACGTATTTTAACGATTCGAATGATGCTAGACACAAAGTGTAATCTAGATAGCTTCTTGGGAAAATTTGATAAAATTCAATATTTTATTTAGGCTGCTAGGTGTTTTTCGTCAATTTGGGGTAGCCATGTTCTTTCAATGTTAATGAAACTTTACAGGTTAAAAACACGTATTTTAACGATTCGAATGATGCTAGACACAAAGTGTAATCTAGATAGCTTCTTGGGAAAATTTAATATAATTCAATATTTTATTTAGGCTGCTAGGTGTTTTTCGTCAATTTGAGGTAGCCATGTTCTTTCAATGTTAATAAAACTTTACAGATTAAAAACACGTATTTTAACGATTCGAATGATGCTAGACACAAAGTGTAATCTAGATAGCTTCTTGGGAAAATTTTATAAAATTCAATATTTTATTTAGGCTGCTAGGTGTTTTTCGTCAATTTGAGGTAGCCATGTTCTTTCAATGTAAATGAAACTTACGTGGTTAAAAACACGTATTTTAACGATTGGAATCATGCTAGACACAAAGTGTAATCTAGATAGCTTCTTGGGAAAATTTGATAAAATTCAATATTTTATTTAGGCTGCTAGGTGTTTTTCGTCAATTTGGGGTAGCCATGTTCTTTCAATGTTAATGAAACTTTACAGGTTAAAAACACGTGTTTTAACGATTCGAATGATGCTAGACACAAAGTGTAATCTAGATAGCTTCTTGGGAAAATTTAATATAATTCAATATTTTATTTAGGCTGCTAGGTGTTTTACGTCAATTTGAGGTAGCCATGTTCTTTTAATGTTAATAAAACTTTACAGATTAAAAACACGTATTTTAACGATTCGAATGATGCTAGACACAAAGTGTAATCTAGACAGCTTCTTGGGAAAATTTGATAAAATTCAATATTTTATTTAGGCTGCTAGGTGTTTTTCGTCAATTTGAGGTAGCCATGTTCTTTCAATGTTAATGAAACTTACTAGGTTAAAAACACGTATTTTAACGATTCGAATGATGCTAGACACAAAGTGTAATCTAGATAGCTTCTTGGGAAAATTTGATAAACTTCAATATTTTATTTAGGCTGCTAGGTGTTTTTCGTCAATTTGAGGTAGCCATGTTCTTTCAATGTTAATAAAACTTTACAGAATACAAACACGTATTTTAACGATTCGAATGATGCTAGACACAAAGTGTAATCTAGATAGTTTCTTGGGAAAATTTGATAAAATTCAATATTTTATTTAGGCTGCTAGGAGTTTTTCGTCAATTTGAGGTAGCCATGTTCTTTCAATGTTAATGAAACTTTACAGGTTAAAAACACGTATTTTAACTATTCGAATGATGCTAGACACAAAGTGTAATCTAGATAGCTTCTTGGGAAAATTTAATATAATTCAATATTTTATTTAGGCTGCTAGGTGTTTTTCGTCAATTTGAGGTAGCCATGTTCTTTCAATGTTAATAAAACTTTACAGATTAAAAACACGTATTTTAACGATTCGAATGATGCTAGACACAAAGTGTAATCTAGATAGCTTCTTGGGAAAATTTGATAAAATTCAATATTTTATTTAGGCTGCTAGGTGTTTTTCGTCAATTTGGGGTAGCTATGTTCTTTCAATGTTAATGAAACTTACCAGGTTAAAAACACGTATTTTAACGATTCGAATGATGCTAGACACAAAGTGTAATCTAGATAGCTTCTTGGGAAAATTTGATAAAATTCAATATTTTATTTAGGCTGCTAGGTGTTTTTCGTCAATTTGGGGTAGCTATGTTCTTTCAATGTTAATGAAACTTACCAGGTTAAAAACACGTATTTTAACGATTCGAATGATGCTAGACACATAGTGTAATCTAGATAGCTTCTTGGGAAAATTTGATAAAATTCAATATTTTATTTAGGCTGCTAGGTGTTTTTCGTCAATTTGAGATAGCCATGTTCTTTTAATGTTAATGAAACTTACCAGGTTAAAAACACGTATTTTAACGATTCGAATGATGCTAGACACAAAGTGTAATCTAGACAGCTTTCCGGGAAAAATTGTAAGAAACCTAAATTTTATTGGGCTGCCAGTTTGTGAAGTTAGCTGCCCTATTTTGTTTCTCTACTTTTATTCGGTTTAAACGTTATGGTTGTATGTAGGACAGCAAGGACATCAAGCAGTGCTAAGTTTATCTTTGATTTTACCTATTTTAGGCTAGTTTACTCAATATTAAAATGTTTTAAATTTTTACTTCTGTATTTGGTCGGGTTACTATAGGCAGCTAACTTTAGGCTGCTAACTTCACACCCGTATTGGCAAAGAGGGTACAGGCGATCCTGAGAGAACTTGTGACGAATGGAGAGCCAGTCAAGTTGGCCGTAATAGGAGACATTCTTGAGTAGTAGACCCAGTTTGTTAAGGGACTGTTAAGTTATTTTCTGTACATACATCACCGTACTGATTATGGTAATGTATGTTGCCTTAACCAAAGCCCTGTACTATTCATACCAGCATATTTTTCGTATATGCATTCCTTACTTCCTATCGAAAATTCTTAAATTTATAAGGATTTCTTAGTGTTCTCCAGACTTCCCACTTATATCTGCCATCTGACTGCTCCAAGAGGTGTTAGGGAACTACGAGTCATCTCACAGAGAGCGGCCACGCGGTCAAGCGCTCAGAGGCGCTACCGCGAAAAACTATATTTGTAATTTTCGGGAGATTGTCTCTGCCACTCTCTTGACACCTTAATAGGAGTAAAAGAGGAAGCTGCTTGAAATATACGAACATCGACGTTCGCAGTACCGGGCCAGTTTTGCGTTCGAGGGTACGGGTACCAGACCGGCGCGGTCAGAATGTCTCCTGTGCGAGTTTATCTTTTTAACGTGACACAGAACGCTGAAAATTAAGCATAATAAAGTGTAGTAGATATATAACATTACAATTGATAACAAGACAAGTGTTGAAATAGTTTCATATCAGCGTGACACCTTTGCCATGACCTAGTCAAATAAACAAGTGCGTAAGAAGAGTTCCAATCAAATAACTTATCTTTAATTTGTCTGTTTTGGTATTTTGGCGATCTACAATAATACTGCGTTATATTTTTACAAACTCGTATTTAACTTACAATTCTTGTAAATAATGTCAGTATGTGTGTTCGGGGGACTCTTGCAGGTCAATTTTCAACCAGATTTCTGTAACCTATTGAGCTGTTTTACACACTTATGTGAGTTCGGTGACAGGGCAATATTATGGTACCACTGCCCTGATCCAGGTGAGGTGACGAGATGATGATGAGCCAGGATGTAGTACTAAAATACCCAAAATAAATGGTTTTCAGGCTCTTTAGAATCAAGTAGATGAGCAGTTTATGATTGTACCAAAAAGGACAGTCAGCAATAAAAGCCTGAGGACACATGAGGACATCCCATATTTTATTAAAATCACTCAAGCTCAAACTTTGGCCTTATAATATTAGTGTACATAGTTACGTCTAGGTTGTTTATTTAAATAGAGTTAATTTTTGGGGTAATTTAATCTAATATGAACCTTAAAGTCGAATGCTTTGGTTGAAATTAAATTGACACGCATGTGGGCGATAAATCGTACTATGCCTGGAAAAGGGTTAATAATAATACTACACTTTTCAGGGTCCTTAATTAATTAATTTATTTAAAATAAGTTTACATGACATTACAGTACAAGACCAATGCGTCTATATAACATTAAATATGTATATGTGGTAGTCCACATGGAAAGGTATGGCGCTTGGAGCTTACGCTATTGTTAATGACGCTTCAATACTAATGTGACACTTTGCAACGTAAGCGCCTAGCGACATAAGGTACCTTTCTATATCTTAAAATTAAAAGATTATATCTAAGGAGTATGTACTTTTTCAGATTATGCTTATATGAGAATAAACAGTTTTTTTTTTACATATACCCAAGATAACACAGAATAAAATAAATGTAGGCTTCGTAACACAGACAGCACAGGAGCGGGATTCGGCAGATTACCCCGGAACCTCCGAAACACTACCCCCTACGGCCAGAAGTCCGCGCTTCCAATGAAATATTTTATGACCGTCACTTACTATCCCATCATTGTCAGAGAGTGAATGGGTGTAAAGAACATTCATATCGTTTTGATCAAGTTTTAATGCCATCTATCTTCTATAATAGGTACTGGTTGTTACAAAAAATGTGATACAATATTATCAAACAAAATGCATCGGCATCTGTTCATGATTTTGAACAACTTTTACTATTACTATTAACTCTTTCATACATTTCGTCAGCTTATATTTGACCTTTTCTATGCAACAGACCATTTATTTATTTTATTTTACATGTTGACCTCATAGTAAAAGTTGTTCAAAATATTTTATTTTATTAATATTTGTTTATGGAGAACTAATTGATACACATAACACAGTGGAAGTAAGTAAAATACACTGAGCTACAGGTCCTCACCGGTAGTAACATATTGACATTTAGGCGATTCACATTAAAATCGTTCATACCAGGTAATACCTCGTGATTAAGTATAATAAAACTGAATTTAACATGTTCACTGCGGCATGGGGCCTTTTGACCGCTCACAAAGTATGGTTAACTGCGCAGCTGTTAACTAATTGCCGTAGCGAAGGTGTTAACTAGTCTACTATACTCTATCACTGCAGTAAACATCAATTACTTATTTATAGTACACATTATAGAACATTAAGTTTAAGTAAGGTTACGACTTAAATTACAAATTTACTTTTGAAAACGTCCACATCCCTTTTTTTGTTGTTTTGTTAAGACTAACATAAAAAAACTGTTATTCCTAACTGCCTATAATTAAGTCTAAAATGTCTTCTAGCTTTGGATGGAACTTCTAAGTTCATAAAAAATGTAGTGATTTTATGACATTCTCTCGCTACGCCTATTAAAAACAATAATCAATTCATGGTACATTTTGCTATTTTATTTGGCATATTTTTATTCTAAGAATTATACTTTTATGTCTTGGAGTTCTTTTTGAACTATTGTCTTGAATGTTTGAGAAAAGCTCTATACATTCCTCGGCGTGAAAAGGGGTTGTCGGCGTCGTAACAATCCGAGCCAAGTCTGCATATACTCGGCCGGCAACCCCTTACTTCCCGGCCTCTCCAGTACTAACACTACCTACACTAACTTGTTACACTACTGTTAAAATACTGTTAATGAAAATGTAAGACATACAATTCATGTCGTACAATTGTTAAGACATGTGTTGAATGCACCCGGGCGCGATGGTATTCGTAATTTCATTGAAATTAAATTACATTAAAATGTTCTCATTAAATATTTCGCATACGCACACGGGCGCATGTCACGTGTTCGGCGCATTGAACTATCTTGCCGGGGGCAAACAAAGAGATGAGATGAGATGGTACAAGATGATAAAACAATGCCTTTAACTCTAAAATATTTTTTGGAGTTTCCCATGTCCATAAATGCAGATTCGCTCATCTTGTTTTCACAGCAGTTCACTTTCACTCGCGCACTGTTTAGTTCTATTTCCCGGACACTTGGCTCTGCTCCGCGCACACACACCGGCGCGGCGGGACGGGCCCGCAGCGGAGTCCGCGCCCGCGGTCGCGGCGGCGGCGGCGGGGCCGGGGCCGCCCCGACTGCTCCTCGGGCTCCACAGACGCGGGCCGGACGCTCGGCGGTCGCCATGGACATCGTTTTTTCTTGTGTAGTAGCACGACCGCTATGATGGTCAGTGCAACCCAAAGGCAGCACGCCGTATAATGGCGTACATCGTGTACGGAGTAGCTAGCTTTTGTCGTCGTCGCACTTTCCTTTATAGCTTTTATTTTTTCACCTATTATTGTTTCGTTTTCTTCAATAGAGTACAGGCTGCTGTTGTCTGATTTTTAGATTGTGATATTTATAACACGGTATCTTTGGTATATTTCTGGTGCATCTATGCTGTGTTTTAAGTTGATTCTACTTTTCATATTCATTTGCGTGTGCATCGCATAGTTATCGATGCAATTATGTTCAAAGTAAGCAATATTAGCTCGTGTTAATGTTAGTGTCGAAACTTGATCTCTCACTGACCATATGGTTCGGAACGGACACTTCTACAATGAAAGTATACGAGTAGGTAATTATTGAGCTTTGATAAGCTAATCCACTTATTCTGGCACGCGGCTATGCTTGTTTTGCATTTATTTGAGTTCTCATTTTTGTCCTTTATGCACAAATAATAAATATTCATTTTGGACACAGGTACCTTAATCGAGCACAAGTTTCGAGATATTCATCACGTGTATGCATGCATCATGTGAATCTTTTGGAAAGTTCATCGCTACGTATTTTTCAATGGGAATACCAGATGTCATATTTCTGCCTGAGCTGTGCGGAACCGGCATACTTTTTTTTTATGATATAGAAGGCAAACGAGCAGACGGATTGCCTGATGGTAAGCAACTACCGCCGCCCATCGACACTTAATGTTGTGAAGGACGTATTTATCTATCTCAAGTTGTTAATGGGATGCGAATTTCAAATCTCAAATACTCCGGCATTTTTGCTTTTACTTCCAAAACTTGGCAGATGTTTTGCAGGTTTGTTTGTATGTTGTCGATTGGAATGGTCAGGTCACTTAAGTTGGCCAGATATAGTGTTTAATTCCTTTTGTTGTTGCTGGGGACTAATAATGTGTATGTTTATCTTATCGTTGTATATATAGGTTATCGTTTCTAATAACATGTCTTGGATTGTTTTAGGTGACTTGATAAATTAGTTGCTGCCATGACAACTGCAAATTGTGACATACTTTCTGCGGCTGTAATTTCTTTGGTGGGATGCTGGTGAATTTCTTTCTCAAAAGCATGTTGTATTCTGCTTGTACGACTGATGTTTGATTTTTCCACATGTTGAAAAGATGCTTTTCATTGTTTTTTAGGAGACTTATGTCCTTCTGGTAGTGGTGACTGAATTGATCGTCTACTCTGACACCGTTAATTAATCCTCGTCTTCGCGTATGTTGTTTTAGCTGATGTTCTGATTATAATGTTGCAGCTCGTCGTATGAATGCCGCAGTTGTAGGAGAATCCTTCATTTTTATGACAAAGATGGCAAACGTGCAAACGGTTTGCCTGATAGTAAGCAATTATCGCAACACCAGGGCAGTCACAAGCGTAGTATTCTACTAGTTTCCATTCGTCTCGTACTAGCGTTTCGTTTCGTTCGTCGGTGAAGTCAATTTCCGACTGTTGAAAAAGTAAACGTATACGGTATAAAGTAGCGTTATTAGCATTATTACGATGTTCTAGCTTGTTTTTTGTCTGTTTGGGGGTTTCTTAATCATTAGGTTGTTTCGGGTGTTTCATTTCATATGCCACTTCCAAATGACCTCCCACGTGAATGATATCAATTTTATCTATAAATGGGCGTAATGTAAAAAACTAGTTTTTTGTTTCAACTATATTTTGCTTTCCCAAATGGTCAATATCTGTTTCTAATTCATAGTTTTGCACTGTTTTAATTATTATTTATTCAGTTCTGGTAATGTTATATGCTTTGGCTAGCATTTGCGTTTCCAAGAGAGTCCCCTCCAATAGTTCGAATAACCTTTGTATTTGAGCTGCATTTGACATGTATGATTTTTTCACCTCGTCTGTTACAGTATTTGTTAAGTATTGCGAGCTTGACTCTAGCTGATAATGAGCTATTCAAGTCGGGCCTGACCACCACAATCATGATCGGCTGTTGCTCCTCTACTTGCAGCTTCTGCTAGATTTTCTGATGATTTTACATATCGCCACTGTTCTCGAGGAATCTCTCGCTTTGTTTGTTCTACTCAACTTGCGACAAATGACCTTGTAATCGTAGATCACTGCAGCCATATGTTGTTGTGTTATGTTTTTGCAGGAACTTTTTTATTTTTGCCATGAGCTTTGGAAGAAGATCGCTCCACTCAATTCTAATTAGGGAAGCGTTAATTGTTTTTTTACGTGGCACGAATTTAGTTTTCGCGACGACTACAATGGTGTTGCTGGATATTTGGTTCGTGCGTATACTACACAAGCGTACACTTCCAGGGCTGCGTCACAATATCCGTGTAGTTTGATAACGTCATTCTGTTAGCCATGTTATCCGTCGGGGTATTTTACACTCGTGAATGTTTTCCTTGTATCCTGCACCATTCTTGGTATATTTCTTCTGTTTCTTCTTTCTTCTGTTCAGACTTTTTGAAATAGGATCTTGATTTTGGTGCTGAACGAGCAAGCAAGCCCAACGAATCAAAAAGCTTGGGGATATCTTACAAAAGAGTTTTTTTGTCGATTATTTATTCGTTATTCCATTTTTAGGGTTCCGTAGTCAACTAGGAACCCTTATAGTTTCGCCATGTCTGTCTGTCCGTCCGTCCGTCCGTCCGCGGATAATCTCAGTGACCGTTAGCACTTGAGAGCTGAAATTTGGTAGTAATATGTATATCAATCACGCCGACAAAGTGCAAAAATAAAAAGTGGAAAAAAATGTTTTCTTAGGGTATCCCCCCTATACGTAAAGTGGGGAGTGATTTTTTTTCTTCATTCTAATCCTAACGTGTGATATATCGTTGGATAGGTATTTAAAAATGAATAGGGGTTTACTAACATCATTTTTGGATAATGAAAATATTTTCGGAAATAATCGCTCCAGAAGTAAAAAAAAGTGCGTCCCCGCCCCCCTCTAACTTTTGAACAACAAGTTTAAAAAATATGAAAAAAATCTCAAAAGTAGAACTTTACATAAACTTTCTAGGAAAAATATTTTGAACTTGATAGGTTCAATAGTTTTTGAAAAAATCTACATATATACAAATTAGCGCCTATTTCTCTTGCTCACGCTAAACTTGAGAACGGCTTTACCGATTTGGCTAATTTTGGTCTTGAAATATTTGTAGTACCCTGTGCTTCCCTGAGAAGGTTTAAACGGTGAGAAAGTATGAAAAAAATCGAGTAATATACTAAAAAACGAAAATATAGTTCCCCCATACAAACTTTATCAACTCGAAAAAACTGTAAGCGCCGCAGGATTTCATACATCTTACGAGTTTTTGGTAAAATGGTCTCTGCTTTCGCTCGAGAAAGGCGGAAACGCCGTAGGATTGCATATATCTTAGGCTTTTTTGAGAACATAATAGGTACTTTATATTATTTCAGCACTATAGTCGTTAAGGCGATAGTTTCTTACAAATTGTTAATGAATTTGCCCTTATTCCCTAAAATATGGCTGTCAAAATCTCTATTGAATGACGAGACACACTTCATCACTTCAGGCCCGATACCGCGAACATCGAAGTTCGCATATGTCGAGTATTTCTCTTTTACTCCAATTAAGGCGTTAAGAGAGTGACAGAGACAATCGTCCGAAATTTACGAATATGGTTTACGACACCTCATAGATATATTAAAAATTCCTTGCTACACCTTATTTGGAGTAAAAGAGAAAGATGTTCGAAACATACGCACTTCGATGTTCGCGTTACCGCTACCGCGTAGCGCCGCCGTTTTATGTATAATTCCGCGTTTAGTTTTAATCGTAAATAAGAATCTGCACTAATATTCATCGCATAATGCGACCGTCACCTCCGTTGTCTTACTACTTCACACACACTCAGTACCCATCTGAGTGTGAGTGAAGTAGTAAGTAAAATACAAACATTTCCGAGAAAATACGATAGGAAAGGATTATTCACTACACCTGAGTCCCGAGTGTATGTTTTTAACGTAACGAAATGTCACCATCGCGTTAGAGTTACCCATATTATATCAGTATCACTTACGCATTCGAGACATTTTTTACGTCAAAAGAAACTTACACTAGAGCCTCTGTACTTTAAGCTCGCGCGCATAGTTTACTTAATTTGCCGATAGATGTCGCTGTAGGTGGAACGCTCATACCCTAAATGGCGGTTTTAAGATTCTTTCTGATTTAATGGGGTCGGAGCATGCAGTCTCCATGCCCATACATTAGGTTGAAACTGACTGACTGACTTCAAATGACGCTGGCTGGTAATCACTCCATGTTACAACCCCTTCTTACTACTGGTGGTGGGACTGAAATTGACAACATTTTTTCGAATTTTCCATGTATAGTTGGGATCTATAACTCTTTCTTTAGTTGTCACCGTCCGTGGGCCCGTTTTTAGGGTTCTGTACTTAATATTAATATGTCAACAATAATGTATCAAATAGCCCATTTTTAACTCTTAAGTGGGAACACTTAGTGTGACGGACGAAAAAGTACGGAACCCTAATACACTGAGCGTGGCCCGACACGCTCTTGGCCGGTTTTATTCATATATATTCCAGTGTTTTGGACATGTCATCTTGTTCAAATCTTCTGAGAAAATTATAGCTGTCACGTTTGTTTTGAATAAGTTGTAACACTTCTTCTCTGTTTGAGGACCGTTTCCAAAAATTAAATCCAACTGTATTTAATATATTTCTTGTTTAGCTGATTTTTTTTTCTCCGTGGACGAGCTCAGCCATTAAAAATGATTCTTCCGAATATTCCATCTTCGTGTACCAGATTTTGACGGAACATTTTTTCAAGGTCGGCGCAAAAAACAATTCGTAGGTACTGTCTCCATTTCAATAAAAGTGTTTGCAAATCTTTTAGTGAATTCGGGCCTCTGTACATTCGATCGTTTAATGAGACTGTTGGCTTCATATAACATAGTTTACTTTATCTCAAATGCCGCTTCGGTTTGTTTTGTTTTGGGGTTACCAAGTTTTTTTTGTTGTAATTTGGTTTCATCAGTTAGCGAACTAAGTATCTGCCGTCGACCGCCGGCTGCCGTTGTCAATCATAGGTCTTGCAAGTGAGTATTACCATGATCATCAAGGACTTCAACGACCGCGCTGCCCAGAAGAAACTTGCTGTCGTCCAAGAATGAGGTAATTGTTGTTACCGGAGTGCTTTTGCTAGCTGCAATATTATTTCTTGGTACTTCGCTACTAGACTCAGGTTTAACATTGACACATTTATTCTCATTGTCATATTAATTTTCGTTTTTATTAACATTTTATTTACGTAGTATAATGCTTTTATTACCCTTTAGCAGCGTTTGTGGTCATCGGCTGGACTGCTAAAGGGTTCGAAACGTCGGGATGAAGTTTAAATTAGTACACGCGATTTAATCAGTTTTAGTTGTTTTATTTCATGAGTTAATTATCGCGGCAACTGAAGACAATATTCTGATCTTATATTTCAAAGCGTTTTAGTTCGAATGTACATCTAAATTGTCCACTATCACTGGTTCTACCTGCGTCTGAACAGATTGTGATTCAATTTCTTTAAACAGTTGATTGGTTTTTGTCAGCCTTAACTTTATGTCACTTAAATACTTTTGTTTCTTAGTAAACAGATTACTAAATCTGTTCATATTTAAAAATAAAATCTTGAAATTCATAATCCTCGCTTTAATAGTCCCACGTTTACGTTCATTTCCTCTCCATTTTCACTGCATGACGGCATTGTTTTACTTCACTGAGTCTAAGCAACACTAAAACAAAGAGAAGGGTTTAAAATGTGCAAGCTAACCAAATTCCATCGAAGCGACGCAAGAAGAATAGAGCTGCGTCAACAGCTGAGCACTTGTCTGCAACCCCCGCGGTCGGCGCGGCACCAGTAGCCGGCGCGGCACCAGTAGCCGGCGCGGCACCACGAGCACCTGGAATGTTCAGCACGTAGGCTAAATGGATGTGCTTAGGTTGGAAGCGTATGTACCTACTAACAAGGCAAAGAATAATGCGTAAAGCAAGTATTTAATGAGGTGCAAAACGGTTTTATGAAGGAAAAATAGGATTAGTTTAGCTATACTGATCAATAGATCATCCTTAGAATAACCACAACATGCGTATGTAAATTAAAATAGCATGTATTTAGACTTTAGTCTCGGTCGACAAAGGGTTCAGGGGGACTTTTATCGTACAGTCAGCGTCATATAGTTGTCAGCATTCACAGTAGTCAAATAGTTCGGTACACCATACAAATTCTATGGTGTACCAAACTTTATGAGTACTTTGAATGCTACCAACTATATGACGCTGACTGTACTACGTACCGACAATATCCTGAATTGTGACCTTTTATATGCCTACACGGAAATACAAAATTATTAACCCCCAACCACGACCCAAGTTTGTGTGTATCGATATATTTTCATCTTTTTATGTATCTGTGTATTAATAAATAATAAAGGCGTAGGGATGACGACCCCTTCGCTCACTGGTTTTCTCCAGTGCAAGCAGCCAACGTAGGGCAGTTTGTGGCGAGCTGTCGGAGAGTGACGACTCCGCGTACCTGAGCGCCCCCGGGGTGCCCTGTCGGACAGGTCCCCTGCCTCTGGCTTGCATTAACCGGCCGTCCAGAGGTCGCTAGATCTAAATAATAATAATAATATTAAATAAATAGATATTTCGGGACATTCTTACACAAATCGACCTAGTCCTACGGTAAGCTCAGTAAGGCTTGTGTTGTAGGTACTAGACGTCGATATATATAATAAATAGATACATATAAATACTTAAATACATAGAAAACACCCATGACTCAGGAACAAATATCTGTGCTCATCACACAAATAAATGCCCTGACTGGGAATCGAACCCAGGACCACCGGCTTCATAGGCCGGGTCACTACCCACTAGGCCAGACCGGTCGTCAGTCAGTCGTCGAGAGTTGCATTCTCGAGGGTAGATATGGAAGCCTAAGTGGTGAGTTGGTTATATGTTTAAAGTCCAGTGAAACCTCTCTGACCTTTGCAGTCAGCCATCTTTGATATCGCTTTTTGTGAGGTTAATACATTTTAGATTCCATTAAAACTCGATATTTCTTATTCCACGGTGAATGCTGTCCATGGGCGCGTCCCATCATTCGGACAGGGGCAACATCTGCTTAGATTAGATTGTCAAAGGGCCTCTGCGCGCTGGCTCGATCGAGTGGCCTCCCGCGTGACATGCGGGGAAACTTACCACCAAGTCACTGTGGTTTAGCTTGTATGGAGAAAGTGTAAAAATTCGATAACTCCTAAAGTATCACATATAGCGCCAATATAAAAATATGTTATCATTTAGTTGCTTAAAATCTAATAGGAAAACAATATAAAATGGTTTTATTAAGTATATTTGACCAATAAAAAAAAAAACAAAATGATATTTAAATAATATGAGAAATTTGTACAATCTTCAAGCCTTCCGCAAATACAAATAAAATATATATTACATATTTTTCCCTCATAATACAAAAGAACAATAGTATTTTTAAATATAAAACGCAATAAAAACATTTTAAGTTAGTTACATATATATTTAGAGACATGCTAACAACGAACAAAAATTGTATCGTACAATATAGCACGTTATTTGTCAATCACGTTAAACATACTGACTTATAAATATTATAACTTAAAGTTATTTTTAAATATATATTTAGACATCTAATTAACTAAGTACCGACTGTGACAAACTGTATTTTTTCTTCTTTGGTAGTGCCCTAAGACCTGTAATCATAGGGTCTGAATTTACTAAAAGACGATCCTCATTCGTCATGGTTCGTGACATTTTCCTAGTACATATTATTAAGTCTGAATTGTTTCAAATTTTGATTTGTTGATTCAGCAGCTTCTTCTGACAGCTCTCCTATCGGTGACATCATATGGTCAATCACTTCAGCCCCGTGAATAAGGACTTTATGAACAGAAGCCGGCATATAGTACCATCTATATTCTTGAATAAGCTGCTTGGCCGTTTTAAGTGCATACGTGTTAAATCTTTACGTGCTAAATTTACTTTTTATCCCGAATGTATGCACGCTAGAATTGTGTCACACCTATCAATTAGCTTTTTTATACCTGTGATCTCTGCTGAAATAGCAGAATTCTCAAAAAACCTGCGCGCCGTATTACCATCATTCGATGTTCCACTGCACTCCCTCCGCTTCTTGGCTTGTCAACAATTTATCCCAACTTTTTCTTAAATGTGACTGGGTTTCTTTCTTTGTTTTGGCTAATATTTGTTTATCTTCACTGGTCTCAACACGCCATTTTTTATGTCTCGTCGATATAATATTATTTTCAGCGTCGTCCGGTAGCCGGCCGACGGACCAGTTGTAGATTATTCGCAGAATATGGCGTGTTCTTTCAATATATGAGCGTTTTGTAGAATGCCGCAATTCAAAATATACATCCTTGAAAACGTGCAGTGAAAAAAAGTACATGAAAATGAATAAAATATGTATTAGGAAAGATAATTCGAAATGATAAAAGTCATGTTAGTCTTGTAGCAGGCGCTACGAAATTCGTAGAAGGCTCTTAACTTAAAGTCCGGTACCATCCGGTAATAAAGCCCTTATTATTTTAAAGCTACGTCTTATGGACTATATAAATAATGTAAAAATATTGGGTACCTATTGACCTAAAGTTATTAAAAGTCTCTACAAGTATTCGTAATAGCAAAATAAACTTCTTATAAAATAGGTTACGTAGACCTCTGGTGTTTCTATATAATAAATAAATTAAGATTTCAATAATACAAATTAATAATAATACATACCTTTATCTATAACTTCCTTAATAATGCAATTGATAACAGGCAAACAATTCCGAAAAATACGTCGTACACAAACTTTCACTTTAACGAGCTACTGATATCGGTAATGACACGTGGTCGGTTTGCTCACTTTGAAGATACGAAAAATAATGATTAAATAAATATATTTTAAAACTATTTATTGTTTTGGAAAGTCTGGCTATTAGCGGGTGATTTGGCATAGGTTATCTAAAACAAAGCCACCGTCGATTTCCTAGACTTATGGCATTGTACGTGACCACTGTGCAAGTGTCGGTCCACTTAACACAGACACATCATTCTGACCCAATAATAAGCTGTTATAAAAAAAAAGTTGTGATTTGTAGAACTTTTCTTTGGCTAATATTATTATAAATTAAATGTAAATTAAACTTGTCTAGTTAGCTACTTAATTACGCCTCCCCCGCCTTACGGGCTGTCCTCTCAATCCATTACTAAATAACTATGTACTTAACACTAAGGCGCTTTTTCTTAAGTATAAATATACTTTATTTCAATTTATAATTTATATAGTAGTCTTACTACTTAAAAATCAAAGCAGAATAAAACATTTCATAAAAATAATTTAAAGTACCTATGATATGTGTGTAGACAAAGTAGTGTATGCAACTGTACATAATTAGGCCTTCACTCGTCACTCACTTCGTCGCACTCATATGATACTATTAAAAAAAAAACACCCTCGTGTTTTAAGACTTAAGGCCCTTCATTATGCACCGGTTGCATAAACTACTATTGTAAACTATGCCCGAGTCGTAATCTTTTAAATTAAACTGACATATTTTAAATTTCAAGTGTATTGTTAAGTTACTTTAACAAATATAGGTTGATATTATTAAGAAAATTCTTAATAGTAAAGTTTTATATTTTATCACTGTTGTAATTTTAGCGCAATTTTCATTTATTTATTTATCCTACGAGTATAAGAATGTCCCACTTCTGGGCAAAGGCCTCCCCTCTTCGTTTTCATTTTTCAAAGAATGGCGAGAGTGTACATTTAATAGGAATGTAAATTACTTTATTATTATTATATTTGACAGTCGCGGCCATTGATATAGGTGGGTTAATCAAACAATCTTTTTCGGTTGAGGTAGTATTTTTTGATAAATTAAAAAAACTGATACCGATATACTTATTGTATTTTCTCCATTTAGCGGACCCGTACAGCTCCTGGGGTACTTGTGAGATGCAAACGAGTAAAAAAACCTTTTCTGCGCCCCCCCAAAAGTAAATGCCACTCTGGGGGCAGGAGTAGTAAGGTGATCCGCCTGGCTATTGTATTTTCCCGGTGCGTGAAACATGCTTAAGTGGATGTGATTATCACATTATGATATTGATCTAGAATGCAAAACACCGGTACGTTAACTTAAGGAGTGGATTCGGTCTTCGTTGCGTAGATATTAAGCTAAGACCATTTTATTGTGGCGTTTCACATGAGCTGTCCAGTTGCTCAGATACTTTTTAATACCCTCTGAACTCTGAACAACCAACATCTCTTTTTGATTACAATGCAACTTTTGCTCCGAATTTTGTCCAAAGCCTAGTGCGCAACCTAATCGGTGAATGATGCGAACGTTTTTGGAGTCCTAACGTGAACTGAGTCCGAACGGTAAACAGGTTATCTGTAGGAGTTCTTGACCACATATAAGGCGAAAATAATAGGTGAGGCGACCATATAGAAATCGTCTGTGTGATTGGCTTATTGGCAAGTGGAAATAAGCAAGGATAAGCCTGGGATAAGCTATATCTAGGTTACATAGCCAATTTGGATGATATTCGGCATGCGGTGCACGTTTGTTAATCCAAAATTTTCGGTCATTACAAACCGGTTTACAGGTTGAGGTTGAGTTTGAATGTAGGACGGAGCGAGCCGTCACTTTTGGACACTAAAAACATCGTAGATGGGAAACTGGGAGACCGAATGGACTGCGAGACTGGGGTTATTTCCGGGATGGTAACTAACCCGATACATGTGAACGACCATGTTAGGCTAAAATCTTATATTGTTCTAGTCAGTCCGACCTAAACCTTATCAATATTGACCTCGTTCGCTTTTGCCCGCGAGGATCCTCGTTTTCGAACATTTCTAGCCTAAAGTGCACGTCTTGACTGACGCCCTCCAATGGAGCTACTTGGTCCGGCCCTAAATGTACTGTGATATCCTTGGAAAGGATAGCTTTGTTTGAAATTTTCCCACGAGAGGTGAGCTACATGCACATCAGTATTTTGTTGGCAAGGATTAGCATTAGACGTGAAAGTGTTGCTTCCAAGTGCGTGACTACAAAGACCCTGCGAGGTTCTGTTATTCGGTGCTAGACCCTGCGAACTCATCTGTTTGCAAAAAAGTGACCTTTTTTAATGGCCGAAAACACTTACGAACTCCACCATGCTGTGCAATTTTGGCTGTAAATGCTTCGGCGTTAAAGAGCGACGAAATGGATGGGGGTATCTCGCGCACAGCAGCCTTCAGCAATGGGTCTTTGATATGTTTCGTGATACAATTCCGTCTCATGTTTATAATCTCGGCCCTACGACCGCAAACCAGTTGCAACATATCCTCGGAGACTTTCAAAAGATCACTACCAAAAAGAATACTACTCACCTTGTCACGAAAACTTTGGTATGAAAATTCTCCGTCTGGCCAGGTATAATTAAGTATGTCCGCCGCCGCAGCGTGCAAGGCTTCCTGTTGTTTAATTATACAAAAAGTTAGAGCACCATACGCTTTGTCTGATCTCTCCAAAAAACGATTCGAGTCATACTGCTTAACCTCCTCGTTAACCTTTAAATTTATGTACCCTGGAGACCTACTATAAAGTTTCTGAGTTCCAGAATAGCGAATGTCGTTCCAGTCTTCATTATCGAAGCGTTGCATCTGACACAAAAGTTTTATTTGCTGATCATTAGCCTCAGGTTAAGGTTGTTCTTTTAATTTAGTGTCAAGGCCGACAGCAAATGATTTTGAAGGGCCCGGTTGAGGATCCGTTTCGACGCAAAGCTCCCAACTGACACTGTCAGAATCTTCGGAATCTGCTTCGTCATCACGAGCATGGTAGTCGCGACTTACAAGTGTACGGCGAAACTCATATACTTCCTTAGATAATGTAATGAGCTTTCGACCGAACTTGTTCTTGCCCTCCCTTTTCTTGGTGTGATAATGGGGCTTGTGTTTCAAATATGAGCTCGAAGATTCGGAACTAGAACAGGTATTATCACTGCTACTTGATTTAATAAAGATGTGCTTTTGTCTTGCTTTTGCGACCTTTGGTTTATGCTTCGAATTTTCTTCTGCATTCATAATTCTAAAATACAAATATATGATATAAAATTCAATAAAAACCGATTGAACAAGCTTTACATATTAAAATATAATTATTATGTACAGTTCTGGACATAGTAAGATTAATAAATCATACATTTGTGGTTGCTCTAGAAGCATTATTATAAAACATATTTAAAGAAAACGATTTAATTACATACTGCCCTATAATTTGACCTCATATGAGTATTTACAACTTTATGCATAAATTAAATCTAATAAGACGCTTTTGTTAGTTCATTATATTTTTTTGAAAGTTAACTTTGGAAGCCAAAGAAGGCCACATCAAATATTAAATAATAAGTAACTTAACAAATATAACAACTTAGCGTAACAAATATAATAACTTAAAAATACCACAAGCATGACTAAATATATCGGGCTTCGTGAGACAGTCGCGCTGCCAGGAGGCTGTTTTTGTTTAATAAAAACAAAAACAGCCTCCTGGCAGCGCGACTGTCTGACGAAGCCCGATTGCTGTGCAATTATATTTAAAAATACTGTAGTTACACGATTTTATATAATAATAATAATATCATGTGGAAACCTAAGTGGCGAGTTGGCTATATGTTTAAAGTCCAGTGACACCTCTCTACCCTTAGCCCTATGCACCGGTGTTGCCCTCGCATAGGGCAAGTCACCGTCTGCCGGAAATAAAATTGAATACCATTTTATTAGGCAGCTGTCCGGTTTTTTATCCAATAGCCCAGTAGCTAGTCCATCCTTTCCACCCAATAGCCTAGTACATTCTAGATTCCATTATAAACTCAATAGTCCTTACACCATGGCGGGTGCTGTCTCTGTGCGCGTCCCATGATACGGACAGGGGCAAAATCCGCTTGGTGTAAGACCCCTTACATTTCATTAAATTGTCGAAAGGGCCTCTGCGCGTTGGCTCGATCTGGCTCCGCGTACGCCTCCCAAATATCCGGAACACCATTGTTCCGTGTACGGAAGAGACATACATACATAATATCATGTTATTTGTTAATGGTGCAACAATGGGGGTGACATCGTTACAACCTCCTGCCCGCAACTTCGATGGCGTAAAATTCTATCCAAGTTCTTTTAATATGTTCCTCCAACTGACAATCCTTTAACTCCCTTGAGATTTGTGAGAGTCTTTAGTCTCAACTACCTTACCGCACAACGTCCATCCCCCTAATTATCTTTTATGTATTTATGTCTGATTTTCGCAAAAAAAAACATTGCAGTCAAAATACACTCGCGATAAAAAAAATATCATCCATTTTCACCCCCTTTTAGTTTAATAAAAAAACTAAACTAAATTTTTCTTATTACTGTAAAGGTAATTTAGCTATACAGTTAGTTTCAAGACTCTAACTTTGAGTTTTAAACCCGCCTCGTATTACCTTTTAACTCTTTTTTTAACCCTCTGCCTCTAAGCGGTTCAATATTCAAATTCTAATGTTTTGCTTCTTAGCTTTATAGTTTCAGTGACTGTGGCTCTGCATTAGTAGCAATTTGCATCCCCTTTCCTCCTCGAGGAGAGATAAAGAGAAATTCCGAAAAACGTTGTTACCACAATATATACAATTTCCATATAGATTCTTGACTCCATCTTAGCCCCGTTTGGGGTTGAATTTACAATGTGTAATAAACATACGAAGTTTTAAGTCTCTATCAATACATTTTAAACTTCTACCATATAAACACTCAACCCTATTTTAGTGGTTGAACTTTATGAAATCGTTGTTTACGTGTGAACATTATGATTTCCCACATTAAAGTTACAACCTTTTTCACACTTTTTCATACTTGTTTAATATGTTAATTAAATAAACAATTGAATATTATCTCTAACTCTTAAATTTGTTTCATTAACTATGCATTTATCTATAATATAATATAAAATTTAATTCAGGCTTCTAGCTTTAATATTTTAGGAGATATAGTTTTTCGTACTGACCCGTATTGTTTGCACGCGAGTGTAGTATGAGTACCGATAGCAGGAGCAGTCGTTTCTTTAATATAATTATTGATCACAGCTTTGGGTGTCGCTTAGCCGATCTATTATTTTCATATCATCACGAGTAGAGACGTCAAGGGTTCCCGACCTTTTCCAGACAAATTTGTAAACATTCCGATTGTATCAAATTTTTTTGCAGATGTTTTTTTTTATGATATAGGCAACGAACTAGTAATACTATAGAAACCTGACTCGAGCTCAAAAATGACCCCACGGCTAGTGTGCCACGAACGATCGACTGAGCCGCGGCGGAGTTTGACAGATTTAGTAGTACAGAAGCTGTCTATGACATAAGATGTCAGCTAATATAAAATTGTTAAATTTCAAAACCCAATAAAATGTCTTCTTGTGCGGTAAAATATTCCCGCAACAACTGCACAAAAATACAAGAAAAACGATGGGATCCATTGGTTTGTGTAAGTTTAACCCTGAATGTGATAAACAATTATTTAAAGTAACATATTGTTGTATAGACTAATACGCTGAACCAAATGTCGTATATCTATACTAGTTTTATAATGACTTATGCCTTTATGATACTGAGTGACAGATTGGGGATTAGGTTATGCGTCAATTATACTCACAAGTAAATTATTCATGTATTTTTCAAGTAACAAGCAATTCCTATTATTTGCTTTTATTTCGAAAAACAAGTACGCTGTAAATGTGCCGCTGGTAAACTTTCTGACATAATTATTCTAGTTTCCCGAAGGCCCCGAAAATATTTTTTTATTGTTTAAAATAATTTTATAAAAATATTTACGTACAGTCATGGAATTTAATTTCCTACCTATTTAATTTAAATGGACATTTGCGATGCTTTATGGTCGAAAGTTGTATTTCTGTAATAGTATTGAAATGTCAATACGTATTACCTGTGATTGCACTTATTCTCTTTGCGAAAAGTTACCATCTTCTTTTCTAATTCTGAAAGCGTGTCAGCTTCTTAATGGGTATTATATTCTTTGCGAATCTATCTACTGCGAACCTCGAAAATTGAAATTTCGTTACTTGCATCACTATCTTTCGAAGATTGCAAGAACGAAAAAGATGAACAACTCAGTAGTTATCCGTTTTTGGCAAAGTTTCGTGACGTCCCAAAATTCAGTACTCCGCGTCAATTTAGTAAATCTGTTGCCTCATTATTAAAACAAAACAATGCGTGCGATATATCAAAGTAACATCTTATTCTAGCTTGCTCTTACAGTTTACTATACGATATTGAATTTAATTTGTAACCCTCCTAGGTTAGAAAATGAATTACTTCTCCAACACATTATTAACGATATACCTTCTTATAAAGTATGAACAAGAGTAATCTTAATAACAAAATCGTGTGTAGAATAATATTCATATAAATTGGTTCCATCTCAATTAGTATCATCCCTGTAAGTTTGACAACGCCATAATATTGTAACGCCGCGCATGAGGTTTGACACTTTAAACTTTTATGAACCAATCACAACTTTTTTTAATAGCGCGAAATTGTCTATTGGATAAACTCTGAGCTGCTCTAACATATTTATGAAGAGGGGATAGCTGTCAGTGTCACCGCGCCTGGGGTCATTTTTGGAAGGCATTTTTGTATGGAGAGCTGTGTCTATATATATTCAGTCACCGGATATAGGAGGCAAACGAGCAGAAGGATTGTCTGATGGTAAGCAACTACCGCCGCCCATGGACACTCGCAACACCAGAGGAGTCACAAGTACGTTGCCGGCCTTTAAGATCCCTATACGCTCTTTTCTTGAAGGTTTGGATGTCATATCGGCCCGGAAATACTGCACACGACAATTTATTCCAGAGTTTTGCTGTGCGAGGCAGGAAGTTTCTAGAAATACGCACAGTTGAGGACTGCCAACCATCTAAGTGGTGATGATGGAAGTGTTGTCGTGTAGAGCGCTGGCGGAAGGAAGCAGCAGGGATTATGTGTTGTACTGCTCCAAAGGATACTGCGTATTTATTAACGATTTTTGTAATAGTCTCTCCTTTTTTTCTATCGCTAATGAGATTCCGAACATCAATTGTAATTTGCTTTCCTGTCATAAGTTAAGTAGTAAAACTTGCGGTATAATAAAATATTATACTTCTGTCACGCAGTGAATAATATGTGCCAGCTCTCGAGTATAATATTTGAGACAATAATAGTTTACATTGCATGTGACAGAATAAGATTTTTCTGGCACTTCCGATTCTGGTTGAGCCTTTAAATGGCGTACCTAGTTGTCTTGAGTTTGGACCCGGGTACGTATGTCCTTAAACTACGTCCAACAATGAGAGGTAGGGCACAGCGATGACCATCACGCTTGAATCTGGAGCAGCCCAACTGGGGAAGTACCTCCTCCTTACAGAAGACCACAGCCATAATAGCACTGCTACCTTTCAGGTCTGTAGTGTTGTGTTCCTGATGGTGAGTAAGGTTCTCAGAGCTCCAACCCCCCTTAAAGGCCGGCAACGCGCTTGTGACTCCCCTGGTGTTGCGGGTGCCCATGGGCGACGGTAATTGCTTACCACCAGGCAATCCGTCTGCTCGTTTGCCGCCTATGTCATAAAAAAAATATATATATATACTTTTTGTTTTTAAGGTTCCGTAGTCAACTAGGAACCCTTATAGTTTCGTCCATGTCTGTCCGTCCGTCCGTGCATCCGTCCGCGGATAATCTCAGTGACCGTTAGCACTAGAAAGCTAAAATTTGGTACTAATATATATACAGGGTGGTGCTTTACTATGATCTTTGCTGAAAGTATATTGTTATCTAATTAATTTTCTATTAATTTATTATCATTTTAAAGCTAGGTTAAGTAAAACAAAAAATAGTCCTGGTAGTCACTCTGGACGCGAAATTGCAATGGCATCCACATATAGCCACCCTAGCAGGGAAACTTAGTTCAGCAGCCTATGCAGTGAGGCGGATCAGCCATTTAACGAACATTGAGACTGCCAGGCTGGTATACTTCAGTTACTTTCACAGTGTTATGTCGTATGGAATTCTGTTATGGGGTAAAGCGGCTGATATTGAGACCATATTTGTGCTACAAAAGCGAGCTGTCCGCGGCATTTATAAAATGCGCGGTCGAGCATCCGTAAGAGAAAAATTTAAGGAAGCAAATATTCTCACTGTAGCGTCTCAATACATACTAGAAAACATTATGTATGTGCGGAATAACATCCAAGAATTCAAACTTAACCGTGATATCCATAGCTTTAACACTAGAAATAAAAATCAAATTGCTGTGCCCGGCCACCGCCTCGCCAAGGTTCGTTCATCTTTCGCTGGAAACTGTACACGCTTTTATAATAAAGTTCCTGCTGATGTAGTTAATTTGCCACGAAATAAATTCAAGTCATACGTCAAACACTATTTGTTAAGTAAGGAATACTATACTCTAAAAGATTTCATTGAAGATAAGGATGCCTTTAAGCCTGTAGCTTGATACTGTAGTACAAATTATTCCATTACTATATGGCCTTTATTTACTAGTGTCCAGTTTGTTTGACACGAGACATGTTGTTCTCTTCTTTTTTTATTTTATTTGTTATAATGTTTTATTTTAATCTTTAGACACTTAGGGACATTATACATCCCTAATTATTGTATTTATATTATTATTCATGAATATTTATTTGCATAAATAAATATTTATAGCTTCTGACGCATAGAGACATTTCTCTATATGCCTTTCATTACAAAAGTGTTATTTAAGTATGTAATGGACAAGCACAGAATGTGGTTTCTCACCAGGATGTAGATGTGACTAAATTTGTTAATTGATAGAGCCTGCCAGCCTGAACATGTCATGCTCACTTAAAAGTCTTTGCTTATGGTGGCGTCGTTGATCGGGTCGCCACTTTCCCGAAGAAAGGTTGAGGGAGGCGATGGCTGAGATACGCGTCATACTCGTGAACGGGTGCTGTTTGTGGAGACCGGTCTGTTTTGGCTATTTGGGGCTATGTTTTAGGTAGTTTTCTTCTTGTTTATTTACGTGATACACTTCATTCGGTGCTTGTTTATCTTTAAAAAACAAAAAGTGTTAGTATATTGAAAATCATGACACCTGGAGACCTTATACATCTCTGAGGTTTATTTGTAATAAGCATGTATTTATATTTTTGTGTATATTTTGAAAACAAAATAACTATACATATAATATTTTTTGAAACTTTTGATTACTAATTTTGTAATTTCTAAATTAGAATAAAGGACACAATTCAGATAAGAAAGCATATCGAACGTTTTGTTAACTTCGTTCTTAGCAGTCAGATTTGGACTTATAAGTAATTAATAATTATTTTTATTTTTCCTTTGGCAGACATTTTTTGTAATTGTTGGATATGTTTTCTTAAAGAATAACGCATTTTTATGTAATATGTATAAGATATCTTTTGTAATACTGTTTTGAAAAAATAAGTCCCGCCGAGTTTCTTGCCGGTCATAAAAGTCGAAATGCTTCTCGGGTCAGAGGTGTAGGGTTAGAACCGGTGTAGTTTTTATGTTTTCTTCTTTTGTATACTCGACGTGTAAAAGTGCCCTTGTGGCCTACTTACTGAATAAACGTTTGAGTTTGAGTTTGAGTTTGATACATTAAAAAATAATTATTTTAGTATAGGTGACAACCCTAACTGTAAAAAGGCCAGTGTCGGCGTGGCACTACCCCATCGCATCCCGTGGGTGTTGTAAGAGGCGACTAAGGGACTGTAGACCGGTGGGTGGGCAGCAACACACTCCACGTAATCAAACCCTTCTTACTGCGATCGCCAACTCGCCTGCCAAGCTTGGCGATTATGGCAATTACCTCCTAGTATTCTGAGGGAGGCCTATGTACAGCAGTGGACGTCATATGGCTGTTGATGATGATACGTTACTTAGGAAACTATCAAAGTTGTGTCGTCTGCCACGCCGCGCACTTGATCATGATCGAGTTGTTAACCTACGTTCAACTAAAACTACAATAAAACATTGCTTGGTAGTCATTAAACATTTCAATATATTTGTAATGACGTCGGACTATCAATCCGGAGGTCTCGGGTTCAAACCCCAGCTTGTACCGTACAATATATCATTTGATATTTACCAGTCCCTTTACGGTGAAGGAAAACATCGTGAGGAAACAGGACCTAATCCCGATAAGGCCTAGTTTCCTCTCCGGGTTGGTAGGTCAGATGGCAGTCGCTTTCGCAAAAACTAGTTCCTACGCCAAATCATGGGATTAGGTTACCAAGTGGACCCCAGGCTTAATAGAGCCGTGGCAAAAGCCGGAACTAACGCTAGGACGATGATTAATTTTTACTCTGCGTTGCTGGTAACATGCGTAGGTATAGGTATACATTCATGAGCATGTGCGTATGAGCATGTGTGTGGTACTTTGAGTTACTGGCACTATGCGGAGATTCCTTGGTATGGTTATTTGAGTATCGGGTCATATGCGAAATGAAATTCTGGTTTCTTGCATATAAGGTACTTTACGAATGTGCGTTTCGGATAATTTGCGTTTCTGGCAGTATGCGTCGAAATGGCATATAATAATTAAATACCTAACGTGTGATCGATCTCTTTATTAGAGAAACGTGGCCTGCATCGTATTATTTATACTATAGTTATTTAATAGTGGCATGCTGGCACCTATTCTTTATTTGAAAATAAGAAAAAACGGGTACTATGACTATGACATTTATTATTTATTAATTTAATTTTCCTTCATAATATTAATATCCGTGTTTGAGAAAGCAAGTTATTTCAAGCAAAAAAAATTGTTTTTCGCAATGACGTACGGCAACAGTGATGACGAAGACGATATGGAAGCCGATATCGCTGCAAATACTTCAAGGTACGTCTTTTTAAACATCAAAAATCTTCCTAAGAACTTGTCTGTCTATTGGCCTTTCTCTCATCGCCACGCAGAAGTGGATTCTTTCTACATGCTTTGCGAACCATATATCTTCATTATGTTCTTCATCTGCTGTATCTTGCTTGCGGCTGTTACGGTTGGACTTGTACATCATAAGTACGAAATGGATATTAACGTTTTTACAAAAAATATTTGTTCTGTCACAAAGATGGTTCGGCATAAGTCCAAGTTCTCTTTTAAATAGATTCTGTATTATATTTTTGCACATGTTGTATTTTACTTAAACATATTAAAAGACCAGATGAAATGTAGTTTTTTGACATTTGTCAAAATCAACACAGGTTTATAAAAGAAAGAGGTCACATTTAAGGTTTCAATCCTATTTTTTAGTAACTTCAATGCTGTCCAAAAAAAAAATACACGCAAGCGAAAGAGCAATGAAAAGAAATGGGCGTGTAAAAAAAAAGGAGGCTTGAAACAAGGGTTAAGAGTATATATCTAGTAGAAAAAAGGTAATACCAGCAAAGTTTGTTAAAAAAAGCAAAGACTGTGTGAATAAGTGTATTTACAAATGCAGTCAAAAAATTACGGATGATAAAAAAAATTAGATATTTTTACTGATTATTATTAACCTGACTTTAGATGAAAAGCGAATGTTTTTGATAAGCAATACGAGTTGTGAACTTACGAAGAGAAGACGTAATGGAAATACTGACGAAAACTCTAAGAAAAAAGAATGCTATCATTATTTCACCGTAAAATCTGAACAAATAAGAGTTTGCAAGACGTTCTTTTGCGATACTCTTGCTATAAGCCAAAAACCGATCTATAATGTGCACAAACTATCAAACTCTAACTCAAAGACTAGGTACTATATCTTGTAAACAAGCTAAACATACCAAACGTGTCACGCATGAGGATGATATATTGCTCATCAAGGAACATATTTATCAATAGCTTTCCCCGGATTTCATCACATTACTGCGGAAAAAATACCACTAGAGAGTATCTAGAGCGTAATTTAAACATCAGTAAAATGTTTTCCCTGTACAAAGACTGGATTATAATTAAGAATAGAACAGCTGTCAAAAAGAAAGAGGTGGGAATGATATAGCAAGTGCTATATTTGCAATTTTAAAGCAAGTTTTAAATGAAAACTCCCAATTTATTAGCTAGTATGTATTTATACTGTGGAGTGATAGCTGCGTGCCACAGAATCGCAACAGCTTCATGAGCTTTGCGATGAGATGTATTTTAGGCAATTACCCAAATTTGAGAGAAATCTTCAAGAAATTCTCGACTGCTGGGCATTCCTGTATACAAGAAATTGATAATGTGCATAGTTGTATTGACAGAGTCTTGAAAAAGTCTGAATATTACTCACCAATAAATGTAATTAGACTCATACAACAGGTAAACTTACTGAAACCTTACTGTATCATTCAAATGAGTAAACACGACTTTCTTGATTTTCAAAAAGCAGGTTCGGGGCTTAAATACTCGCTTGTGCCGTTCTCTAAAGTGACGGAATTAAAGTTCACTCAATCGGTATTTGAAGTGAGCTACAAACAGTCTCACACAGAGGAAACATAAAAAAATTTTTTTTTTTTTTTATGACATAGGCGGCAAACGAGCAGACGGATTGCCTGATGGTAAGCAATTACCGTCGCCCATGGGCACCCGTAATACCAGGGGAGTTACAAGCGCGGCCGGCCTTTAGGGGGGGGTTGGAGCTCTGGGAACCTTACTCACCACCAGGAACACAACACTACATACTTATAGTGGGGAGTGTTTTTTTTATTTTATTTCAACCCTAACGTGTGATATATTGTTAGGTAGGTATTTAAAAATGAATAGGGGTTTACTAGAATCATTTTTTGATAATGATATGTAAAAATGTGTCCTCTTACTTTTTAACCGACTTCAAAAAAAGGAGGAGGTTATCTGTTTAGTATTTTTTGCCTTCGATATTATAATTATTAACTGTAATACATAGTCTGGCTTCAATCAAACCTTTTAAAGTTGGCGGCGTCGCGGCTGCCGTCGACGACACACAATAACAAATGTAGATGCTGACACCGGGCCCGGGTAACTTCTTCAATGTTTATACACCTTTTGAAACTATATTAAAGTCACAAATGCTATTAGATCACACTATTTTACCACTAATTTCTTAATTATCAAAGTTTTACACACCGATCAACTTGTACAATCCGCCATTAAAATTACAACTGCAGCCGAGTGCTCTGATTGGCGTTCGTTTGAAAAACGCGCATGCGTGGTGTAGTTTTTTAGTGCTGCCAATGATTCGGCAATGAATTTCAAGTTGAGAGCATGTATAATGCATGTACATTATCAATTCGAATATATTTTTTTTGTATGTATGTTACTCGATATCTCCGAGAACCGTGAACCGATTTTAATTTTTTTTATTTTATCGAAAGGGTATTACTCCGAATTGGTCCCGTTGGCACTAAGTCGGGATCTGATGATGGGATCCTGAGAAATGATGAGGGAACTCCTCAAATCTTAAAGGCACACATATGGTGATTTTTGTGTTTTATCAACAACTCAAGCATTTTTCATTCAGAATAGTGACATTTGATGAGATAGAACTGCTAATGATGTCCAGAACCCGGGAGGTAGGCAACGGATCTCAGATATAAAAAAGTGTAGTGTCCGTGTTTGGACTTAATGGAGTTGACAAGATGCAGTCTAATCACTAATGTTTAAACCGACTTTAAAAAAGGTTAAAATGTTTGAGGCGTGTAATGAAGAAGACCATAGGTGGCCCTACAAAACTCAGTGTTTCCTGGGTGGCGCTGAAATATTTATATTGACATACTGAAGTGACTATGACAAAGTTAATTTTGGGATTTCTGTTTTTATGTTAAGCAGAAACGTCTACTAGCATATCAAAGATATTTAATACGGAAGAAAAATAGAAGTGCACTGGGCTAGTGATCCAGTGGTTGTGGGTTCGAGTCCCGCTGCGAGTAAAATTTTTCTATTTTTCTTTCGATTTAAATATCTTTGGGATTTCTGATGAAATATTACCAGTAACCTGATCTGATGATTGTAGCCGGAAAGTTGGCAACGGAACTCCATGATAAAATAGTGTAGCGGGGTCCTGTTTGGGCTTGCGGGCGATGCACACATTTTTAACCAACTATAAAAAAGAAGGAGGTTCTGAATTCGGTTACATGTTCTTTTTTAGTGAACTATCCCCGAACTTCGTCACTCGGGACTCACTAATGCAGTACTATTGGAGTCGGTGCCAGCCACTCTTTTCGTTTCCAGAAGCCTTCGGCAGTCGTGAATAAATTGATATGTTTCAATATTTCACTGCCCCCTCGGTGCACTCTGCATTATATATGTACTTTATTTTTTTCTTAGTCCATTTGCCAACAAATCCAAATCAAAACAGCTGACATGCACGCGCAGCGCTGTAAAATTTCTGAGTTTCAATTGTATGTTTATTAGCGTGACTGGCACCGACACCAAAACCAAAAATAATAGTATATAATTGTCCTAAGAAATTTATTTGTTCTAAATAGTCCAAAAGTACTTATCAAGTAATAAAGAAAGCAATTATTTGTTGCTTTTTAGTACATATTTGAAGTCGGGTTTATTTTTTGTTAAAAGTTTTGTACCATTAGCTGTAAATATGAAAAAAATCTCGAAAGTAGAACTTTGTGAAAACTTTTTAGGAAAATTATTTTGAACTTAATAGGTTGAATAGTTTTTGAAAAAAATAATTTCTGAACTAAGTTTGTAATTTAATTGTACAAATTTCTACACAATCATAATACAAAGACGTACTTTCAAATGAAGTAATGTAATAATAGTGAAAATCGATTCACGCCATAAAGAATTATCCCATAAAAATCATCTTCCATGCTTTAAGCTCGCGCGCAAGTTTACTTAATTTGCCGATAGTTTTCGCTGTACGTGAAACGCTCATATGGCGTTTTTAAGATTTTTTTATCTCTTAAGTGGGGACACCTATAGGTACTGTGACGGACGGAAAACTACGGAACCCTACACTGAGCGTGGCCCGACACGCTTTTGGCCGAATTTTTGTTCTTTAATGTTGTTTAGTGTGTAATATCGATAACTTTAGTATGCAGTGATCTAACGCAGTATTGTGCAGCTAATGAAGAATTCATTTCAAAACGCGTTTCACCACTAGATATTTTGGTCAACACCCGGCAGTCCCGAAACCGCGGCCGTCTCGTGGCTTTTTGTAAAAGTCCAGCTACCACTTTACAAAACGCAAGACCTCTACTACCAGACAACCACAACTACCAAACAACTTCATGTCCTAAAAGCAAACTTTATATGTTATTTTAATTATATATATGTTACTTTACTTGGCATTGGCGAAATCATCGATTGATATATTGATGGACGGCATATTTTTTTAAAAGAAGAAGATTTTCCTGTATACAGTGTGTAAGTCTCATACGGGCGAATCTCTTAACGGAGGGTAGACCAGGATATAAGAAATATATTTAGATAACTTTTACTTAGCAATTAAAATTTTATCCATATTTATCCATACAAAAAAATTCGGGCCGCAAAGTAATGCAACACACTCGAGTTAAACACTCGTTGACAGTTTGTTTCAAAAGCTTATATCGCGTAATGTTCGCAGTATATTACTGCTCAGAAATTTTACAAAAATTAATTACATGTGTATAATAGGTATAATTAAAGAAAAACCGTTTGGTTAATGATTATACTGGTAAATCCTGTCTGGTTTAATTCTTCGCTCGTATTAGACTTGCACACAGTGTATGTTTACATTTGCAGTGGCATTAAAAACTTCACATTCACGCTTACTTTTCGTTTAGTTACACAAGCTTTCGCTTACTTCCAAACCAATTAACGAACGTTTGAAAATATAATCGTAGGTATTTGAAAAATTAATTAAAATGTCATTATTTACTTTTCGTAAGTATAAAAGACTAGAAATTAAACAATATTTTTAAAAGTTTGGATATGTTTCAAATTAATGAATTATAGTCGGTTTTATTCATAATTGATAAGTGTATGATTTAATGTATGTCCAGTACTGTATTATACTGAATTGTTAGCGCAACGGAACAATATACCAGTAATAAATTTATTAAATACTAGAAGATTACTTACATGAAATAACCTTCAGATGTATTCGCAGGTAATAAACACTGAATCTAAACTCTAACCTTACACTTGAAGAAATTTTCAATGATTGATACAGTCGCTCTTATTAGGACGACTTACCCACGGCGGGAACTAGACGGTAATGACGGACCATCGGAACCTCCCTGAGGTTTTGATTTAGTTAAACCTCATCCCACTGCCGGGAGGGGATAATGCTCACTCGTCATCACCAAAGGTGGAGGGGAAAAGAGCGAAATAAGTTAGAAAGAAATAGCAATATGGAGGAAAACGAGGCACCTCCCTCAATTAATGTGCTTGTTTTTTATTATGGTATTTAACTCTTGTAATTATTTGATATGCTTTCTTACAGAATAACGCATTTAACGCGGTTAAGATTTTTTTTTGTAATATTGTTTTGAAAAAATAAGTCCCGCCGAGTTTGTTGCCGGTCATAAAAGTCAAAATAAGTACTTATCGAGTCAGAGGTGTCGGATTAACTAGACGGTGTAGTTTTTATTTTTCTCCTTTTACTTTTTGTACAGTCGCCATCAGATATATGGAAGCGGCCAGGGTACTCAAATATTTCGGAGCAGCATTCAATATAATAGTTACGATAGATAAGGTCTATAATATCGGACCATATAATTCGCCATAAATTTGGAAGCAGTGACTTTTCAATTAATTCATGACATACAATAAGATAAAGATATCGTAACAAACAGGTCGTCAGTGGTATCTAAGCAGGCAGGATGATCATAAAGATCGGAACATTTATGGAAAATGTACTTTAAGTCTGTGTAATACAATTTAAATATATTTATTTATCCAACGAACAAATTAAAAACACAAGGAAACTTAAATAAAATAAAATACTAAAAATATAAATAACTAAAAACTAAACCATAACTAAAATTTAAATTAGTTAAGATTGGATCCATCATCCTAAGGTTTCAGACAGGAATTAATACTATGTTATCAATAATTTAAATTTAGAACGAAATTATTTGTTGTGACTTTCACCGAAAAGAGTGCGGACTTGTCATCGTGACAAATAATAATTCTGTCTCTTTCGAATTAGACAAATATTCTTAACAAAACTAAATGCCTATAACAAGGGTTGTTTCGATGCAGTGTAAAAATTGGCAGGCGTAGAATCAGTAGCTTAATTTCGTCAGATGATGTCAGGTACTTAATGGCGTAGTTGATAGTCCCTTGACTTAGATTCAAGCACAAAGTCATGGGTTCAAATCTGATGCAAGTGCATGAATTGTTTTTTTTTTTTTCGGGATTGTAAGTTTTCATTGCAGTGATGATGATCTCCAGGATGTTTATATTTGATTTAAGTAAATTAAGCTTGTACTATCGTTTACCTTTAACGCTCTTGCATACATATAAATATAAGAACAATAGAGAGGCAAACAGACTACTGCATGAACGAAGTGGCTCCTGATTGGCGAATATCTCTGCTGTGGCCAGAAGCTCATTGGTTATAATGTCAGTGGACTTAGGAATTCATAGTTATTGTTTATACAGGGTGGGAATAGATTTTGGGTCAGTGAGGGCAGCTACCAGATCCCGTGTTGCTAGGCGAGAATGGTCAGGAGACCTTCCTTCGATTTACAGAATTTTGTCATTTTTGACAAACTTTTTTTTTTATGCTAATCGATCCCATTCCTGTCCAGGACCAAAAGCTTGTATGGGACATGTATTTTTTTTATGTCAATCGATTCCATTTCTATTCTGTATCAATAGTTTTCTTAGGGTCAACTTTCGGTAATGTACAAAAAAAGCCAGAAATTAAAGAAAACTTTCACGACGAGGCATAATATAGTGCTTTTCTCAAACAAACAATGAAATAAAAGAAATGCTTCAAAAAATGAGATTTGCAAAATCACAACTAACAATGAAACCGAAATGTATTAAAAATTAACATCAGCTGTTTGCTATGAAGTTATGAACCCGCCATCTCCGCCGCCGCCTCTGTATGGATAATCGTCGAAAGGCCTGCAAAGTTGTATGAATTCCATTTCCGTCCCCTTCAGTGGCCGCGCCCAAATAACCATACTTCCGAGTCTATTATAAAGAATGTAAAGAAAATATTTCATTGTATGTTTGAGAAAAGGTTATTTTAATTGTATAAGTGTCTGTGTTTATCTGAACCTTAAAATAAAAACCGGCCAAGAGCGTGTCGGGCCACGCTCAGTGTAGGGTTCCGTAGTTTTTCGTCCGTTACAGTAAGTGTTCCCACTTAAGAGTAAAAAATTGGCTATTTGATACATTGTTGTTGACATATTAATATTAAGTACAGAACCCTAAAAACGGGCCCACAAAGGACGCTGACAACTAAAGAAAGTGTTATAGATCTCAACTGTACATGGAAAATTCGAAAAAATGTTGTCAATTTCAGTCCCACCACGAGTAAACTATGCGCGCGAGCTTAAAGTACAGAGGCTCTAGTGTAAGTTTCTTTTGACGTAAAAAATGTCTCGAATGCGTAAGTGATACTGATATAATATGGGTAACTAACGCTAATGGTGACGTTTCGTTACGTTAAAAACTTACACTCGGGGCTCAGATGTAGTGAATAATCCTTTCCTATCGTATTTTCTCGGAAATGTTCGTATTTGTCTCACTACTTCACTCACACTCAGTACCCATCTGAAGTAGTAAGACAACGGAGGGGACGGTCGCATTGGGCGATGAATATTAGTGCAGATTCTTATTTACGGTTAAAACTAAACGCGAAATTATACATAAAACGGCGGCGCTACCGCGAACAACGATATTCGTAAATTTCGGACGATTGTCTCTGTCACTCTTAATGCCTTAATTGGAGTAAAAGAGAAATGCTCGACATATACGAACTTCGATCTTCGCGGTACCGGGCCTGAAGTGAGGAAGTGTGTCTTGTCATTCAATAGAGATTTTGACAGCCATATCTTAGGGAATAAGGGCTAATTTATTAACAATTTGTAAGAATTTATCGCCTTAACGACTTTAGTGCTGGAATAATATAAAGTACCTATTTTGCTCGCAAAAAAGCCATACATGCAATCTTGCGGCGCTTCCGTCTTTCTCGAGTGAAAGCAGAGACCATTTTACCAAAAACGCTCAAGATGTATGAAATCCTGCGGCGCTTACAGTTTTTTCGAGTTGATAAGTTTGTATGGGGGAACAATATTTTCGTTTTTTTAGTATATTACTCGATCTTTTTTCATACTTTCTCACCGTTTAAACCTTTCCTGAACTACTACAAATATTTCAAGACCAAAATTAGCCAAATCGGTAAAGCCGTTCGCAAGTTATAGCGTGACCAAGAGAAATAGGGGTTCATTTTTATATATATAGATTTTTTCAAAAACTATTGAACCTATCAAGTTCAAAATAATTTTCCTAGAAAGTTTATGTAAAGTTCTACTTTTGAGATTTTTTTCATATTTTTGAAACTTGTGGTTAAAAAGTTAGAGGGGGGGGGACGCACTTTTTTTTACTTCTGGAGCGATTATTTCTGAAAATATTGTCATTATTAAAAAATGATGTTAGTAAACCCCAATTCATTTTTAAATACCTATCCAACAATATATCACACGTTAGGATTAGAATGAAGAAAAAAATCACTCCCCACTTTACGTATATGGGGGGTACCCTAATAAAACATTTTTTTCCACTTTTTATTTTTGCACTTTGTCGGCGTGATTGATATACATATTACTACCAAATTTTAGCTTTGTAGTGCTAACGGTCACTGAGATTGTCCGCGGACGGACGGACGGACGGACGGACGGACGGACAGACATGGCGAAACTATAAGGGTTCCTAGTTGACTACGGAACCCTAAAAAGGATTTTCTACTATTTTTTTTTTTTATTACCTTACTCATATTAATGTGAATACCTATCAATATACAGTTTTAGAGAATGCTGCTTAATATTATCTCATCTCATGTGTCTAAGAAACTCATTTGCTCACCTATTATAATATTTATAATAGTCGTCAAAATCATCCTTGACATTGACAACTTAGTCAATATAGGTAGTAACGAATTCAAATGTGTACCATGTGACACCGATTTACAGTATATTTTTCCATAAATGTTCCGATCTTTATGATCACCTTGACTGCTTAGATACTATTGATGATCTGTTTGTTACGATATCTTTATCCTATTGTATGTCACGAATTAATTAAAAATCGCTGCTCCCAAATTTATGGCGAATTACATGTTCCGATATTATAGACCTTATCTATCGTAACTAATTATTAAAATTTAATGCTGTTCCTAAATATTTGAGTACCTTGGCCGCTACCATATATCTGATGGCGACTGTATACTGTCACAAGGGGCACTTTTATACTGGACATGTAAAAGTGCCCCTTGTGGCCTGCTTACTGAATAAACGTTTGAGTTTGAGTTCTAATAACGAACAAGTCCAATTAATAACTTAGTGATAACTATCGTGAGAAATTCATTACCATTCCGGGTGAAATCATTAATCATCATCATCATCTCAGCCATAAGATGTCCACTGCTGAACATAGGGATCCCCCTTACATAAATAAATACACATAAAAAAATAAATCTGTTGCTTATATTTCGGTAAATTTTGCGAATAAATTAATAGTGATGAGTGATGACTTATGGTTCTGAAACGTGGTCGCTTACCATGGGCCTCATAAGAAGGCTCAAAGTCACCCAAAGGGTAATGGAGAGGGCTATGTTGGGAATGTCTCTGCGTGATCGCATCAGGAATGATGTCATCCGCAGTAGAACCGATATAGCCCTCCGGATCGCCAAACTTAATAAAATTTACAGACACAAATAACCTAAACAATAAAACTAAAGGAAAATCAGTAATAGATATTTAAAAAAACGTCGTCAAAATCCCCTTCGTCGTCCCCTATGACAAGGTGCCGAGGATGCTGGCAGCATTCCCCCGCAGTATTGCGATACTGATGCGTTGCGCGAGGAAGCTGCCAGCTCTGCGGTCTCCAGTGGAGTCGACGAGCCTTTTAGAAAGATGTTTGAACATACGACATATTTACAACATTTGACGACCGGTCTGGCCTAGTGGGTAGTGACCCTGCCTATGAAGCCGATGGTCCTGGGTTCGATTCCCAGTCAGGGCATTTATTTGTGTGATGAGCACAGATATTTGTTCCTGAGTCATGGGTGTTTTCTATGTATTTAAGTATTTATATGTATCTATCTATTATATATATCGTCGTCTAGTACCTACAACACAAGCCTTACTGAGCTTACCGTAGGACTAGGTCGATTTGTGTCAGATTGTCCCGAAATATTTATTAATTTATTTATTATGGGCGCTGGAACCCCACGGGCCTAAATTTAAGTTAAAAATAGTTTCAAATTTATTTTTTAAATGAAAAACATTTAAATAAAATACTTACTAAGGAAGCCAGTGCAGTTGAAGATAAAACTCGTAAATAAATGTTTGTTAATATCACTTGATAATGTTTTTTTATAACTTTTAAATGTTCTTACTACCGAAGTGAAAAGATGTACCTACCTATGTGTCACACGAGAGCAAAGTCATTTTACATCTCGTGTTTTTGAGTCCCTCGCTACGATCAAGATTCTAACTCGCGATTCAATTTTATAATCTTTCGCTTGCTCGGGGCTCAAAATCAACACTCGCAAAAAATACCAACTTTCCTCTATTGTTGCACAAATAACTATTTTGAACATTGATTTTCGCGGTAGAGCCTCTAAGAGGTCAAAAAAAGGCGAGTGGCGTGTCTTACGATACATTTTTATTAACATCTTAGGAGTAATACATTGTAGAAAAGTGTTTCTTTTGCATATGTCTTACCATTGACAAAAACATCCCCTAAATTCTGCCAAATTACATGAAATGGTAGAATTACTCTTAAATAGAAACCCAAATAATTTGTCAATATTCCACAAAACTATTTTTTTTATGCCTTTTTGCCTTTAATTCTATAACTAACGTAATATTGTCTACGGTTGCCGCGAAAATTGCTCACTAAATAAAACAATTGAATGAAGGGGAAAATGAAGTTTAAATTAGTATACGCGAAATAATCCGTTTGTTGTTTTATTTTACGTGTAAGTAAAGACTAAAGAATCTGTAACTTTTAAATACAAGTCATACCTATGTAACCGAGAAACTGACTTAAGGTTTATGTTCAATGGGGGCCGACTTTTGAGGGTCGTGCACTAGATATTCAAAAAACTCTGAGGCCGATAATATCTCACACCACTATTTTACCACACAAGGTCTACACCACTATTTTTGCACTAAATGTATAGTTTCGATACCCACTATTATTAATTTCTATCATTAATGTTTCTAAAATACCATTTATTCGTCTGCCAGAGTTTATAATATCAAGAGTAGAGTTATTTAAATTGATATTTGTATTATTGGGTTAATCAAAGTCAGCAAAAAGTCAGTCTGTTGGCGACATACGAAAAATTACCTTTCACACCACCAGCTCATATGAGGCACTTTGTTCCCCGCTAGGAGGGAACGAAAGTGGCACTTTACACTCATTACACGAAACATTATCAATTTATCATAAACGAAAGTTACGAGCAGAATAATTAGTATATTTTTAGCAATGCTGCGGTTCCAAGTCCCGACACGTGCACACGTGATGAAATAAAAATATGATGAACAACTTTGTTAGGTTTCGCGCTCACGTTGCGTCGAACAAAAGTATCGAAACAAGTTCACAACTTTTGTAGGATTCCTGTTCAAGTTCACGAAATCATTGTTTTACACAATTTCGTCACAGTCCGTTTGTTTTTATTTACAAACTCTGTAAACAAAGTATTTAGCAATGTCGTCAACGTTTTCTGCTCGGGACAAATATTAGATTTATGAGAACGTGAACACGGCCGACCTTTATTAAATATTTTGGATTTTTCCTAAAAATACGCATATTCCACATCAGTTTATTGTGTATTTTTTGTATTTCTCGTGACAATTGTCAAACGCTTTTTCACAAAAGTTGTCGTTACTGTGGATAACATATGAAACAAACATATAGCCCGCATAAAAGGAATCTGTCTCCGTAGCTCATGGACGCTTGTTACGCCAGTAACAATGGTGCTGACATATGTCGCACCTGTCAGTTTGGTGAAATAGGGGCTGACCGTATTCTTCATCGTACATTAACCAGGGAAAGGGTGATTTGTCTCCTACATCATTTTCAGCTTCAACTCCAAATTTCCTACAAATTATTTTTCTCAAACATGGAATGAAATCTTGTCTTTACATTCCTTATAATAGACTCGGAAGTATGGTATTTTGGACGCAGCAACTGAAGGGGAAGGAAATGGAATTTCTTATAATTTTGCTAGGCCAGCAAAGTAACTTTTATTTCGACGATTATCCATACAGAGGCAAAGATGGCGGGTGTCAAACCAAAAAGCTAATATTAATTTTTAATACATTTCGATTTCATTGTTAGTTGTGATTTTGTAAATTTAATTTTTTGAAGCATTTCTTTTATTTCATTGTATGTTTGAGAAAAGCACTATACATAGTATACATGTCTCGTCGTGATAATGGATTCCCAGCCTCGTATCACTAACCGGTATATACCCACTTGGCCGCTTAGTACTAATGCAGGTCATTTCACTACAGTTCCCGAACCCATCTTAAAACACTTATGATATGTGTGTAGATAAAGTAGTGTATGCATTGTTGTAATGCCTAATTATGTATAGAATTAGGCATTACAACAATCGCGTGATGTTATTATGAAAAGGCTCATAAACCCACACTCTTGTTGTAATGCCCTTTATTATGCACAGATGCATAAACTATTAATACCAATCCCTAAAAATAATATATCATTACAATCTTTAACAACACACAGCTAAATCCGAAGAAGCAACCTTAGGCTGCCGTTTAAATCCTCAAGATCAATAATTTCAATGATTAATTGTGACAAAAATGTAGATATTGAGTGTTGTAAGCTTATTTACGTAACTTTGCTAAATTCGTGCATTTTTGTTATAATTATGACCAAGAATTAGTACTCGTATGTGGATTGACACTCTCCCATTGGCTTGTTACAGCTTGTCTATGTAAGTAGGTACCGCCCAAAGCCCATTGTCTTATCGTGTTAAGTAGGTATATAATAACATTTTTATTCTCAACTTACATTTTTTTTAAATGATATGATAGTAATATTACACAAGGATTACATTTTTTTAATAAATAGGTACATACTTACTACTGTCAATCTAAAAAAAGCGCTTCAGGCATTGTACAATCAAGGTAAAATAAATTGATACAGAGAATGTTCCAAAATATGTACACGTGTGCTTTAATATTAAGACAAATGGGCCCTTCACGCACTGCGATTTTCACTGTCACAATGCAGCATGGCTGCAGTCACAAACGCCACCTTTACACTCTTGCGCTACTTTAAGCATCGATACAATCGCCATGCTGTAGCTGGCCATTGAACTCTCGTAGTATCGATACAATCGCGATGCAGCATCTATGCTGTATCCCGTTGGCATCGCGATTGTATCAATGCTGACGTGAGCCATGACGCGTATTTTGATCAGTCATTCGTTGACTGCCACTAATCACGCTCTCTGTACTATTGCTTTAAAAATAGAAACGTAAACGCAAACAGAGGAAGTATTGGGTTCACCAATTTACAAAGGAAAGATCAACAAGTGGCCATTAAGTATCAACAAAAAAAAACTAAAATAAATCATTAAAAAAGTTTTTTAAATTGTTATTTATTATATTTAACATTTCAAGAACTTCTTACGATTGTGAAACCAGAACCAATTCGCCAACGTACGCAACTGAAACCTTGCATATCATACCACAGATTAATCGGGTCCCTATCGATTTGACCTTATCGCTCAAAGACATTATAGGTAGCTCAAATGTCTGGATTATGTTATGTCTTCGTGACTACATAGACATGAATATTAAATGCCTCTTTAGCAAAACGTCTGGATCTTAGAACGTTACAATTTTGAATGACGTAGCAGCAAAACGTCATTATCTCCGATTGTCTTTAATACTTAAAAGACATAAACGTTAAATGGCCAGGTAGCAAAAAGTTTGTATCTTAGAACGTCTTCATGGCTAAACAGACATGAACGCTAAACAGTCAAGAAGTAAAATGTATGTACTGTGTGATGTCTTTATTACTTAATAGATATAAACCGACAAACGACTCGTTAGCAAAACGTCTGGATTTCAAATGTTAAGTGACACTTGAGAAGTAAAGAAAAGAAGAAACCTTGTCGCACAATCTATTATCTACATCCTGGCCACTTCAACGTACGTAATAATTCAGACACATCAAATATCCAGACGTTTTGCTACTAACTCGTTCCGTATTCATGTCAATCAAATAATTTTACTTTCGACGAATTAAGAATTCTAATTTATAGACTGTTTACATTTCATGACGTTTCGCTACTAACTCGTTCTGTGTTTATGTCTATTAACTAATTTCACTTTCGGCTCATTAGATATTCTAATCATATGGACTATTTATATTTTCAGACGTTTGGCTACTAACTCATTCTAATTCTTAGCCATCCAGCTAAACTGTATTTTTGCTCACTGAGTGAAATAAATTAAACTAATAATATAAACACACATTTAATTCCGTTCAATCATAACTAACTGACGTTTACATCAATGCCGTCCCACCAATCCTCCCCACTAAAACAACGATAAAGATAACAAAATTAAACAACAAATTAGTTTATACACTAAGAATAAAAAATAATAAAAACTAAAATGTACTACTTGTATACAGGGTTCTGGTTTCTAGTACTGCGCGGCATTGGCCGGTTCAACACTGGAGATTCATGAAAACTCTGATCGTTTACACGTGTTCCCACACCTTTCGAAGGAGATGCAGTAACGGAGACCGGCTCAGGTGGTAAATCAGTTACAGCATTACGAGGAAAATCAAATGAAGCATCTATGAAGGCGACGGTCGGGTAACGCTTACCGCATGTTCTGACCTGGACGAAGGGCACGATAACAAACTCCGTCCCCTCGGTCTTAACTGGTCGACGTGCTTGTGGACCACCCCCCCAGTATCAGTGGTAACCGCGTAATCCGTAGTTCCTAATCGGTCAGTAACTACTCCGGGTATCCACTTGTCCCCAGCATTATACTGCCTCAACCATACCGACTCGCCCACTTTAAACGACCTCTCAGAGCCGCCAGCTTGTTCAACCATTTTCCTCTGCGAGCTCCAAGCCCGGGTCTGCCTATCTGGCTTAAGAACATCCAGACCGGTACGCTACTTTATGAGACACTGAGCGGGGCTCTCACCCGTAGTACAGTGGGGTGTATTTCTATAATAGAAGGAAGGTATGTACTGCAGCCATAACACCCATATTTTGACTGATAGCCTTTCTTACTACATTTTTAATCGTTTTTACCGCATTTTCAGCCGCACCGTTTGAAGACGGGTGGTAAGGAGCTGATAACACGTGTTGAGTATGATTCCCTTTAGTGTATTCTGAAAACTCTTTACTCGTAAAAGGTGGACTGAAACAAGTTGTTTAGGAAAACCAAAATGAGAAAATATCTCAGTTAACCTTCCTATAGTGTCACTGGCTGAAGTACTTGGAACTTGAAATACCTCCAACCATTTTGAAGTAGAATCAATGATTACTAAATAAGTTTTCCCTTGTATTGGACCCATAAAATCTACATGCACACGTGTCCATGCACTGCTAGAATAAGGCCAAGGACAAACCACATGGCCCCTAGGTGCATCCTGCTCTTTTGCACAAGCCTCACATGCTTTACACTTCGCCTCGATCTCTTCATTCATACCGATCCGCCACACATAACTCCGAGCCATAGACTTAGTCTTAACAATGCCCATGTGAGGCTCATGTAGCATCTCCAATACCGCACGTCTACAAGATTGTGGAACAACCACTCTGTGGCCCCACATGACGCATCCCAGTTCAGAGTACAGCTCCTGTCTTCTATTAAAGAACGGCTGCAGGCTTTTTATGTCATTCGAATCCGGCCATCCATCATCAATATAACCTAAGATTCGACCTAATAAGGGGTCCCTCGCCGTCTCACGTTTGATGACGTCGTTATCGATAGCCAATGAGTCTTGAACGTAGTGCAAGTAGGTATGCTCAGGAATGGAAGGTTCAACTGCTACATCGCTCTCTATAGGTAACCTAGACAAACCATCAACCACATTTGCCTTAGTATTAATATATTCAATGTCATAAGAAAACGCTGACAATATCAATGCCCACCTTTGCATTCGGCTTGCTGCCATGGCAGGTATATCAACCTTAGGGCTAAACGGACTCACTAATGGCTTGCGGTCAGTCCTCAATGTAAAATGTCGGCCGTACAAATATTGGTTAAATTTCTTTAAACAATATACAACAGCTAACGCCTCCCTGTCGATTTGCGAATAATTATTTCCAGCAGCGCTGAGCGACCGCGACGCTTGCGCGGCGGGACGTTCTCCGCCGCCAGGTGGTCGAGGCGCCAGCACACCGCGAGCGCTCGCGGCGCAAGTCATAATTAAAGATCATAATGTGCTAGAACTTTAGATCCCGACAAACGCCGCTTAATAGTCACAAATGCATTTTCACAATCATTCGACCATTTCCAAACGACTCATTTCTTTAATAAATCATGCATAGGACTCAATATCGAACTCACCGTGCCTAAAAAAGATCGTAGCTCCGTTACATTCTTACCTTCAGCATGGCCTCAGTTTTAGCCGGATCGGTTGCAATACCATCCTGAGACACTACGTAACCAAGGTACCTAATTTACCTGGCGTACAAGAAACACACACTTACTCCATTTAACTTTCAAACCGCTCTCATGCAATCGTTTTAAGACCGCATCCAAAGCCTTAAGGTGATCTTCTTTAGAACTACCGCCAATAATGACATCGTCTTGAAAAATTCCCACCGATGGATGCACTCCTTTTAACAAGTTAGTCATAGTTGTTTGGAAAATACCGGCACTAGAGGCTAAACCAAATACCAAGCGCTTATACTTGAATAAACCCCTACGTGTATTAATAACAGTCAAATCCATAGAAGCCTCATTAAGTACTAGCTGATTGTAAGACTTGAAGATGAGACAAATCAATTTTGCTGGAATATTGGGAGCCTGTCGACCAGCAAGACCGGGTTTAAAGTTATCTTATAGTCCGCGCAAAGCCGTAAACCACCATCTGACTTACTCACGGGTACCAAAGGAGTCGCCCAGTCTGAATTATCAACAGGCTCGAAGATTCCATCGCAGCATCACATCTGACTCATTGTCCACTCTCCTCAGTAACGCGTAAGGCAGAGGCGGCGCGCGACAGTAAATAGGAACCGCTCCTTCGCTAACATGCAATTGAATCTCTCCTCCGTTGAACCGTCCCAAACCGCCATCAAAAAGGTCTTTATACCTGTCAAGCAAAACATTGACATCCAATGAGACATTTTCATTGATTACAACTAACATGTTTACTCATCGTCGGAATCTGCAATTCAGTTAACCAATGTCTACCAAGAAGTGAAGTGTCAACTCCATCCTGTCATTTGTCGGCGCTGTCTGAATTTGTATCTTTCAGCCATATTAGATAGTGTTGGTTGCAAATGCTGAGACAGAATGGTGACCGCACGATCGCACGACAAATCCTTCGGCTGCGCGGGGCTAGCCAACGAGGCGAGCAGCTCATACGCATCTTCACCCATAACCGAAATAAGCGTAGCAAGCTTCTTGTCAATTTTTACATTGTTTGCCGTAATAGTACATTTCGATACTAGTGTAAATAAGTTTTTTCACGTGTATCGAACCCAATTTTTCATAACAAGTGCCTTAAAAAGTGAAATTTACGTACGCGAAGCGTGCGCAAAGTGCACTTTTACGCACTAGTTAGGAAATAGTTATTTGTGCAACAAGAGAGGAAAGTTGTTTTTTCTTGCGAGTGTTTATTTTGAGTCCCGAGTAAGCGAAAGATTCTATAATTGAATCACGAGCGTAGCGAGTGATTCTAGTGTTAGAATCTTGAGCGTAGCGAGGCACTCAAAAACACGAGATGTAAAATAACTTTACTCTAGTGTGACACATACAACTTTTCACCTCAGTAGTGAGAACATATTAAAGGTTAAATAAGTTGCCAAAAATGTCATTTTTAGTACAAGCTTTTATTGCCGACTGTATTTGTTTTCACAATCTTCATCTACTCTTCGAAAGGATTCTAATGAGCCTAAAACACCACGGGTTTATCTTGTGTATTTTAGGAGTTGCTTTTGCTACCTTCTGACTCCAGCATCAGATCAGATCAGTGGTACCATAACATTGCATTGTAACCGAAATTACATAAATTTGTGTGCTAAATTTCAGCTCAATCGGTTAAAGATGTCTAAAATATATGTACATTTCAAAATTATAATATTTGATTAATTTGTGAGGGTCCAAACGTGGTAGTGGTGTTAAAGGAGTCCATTATGTCCTATTATAATAAATAGATACATATAAATACTTAAATACATAGAAAACACCCATGACTTAGCAACAAATATCTATGCTAATTGCACAAATAAATGGCCTGACTGGGATTCGAACCCGGGACCACCGGCTTCTTAGGTAGGGTCATTACTTACTAGGCCAGACCGGTCGTCAATTAAAAAGCTACTTTGTCTCACTCCCTGGAGTGAGGAAAGTAGACATGTTCGAGCTGCTGAGGTGAAAAATACATTTCCAATCTCTCCGTATACATTTTCCAGTTCCCATCCTTGAGATCGAACTCTTTTATACTGCCGATTGACATTTTAGCTTTATATTTTACTCGTCGCCAATGAAATAAATTAAACTATTAATATAAACACATATTTAATTCCGTTCAATCATAACTAACTGACGTTTACATCAATGCCAAAACAAAGAGTCAGTATACCACACTGAGTATTCTACTTTCATGTCGTCGCAGCTGAATTGACTATATGCTGATTGTGTATTTAAATTTTATGTCATCTAGCTGACATGGTCGTTTAACGATAAGGTAAATTTATAGATACCCGATTAATTAGATTAATCTACGCATGAAAAACGTCTAAAAAGGCTGTCTTTTTTTTATGACATAGGCGGCAAACGAGCAGACGGATTGCCTGGTGTTAAGCAATTAGCGTCGCCCATGGGCACCCGCAACACCAGGGGAGTCACAAGCGCGTTGCCGGCCTTTAAGGGGGGTTGGAGCTCTGGGAACATTACTCGCCATCAAGAACACAACACTACATACCTGAAAGGCAGCAGTGCTATTATGGCTGTGGTCTTCTGTAAGGAGGAGGTACTTCCCCAGTTGGGCTGCCCCAGATTCAAGCGTGATGGTCAACGCTGTGCCCTACCTCTCATTGTTGGACGTAGTTACGCATATCATAAGTCTGATACGCATTATCTTCTAGGTAGTCTGTGGCGCGACGCGAGAGACGACGGCAAGTGGCAAGGTCTTTTACTTTTTGTATACTCGACCTCCTTACTGAATAAACGTTTGATTTTGAGTTTGAGCTCCTTAGACTAGAATAGCACCACCCCATCTCTTCCCGCGGGTGTGCGGGTGACAAAGGGAATACGGACGGGCAGCAGCGTCCGTCGGAACCCAATCTACAGTTACTGCGGTCGCCAACCCAAGCATGGCGACTATGGCAACTACCCCCAAGATGATATAAGTCATATTTGTGGGAGGCCTATGTCCAGCAGTGGACTGCATACGGCTGAAATGTATGTATGTATGATTATGTAACTGTTGCAAAAATACTAGGTATTATACTCGCTCTTGAAGGCTCATGACTTCTGTGACGTATAAAAGAAACACCTGAATAACAGCACTCCGAGATTGCTTAGATGACGGCCCTGGTACAGACGCAGGCACGGGCAGCAGAGGCACCAACTGAAAACAAATTATAATAGTACATTACTATAGAGCCCGGGAAGTAAGGGGTTGCCGGCCGAGTATATATAGAGGGCCGAACGCAGTGAAGCTGGATTGTTACGAGGCCAACAACCCCTTTTCACGCCGTGGTATAGTGCCTTTCTCAAACATGCAATACAATAAATAAATAAAACTCCAAGATATAAAAATTGAGTTTCATAAAAACTAAATTTACCAACTAAAACCGCAAACTACCAACAATTAATTATTTTATTTAAAAGGCGTAGTGGCAGAATGTCATGAAACCAGTCAGTCATTTAAGCTAAAGAAAACTTTTATTTGAAATAAATGGCATAAGTCATATACTTAAAAGTGACAGAGCCCGTGGTTATCCGAGGCCGGGTTCGAACCGGCGTCCTCAGCGTTCCCGCCGTCCGGCCTGACGACACTGAATAATGTGTTGTGGTTAACCTTTTCCACGCCAAATACAGAGCAAAATAGACCTACTTGCACATGCATAAAATAAAACAACTAAAACGGATTAAATCGCGTATACTAATTTAAACTTCATCCCGACGTTTCGAAACCTTTAGCAGCGTTCGTGGTCATCGAGTAGAATCCTCTTATACGCAATTTAATCCGTTTTAGTTGTTTTATTTCATGAGTAGTTATCACGGCAACCGAAGACGATATCACATGCGTAAAGTTCAACATCATTTCAGTTTTCACATTTCGGTGAATGGTCGGTATAAATAAAAATAAAAAATATTTATTTTATATCAAAGATCCATAATATGTTAGTACTTATACTATAGACTTAATAACCATGTTAGTTTGAGCATGCAAATATATAAACAGCGACTTCGACCCAGTATTTTGTTATAGGGCAGTCTAGGCTTTCCGATAATATCCTGAGGAGGCTGTTGCCACTGCAACGCACTCGCCTAAGTAGTGATCCAACACGCTTGCGTCTGATTGCGAAGAAGTCATCGCTTCGCGCTTCGGCAAACATGCTGGACGCACTACAGTGCTTTGGCAATGGCAACAGCATCCTCAAGATATCATTATACTGGACTCTCAGTGCGTTGTATGCCCTTTGTGTAAAATTAACCCACAGACTGCAGGTGTAGAACGTCTGACAGTATGCTTTAAAAAGCGTCAATTTGACTTGTTCGTTACATCTTGCAAATCTGCGGGCAAGCATGTTACCACGCACTGTGTAGCCTGCCTGCCTGTTTCTTACTAGCAGGAGACAGGCTACCATCTGCCTTTACTGGGAAATGACACACAAAAAGGAAAGCCCATGTACAAGATGCACCTTTACGCTATGTTGACCTGGACTGGACAAGGTGGTGTTTACTCGGTACAGCTCCACTACAGCAACGCAGGCGACAGGCAGAGAGCAGAGGCACCCACTGAAAATTAATTATAGGTAACTATTATAGGAGTAGTAGTTATCAGTGTTACCACTTAAAATTAAAGCAAATCAAAATGTTTTAAAGGCCCATACCATTGCATCGGGGTGTCAGACAAGGGGACGTTATTTCCCCGAAATCGTTTACAAATGCAATGGAGGATATGTTCAAGACGCTGAGCTGGAACGGACGTGGGATCAACATTAATGGTGAATACATCTCATTTGCGATTTGCTGACGACATCGTCATCTTGGCAGAAACGCAGCAGGACCTACAATGGATGCTGAACGACCTGGCTGACTCTTCTGTGCGCATCGGCCTACGGATGAACTTGGACAAAACCAAGGTCATGTTCAATAATGATCATGTATTACCGGAACCGATCGCGGTACACGGCGCTGTTCCCGAAGTTGTTTAAAAATATGTTTACCTCGGGCAGACATTGCAGATGGGTAGAAACAACTTCGAGGACGAGGTGAATAGAAGAAGTCAGCTAGATTGGGGAGCATTTGGGAAGTTACGTCGAGTCTTCACATCGTCGATCCCACAGTGCCTAAAGACGAAAGTCTTCAATCAGTGCGTACTACCCGTCATGACGTATGGAGCCGAAACGTGGACACTGACGATACGGCTGGTCCACAAGTTGAAAGTCGCTCAGCGGGCTATGGAAAGGGCGTTTCTCTGCGGGATCTAATCAGAAATGAGGAATCCGGCAGAGAACTAAAGTCATCGCCATAGCCCACCGTATTAGCAAGTTGAAGTGGCGGTGGACTGGCCATATTAGCCGTAGAACCGATAACCATTGGGGTAAACGAGTTCTTGAGTGGAGACCGCGTCTCCGCAAGCGTAGTGTAGGGCGCCCTCAGGCTAGGTGGAGTGACGACTTGTGCAAGATGGCTGGCAGGAGCTGGATGCGAACAGCCGAAGATCGAACACGATAGCGTGAAATTGGGGAGGCCTATGTCCAGCAGTGGACTGCGATAGGCTGATTATGATGATGATGATGAAATGTTTAATATAAAATATAATTTGATGTTCTTAATTACCCAAAATAATGTTAAATTTGTTAGGGCAGTGTCATTTGTTAAAAATAAATATCCAATTATAATTTGTGTTCAAATGTCTGTTTAAAAAATATATATTTGTGTCATCTATTGACTGCGGTGCTAGGCTAAGGTTTTTCCCAACTCGTTAACACCGTGGGGCACAGCTAGAAAATAAATAAAAATTTAAAAAATCTTCCCTGCAATATTTACTAGTATCCCAGATATTTAGCCTAGTCCGAATATTGGGATTAATTGGGAATCAGCTCAACAAGGCCTGTATTGTGCCAGCTTAAGTGTAAGGGAGCAGCCTTTCACACAGTGTTGCGAGCAAGTTTGTTAAATGCTTGTTAGACAATGGGATAATTACCTGGATCAGTTTTTATGTTAGAACCTCCAGCGGCATAATTTATTGATGCTTATTTATTGTCTTCGGCGTGTCACAATACTCGCCATGCTGGGTCCTTGCATGAGAGCACTCAGCAAATTCTCAGCTATCAGGCTCCATGAATCCTATTAAAATTAAAAATCAATCACACATGACTAATATTAATGACCGTTGATTTTAAACACAACAAAAGTTAATTTATCATATTTTTCCAATTAAATAAAAATAAATGAATAAATATTACACAACATCCTTAGAAAAATTGACTGAGCCCCATGTAAACTCAAGAAGGCTTGTGGGTACTCAGCCAACAATACAATATATAAATACTTAGATACATAGAAAAAGATGTGCTCATCACACAAATACATATGCCCTTATTGGGATTTGAACCAACGACTGTCAGTTTCATAAGCAGGGTCACTACCCACTAGGCCAGACCTGTTATCAGAATTCATCAAATCAAATTAGAAATTACTATTTGATGAAAAATTAACTTTAAATAAATTTACTAGTACATAAAATGTAATAAATGTACATAAAATTTAAAGACCAATACCAGGACAGTAAGGAAAACTATACAAAGATAATGGATAAACTTTACATTAGTAATAATGAATACTAACACGAATTCGGCAAAAGAAGTGAAAATCCATGATCTCTTTGAGGATAAACAATGTAGGACAGGCATGCAGCTTTAATCACATCTTAGAAGAAACAAAGGCCGCAAGTTGTTTATGACAAATATAGTTTGCTTATTTCGTCCTACGTCAAGCCTTCAAATAATTCGAACATTTTAATAGGATCCGCTGAAATAGGTCTATGCCAAAACATAAACTGATCACTGGCCGCCGGCATTGTGTGCGTCTTTTCGATTACTTTTGCTGTTACAACTAAGTCAACAACACTTGATACATTGGGGATACCAAAATGAAACTTAGCACTGATTCACAATCACAACTATCTTATTAGTATCGCGGCACAAAACTTATAATCTTCTTCTTCTTTTAATAAAATATGGCTTCCATCAATAAATGAATCGATGATTTTGCCAATGTCAAGTAAAATAGCAAATAACTAAAATAACAAAAAAGTGCCCTTAGAGCATGACGTTGTTCGGTAGTAGGCCTTGCGTTTAGTAAAGTGGTAGCTGGACTTTACAGAAAGCTTAGAGGCGGCCGTGACCCCGGGATTGCCGGGTGATGACCAAAATAGTGGTGCAACACGTTTTGAAATCAATTCTTCATTAGCTGCACAATTTTTCGTTAGATCACTGCATAATACGCTATCAATATTAAACACTAAACTACGTTTGAACAAAAAATAAAAAATATATTTTCAAGACGACTTCGCCATTTTGAGGTTCAACCGTCAAATCAAAACTTATAATAAACAATCATTGATCCAATTTTTGACATTTATTTATGTCATATAAGTCATATTTGATATTTGACATGGATACACTGACACTGATAGTATCAAAAGCTGTGGTCCGAATCAGGCTCACACTGCTCACAAAACCACAGAGCTGGTCTGGTGCAAATCAGTTAAATTCACATGCTAATTTAGTGATCCTGAGGTGCTACCGCGAAAGACGATATTCGTAAATTTCGGACGATTGCCTCTGTCACTCTCGTGACGCCTTGATTGGAAGAAAAAAGACAGATGCTCGAAATACACGAACTTCGATGTTCGCGGTACCGAGCCTGTTACATTACCGCGATAACAGACGCTCCTAGTCTAGTCTGATAAGTTAAAAATAATAATTAAAAACGTGGAACGTGGCTAGTTGAGCAGTCGTTCTACAACATAGAAGAGTTACTCAGTTAGATAATAATAATAATCTACAATAGTGGCGTAGGGATGTGACGACCCCATCGCCCACTGGTTTTCTCCAGTGCAATCAGTCAACGCAGGGCAGCTTGTGGCGAGCTGTTGGAGAGTAGCGACTCCACGTACCTGAGTGCCCCTGGGGTGCCCTGTCGAACAGGTGGGACAGGTCCCCTGCCTCTGGCTTGCCTTCACCGGCCGTCCAGAGTGGGTTCGCGAGAGCTGCGTTCTCGAGGGTAGATGTGGAAACCTAAGTGGCGAGTTGGCTATATGTTTAAAGTCCAGTGACACCTCTCTACCCTTAGCCCTATGCACCGGTGTTGCCCTTGAGCCATCTTTGATGTCGCTTTTTGTGGGGGCCCATCTCGCATAGGGCGAGTCACCGTCTGCCGGAGATAAAATTGAATACCATTTTATTAGGCAGACGAACGGTTTTTTATCCAATAGCCCAGTAACTAGTCCATCCTTTCCACCCAATAGCCTAGTACATTCTAGATTCCATTATAACTTAATAGTCCTTACACCATGGCGGGTGCTGTCTCTGTGCGCGTCCCATGATACGGACAGGGGCAACATCCGCTTAGTGTACCCCTTACATTTCATTAAATTGTCGAAAGGGCCTCTGAGCGTTGGCTCAATCTGGCTCCGCGTACGCCTCCCAAATGTCCGGAATAGAGATGGGACGCTACCGGTAAGTTACCAAAGTTACTATGGGGAATTTTCTCAAATGGTAACATTCCACATGCTAAAATTGGTAACTTACCGATAGCGCCCCATCTCTAGTCCGGAACACCATTGTTCCGTGTACGGAAGAGATCTACAATAGAATTTATACACATATTCAAGGTAACTTAATGAGAATGACTGAAATATTATATCATTTGATTCATTTTTTTTTTTTTTATAACATAGGCGACAAACGAGCAGACGGATTACCTGGTGTTAAGCAATTACCGTCGCCCATGGGCACCCGCAACACCAGGGGAGTCACAAGCGCGTTGCCGGCCTTTAAAGAGGGTTGGAGCTCTGGGAACCTTACTCACCATCAGGAACACAACACTACATACCTGAAAGGTAGCAGTGCTATTATGGCTGTGGTCTTCTGTAAGGAGGAGGTACTTCCCCAGTTGGGCTGCCCCATACTCAAGCGTGATGGTAATCGCTGTGCCCTACCTCTCATTGTTGGACGTAGTTTAAGTACATATTATGTAATTTTTGTGATATGAGTATTTCAATGTGATTGTTATGAGCTATTTATTATTCTGCAGACTATAGGTACTGCAGTGTTAAATTTGACTTTATAGTTATTTGTTATGCAAGGCTGCAAAGTGGTTATTTGGCGTTAGTGTTGAAATTGAAAGCTGAGCAAGCGAAGGAAGCTAAGATTGAACCATGAGCGAAGCGAATGGTTCAAAGATAGATTCCTGAGCGTAGCGAGGCTTTCAAGACACGAGACGCCAAATAATTTTGCAGCCATGCGGAACACACAAATTTTCACCTCACTACAGCGAAGAAAATTCGAGCGGCAAGAAAAACAATACTTAAAATAAACTTATCGCGCGATTTTCAGGGAAATCATATCGGCATCGCTGCTAGAATCACTCATTTTTATAGTTCAAACGTTGAGTTCAGAGAGCTTAGTACAGGACAAATCCGACAAATTTGCGATTACGTGATTTGTGATAACTTAAAACTTTTTAATTTTTTCTTTTGCTTTCGGTTGCGTTCAGAAATTACAATATTAAGTACATTTCAATTTCTTTATCAAATAAACAATATAATTGTGTTTTATTTAATGGATCAATTAGTCAAAACATGTAAATTAAACTGAAATACTATTAGTATTTCTAATAAAACCTATTTGACATAAAATAAAGTGTATAGGTAAAAATAAAGAAGTTAAAAATCTGTAATCAAAAATCATGTTTCTGATTGGTTATATTATCTATGGTTAATTAATATGAACTGGCCCGGTACCGCGAACATCGAAGTTCGTATATTGCGAGCATCTTTCTCTTTTACTCCAATGAGAGTGACAGAGACAATAGTCCGAAATTTACGAATATCGTTATTCGCGGTAGCGGCGTCAGTCACGCGTTGAAGGAGTTTTATATTTTAAAAAAAGTTATTTGCACCACAGAGAATTACAACAATCAGCTTCGAAATTCGAATGACTTTTGCACGCTAGCGGATAAAATAGGCTTTTCCACGGAGATTTCGCGCTATAAACAAAGGTTTTCCGAGCGAGTGAGGTGAAAATGTCCTTTATTATCAATAGATAATGATTATGATTATGATTTATGATTTCCAAGTGAATATTTATATGCGTTAGCAGCTAGTGCTATGCACGTGTTTCATTCCATGTAATAGGGCTCTTGTGGTAGAATAAATGAAAAATAACCAGGAACTTAAACTTTATTCAACTAAATCAATGACATCGTGTACAAACGTATAACTGACAATTTTATTCGTTCACCACATTCTCCCCCAAACTTCTTGTGGGACTTCGCATAATTTATAGGTGACTGTAAGATTTTATGTATCACTGTTTTGAAAAAATAAGTCTCGCCACGTTTCTTACCGGTAATAATCTTCTCGGGTCAGAACCGGTAGTAGATTATTCTTTGACGTTCATAAGTGCATTGTACATTACAAAGATAAAGATGTTTTATTTTCTGAAAACTCCTAGAGATGTTCGCGGCGTCCCACATGCCATGACCGGCCGACAAGCCAGGGCGGCGGCGGACGCCCGAGAGGGATACAAGATCAACAAATACTGTTGTTTCGGCGCCAACTACGAGTCCGTAGCTTTCGGCATCCAGACACTCGGTCCGTTGGGTGATTCTGATTTGTTAGATGAGCTTCGCGGAGGCGCACGTGAGCAACACGAGGGAGGCAAAGAGGCAATGACGGACACCCCGCGCAGGCAGCTTTCTCGCGCAAACTTTTTCTTAAGTAACGTATAAGGTTTTAAACGTTATCATAGGTATACGATGTATTTAATAGGTATGCTTTTTGTATTCCAATGTATTGTAATGTAGTTGATTTGATAAAAGTACTAATACATAAACACTGGTTTAAAAAAATGTTATGAATAAGTTAGCTTTAGGGGGTTCAAAAACAGTAGGATTTTGTATTGTTATACAGTTTTTAAATATAGACTTAATACCCTAATTACCTACCACGCACAAGCAAGCACAGCGTAAGAGGTCCACCCACAAGATGGACAGACGACCTCATCAAGGTTGCCGGAAGGTGCTGGATGCAGGTCGCTTCCAACCGGTACATGTGGAGGTCCAAGGGGGAGGCCTATGATCAGCAGTGGACTTCTTGTGGCTGAGATGATGATTATGTATATAGGTATGTATTCATTCTTCATAACATTTAGGTACATACGTTGCTGCGTTAGCAATATCATATCTATTATATAACATATCTATTTTCAATTTTGTAATAAGATAAAACCATATATTTTTTGAATACAATTTAATAATTGACTGATCATTTATCACGCTGCGGGGCGCTAACGCTCCCACTGCTAGAGCACTAACGGCCCTCGACCACGTTTTGATAGAGGCTAACGATGCAGATATATTTACTGATAGTATTGGTGTATTTTGTAGAAAATTGTCAAAAATATTGTCCTACGACTATTTCTTTTATTTATTTTCATTTTGCACTCAAATGGACTATCTTTTGTTATTAATACTTAATTTACTTTCATTGTATATTTTATCAGCATATAAGTGTTTTGGTGTAATTACTGTAAAGTTATATTGTTATTTTGATAAATTAATTTGAATTTGAAATCTATAATAGGGTTTCAGGTATCCCGCTATGTAAGTATTGGCGTATTTTCTGATTCTGATGTTTTGGACAGGGACATGCCCGAAAATTGAGAATTTATATTTTAACGATAAATTCAAACTTGTTTGATTTCAGTTTTTAAAATTAATATTCAATCCGATGCACTTTTCACGGACCCTGCGACCGACGTACGCTAATTGAAAAACCATGCCAAGGCTTTATTTATTTTTTGTTACTTCAACTTCTGAAATTGAATTCTTGATCACATTGTACATACATTGAAATCAGTATTATAATGTTACCGTATTCATTGAAAGCTTCATGTTTACTCATAAGACATACCTAATGCTTTATGTACAGGTGCCATCAGATATATCGGAGCATACAAGGTGGCCACAAATATCGGAACAAAAACCTCCTCTCAACAACCGCCTCTTTTATCAAGCCGATGTTTTTGAAGGTGACCACCGAAATTTCAGCCGAACAATGCAGGACCCTGGAATTTCCAGCCCAACAATAAGCGACCATGATGTAGGTACTCGCATTTGCTGGGTTGTCAATTCTCGCGAGCTGCGCGTTCTCGGTCCGTACAAACGGGTTACAGGGCAGAGGTGCTACCGCCAAAAACGATATTCGTAAATTTCGGACGATCGTCTCAATCATTCTCATGACGTCTTAATTGGGATAAAAGAGAAAGATGCCCGATATTTACGAATATCGTTTATGGCGGTAGCGCCTCAGTAATCCGAAGCCTCGTTTTGTACAAGGCAACAACGCTCGACCCAACAAACAAAGATTTGAATTATTAGAACGGATTGATAAAGCGCGACCCAACAATTTACAACCCACAAGAAGCCACAGAAATATCACATGTGACAGAGTCCAGATAGGTGCGACTACGAGCGAAGCGAAGAGAAGCGTATTATGTTAACAGCGAGCAAACAGCCAAAACAGACGTTTTAATATGAAACTATTCTAGAAAAGATTTGGTTGCCGATTGTTGTGTTGTCAATTGATGGGTTGAGCAATCCGGGGTCGTGCAATGTTGGTACGAACGAACGAGTACGCGCGGAAAATAATTCGTGTCACCTGAATGGACGCCGATTATTTGGTCGTAAATTCCCGGTCCGTAAAAATGTGTTATTACGGACGGAGCAGCAATCCGAACCAACGTATTTTACAAGGAAGCAATGCTCGACCCATCAATACGCGTACTAAAAAAAGTGGTAGCTAATTTATGGATCGTCAACTCGTCATTTGCTGGGTTGCGTATTACCCGGACTCGTTTGCTTGCTACCTTAGCCGCTCCGATATATTTAATGACGACTCTACGCTTTTCAAACAAAAACTTATCAAAATCCTATCCTACGTTTGGATGTTTGTTACACTAATACGCAATAACGATTGAATATATTCATACAAATCTTGACGTACAGATAGACAATTATCTGAACTGAGATGCAGGATACTTGATCTCCCGTGGGATATTAGTATTACCCAGACGAGAATAATTAGAGAGAGAAGTGTCTCGCACTAGCTAGGCAGTAGGTATAGGTACATCATGGTCCTCGTATTGACAGTCGTGGCTACACTCTCTAAAACAATCCCACTTTTAACACTTTTTTGCAAGTGCTTTCCAATCCAGTAGACGATAAAATTGTCCCAGATATTTCCACACTTTTCGTTTACAGTGAAGCTCAAACGATTACAAAGGGTAAATGTTAATCTAGATAACAAACAGATATCGGGCAAACGCTCCCAGCACGTCCGCTACCTGATCTATTATGAAAGTAATTATTTTTAATAACTTGCTAAAAAATGCCAACATTTTTACCTTTTCGGAAAACGTATGACTTTTGGAATTTATTTCTGTATTTTTAAGTCTTTGATTATTATTATTATTTAAATTAAAAAAAAAATATTTTTTATTTTCAAAGTCTGGATAATTATGTATTTTTTTTGTTTAAATTGTTGCTGAGCTCACTATGAGATATGTTGTATTTTTTTTTACAAATATCATTTTTAGGCTGCAAGATGGCGCTTGTTCATAAAAACTCGAATAACTCGAAAACCACTAATTTTTGACCCCTGGTTGATGGACTAAATTGTGGACTAAATAGAAAAACATTTAAATAATCTCTAGAATAACCTTTCTCATAGAATAGGTCCAATTACCAGTCGGCCACTATAATGATAATCATATATTATAAAAGTAACTTTTCATTACAGAGGTATACATTTCCTACGCCCTATTCACCCCATAAGAGCGTGGCCACATGTCCCCGACACGGCGCCGTAAACGTGAAACGACGTGGTGTCGCGTCGGAGCGCGGCACGTTTTCCACCCTGCGAATATACGTTGCCGCGTCGTGCAAACACACGTTGCTGCATCGGCCACCGCAGGTCACGCTGCGTCGGGCAGATTAACGTTACGGTGCGACGTTCGATCACAACACCGCAGCTTTTGCAATCAGTTTTCATTTCGACATAGTTCCTATCACACGCATTCTGCTCTGTTTTAAGAAGAAGCGTGAAAAAAAACAGAGGAAAATAAGATATTGGATAAATCCTTATCTTTCTATTATGAATCATGATGGCAGTCATTTGAAAAGGAAGTACGAGACGTTAAAATGCACTGCACACAAAAGGAATTTTTGAAATCTTGTCTATGGAAGAGTTCCAGACTAGATGGATCTTCGGAACCGTCATTTGTTTTATCTCAGAGTGTTCTCACACGTTCTTCTACCAAAGAAATTAACAAATCGGAATCGATATTATCCTCAACCATCTTGAACAAAGGCTTTAAGAACGGATTGGCGTTTGACTTTGTCTCGCCCTGCGCGTTGCACTTGCACTATCAGTCTGTCATGACGACGCGGCAACGTGGATCTGCACGACGTGGCAATGTGTGTTTGCACGACGCGGCAACGCATATTCGCACGGTGGATAACGTGCCGCGCTCCGACGCGACACCGCGTCGTTTTACGTTTACGGCGCCGTGTCGTGGACATGTGGCCACGCTCTAACGCTCGGATAGCGGCAGCGGCAGCGGCAGCGTGAATGAACCGTCCGTCACTACCGTCAGTAGCGAGTGGCGCGCCGCGCGGGACGCACGTGTTCGCTGTGAGTTGCGGTGTTTGTGCAACATGTACGTTATTCTCGTCTTCGCGCTTTTCATTGGTGAGTGTTTTTCTACAATTGAAAAAAATTAACGTACCTGCATGATTTTTGAATTGATGTAAAATATGGTTAGGAGGTAAAAAAAATATTCTAAGTTTCGATTTTGCATTTTTTTTATAAGTCACTTTTAAAACTAGTTGATGTACCTATGTGGGTTACTGTTACGTTATTAAATAAATATATTTAATGGATAGCATATTTAAGAAAATAAAACATGCCTTTTTTTTTAATACAAAGCAGTTGCAAATTAAATACGCTAACATGTTTTATTACAGTATTGTGTGGATAAGTTATAAGTGTCCCACGGCTATGCCACGTGAAGGGATGTGCCTTGAATATTAGATGGAACATTTCACTGAGAGAACACATTACTTTTATTAAAAAAAAAAAATACATTCATAGATTTTTTGGTGGTGAATCGAACCCGCTACACTAAAAGAAAAAAATACCATGTGGTTTTATCATACCGATAAAGGTTTCATAATTATTAACCTGTTGACCGCCAAGCGCGGCACGTGCCGTCACCGGAAAATTATGCCACCCACGCCAAAGACGTCAATAGACGTCAAACCTTCAATCGTGACAAAGACTCTAATAAATAACTCTACACTTCTGAATTTTATTTGCATTATTTTATTTTACCTTTTACTCTATTTTAAGTCATACTATGAATAGCTGCTGAAATAAACAACATTTTGTTAGATTGCGACTTAATGCCGAAAAAAGCACTGCCTGCCACACGGGTTATTTGCGGTCTACTAGTGATGTGACAGAATCATGAAAAAATAATATTACTTATATCGAGTAACAATCTCGTAATAAAAATCATTTGACAAGTTCTCGCAAAACCTGCTAGCGCCATCAATAATCTAACCAACTACATTCTATAAAGGAAATTTCCCTTTGGCTAAAATACCTCTGCTACTTGCGCTGTTCCGGTACTTATTTTGGTGCCTAATTTAAACAACTTAGTTTACAAGATGGTACCTTTTCTTATAATGTAATGTAGTTATACAGTCGTTTTGTACTAACGATTGTACAGTTCCCTAATTAGTATTAGGTAACAATAATCGACAACAGTCTTGTTGTCGATTTTTTTAAGAGCGCTGGTAGCCTAGCGGAATGAACGTGCAACTTGCAATCCAGAGGTCGCATGTTCAAACTCCAGCTTGTACCAATGAGTTTTTCGGAACTTATGTGCGAAATATCATTTGATATTTTACCAGTCGCTTTTCGGTGAAGGCATTCCAATGACGCTTAGTTTACCCTCTGGATTGGCAGTCGCTTTCGTAAAACTAGTGCCTACGCCAAATCCTGGGATTGGTTGCCAAGCTGACCCCAGGCTCCCATGACCTAAGTCAAATGCCGGGACAGCGCGAGGAAGATAATGAATAATCGACAACAGTTTTGCATGAAAAATATGTACCGAGCAACTCTATTGTACAGTAAAAAGGTTGTAGGACGTATTTATGAAAGGATTCTTTCGGTACGTACATTTCAAAAGTTCTTACTTACCTTTTTTGCTTAATTACGGCCTAGACGTTTTAAAATCAAACCCTAACTTAAATACGACTGCAAGTTTGAACTAAGTCAGGGCCTGACGTCATGAAATATAAAGGTTATATTTCAATCGTGAATAAACAACCAAATCATTTAGATCTTTAATCGACCGCTGTAAAACAAGATAGTGATCGTTTTATAAACGTCACGGTGAAAACGTCTAACTGCTACATAATATAAATGTCATATAAAGGTTTTTCAAACATCTAATTTGGTCAGTTCAAAACCTTTGATGGACTATAACGTTAGTATGACTATTGTGTTGTCGTACAAACGTTTTAGCTAAGACTGTAATATTACGCTCTTGCTCTTTATCTCTCTCACACACAAACCCCTACACACACACACACACACACACACACACACACACACACACACACACACACACACACACACACACACACACACTACACGTCGTCTAGTTCTAGTTTTTAGTAGTAGTAGTTCTTTTTAGTTTTAGCAGGCTTCACTGAAAATGAGCGTCTCGAAGTGTGTCCTAGCACCTTCGGGACAACAAGCTGAGTGAGGACCTATTAGCTCAATATACTGTTGTGTTGTAAATATTAAACTTCATTATATGTACTTACCTACTTTTGTGCTAATAAAATATTTATTATTTTATCTTAATAGGACTATTGAGATTCAATGGAATCTAAATTAAACTATGCTATTTGGCTGAAAGTTTGGGTTTACTAACGGGCTTACATACTTATACTATTATTAATAATATTAAGCCACTTAATAATTTTAACAATGTGCCGTGCATATAAACGAAAAATGTGGACATCGAATGAAATTAACAAAAAAGTGTGCACGTAAAATTCAAAATTGTTAATAGGATTTTCCCTTCCAACGCCAGCGGTCGTCGGGGGCAAAGCCGGGGGCAAATATTACCCGGCAAGAGAGATTTTATTACGACGATAATGACATTGAGAGCAGTTTTTACCTCATGGCAAAGGTTGCAGACTTAAAATAAAATGTATGAACATTTTATAGGGACTACCTATTAGTAGAACAGGCGGCAAAAAAGGGCGAGTGGGTAGCATTGCGGGGGGAAAGTGATCCGGCTAGGGATTCAATTATGCCCTGCATTTACCACTTTTGAAAAATATCTATAATACTTAGTAACTTTATCACAAAAATTAGTTAGTAAAATATACTCATAACTAGCTGTTCCCGCGTCTGGCCGCGAGGCAAGCGGTCTGTGCCAGTGACTGGGTACTTCATCCCTAATTTTTGCAAGTACATGAACATACAAGTAAAATTGATAGATGGACCCTAGTAGACAGATACAATATTTCACAATTATTACCACTAAATAAGACTAAAGTCTTTGCCCAGGCTGTGTTTCCTGTGATGATACATGGCACTGAAACGTAATCGCTTACTGTACAAATAAACAGACAAAGATTCTAAAAACCTTTGGTACGTGTTCAGTTGTCGATATCAAGTATCCCCAGTCAAAAGTCAAACAAAGTTTAATAAGTCTTTAGCTTCATGTATACAGGGTGATCGATCCAAATGGGTCAGTGAGGGAAGTCAGAAACTATGAGAGGTAGCGAAATCGTTCTTACGAACCATGGCTTCGATTTCAGATTTAATAATAATGGCATTCAATTTTTTTTTTTAATTCTCTCATACATAACCGGGAATCGAACCTGTCAATATTCTTTATTCGGCTGATAATGATGATGATGAAAAATGTATTCATGACTCCATGAATTTACGTTTCAACAATAACAACGAAAAATATTTCAGATATACACCTAACATTGTTTACAAGACTTTGACCAGGTTCGATTCCCGGTTATGTATGAGAGATAAAAAAAAAGTTTGAATGCCATTATTATTAAATCTGAAATGGAAGCCATGGTTCCTAAGAACAGATTTCGCTATCTCTCATAGTTTCTGACTTCCCCCTACTGACCCATTTGGATTGATTGCCCGGTATATGTGACGTTCAGCAGGTAAAGGAACTTTATGACGCCTGGCGCTTACGTTGCGAAGCATCACATTAATATTGAAGCATCGTTAACAATGGCGTAAGTGCCAAGCGCCATAAGGTACCTTTATCCGCGGAACGTGACATATACCGGGTGTTTCCTGGAACAGGAGCAATAACTATAGGCATCGTTTCTACACCACAAACGTAGCAACATTTGTTCTACGACTTCTGCAAATAACTTATAGTTTACTAAATATTAATAAAAATAGTTTTTTTAAATAAGCAATGTATTGCGAAAACTATTATGTTTGTAGGCTGACAGTAAATGTCAACTAGACTATTGGATGCTGTTCATTAAAAATACTATTTAGTTTATTTGAAAAAATCACAAGTAATGAATTACACATTTTTTTAAGTTGTAGAACAAATGTTGATAGGTTCTTGGTATAGAAGCGATCCCTAAAATTATTGCTCCTATTACCTACAGTAAACACCCGGTATACATTATCCCCTATTTCCCTCACTCACCGGCTGCTACGTTAATTCTCTTTTCTTTGTGTTAGTTATTGTCAAAAGAAAGTTCTTATAAAAGAAAAATATAAGAAGTATTTGTTTTATAATATATTTTTGAATATCTCCCACGTACAGATACTCGACCCTCAGCTTTATTATAATTGTTTGATTTATTCTACAATACTTATTTTTCTACCAGGCAGCAAAGGTTTTTGCAACTCATTTTATCAAACAATTTTATTATTATGTCGCCTCGGACTCCGGAGGCTCGGAGGACGGCTTGCGCTCGAGGGTCCGGGTTAAAAATAGATGTAATTTTTTTTCTTATACATAGAGAAATTAATTGCTAGCGCCATTTTAAGTTTTTGTGTATTAAGTGATCGAATTAATTTGAAATTCGATATCTTAGTATTATTTAAAGGCCTTAACCTAGTATTTGCATTTAATAGGGAACTGAACTCAACATTGTTAAAAACAGGACATTTTGAATTTGGTCATTTTTGTGTTAGGTAAGTTAAGAAGTTGGTTATTTACTCATAATAATTTCACACCCTTTAAAAATAAACCTTTACCTTTAGAAATAAATCCTCCCCTCCGTTCCCGCACACCCACGCCCCACTGTAGATAGCTACGCTGCGTACTACTTATTGACCTAATTGTATAAAAAAAATGGAAACTCGTTATATTCGAGTGGGCTACAAATTTAAAATATTGGATTACGTGAGGTCAGAACCAGGGTAAATATTTATTTAGTTGTAACTTTCATCTGACTCGGGATAGAAAAACAAAGCGTTTTTATAAATAAAGCCGTCTACTTAACGTACACGAATAGACAAAAACAGACAAATCCATAGCTAATTGGAATTTCCAACGGGTTTGCCCAACCAGAATAAACTATTTAATGAGTATTCAATCAATGAACTGAAACAAAGGTTATCGCGGCTTTTATGCGTGTTATCTTAAATATGTAGTAGTAGATTGTTTAACTACAAGGGTCTAAAGTAGGCATGATAGTTTTTGTTCGAGAAAATTGTTCGGGGGGAAATTAATAATAATTATGTTTTTGGAAAAGAGTATAACACTCTACTTTTCACTTCTTTTGCGAGAAAAAAAATATATGTATATCCTTTACCCACATTCTCCTATATGAACTTTTACTGTAATTTTCGTAATATTCTATTTTTATCTATTAGTTAAGTCACTATTTAAAAGAAAATTGTTAATACTACTATATTTAGGATGGTTTCTACTTATTCTAACAACATGTTAAATCAAAACTTTGAGAACTTACCCGGTAGAATATTGGCGTCTTTCCGGTTTTGGTGCATTTCAGGATTATAAAGTTAGCGAGCGGTAAGTTTTGATAATTACAGAGCGACGGACAGACAGAATTCCAAATTCTTGCGGCGAAGTATGAAGTACGAAGTATTCGAGCTACACAAAATAAGATGGAAGTTGAAAGTTAAGCTAGCTCACCCTGTAGCACTGCTTGCTCTTAAGAGCCTGAAAATAGGTTTTAGTCCCTTTCTTCTTCACCGGGACTAAAAGAGAAATACTGCAAATAATCAGCTCGCGTATCGAGCCGAAAAATGGTAAAAATATTCAAGAATAAAATCGTGCACTTATTGGGAAATACATAACGATGAAGACTAATAAGCTGGTGTTCTATATATTTTAAAATGCAGTTAAATAAAATAAAAACTTAAAAGTATAAAAAATAATTTTAAGAGCTGAAGAGATATTATTGAGAGCGGCACGAAGATCGAGTATTTCCGCCAATTTTATTTAATACGAAAAAAAAAACAAAGTTCCCATTCGTAAAATTTACTAGTCTTTATTTCGTTTCACTTGTTTTGCAAAAGTTATTTTATCGGTAGGATTTTATACTAAATGCTATAATTCCATTTACGCAATTTCAATTTTTTGCAATAGGTACAAGTCAATGGCTCCTGTTTCGGATTGATATGCCCTTCGGGTATGTATTGAAAAAATGAAATATCTTTTTGGAAATTGTGCGAATGGGCAGAAATCTGTTGGGGAGAAATGCAATTGCGAGATAAATTAAACTGCCCCCTCTCGGAAGCGGCAAAAATGAAAATTGTAGACTTGGTACAAAAAATTGTACGCAGGGTTTTTTTTATACAAGACTGACCAGCGTTTGACCTCAGTCACACCTGATGGTAAGTGTCGATGAGGTCGAGGGTGTAGCACGCTGGTTCAGTAACAGCCTATTCACTCTTGCCTTGAAAATACCCAAATTATATCTTTCCGGGAATACACACGAAGGGTCATAGGAGTTATTTATTACTAATTATTATCATGTATCGTGCTGACATTTGGTTGGTATATATCATGTTTCAAGTATAAAGCTTGGGTTTCTTTTTACGAAAATTTGCCATTTACCTATATATACATATCAAGCTACTGTATGTATTTGTGTGACTTGTAAGTATTTTTTCTTTGGCAGTTAATTGCTTGATATGTTTTCTTCTAGAATAGCGCATTTTTATGTATGTTTAAGATTTTTTGTAATACTGTTTTGAAAGAATAAATCCCGCAGAGTTTCTTGCCGGTCATAAAAGTCAAAATGATTCTCGGGTCAGAGGTGTAGGGTTAGAACTGGTGTAATTTTTATTTTACTCTTTTAGTTTTGTATACTCGACGGCCGACGCGTAAAAGCGCCTTTGTGGCCTACTTACAAAATAAACGTTTGAGTTTGAGAAAACTTAATAATCAGATTGTAGATTACAAATTTCCGCTCCCTAATATAACGGACATTGCAGACTCGCTTTCAGGAGCGATGTATCGTCACATCTTGACCTCAGCCAAGGTTCCTAACAATTAAATCTCAAATCCCAGGAAGGACATTTATTTGTGTGATGCGCACAGATATTTGTTCCTGGGTCACAGGCGTTTTCTATGTATTTTAGTATTTGTATATTATACAGTATGTATCCATACGAGAGGCAAAGCATTTAATCCGTTAATGGAATTGCCGAATTTAATATTGCCCAGGAACTATCCGATATTTTTGTAAAAAAATTTTGTTATATCACATTTTAAAGCGATTTTGATGACCTACATTTTTTAATCCACCGAATTCCGGTTCCAAAAGAGAGTAAAAAAACAATACGCCGAAATACATGTGATTTTTTCCAGCATTCAAGGTATAGCGAAAATATGTTTATAAAAAATTATTTTGTGAATCTTAACACGAATCAGCCCACATATTTAATAGGAAGTAACGGTATTTTAATCAATTTCATTAATTTATATTTCAGCCAACTAACTCTTGGAAAATAATAAAATACGAGTTTTATATTCACAATTTAATATGAAAGAAGGCAACTAATAATATCCGTATAAAATCCAACAATATGTATATATATTTGGAAATAAGAGTTTCGAAATAAGTCAAATAACTTATCCAGCAAAATGAGATCAGTTATGATATGAAGACAGACTTAATTTAAATAATACATACAACCAAAAAGGCTGTAAATCACACAATATTTTTTTTAATTTCTAGAAAAAAATATATACATCGCATATGTTCAATCCAACTTCGAGCCTGGCTACCTATATTTAAGCATTATAGCGGAATGGCGACGCGCGACGGCGGCTAGGTCGAAACTAGTTTGAGTAGTTTTAAGGTGACATTAAAATGAATGAAAATAAATATTTTTTTCGGGACAATCTTACACAAATCGACCTAGTTCTACGGTAAGCTCAGTAAGGCTTGTGTTGTAGGTCCTAGACGACGATATATATAATAGATAGATACATATAAATACTTAAATAAATAGAAAACACCCATGACTTAGGAACAAATACCTGTGCTCATCACACAAATAAATGCCCTGACTGGGATTCGAACCCAGTACAATCGGCTTCATAGGCAGTGTCACTACCCACTAGGCCAGACAGACAGATTGTTTTTTATTTTTTATTTGCTATTGTTTGTATGAATAAAATTGTATTTAATGAATACATTTTTAGACTAGCTTTTACCCGCGGCTTCGCACGCGCAGAAGAATACCTTTAACTGGTTTTACACATTGCGTACATACAAACTTAAATCTTTTTTTAACGCATTTAAGGGATCGATATCAAAAAACGCTACCATTTCTATTATTGTAAGTGTCAAATCTCTCGCTTCAAATTTTCCTCAATACAAACTTTCAACCCCCTCTTTAACCCCTTAGGTGATGAATTTCAGAAAATGTTGAAATGGTTTTTAGGGTATTTGAATGAGAAAGCAATAAAATAAATTGAACTCTTTAAATTAAAAGTTTATTCCATCTCTGTAGAAAATTTCAACCCCCTTTTTGAACTTTTAGGGGATTCATTTCAAAAAACTTTGAAATCAGCCAAACCTCGAACAAATCATGCGGATGACGTAAAAATGACGTAGCTAATTTAGCACACAGGATGATGTCTGTATTGCAACATCCGTATGACATTATTGCACGAAGTAACAGATTAACTGCGTATAATTTCAAGAAATCTATACAGAATTAACTGAATGATAGGATGATGTACTTAGTGAATAAAATAAATGTTACGAGATTTGTTTACGTAAGTACGATAATTGATAATGAAAGTCGATATGTTATTAAAAAATATTTAATGACATTATGTATACAACTATTTCTCCAACAAGTCTAAAATTATTATTATTCTTTTGCGTCTTTTGAAAAAATTGTAAATAATTACGAAGTCACTTTATTGTTCAACTGAATGACAATGTCAGTCAAAGATGTTATGTACCTACTCGGCTCATGTCAAGTGGCGATGTCGTTTTATTAAAGAGGTTGATAATTGATAAGCAGTAATTGTTTATGAAAATATTTTTGAAATCATCCTATGAGGGGTTTGACGTCATCCGCATGATTTGTTCGAGGTATGGAAATCACTTTTCTTTTTATTAAATAAGGAGTTTAAACACAACGTTTCAAGTCCCTAATACTACGCTGTGTGCAAACTTAAAACTATTTTTAAAGCCTTTAAGGGATCAATATCAAAAATAGTTTTCTATTATTGTATTTTAGTAAGGTGTTTATATATACACATTCCCGGTTATGTATGATTGATTTATATAAAAGTTTGAATGTTATTATTATTAAATCTAAAATCGTCATGGTTCCTAAGAATAGATCTCGCTATCGCTCATAGTTTCCAAATTCACCATACTGACCCATTCGGATGGATTGTACACCCGGTATAGATATATAAATAATAACATATATTTTTTTATATCTGTCACACCGCGCGTCTAAGAAATCTTTGCAAAAGAGAATGACTTTACGTTCCGGCGAGCGGCGAATTTGAACATGTCGGCCGACGCCAGTCCGGTATGATATTTACATAATGTGAAAGGTCCACAACAAGTTAGTGTCGGCAACAGTTAAATTACAATGACAGCGTCTGCCATGACGCCTTTAGTGGTTGTTGGCGTGGTAGGCATGACAGCACACGACCACTTTATTAGTTCTTGGCGTTCAAACGGTTAATGTATTTTACAAAATAATTATATATAATATCTGACAGCTATCCTAACTTATTCTACTTCTACTTATCTAACTACTCTATATTAGACGCTTCGGATTCGACGATTCTAGCGACGTGAATGAATTACAATCGGCCTTATAAAATTGCAATGTCGGTCCGGTTATATATGCCGCAACTGTATATTTATTTTATTTTATATTAAGCAGAAACGTCTGCTAGCATATCAAAAAATTTGACACGTCTAAGCGGCGCTCGTATAGCACAACTGGTAGTGCACTGGGCTAGTGATTCAGTGGTTGTGGGTTCGAGTCCCGCTGCGAGTTTTGTCCGTAGCTCATATAAAATTTTTCTATTTTTCTTTCGAATTAAAATATCTTTGTATATTTATTTTGTTCCCCTTTATACTTTTTTACTTGTGATACTAGTATTGTATCACGAAATCTTCTACATATGTCATTCAATTGAATTTATCTGATGCATTTGTTAGTTATTTGTGCACAGTCATAAATATTGAAATTCCGTTTCTTCTTTCTTAACACTTCTTTACGCCTCTTAGGCGGCTTTTACAGCAGTTTTGCTTCTTTGTCCACTCGCTGGTCGATCGTCGTCGCTTTTTGAAATATTTTGAGCAGCTTACGCGTGGACCTAATTCTAAAATGCGAAACTGGTACTGGGAACTTGAAAATGCAGCCTCCACCAAATGTAATGGGGGTTCGGATAATAAAGATAACTTCTATGATAAGTATTATTTTAATTGAGATTATTTTAATACAAGATAAATCAATTACTCGCTTTGACTGTCTCCCACTGACTCATCTAGGAACTTTATTGTTACATATTCGAAAGAGAATTTAAATTAAGAAGTGACATTATGCCAGCCCGTAATCTCAATCATCAAGGAGTCTGTGAAGGTCACAACCTTCACAGTACCCACAACACAAGCCTTCTTACCGGGGGGCTCAGTCAATTTGTGTAAGAAGGTCCCATGTCCCAAAATATTTATTCAAGTGCATGCAAACAGCAATAGGTACATTACATTTTCGAGGGCGTAAATTGACTTATGTTTCAGTATTATTAGTTTCGAGGTATTCTTAAACAAAATGTACCTAAGGTCAATGTGGGTAAGACCGTCTACCTGGAAAGACCGTCTACCAACCAATTTCCTACATAATATCATAGGTATTTAGTGTCATATGACGGACTTCCCTTAAAAATTTAGTGTGCCGGTCCTACCCACATTGACCTGTATACAATGTCCGTAACTCATATAAAAGCTTTCGTTCGATAGGAAAGGCGATATTGTAAACATCGAACATTTTATTGTGGAATGGTCTCTAGAGACCTTTGCCCTGGAATTCTAAATAATATTGTCAAAAATAAAAACTTGCGCCGACTCAAAAGTACTAAGGTATACTTACATTACTTTAAAAGCTGCCAGCGTACTCGGCACCATGCCAAAGGGGCCCAATTTTAACGACGTTTTCTAAATTTTTATTATTATTTTTTCTTTAAAAACTTGGTTATTAGGGTAAAAAAATAAGGTTTACTGATTTTTGCTTTTAATTTTGTCGGTGGTAAAATTTTGTGTTTAAAAGTTTTAATGGATATTAATTATTTATTATTATCTATTTAAGGAGAACCAACAGCTTATAAAATTACAACAGGTAGTTAATTTGTACACAGAAACCAATTACAGGAACTCACAGGTAATATCATACGTACATCAGTAGCGGCGCGTCAATTTTTTTCTTAGGCAACACTTAAGCCTTTTTTTTAATGAGCCCAATGAAAACTCTTGAACTGTAGTACCTAAAGTTAGTCAAGCCGGCGGGAATCGGCTTGTATAAATGCCACTGATACACATGTATAATATGTTTTAAATAACATTCTGTAGCAAAGAAATTTTCGAACTGGGTGCCCGTCTAGTCGCATAACATATTGTCTGTTGTCACTTAAGCCTAAAGTTATTATGACTAAACTACGTAAGGCCTATCAAAAGTATGTCTTTCAATTTTATGCAACCCGATAGAAACCCCTTCCAACATCTTACCTACCTAGTAAATGCCTAGAACCTATATTGATAAATGATAATGTATATTCAGAGTAATATGCCGAAAGATTCGATATATGAAGTTTAATATCAAAGCAAATATTCGATATATGAAGTTTAATATCAAAAGCGCTGCGCATGGGATTTTGTGTATGAATACTGATTCGTTAGGAACGTTTCCTCTATCTCTATCGAGTTTAATATTCTGCCTAGTCCCTGCTAATGGCTTAGTCTATCATCTCAAACCCGTCCATTGTCTACTATGGCTTCCCAGATTCTACAGAATGGAGCCATGATGGCTTAGCTTGTTCTATTGGGCGCCACACAGCCCGCACTGCCGTAATATTGCACGCCGTAATATTGCGTAATACCGTAATATTGTTACTTCCTGCTTGAACACAATAGTTGCTGTAATCACAGTTTAAGAACGTAAACGGTCACAGATGAAGCGTACTTACGCTGTTTTGGGCTCGCTTTTTTTATGTAATGTAAACAGTTTTATCTACGTACATATCATAAGTGCTCCCAGCTAAACAGCATTACCAACCATCAGCGATGAATGGAGATGTAATGTTAACATTACCTACTGAAATCTACTGATTGTGGTTATGAGTTCAAATTTGGAACAGCTGTCAAATTCAAGTGGGGTGTCTATTCTAGTATCTAGAGATATTAACAAGTTCAGCCCCGGTGACACAGCGTCTGTGATCTTATTAAACCTTCTCCAATGCCAGTGACACAACGTCTGTGATCAACAATTATCAAACTCCTATGCCAGTGACACGTATTTGTGTGTCCAAATAAATTCACGCCCAACGCCGGTGACACACAGTTGTGTTAAAAACGTTCGTATTAGTATACCACTGGCATAGGAGTAAGAACTTGACATATGACAGTGGCATAGGAATATAAATTTCGTATAGTGCCAGTGGCATGCTCTGAGTGATCGGGATAATATCTACCGGCATATTATAAGAGTTTAGTAAAACAGGACCCGAGGCGAACTTGTTAAAACAGTCATTGATACGAAACGCCAATTCTTTATGTTGTTTTAATATAAATCGAACGACATTTGAACTCGATTGACAATAGAATAGGGAGTTCATTCGCTTGTCTATGGTTTAAAATAAAAATTTTACTGAGATACGAAATACGCAACGCTGCCATTCCAAGCTGTCATTTGTTTTGTTCGTTGACTTTTTAATGTTTCAAGTAACACCAGTAATAATGCAGGTCATGTCCCTACGGTTCCTGAGCCCATCTTAAAACCGACGGTGGAAATTTCAAATGTCGTAAGGGACATACTTTTATATGCGACTTACGACATTTGAAATTTCCACTGTCGAAACACTTATGATAATTATGTGTGTAGATAAAGTAGTGTATGCAACTATACATAATTAGGCATTACAAAAATCGTGTGATGAATGAATGAATGAAAAGACACGATAGTTTCGTGTCTTTTCATTCATATTTTAAGAATTAGTATACTTATACTTTAACTGTTGTGTGTTATGGGGCAGATTGTGTGTCCTTTTTATTATTTACAATACAACAATAAATAGGAAGTATTAAATGATCTTATCTTTACGACGACCCCCGACAGTTCTTAAAACTTTTCTCGACCGTTCTAACCGTACGACATAAACGTAATAATGGCTACGTCATCATTACGAATTCATCTCAATAGCTTGAAGATAACTGCTTTCAAATTGAGTTGCAATATATATTACAAAATAATTAAGTAGCCAATTCAAAAGTTCACATCAAAAGAGGTTAACTCTGAAATCGTATTGTAATTTACATAAATATTTAGCTACATAAAGAAATGTACAGTCAGCGTCATATAGTTCGTAGCATTCAAAGTACCCAAATAGTTCGGTACACCATACTAATTCTGTGGTGTACCGAACTTTTTGGGTACTTTGGATGCTACGCGACGCTGACTGTACTAACTCAAAAAGCATCCTCAATATGTTATCGAGCCGCTTTGATTGCCTGATTCTACATTTTTGGATAGGGCAAATAAAGGGCAAGGCTCTTTTTAGTTTATATTAAATTAAGGTTAATTAAGCCATATCGGTTCAATCTTGTTTAAAAAAATACACCCGCCTACACTGTTGCCTATTGTAATACACCCGATTTAGGCCAACTAATTTTCCGCTCAGAAAAAAAGCAAGTCACAGAAAAACCGATACAATTGACTACCATTTTTCTTTAGTCACAAGGTTGAATTTGCAAAAGTAAGCTCATGAAGAAAGGCTGCTAATAATTTGTTCCCAGCGTAGCCCTTTCCATTGCCCTTCAAGTGACTTTGAGCCTTCTTATGAGGCCTTCAACTTGAATTGTAAATATCTTACATTTAATAAATTATTATCACTCCTTTTTATAATATTGCATGATTTTGACGAACTAGTGGATAGGGAGCCTGGGATAGGGAGCCGATGGTCCTGGGTTCAAATCCCAGTCAGGGCATTTATTTGTATGATGAGCACAGATATTTGTTGCTGAGTTATGAATGTTTTCTATGTATTTACTAAGTATTTAAGTATATATGTATCTATCTATATATCGTCGCCTAGTCCCTACAACACAAGCCTTACTGAGCTTACCGACTAGATTTTTCCCGAAATATTTATGATTCTATTTCTTTTTGTTCTAGTGGCCGCGTCAGGGCACAACATAACCTTGCTAGAGGTCCCCGTCTACGCGGACCCGCGCCGGAACGTGAGCCTGGTGTGCCACTACGTGATCGCGAAGGAAGACCCGCCGCTGCACTCTGTCAAGTGGTACAGAGACGAGAACGAAGTATTTAGATACACGCCGGGAGAGCAGGTGAGTTTACACGAGCGCTTTCAACTATTGATACACATTGCCCCACGTTGGGTGACACGATATGTATACAATGGGGTTGGGAGACACGAGATCGAGATCGAAGGTACGTTTTTTTGGTTATGAAAAAAATAACGTTAATTTCCAGAGATATAAATAATGATCTTAGTCTATCTGAATCTATTTATACATATATAATATAAGGCTAAAGAGCGTCGGAAGTCTGCACCTACATTGAAGATATACCTACTAAACAAAATTGACAGGGGATACTTAGAATCGAATGTGTTCTATTACATTCCAACAGTTTCTAGAATTTTTGATTATTTGTTCGCGCATCTAATGAAAATGGCGGGACGGATTTTAATAGAAACTTTACTAATGTGTCGAGAAAAAACACCAATCAGGTTTTTAAATCAAATTTAACCACAAAAAGGGTGGTGGGGAGTCACTATACAGTCGGATGAATTAAGTTTGCACCTGAATCTTAGGGTGGCACCTAGGAAGGAGGTGCAAACTATTATTAAAAAAATGTGCTACGGCTATTTATGGTTGATAAAATTATAAGAAAATTAAACAGAAATATAATATAAAAAACTTTAATAAAAAAATTTAGCTAGCAGCGAATATTTGCGAAAGAAACCTATTCAATTGCATTATATGTAAGACCAAATGAATCATATTTGTGGCTTTATAGGCTAGACGATTTTTTAATGGTATAAATCCATGAAGTACCCCTCTAAACTGACGGATGGCAGTGCACAGGGCCGGTACCGCAAACATCGAAGTTCGTATATTTCGAGTATCTTTCTCTTTTACTTCAATTAAGGCGTCATGAGAGTGACAGAAACAATCGTCTGACATTTACGAATATCGTTTTTTGCGGTAGCGCCGCAGTTGTATGCGCCATCATCTCGGAGTAGGTAACTGGCGTCACTACACGCCGTAGTGCTCTTACCTCAAGTTTGGCGTACTAGTACTGCGTCCGTTGTTACTGCTACTACCGTCCCTATTTTCACTTGGATCTCGATCACGTTTACGACACACAACAGTTTACATTGTAAGTGTAGTGACAACACTCACAGGATCAACTTACGTATTTTAAAAGAAACTGTTTTACTGTCACTGTACGCCAGTCGCATGACAAACGAAACATCTTCTTGGCAATAATTTATTTGATAGCAACGGCCTCTTTGACACATTGTAACGATATGTTTGTTTCCAGCCGCCAACCCTCACATTCAAAATGGCCACCGGCTCCATCACCAGCAGCGACTGCGACAACGAACGCTGTTCCATCTCCGTGGTGCTGTCCGCGCAGTGCGGCATCCGCATACCGTTTGCCTGCGAGGTCTCCACGGAGCGCCCGAGGTTCGCCGTGGTCAAGCAGACGAAGACTATAACAGTTGCTGGTGAGTTGAAGTTTGAAGTATCGCCCTACTGCTGCTACCACTCTACGCTACACTGTTTATAGCCCCCGACTCGTTCGAGATTATCCGTCGTTCCCGTGTTCGTCACTCCGGGATTTTTCCGTCCAACGGCTAAGGCAGCTGGCGGGTAGAAAATTACCAGAATATTCCGTATCTGGATATTAGGTACAACAAGATCTTCCCAAATTGATCAAAAGAAAATCCGATCGCCGGTTCAAAAGTTAGAGGCGATGGCTATTTTTTTTAGAGCGGAGCGAATAAATATCGCAGAAAACATTCACTCAAACAAAAAATAAACTCGATGAGCAACATGTTGACGGTTGCTGGATAAAAACAGTACATTCAATTACATGTGTGGAGTGTCCCCTAACAGTTTTACTACAAAACTACGAAGCGGCACTCGAAAATACCTTCCGTTCAAATATCACCAATGTTTACGAGCTAAACGCTTGTGTCAGGTATCTAAGAGCAAATCAAAAGATTGTTTATACTTTTGAATTTGCTTTGAGCAGTATATCTGTCTGTAAAAGGTTACAAGTGACTAACAACTAGTATGAAACTTATACTGTTTCTCACTAGGGCCACGGATATATAAATTATAAATTGAAAACAGATGACATATAGCTAAGGAAAAGTAACTAGGTCCTTCGGCGTCCGAGGCGGGATTTGAACCCGCATCTCCAGCTATGCAGCAGACATCGGGTCAAAGCCTGCGATTTAGTAACCGTGTAATGTGCTATTAGTCTCTAGTAATAATCTCCCTTTGTACTTTAGTCTATAGAGTAAGTATATATATACCAATAATCAGTGGTCGGATGTAGGATGCAATTTCCCGGGATTTTAGTTCGATGTGTTAACATGGATATGACTTACAATCGCACGATTTGTTTCATAACCTGTTTGTATAAAATTTATAAAACTAAAGATGGCCAATAAAAAGTGGTAACTCCGTTATACTACAATTTACTTACAATTGCCCTTCTGTTTAAGTTATTTTAATTATGTTTAAATGTATATAAAAGAAAAATACATTTTTTTTATATAGGTTAACCATCGACAAAAGTTGTTAATTATTAACAGTCATCAATTTCCCGAAACACCCGGGAAATCTGGAATGACTCGTCACATCCATGTTAAGCATAACGTTTGAGATCGTTCACCCCAAATTGCATCCTTGATCCGATCGCTGCCTATAATACACCTATGTATATCGTATGGAGAGGTGCTTTATGTGTATTTAATCTCTACTACCTTGTTTATGTGATCAACGTGTAGGAATCTGCACTTGCCTATCACAGTGGGCCTGTTATAAGAATATACATTTACATACAGGCTTGCTTGACTAAAACAATTACTTTACAGCATTTAGGATAGCGGCCTTAGGAGAATAATCATCGTTCTTCGCTGCTTTGCACCAGAGGAGTCACAAGCGCGTTGCCGGCCTTTAAGGGAGGTTGGAGCTCTGGGAACCTTTGCTATCAGGAATACAAAACTACATACCTGAAAGGCAGCAGTGCGATTATCGCTGTGGTCTTCTGTAAGGATGAGGTACTTCCCCAGTTGGGCTTCTCCAGACTCAAGCGTGATGGTACTTCGCTGAGCCCTACCTCTCATATGTATGTTATACAGCCTTAAGACGTCCACTGCTGGACATAGGCCTCCCCCAAGCACCTCCACATGTACCGGTTGTAAACGACCTGCATCCAGCGTCTTAATGAGGTCGTCTGTCCATCTTGTGGGTGGACGTCCTACGCTGCGCTTGCTAGTCCGTGATCTCCACTCGAGCACTTTTCGACCCCATCGGCCATCTTCTTTGCATGCAGAGGCCGGCTTGCCCATTGCCACTTCAGCTTGCTAAAGTGGATACTGAGCCCTGAGTGTAAGTTTTTAACGTAACTTTACGTCACGAATGCGTTTGCGTTTCCTATATAAATAACATTATCACTTACGCGTTCGTAAACATTTTTATCTACGTACATGTCATAAGTGCTCTATAATGCGTCCAGAAACCGTAGGCAATGACCAGCATTACCAACCATCAGAAAGATTTCAGTAGGTAATGTTAACATTACCTACTGAAATCAGTAGGTTATGAATTTAAATTTGGAACAGCTGTCAAATTCAAGTGGGGTGTCTAATCTAGTATCTATAGATATTAAAACAGCCACTCATACGAAACGCCAATTCGTTATGTTTTTTTTTGAACTCGAGTGACAGTAGAATAGGGAGTTCATTCGCTTGTCTATGGTTTAAAAAAAAATTGACTGAGATACGAAATACGCAACGCCGCCGTTCCAAGCTGTCATTTGTTTTGTTCTTTGACTTTTTAATGTTTACAAGTAACCCTAGTAATAAGTCATTTCCCTACGGTTTCTGGACCCATCTTAAAACACTTAATGATATGTGTGTAGATAAAGTAGTGTATGCATCTATACATAATTAGGCATTACAACACTCGTGTGATATTATTAAGAAACTCGCCTTCGGCTCGTTTCATAAACCCACACTCTTGTTGTAATGCCCTTCATTATGCACAGATACATAAACTACTATTTTACGTCAAAAGTAACTTACACTAGAGCCTCTGATGGATAACAACTATCCATCAGTAATTACGTACTTATTGTATGCCCGAAATGGGTTCCTGTTGCTACATATTTCTATCTATCCGTTTATTCTTCGTGTAAATGAGATATGTACATCTCATTTACACGAAGAATAAACGGATTTTGATTTCTGAAGTTAATGCGATTTATAATACATTTTAAATAATCATAAACTTAAAATTATGCTAACTACAATCGGATTAACTTGTGACGTACTTCATGTGACGGCACCCATATAACGTAAAATACGCGCAGTTAATTGAAAGTATAAAAAACAGGCAATGATAATTATATTGGTCTTAAATATGAAACAGCGGGGAAGCGAGGAATCCGACATCCAGGACCCTTCCTTCCTTCCTTCTTGAGCTTACCGTGGAGCTCAGTCAATTCTAAAAATTTAATTTGTTTTGTCCTGTAATATTTATTTATTTAAGAGTTCTACGGTATGGAGAAGTCTGAAATACATTAGTTGTCAATATATTCACATAGTTATTTTGACCCTGCGATACTTCACTTCATCAAAAGCAAACTTGGAAGCAAACGGAATACACGGTACTGACACTATTCCTCCCTGACGCAAAATGCACCTGCATCAAAAAAATTTCAAGTATCCGACTTGTTATGACAAACTCACCACAAAGATTGATTTAAGTAAAAAGGAACATGTAAAAAGGAACATAACCGTATCTGTATGATAAGTATGTACACATAACAACACTCTTAAGTGTACATCGGTGGACTTTATGCCTTATGTAATAAGGTCTACCAATGTATAGCTAGGAGTGTTGTTGACTGTACTAGTTATACATTTACATTCGTTTTGGCTTTTACTTTAAATAAATAACACGATGCCATAAATCTGACGTCTGGCAGGAGGCAATCTATCGTTTCGGAGGTTTTTGATGTCTCATGGTACCTATCTTAATGAAAAAGGGATAAAAAGTGGCACTCACGAGCTCTGTAAACTAGTCATCAGAATGTTTCTTGTGAGTAAAGTGTCAAATCATTTTTTGGACAATGTATTAATTAATATACTTAACAATAAGTTGATGATGCCTTAAAATTGTGGCACGTACCTAATATTTCCAAGAAATAAAGGAAAAATGAACAAATAAACTGCCCCGGAAGAAACACCCCGACCGGGTGTTTTGATCTTTCCATTTTCCCTTTATTTCGTTAGCAGACATTAATTCTGCTTAAAAATAAAATGTAATATTTCCTGTCACTGTTTACATCAAGGTCTCCTAAGGTTTTCGGAGTCGTTACAACACACAAAGTCATTTTTCATTTTGTCGGCAGTGACGCTACAGCAAGACCCGGAAATCACGGTTTCCCCCATCACCGTTCAAAGTGGGGATGACGTGTTGCTGAACTGCTCGACGGGGCTCGCCATGCCGCCGGCCAACATCCTATGGTACATTGATGGAAAACTGGAAGTCGTAAGTACTGCAAGTCCAGAATTTTTCATCATCCAATAAAACCAATAGGTATGTAATGTGCTTGATCTAGTTATACATAACACTAGTTGTCAAAAATCCGGTGATACTTTCAACGAAGGCCACGGATTCATAAGTGTATGTTTCGTTTTTGAAACTTCTGTATATACGTATCGCTTATAACGACGATATATAAGAAAAATGGACTGATACCATTAAGTAAAGTAAGGGGACACTAGTCATCATGGCAGTATCTTTAACAAAAAGTTGAAATTCTTTGGATCAAGTTGCTTAAGCTCCTTTATGATGTAGAAGGATGGCGCTGAAATGTAAACGTTTCTACAACTATGAAACATTCCTTAGCGCAAACCTTGGGAAAGCAGCACCTACGTGTCAGCCGCAAATGAGGAAGGCTTGCGCATGAGTACGCGGGTGTTGCGGATGAAGATCAGCGCCACGCGTAGCGTCCTGGCGGTGCGGTGCGAGGCGCGGCAGCCCCTGCAGCCGCCGTACGTGCGCGCCACCAACACCAGCCTCGTCGTGGGCCGCTCCTCCGACCTCCCCATGTCCACGGCTTCGGGTGAGAATCTGATCCATAGGTAGGATACCATGTGTGGGGTACCACCGAAACAACGCAACAAAAGTATCTGCCATCCTTTGTATTTATATTACAAACTAACAAACAAGCTGGAATTAAATATCTGTAGATATTTAAATCGAAAGAAAAATAGAAAAATTTGACTCGTAGTCGAACTCAAACCACAACCACTGGATCACTAGCCCAATGCACTACCAATTGTGCTATTCGAGTACCGCTTACACTTGTGATTTTCTTATTTATATAGGTATCGAAGAGATTCGCTAGCAGACGTTTCTGTATAAGAAAAAAATATCTGTAGATACTTTCGGTGCACTGTTTCACTTGTATTGATACTGACTGTACTGTAAAACTTTGTACGGTTCATGTGGGAATAGGTAATCCTTAACTTGTATTTTTAACACTCATTTGTTTTAATTTATCACCACTAATTACGCAATTCTTATTCATCACTCTTGTAATTTACTATCACGTTGATAATGTGAGCTATTAGGCAATTTGATTTATTCCTTTCCTCACAAACCTAAGGTGTATAAAATTGGTTCAGCCGTCGGGAATCTGGTTCTTAAGTCGCACCGCAACTCATCAGAATCAGATATCGTAATATCAGACGTAGGATTTACTAGTATAGTCATTAACTAAAACCTACTTTTTTCAATGATACTTATTAAACACATTATTTTTTCATATCTCATGTTCGGAAAGTGGGTCATTGTTCATCTACGAAGCGGGTGGAAAGTGATACGTTTCGTTCAGTGGCAATTTACATAGTTAGTTCTTATTAGTTCTTCCCTTGTAAGCACCAAGTAGAACAAAGTAAGTAGTGGAATTTATTGTAGCGATTACTATACATTAAATAAAACCAATGAATTCAGTTAATTATCATTTGGTCCTCATGACAAATCAGTGTATAAAAAGTATATGAATATAAGTAAACATCCATCCATACTCACTAACACTTCTTATTATAGTAAAAAATAGTAGTAAGATGAGAGGAAAGGAGAACGACGTGAAACCAAATATTTACATTTTATTTACAGTTGTGTTTATGTGTGCACAATGTATACGTATTCGCTGTTTTATCGGAGCAGCGAAGGCATTCAATAATATCGGAATATGTACCTACTTTATCGCCTTAATAACAGAGGCGTCGTTCCGATGCGCGGGATGAACCCAGCTTTTCCGGCATGCACCCTGTCAGTACCTGCGCCTCGATGAGGTTTCGCTGCAACATTTAGTCGGGTTCCGTTGCGTAACTTCGGAGACGTTAAATTCCGAAGAAGCATGATACTATTTCCTGAAGCGCTCAGTTTAGGAACTCCACCGTGTGTGTTGTGGCGTTGTCTTTATCCAAGACAGTGTTGCTGAAATTATTTATGGTAACCTGTTCACCTTCTATTTCCAATCTTTGAGAATCGCGCTTAGATTCAGCTGTAACTGCTGTAAGAGAAGAGGCTTGTTTAGCTCGAGCGCCACTGAGCGAACTTCCTTACACTACTCAGACTTTCGGTAAGGATTGAAGAAATCCGATATTTTTCAGGAAGGCATGGTAATGCAAAAGAAATGAGAATATCAAATGGTTTGACATTTACTGCACAAACTTTAGGATTCGGCTAGGATATTAAGTATTTCGCACATAATATAGTGCGTTTTTTTATCATTAGAAAGAAGGCTTAGCACGAGGTCTTTTATGTATATAAGATAATTTATGTCACACAACTGTGAAAGTACCCATCTCAAACAGATATTAAAAAATTACATTATTGTCATCGAGGGTAAAATGATAGAAGCTGCACATTGGTGGACCTTATTGTATAAGGCATAAGGTGCACCGATGTACAGCTAAGAGGTTGCTCTGTGTGTACGTCTCCAGTGTTTGTTTGTTTACCCAAACCGCTTGATATTGAGTGAATGTGTGGGGTATTATAAAGGTTTTCTTTGATCAACTATTCATTTTGTTGGAAAGATCACACCTTTTTATGAATATTTATTTGACATTTTCCTTGGTCCTCCAGACTCGCGCACCACGCCGCTGGCCCTGTTGCTGCTGACCGTCGCTGCCTCTGTTCTCCTGGTACTGATTTATTAAATGTTTTACTTTCCCGTACTCTTGTACGAATACTGATAATTAGATGTGACATATACGTAACTGTGGTAAATAATAAGACTCCTTGTGTATTTAAATGTGTAGGTATCTATACAAACGGAAGCCATAAAAGTCCAATTTTAACGATAAGTGTAATAAGTGTGTTAATTATCATAAATGTTATAATTTATATAAGTTTCCTTTGTATACTCTAAGCCATGTTGGCATACTTAATGCTGGTATATATTTTTTTAAATTTTAGGCACATTACAATGCACTTGAAAAATCTACCACCGGTTCTAACCCCACACCTTTGAGAAGATTATTAGAGCATGAAACTCGGCAGTACCTACTTATTTTTTCAAAACAGTTGTTTTTGCAGTTCTAATCATAATTATTTCACAAGCTATCAGGTTTGATAAGGTTGAATTTCCGCCGGCTTGCTTATTCTTCACATGTTTTCAATAGTCAGTCTTTACGCGACAACCCGTATTCACTCGGAGCGGACACAGCAAACAATATATTCAAAATGTCGACTGAAATGTATTATTTATATTATTAAGCGTACTTCATTGTAAAGACTAAAGGAATATTTACTAAATAATATACTCATGTATGTAGTCATTTAAACAGAACCATAGATAATGCATTTGCCATTAAGCTTAATTATATAAGTGTTAGATATAAGATATAAACTACGTTTTCATAAAAAAAATATCTAAAATACTTCTTCCTGTACAAACAGCAACACTCTCAGCCGTACATGGCATGGTGGACCTTCTTATATAAGGCGTAAGGTCCACCGATGTACAGCTAAGAGTGTTGCTGAGTGTACTACACCTACAATAACAGTAAAACACATAGTTTTTCTGCTCGGGCAGTTCATCATCATCATCACCAAATCAGACGTAGGCCTCCCCCAAAGGCCCACAGCAACCGATTTGGGCCCACCGAATCCACCCACTTTATCATGTCGTAGGTCCATCTTGTGGGGGTCTGCCCACGCGCCACGCTGCGCATTCCGGTACGTGGTCGCCACTCGCAAAAATCACTTGTATAATTATGATTTATTTTAAGTAGATGGTAGTATAAGTGTTTCTTACATGTTAAAACTATGAACTGAGGGTAATATACAAATTAAGTACTAATTAATTTAGGGCCACAATTATCGGTTTCCGTCCTGCCAAATCTTCGTACCTAATTACTATGATAACATTCCTAATATTAATCGAATATTGTTCGAGATATGAGCTTTCAAAAATCATTAAAGAATACTGGTTTACGTGTTTCGATGTAGGTATTTGATTCTGAAAAGACTTAACATTATGTGAAAAATAATATTTGTTTAAAATGTTAAAAGTTTTAAATTTAAGTATCTAATATATTGTATTTTCATTTAATTTATGTAATTCGATTTCTTGCCATTATAATAACTTAACTGTTATACATAGGTATACGAACCATCCTTCTGTTAAGTTAAATCTATACTCGATGTTATAATATAAGGGTAAGTAGGAAATGTATGTGATTATAATGTTTAATGTACATGTAACCGTTTGACTGCCAAAGGCGGCTAATTAAGTCGAAGGAAAGTCCCGGTCGTCACGACGTCATATGCCGCCATGCACTGTCATATCTATTGCGCACGTCATGGCGTCTAGGGCGCATTTTTCCTTTGACTAGCTCGCTTGTTAAATTAAACTATTTGATATCAACCTTTATGCCTCGAGAGGTAAGCGCTTATAGTAATTATATATATTGTTTGGAATGTGGATATACTTATGAGAATGTAATTGACTGGAGCGGAATTCTAAATTTTAAAAAAAATGTGATATAATTATATGACACCCACCCGGGATGCTGTAAGCAAAAGGGTTAATTCTAGATTATGTACGAAAACAGTATCTTTAAAAATGCGTTACATCTTGTTCTCGTTTTTTGTAAATCCAATACGACGAGTATGTAACTTAATACTTCTACATGCTACTGTCATTTTTATTGAGATAATCGTTGACCCTTTCTCTGCATGACTGAACTTTCACACGCTAGCAATAGAGTTCAAAATTAGAACTATTAAATATGATACCATAATGCAGTTAAGGGTTAAATTTAAGCATTGAAGGAATGCGAAAAGCATTATATTTTGAATTAAATAAGTTCATAACTTTACTTCAGTGCACTCTTTGAGTTTCTCACAGCAGCATTCAACCAGAGATGAAAGGAGACATAGACGTCTTCGTATCCGATGTTACCGTCATCCAGTTAGTTTCATCGAACTTCAGTTGGTAACGGAAAATGCACCAGAAAGTCGATGTATACATTTTATATCAAACGATGAATTACAAAAAAAATTCAAAACGAAAACAAGTGTCGTTGTTGGACTACATTTGATGTTCTTATATGAATGAAGCAGCTCATTCTAACATTATTGTAATGAACTCAATCAATATCCACGATGCACGGTATGGACAGGTGTAACCGCTAACACCATTAATCGACGCCCGTGTCGAGGTCCACACACTACAGTAAACAACGCTGTAGTAGACATAGCAGCGAAGCGGTTCAGCCGTCGACAATCACTCACGTGTAACCACATCTCTACTTTATAAAGATGACGGGATTTGAGAATGATGTTATTGATTACAAACTATACATATGTCGTTTATTTATGCTTGACAATGCTTTCGCATTTGACTCTCCTTAATGTTACAAAAAATTGAGAACTATCAGTGAAATAAGTAATTATTCAATTAAATTGATCCTATTTAAAGAATGTCAACGGGTAGATTAATTATTGAATATTTTAGGTAGGTATATTGGAATGGAAAGTGGATTGGAATTGGAATGTTATATTTAGTATATTATGATAATATTTACATGTTTATAGAACTTTTTACTCTTTGATTAAGGCCCTCTCGGAATCTTTTGACCAAGTTTAATGCGACGAGTATAATCACGCGAGGTCATAACTAAAAATCTATTTTACGATGTATTTGTAGAATGGTTGTGTAAACTTTTCCCCCTAGTCTCCTGTTGGTGACCCTAGGCTGTGTCCTCCTGCTCACTGTTCTAGTCAATTTGGAGTAGGTACTATCAAATTCTGTGATAAATGTTGTTTGTGTATTTATTATACTAAATGTTATTGGATGTCTCTTGATGGCCATAATAAACGTATTAAAATAAGGGTTTGCTTTTAATTTATAAATGATAAACATGTTTATTTAGTCACAGATGTTTCGGAGAACATAGGCCTCCATTTTCAAGCACTAAGAACGCTGAGTGTACGTTCGGTTCGCCGATCGCGTCGCCGGCCCGTCGCGCACTAACGCGCGTCGCGCTGTCCGCGCCACTCTAGATGTCAAAACCGGTTGAGGGCGATCCGACACCGGAGCCGCTATGCTAGGACGCAGTACTAGCTTTTCCTCGCGACTTCGCCGGGCAGCCATGCCCGTCTTTAATGTATGGTTGCGAGATAAAAAATATCCTATGTCTTTTCTCGTAGATCAAACTCTATACCAAAATTTCATACCAATTTCATACCAATACCAACGCCAAAAAACGCTTCACTTTATTTATCTTTGGAACCTTTGATATCTTAAACAGCTTCTCTGCCCCGTGAGCATACTGAACTGGTGGCCTGCCAACTGAACCGCTTTAACCAGCGTCAAATAAATAAATATTACAAGACATCATACACAAATCACCTGAGCCCCACGGTAAGCTCAAGAAGGTTTGTGTTGTGGGTACTCAGCCAACGATATACAGTATAGCCATACAGTATACAATACTTAAATACATAGAAAACACCCATGACTCAGGAACAAATACTTATGCTCATCACACAAATAACTGTCCTTACTAGGATTTGAACCCAAGACCGTCGGCTTCATAGGCCTTAAACTCCTTTAAATTCTGGGCATAAAGCTTTTTCTTTCCCCAACCTCATAACAAGCCCGTTAGGAACCGGTCTCTTGGCGCCTCTTCCTTATTTGTAGAATTAAAACATATAGTCAGTCACCTATAAGAACATAATAAAGAAAATAAAAACCCTAACAACTTAAACTACTTAAACAAAATTAGAGATAAAAAACTTATAAGTATATTATTACATTGTATTTCAGTCACATTTATAGTACTTTTTCAACAGAATATCATTCTGCGAATCTATTACACTAATTGAATATCATCAATCACCAACCAAGCTTTCATTTTGTGAAACAGAAAAGCTTTCAGCTGCAAGCTATAAATCATTTTTACCTATGATATGCAGACTACTTCAACTACTAGACGTAGCAAAGCCACGTTCACAATTCATACGAACGTCTATTGTATTTGTATCGATAGAGTCGTTCCGAGCGTTTCAACCGCCGTCAGTCCGTAGTTAATAATATTGAAAGATTATGTTAAACCAAGTCGCAGACTTTCATTCAGGAACATACTGTGACCGTATTTCTTGCTACAGTTAATCAAATTTAAGGTATAAAGTCACACATTTTTCAATTACGTAGAGCTAGGGACTGAAGGCGGGTGAAACGCTCCGAGAATCACCCCTTTACTTAAAACACTTACTCGGCTTATACTGAACTTAAGTGCGTACAGTCGTCATCAGATATATCGGAGCTGTTGAGGTGGTCACAAATATCGGAACATCGGCTCTATTGTCAAGGCGATAAAATGCATGTCCAGCAATTTGATATCTGGCACATTTCGTAGCTAGGGCGCTGCTTCGAAAGACGATATTCGTAAATTTCGGACGAATGTCTCTGTCACTCTCAGACGCCTTAATTGGAGTAAAAGAGAAAGATGCTCGAAATATACGGACTCCGATGTTCGCGGTACCGGGCCTGGTGGCATGGTAAAACATGACGGTAAAAGACCCGACGGTATGACTCCATGGATCATGGGACGGATAATGGTTTGGGACGCGACATGTGCCGATACTCTGGCGCTGTCCCATGTGCACGGCACCACAGTCAAGGCTGGTTCGGCTGCCAACTCTGCCGAGCTCCTCAAGCGGCGCCAATATGCAACCATAAACAGTGGTTGCATATTTGAACCTTTTGGGGTTGAAATCCTGGGACAATGAGGGGAAGGAGGTCATTTTTAAAGTTAATATACGCGGTTAAGTTCCGTATGTAATAATGTGTAAAAACCGTCAAAGGCTAAATAAATAAATGAAAAACATATTATCAATAATTGATTGGATTCAGGTTTATATTACACGAACTAGACAACTGATGCGTATACCAAAAACCAGCCCAGACCTGCGACCAGAAACCAACGGAGAATCGACAGCGGCGCGGCGTCCATTTGACCGGCAGAAAATACTGTGATGCAACCCCGTCTGTCATCTGAAGCTGCTTACAGCGGTCATCATCATCATCATCATTTATTTAAGAGCCGTGCTCTTGTCGGTGGAGTAATAACCTAACCTAACCTTAACGTACAAAAGGCGGACTTAATGCCATGAGGCATTCTCTACCAGTCAACCTTAGGGCAAAACAGAAAAGATTGTAGGCGGTGCAACCAATACAGTTTTTTAAATTTACTATACCTACACAGACTATATTACATAAACATACGAGTATAATACATAAACATAAAACAAATACATAATACACCATATACTATTATAAATATATATTACATCTTCAATCTTCACTTTTTTGAGACAGTCTTTTGATTTCCTCATACGAGGCCTCACTCTTTATTTGGCTGAGATACGTGGTCCTAGGCTTTCCAGCGCCTGTCGTCTCTTCAATTCTGCCCTCCATATTTTTTAGGAAGAAGTCGTCATGCCGTAACAAGTGATCTAACATTTTGCCTCTTCTGGTCCTAATGGTGTTTATTAGACTACGCTTCTCCCCTACCATACCCAAAACCTCTTCATTCGTCTTTCTGTCAGTCCAGCTTATCCTTACAGCGGTCGTATAGTTTAAAAAAGGGAATGAACAATCAATTCAATTGTTAATTTCATCATACTTCAAATGTCCAATAGACGTCCGTGAGTAGTATACATACATGATGCGTAGATGAGAATTAATACGTATCTTATAGAAACAGCAATCTCTGACACGAGATTTTAAGTTACCTCACCTTCTAGTACTATAATGGTTGTGTACGGCGGTACGGGGTTCCTCTACTTGACGGACAGATGTCGCTAGCTGTTGTTTAATTCCTGGTTTTAATTCCAATATATACTTTACAGATTTAGTTAAGAACTTTTTATACATATTTGTGTGATGAGCACAGATTTTAAGTTATATTTAAAAATCAACTAAAGGTAAATAGTAAATTTACTTTATGAATTTGTAAATGAAATTAATTGGAATCGGAGATATTTAGGTACAGCTGGATTTTATTGAAATGAAACATTTTAAAATTGGTCTTATCATTTTTGTATAAATAGTTATTACAGTATAGTTTACCTCCTCGTGCTAATATTGAGATCCGATCAAACACGAACATAACAACTGTTTCAAAGAGTAAGATCTTCAGCGTTAAGAGAGTTTCAAGAAACGAGAAGGGAAACACACTTTCTTCTTCTTCTTCACGTGCTTTCTCCGTCCCGGAGGTTGGCGACCTTATGTCTATATGCCATTCTACCTGAAGTCATGCGAATTAGTTTTTCTGTACTGTCCACGTCTAACCAGTCTCTTATGTTCCTTGTCTATGACATTCTCCTTCTACCACGTCCTCGTTTCCCCTCAATCTTCCCTTCAATTATTAGTTTTAACTAATCGTATTTTGAGTTTCTGTTTATAAGTCCAAAATATGCAGCTTTCCTTTCTTTAATAGTTGTTCCCGTTTCCACCTTCTTCATTAATAACATAACTCTTTCGTTACTAACTTTGTCGGTCCATTTATCCACATTTCAAAAGCCTGTAATTTACTAAACAATTTTTCCTCACCGCCCAGCTTTCAGAGCCATACATGAGGAAACACACTTTGCTGCCGAGTTAAACTCACAATTTTACATCTCTTTACGGCGAGGAAAATATAACATTTAAAATTACTCCAAATTAAGAGTATTAAAAAGGCACTTCCTCCCACGAACGCTTCGGTTGTGCAATGAGTTCCCTGCCACGGTAGGAGGTCGAGGGATTACAGTATGGGGTTCTTCAAAAAAGGAGTGTACAGATTTATAAAGGGTCGGCAACGCGCACGTGACACCTCCGGAGTTACAGGCGTCCATAGACTGCGGTAACTGCTTACCATCAGGCAGGCCGTATGCTTGTTTACCACCGACGTCGTATAAAAACAAATATTTGTATGCCTTTCCCGTACACGGAGAAATGGTATTCCGGACATTTGGGAGGCGTATGCGGAACCGAATCGAGTCAACGCGCAGAGGCCCTTTCGACAATTTAATTATACGTAAGAGGTACACTAATTTATTATATAATATACTCGTAATTTTTGTTTTTTTTTTTTATAAAAGACTGACCAGCGTTTGACCTCAGTCGCACCTGATGGAAATTGACGACGAGGTCGAGGGTGTAGCACGCTGGTTCAGTAACAGCCTATTCACCAATTATAAGCGAGCAGCTATTTACATTTCGTCTATGTCACACAGTATCAAAAAAATAAGAAGTTATTATACTGGGCGAAATTTGGGTCGTGATCCAAAATGTCAAAAAGTGATATAGACGAACATACTTAACAACTTTTCCCACGGGACCAATATTGAATACGCGAAAAAAAAATCTGCTGCTCCATACAAGCTGGGACTTAATTGCAAGTTAATATGTATCCCGCTTAAAACGTTCATGTTTAATTTGATTTTCCGGCGCCATTTTTCGCCGTCCTCTGCCATTTTAGACCTGTGTTTATACATTTTTTCACGAGCTTTTACCGTCCACTCTAATTGAGATTGTAAATTTCATCCATGGTGGTCCATATTTATATCATACTAGCTTCTGCCCGCGACTTCGTCCGCGTAGAATAGTTACTTTTGGTCTTCGCTTATGATATATAGCCTTTATCTATAAATGGGCTACACACAAACACTACTGAAAGGATTTTTCAAAATCCCAAAATTACTTTGAAAAGGCATATCAAGTTAAAATAACATACACACACACACACAACATAACAATACATTCATCCGCTATGTGGGCTTGATCCTCCTGTACAAAGTTTTTGTCAACAGCGACCCGATTAACCATAGGAAACATACACATGTCGTTTTTCAGACTTTTTAAACCCCATTTTCTCCTATTAGGGGTTGAATTCTCAAAAATGCTGAAACACGTGTTTACTCATTTGTCGTTAGGAATACTATTGTGAAGTTTCAAAGTAATTGGTGTAACTAATCATAAATCCCCATACAAACTTTGGACCCCCATTTCACCCCCTTAGAGGGTGAATTTTTAAAAATCCTTTCTTAGTGCACCCCTAGACCTTATAAGGAACCTGTGTGCCGAGTTTGGAAACTTTAGACCCAGCGGTTTGGGCTGTGCGTTGATTTAAGTGAGTCAGTCAGTCAGTCAGTCAGTCAGGACTTTGAGATTTATATATATAGATTTAGGAACTTCACAACTTCATTAATGGCAGTTACATGTCTGCCTGTCTCTATTAAATGTGTAGATGATTAAATAGTATGTTTAATAAACACACATACAATAGTATGTAAATAGTATGTTAACAGATCGCAAAGTTGCATTTTATTCACAAGAGTGCAAAGTAATCTTATATAAATTGTTTATTACTAATCGAGTGTTTTTAGATGTAAGCTGGTGTATGTTATTTTATTTTAATGTTTTTGAAGGATAAATGATGGATGCCAATAATTTTGAATACATTTTTAAGTTTTAGAATTATTTTTTTCCTTGCGGTAGTGAGGTGAAAAATTTTGTACTTCACTCGGTAACTAGTATTAATACTATCGATTAGTATAATAAAATATAGAGTGTGAGTATTTGTTTTTATTTTAGTTGGTTCGAGTCCCGGGCGAGGCAAGCGAGTTTTAGAAAATCTTTGAATGCAGTTTTGTTTCTTTTTAAAACTAAAAGAATGTCTCCTTTAAGTAAAATGAGCTATCTCAAGGATTTAAGGTACTTTCCCTCCAGGACCCGAGTTAAATTTCCACACTGCATTTAGCACGAACACTAACTATGCCCCCCTCTCGTATAACAAATAACAATTTCAACAAAACCGTTACCATTGTTCGTGCACGGACACAACGGGAGTAACGAAAGCCTAAACATCGAACTGCGATCGTTGTGTGCGAACGACCTAAAAACCACTTACTACACTTTGTTTGCGAATGCTTTTTATTTTTGAATCTGGAATTTATGTAGATTCGGGTGTTAGTTTTTTCGTACCATTTTACATTTTGTTTGCTGTTTCAATGGAAAGTATGGAAACGGATATTCTTTTTAGGGTTCCGTACCTCCAAAGGAAAAAAACAAAACCCATATAGGATCACTTTTTTGTCCGTCAGCCTGTCTGTCAAGGCCATTTTAGATAGGAACGCGTGGAGGTATAAGATTTTGGAATGCAGCCACGCTCTTCGGACTGTTGCAAGGCTCGTCAGTGCCTTATCAAACATCTTTACAAACTTAGTCATTTAGTGTTAATGTTACATTATTCGCATAGTAGGATTAGATAATATGATATATTGATAAAATAAATACAAAGACCAATTATGAAACTAGCTTTGAGGTCAAGCTGAAATTTATATCAAAAACTCAGGTCTATTGTCCCTTAGAGCTGTGAAAAAAAATCAAACTTCAAGGCACGCAATCAAATAATACAGTCGTTCATGCTGCAAATTTTAGAGATTTTCGGCACTCGCAAAACTTACGGGGTATTTCCCGTGACCTCTGAAACTTAAATATGACAAGAAGCAACTTCATATAGAACATATAAAGGAAAAATTACTAGAAGTAGACATTTTTACTAATATCATAAAAAAACATGTTTTTTAAATTTTAAAGTTAGTATCTTGCCAAGTACCGTGAACATCGAAGTTCGTAATATATTTCTAGCATCTTTCTCTTTTACTCCAATTAAGGCATCATAAGAGTGACAGAGTCAATCGTCAGAAATTTACGAATATCGTGTTTCGCGTTAGTGCCGCTTTTTCCTCGGAAACGCGTGGAAGTATTATCTTTTAGTAATAAACATACTACAACTTTTGCATGTTATAGGTTTATACGGAACCGTCGGTGCGTGAGTTCAACTCGTACTTTTCCGATTTCAGTATTACCTATCGGTAGGTAGTTTGTTAATAGCGTCCGGTGGTGGAACAGAGATAGCGGATTAAATCGTGCAATTCCTGTGCACTCTACAAAATGTATCCTGTTAAACACAGACAAACTAGCAACCCTTTTTTTTTCTTGTCGCTGGGAAAATCCGATTGCGCATCCCCCCCGGGCCTGGGGTAGGGCCACGATAGTAGTGAGGGGGTATGTGGGACTCTCTCCTCACTGCTCCTCTTGCTAGCCAAGAGGAGGGGAGGAGAATACCCACTAAAAACCCAGCGGCGACGTCCGCATTGCCGTTTGGGGGAGTGCCACTGGATCACACTCCAGTCCCGAAGGTGGCAACAGTACTCCACTGTTATGATTCCCCCTCCTTTTTAGGGTCGAATTAGGTCAACATTAACGTGGTCGGAGTTTTTCTCGACAGATAAGTGAAGTTTTCATTTGATGCGCGAAAAAATAAACAGAAAAACAAACAAAAAATCTACAAACTGTGGGGTCGTGTTCTGCTGTCGATTCTAAGTGTCCCCAGTCAACCTTTTTTTTTTCAAATATCTCCCATTTACAGACTTACATTACAACTTACAGACTTAAATTATACATTGTAAATATTTTATTATTTTTTATAAATATTCCCTTATGTTCTGTAAATACCAAATTAATACAATTCTATAATTACATACAATTAATAATTAAAACTAACAATGAAATTCATCGTAACCTAAAATAAATTTTAAAAAGTCAAAGGCTCAAACGTTCCCAAGATGGCCGCCGCATTCCCGTGTTGAATAGCCAGGGAAATACGTAGAACCAGGTAGGTACCAATTTTCTTGTAAATGTTTTGTTTTGTTGTATTTCTATAATTCTTAAATACTTAATGAAAAAATAGAAAAATCAACTGCCTCGGGTGAGACTCGAACTCGCAACCCCAGAATACGAGCCCGTCGCTCTACCAACTGAGATCCGTGGAACACCCGATAACCCGATGAAAAAAAAAAACATTAATAATATATACATTACTGTTTCCAAAAAATGTCCATCTCTGTTTACTGGTAATATAATCTTCTTAGGTCAGAGGTGTATCTTTTATATTTTTCACTTCTCATGCTCTAAAAGTGTGTCATATTATGCTTGCCAAGGCGGACAAGGAAAATGTGTATACATATTTATGATATACAAATCGTTTTAAATTGACCAACCAGAACACTTCACCTTATTAAATCCATCAATCACGACACATATCGAAGTTAATCGGAACGCTAGATTCTTTTTTGGTGCGAATACTGTTTAAAAGTCATTAAAAAAAACTTTGTATAAAGTATCAACCAATCAATGAGGAAACGCAATCAAATTCTCAAAGCATTAGGTGCTTGTTAGTTCCTACTTCACAAGTAATAAAAAAAACTTTTCACCTCACTCGCTCGGAAAACCTTTCTTTATAGCGCGAAATCTGCGTGGAAAAGCCTATTTTATCCGCTAGCGTGGAAAAGTCATTCGAATTTCGAAGCCGATGATTGTAATTCTCTGTGGTGCATGTAACTTTTTTTTAACGATTGTCTCTGTCACTTTCATTGGAGTAAAAGAGAAAGAGGCTCGCAATATACGAACTTCGATGTTCGCAGTACCGCGGTGAGTTCCTAATAACCATAGATAATAACCAATCAGAAACATGTTTTTGATTACAGATTTTCAACTTTTTTATTTTTATTTACACTTTTTTTTATGTCAAATAGGTTTTATTATATATACCTACTAATAGTATTTGAGTTTATTTTACATATTTTGACTAATTAATCCGTTAAATAAAACACGATTTCAATGTTTATTTGATAAAGAAATTGAAATATAAGTTTACATAATATTGTAATTTCTGAAAGCGACCAAAAAATTTAATAAAATTTATTAAAGTTTTAAGTTATCACAATTCACGTAAATATGTCGGATTTGTCCTGTGCTAACCTCTTTGAACTCAACATTTCAACTATAAAAATTAATGATTCTAGTAGCGATGCCGATATGATTCCCTGAAAAATCGCGCGATAAGTTTTGTTTTATTGTTTTTCTTGCCGCTCAAATTTTCCTCGCTGTAGTGAGGTGAAAAATTGTGTGTTCCGCATGACTGCAAAATTATTTGGCGTCTCGTGTCTTGAAAGCCTCGCTACGCTCAGGAATCTATCTTTGAACCATTCGCTTCGCTCATGGTTCAATCTTAGCTTCCTTCGCTTACTCAGCTTTCAATTTCAACACTAGCGCCAAATAACCACTTTGCAGCCTTGCATAACAAATAACTATTAAATCGTTGGCAATCTCTTTGAAGCCCCAATTATACGTTGTCTATGGCATTTATTCACAGCGTAGATAATATATCCTGTCTATATCAAAGCAGTAAAAATACAAAGAGTGCCAAATTAAATTAATTGCGGGCGAATAAAATTGTATTTGTTAATTGTTAAAATGTTATTTTTTTTATTTTCTCGCAATCGAAGTGAAAACTAGTATGTATAACTCGGGTCTAAAAGCCATATTATTAAAGGAAATAACCATCTCGTGGTACTATGGCCTACTTTAGCCCCTTGTCAAACAATCTACTATATGACACATGTTGAAAATTATGTAAACAAACGATAACCAGGAAACTCGTTGAAGCTTGTGAGTTACTCATTTTACATCCAAATCAAGGTTCAAACTAGATCGAGTCGAAGACGAGAACGCTACAAAGGAAATTGCTGAGACAGCATTAGGCTTTCTGTGTGCAGGTACATATGGGCTCTAAGTGTGCAATTAATTGTAATGCCAACATCAATTCATGCATTTCTGCATTCAATACACAAAGGCTTGAAGGCAAGTGCTGCATATTTGGATCAGCTCTAAACTATTTACAAACATTTGAGTTAACAGAGCTCTAAGTAATAATATTAATAAATATTTCGGGACAATCTTACACAAATTGACCTAGTCCTACGGTAAGCTCAGTTATGCTTGTGTTGTAGGTACTAGACGACGATATAAAATATAATAGATAGATACATATAAATACTTAAATACATAGAAAACACCCATGACTCAGGAACAAATATCTGTGCTCATCACACAAATAAATGCCTCGACTGGGAATCGAACCCAGGACCATCAGCTTCATAGGCAGGGTCACTACCCACTAGGCCAGACCGGTATTGTATTTAAGTATTTATATGTATCTATTTATTACATAATATCGTCGTCTAGTACCTACAACACAAGCCTAACTGATGAGCTTACCGTAGGACTACGAGTAGGTCGATTTGTGTAAGATTGACCCGAAATGTTTATTTTATTTAATTATTTATATACCGGAAGGACCCGCTAAGAAGGTATTTTTTGGAAATTCCACCATTAAGGGGTCAAAGAGGGGGTTAAAGTTTGTATGGAAATGAAGTCTAATGTGAACTGAGAGACTTAAAACGTTGTGTTTAAACTCCTTATTTAACGATAAGTAAACAACCGTAACAATTGCTACCGGTTACAGGTATTCTTCTGCGCGTGCAAAGCCGCGGGCAAAAGCTAGTTTCATAATTGGTGTTTTTATTTATTTAACAATATACCATATTATCCAATCCTAGTAATGTGAGTAATGTAAAATTAACACTAAATGACTAAGTTCGTAAAGTTTGTTAAAAAACTAAGAACAAATCAAATATTTTTTTATGAAATATTTTGATTTGCTTTGATTTTTAAGTAGTAATACTTCTATATAAATTTAAATTGTTTGTTAAGGGACTGACGAGCCTTGCATCAGTCCGAAGAGCGTGGCTGCATTCCAAAATCTTTCCGTGAATATCAAAAACACATAATGAATAATTGAATGAATGCTTTTTAAACTGCATCCTGATCGTAGAGTTGCGCATTACGGAAAAAGTAAATTATAGAGCATATTATTAAAAACATTCAGCTTTAAGATGATAAATAATATTAATGTTACACAATAAAGAAGCGAAGCAAAAAAACGAGGCCGGAAAGTTAAAAAAATGGGTCTGAATATCTCTTACGCAACGATGGAATTTGCATTTTCCTCGAAACGCTTCCAATAAGATGAATAAGATGATACCTTACTGTGAAATCACTTTTAGGTAGTCGCGCGTTACTACGGGGAAATTATAAAATTGTTATTTTCTATTTTTACTATGAAATATTACAATAAGGTATAAGTTGTAATACTTGCAATACAATTTGTTTTTCGTAGTTTTAAATTTAACCTTTTCTATTTCTTAAAGTTTAAAATCTATAGTATGGTATAACGAGCATTGCATCATTTCAATAGATTTTAATAGATTATTTTTCTTTATTTAGACACTCTTGCTCCTATTTAACTAAAAGTTAATGTTGTAACATGTGTCGCTATCCCTGTTCGCCAGATTCGGAATATTTATACACATAATATCATGATCAATCCAAGTGGGTCAGTAGGGGAAAGTCAGAAACTATGAGAGATAGCGAAATCTGTTTTTAGGCACCATGGCTTCAATTTTAGATTTAATAATAATGGCATATGCACTTATATATGTAAACTTTGATTGTACATTGTAAAGCCACATCGACCACACAAAACATTGGTAAATATTTTGACTGTATGTACAGTCGAGGAATGAAAAGGTTGACCAGTTCTCAAACAAATAACTTTACGAGTGGCAATCACATGTTACCTTTTAGAACTGTGTAATAGACTAGAGTGTTGTATTGAAAATTATGTTTAACTGTTTGACAACAAAGTTCAAATTTAATACGAGGAATGTTCCTTGACTATTAAGACTTGAACAAAAACCTTTTTTATCAAGAGTAGATATAAAAACGTTGTCTCAAGATTGATAAATCCTCTTTGCTTGTATATTGCGATCCTCTTTTAAGCTTCCTGAAATAACTGAAGAATGAATGAGATAAAAAGTTTTAAATAAAATTTTAACTCGCCTCTATAAAATGCATAGAGGTAAGTATCTGTTATGTAGTGAAGTGACATTAATTATGACGGAAAGTACTTACTCGGTCGATAAAGCAGATACAGATAAGTTATACTGAGCAATCAAAAACAGATCTTAAGCTGGTCAACGTTTTCATTCCGCGACTGTACAACAATGACGATCGGTCTGGCCTAGTGGGTAGTGACCCTGCCTATGAAGCCGATGGTCCTGGGTTCGATTCCCAGTCAGGGCATTTATTTGTGTGATGAGCACAGATATTTGTTCCGAGGTCATGGGTGTTTTCTATGTATTTAAATATTTATATGTATCTATCTATTATATATATCGTCGTCTAGTACCTGCAACACAAGCCTTACTGAGCTTACCGTAGGACTAGGTCGGTTTGTGTAAGATTGTCCTGAATATTTATTATTATATTATTATTTATAATAACAAACGTATTTATTTCTGCGTGTATATTTTATGACGTTTATATATCAGGGTTACATATTCGGCGATGCGCTACTTATTGATGTCACTCGGAAAACGCCAGATAAATTTTGTGCCTAACAATTTGAAGAAGACGGAAAGGGGCACACGATTGTAAAGTGTTGTTAGGTTGACGTAAACACAATGTCCATGATCAGGGTGCAGCAGCAGTCGAACGTGCGACGCATTTGTGCAACGGCATACGACTTCCGTTCCAATTTTATATGAAAATGTTAGCTGACTCGTGTACAAGACGGCAACTTACTGTGCTTTTTCCAATTTGTATATGTACTTTAATGAGTTATTCTAAGATTTTATTAAACCTGACTGCACTCTTTTGGACCCGGGTATGTCCTTAAACTACATCCAGCAATGAGAGGTAGGTCACAGCGCAGTACCATCATGCTTGAGTCTGGAGAAGCCCAACTGGGGAAGTACCTCCTCCTTAAGACCACAGCCATAATAGCACTGCTACGTTTCAGGTATGTAGTGTTGTGTTCCTGATGGTAAGGTTTCTAGAGTTCCAACCCCCCTCGAAGGCCGGCAACGCACTTGTGATCTCCCATCAGGCAATCCGTCTGTTAGTTTGCCGCCTAAGTCATAAAAAAACTCACATGTATTCAGTCACTCGCGCGTCATGTTTTGGAGAGCCTAGGTTTAGCCCTAGCTGCTATCAGATTCAGAGGTTTACGTTTATGTAGATACATTTTGTTATTGATAAAATTCTAATTGGTTTTTCTGTAATTCACAAGCTACCTATACTATATTATTTTTTCTTTCAGAATGTTTATATCCGAATAGTGCCGAGAACAGGGGCGGCGGGGGGAGAGGGGTGAATTATAAAAAAAATGTTTTTAATTTCTTTCATTACTAATTTTCTTTATAATGCACTAGTCATACTTACCCTTGGTTATTTATATGAGTAAGTTGGCTGGTTGGTGCGGTTGTCTTGTAACAAGCAAAATAATTTTAAAAACGTACCCTAAGTATAATTTTTTATTTTATTTATTTTACTTCCACACTCACAACTATTTTTACAGGAGCTAGGCCTAGACAATATTGTAATATTATTACAACGTTAATAACAACCTTAAATGTTACAAGAGATCATTTTGTCTATAACATAACATAAATAAAGCACAATTTGTGAATATATTCAGAGAACACGAAAGTAAGTCAATGCACTCCGCTATAATGTTGAGGGTCCTCAGAGCGCGCGCGAGCGATGTTTGTTAGCGACGCATACATTTAGTTTAAAGTACTTGTAATGCCATCTAGTTTCATATATATATAAATAAAGACATAATAAAAATATTAATGGGTAGCGAGCGCCAGTCATGCGCTGTGTCGTATAGCTATTGTATTTTGGAATTATTATACTCTTGGCCGCTGCGTGGCTACCAACTTGTATTACATTCATTACGGGGTTTATTAATTCCTGTCACCTGCAATGTTTATTCTCCTTTTAATAAAACTGTCGTCGTCAAATGGTTTATTACAAAATTGCAAAATATTGTGATTTTTGATGACCGGTCTGACCTAGTGGGTAGTGACCCTGCCTATGATGCCGACGGTCCTGGGCTCGAATCCCAGTCGGGGCATTTATTTGTGTGATGAGCATAGATATTTGTTCCTCAGTCAAGTATTTGTATCTATCTATTATATACCTATATCGTCGTCTAGTACAACACAAGCCTCACTGAGTTTACCTTAGGACTAGATCGATTTGTGTATTTTCCTGAAATATTTATTTACTTATTGTGTGTAAACTCGCCTGGAATTATATTGTAAATGTCTACCAACAATAGTTAAATCTCACAATGCCCTGCGGCAATGCAAGCGCATGTTACACTTTTACTGCACGGCTGGACCGACGTGGCAAACAAAGTCTACCGGCCAGTTCACGTCGTAGGTGTATCAAATATAATATATCAACTTACTAAAAACTTTTAAAACCAGGCCAGTTTAGGCATTAAAACAGGTTGTGGTACACAAATTATTACAATCATATCGACTCATCCTCTAGCCGCCTATAGATCAAAACTGGCCAGGCCAAATGCTATGCATTGTCATAATTAAAATTCAAAATGCCAGTCAATGGGATACCTTATATAGGTCTCCAAGTGGATAGAGGTAATGGAATTTATATTCAAATACGGGTTAAATAAATTTTATCAATTTATATTTCCATAACATACTGTATTATTCTTTTACAATTTCATTAAACTGTCGAAAGGGCTTCTGCGCGTTGGCTCGATCCGGCTCCGCGTACGCCTCCCAAACGACCGGAACACCGTTGTTTCGTGTACGGGAAAGACATAGGTAGTACTCGTACATATATAATAAGTCTTATTAACAATATATATAATTTACTTTATAAACATTTGCTAAAATTTAATGTATTTGGGTACTTAATGAAATTTTACCAAAAGAATTTTGGTCAAATGGCAGGATCCCATATAATTTATTTATGAAGTGTTATAATAAATTTGATTTGTACTTATTTTATGTCTATGTCTTTATTTTATATTCATTTGTTTATGTGTGTTTCTATCGTGTAAGTGTATTGGTGTAAAACGGTCAACTTGCATGGCGTTATGGTAAATCAAATACACGGTACACAGGACACGGACATTTTCCGTGTCCTGTGTACCGACACCGCGCTGGCTTAAAAATTTACACAAATAAACGTGTCTGTAAAAAATACTATGATTATATTGTTTTCGAGGATAAATTGAGACTCAGTGTACTTACATGTTGTAATTTATACTTATATACACTTTAAAATAATTTATTGAATACAGCAGTCGGACTCGCGCACCGAGGATTCAGTACAAACCTATATAAAACAAAGTATGTAGTATTTTACATCGGAATCGTCCAGAAATACGTGAGCGTCGTCGTCGTCGTGAAGGCGTCCTTTCTGAATGTAAAGTGGATATATGGTGGTCGTCGTGAGATGTGGGCACTACAAAATCCAGGGGCAGGCAGAAGTCATTGAAAAAAACTCGAGAAAAGCAGAAATTAGGGAGTACAGTGTACAAACAAAGTCGAAATAATAACGACGATGTTTCAAATCTGTCAAATGACAACTTGACGGTTTTCCTTTTTTTTAAATGGAAGACGCGTATTGCAAACTTAGACACCAGCTCTATTCATATCACCAACCGCTTCATCTCTCACATGAGGTATTCAAAAAAATATTTCTAAAAAACAGAAAGAAATAAAAAAGGGATATCCACAGTTTTGAACACTATTAGCAGTTTACTTACTACAAAAAATATAATATGGACCACTTGAAAAAACTTAAGGTAGCCAATTGATTAACAATTTATACTTTTAGAGTTTACCGACTTCGAAAAACATATGATGATTGATTATTTTTTCTACAATGATAAGATTATAAACATTGCACATATACTAACAAAATATATGGTAATAAAATAAGTAATACAATAACGTGTATTTATAAAATACGAGTATTAAGGTAAAGTAGAGCTGAGAGAATGTGGTGTGGTGATGTAGGGCTTGCTCAGCCATTTGTTGTCTATTATATATTATCTAAGGCACGGTAACGACATCTCACGTAATTTGTATAAACGTTGGGCTGTCCGTCCCTACGGTTACCCCCCGGAAGGGTCGTACAAGCTTGCTTAGGCTATTTTCGGTCCGACCATAGACACGCAATGGTGCCACCATTGCGTGCCTTTGTGACAAATAATCCATCACAAATAATTACAAGTTTTCTCGTCATTTTGTCCAGATACCACGGGTGTTTAACTATGAACAACGAAACGTAGCCATAGACCCCCTAGTTAGCACTTCAATGTTGCCTATTTCGCTACAAAGTACTGTTACTGTCACTTGAATGTAACTGTCGCAAATAAAGAGTGGTAAGTTTTTTATGATTTAATTTCCGTATGTTTTTGCTCCGTTATAATTGTGAGCTCAAAAGATCACTGCTAAGTTTCATTATGATATCAACAATATATTAACTCTTAAAGTGCACTTTATTTTTAAAACAACACGTTATGTCGTACAAAAAGCAGCCTCAGGTAAGAAAGTTACAATGTTATGGGATAGAATTATGCCAGCGGTTCCAATTAAGATCTTTCAATACTTTGAAGGCTTGACATAGGAGCAATATAAGGTGCTTAGTCAAGGATATTTTTAGAGATAATACATTACATTAAACCAATTAACTTTAATCGGCGTCTGCGGAGCCGGATGAAGCCAACGTTCGACAATTTAATGAATAGTAAGGGGTGTACTAAGCGGATGTTGCCCCTGTCCGTGTCATGGGACGCGCAAAGAGATCGCACCCGCCATGGTGTAAGGACTGTTGCCTTTTAATGAAATCTTAAATGTAAAAAAACCAGACGCCTGCCTAATAAAATAGTATACAATATTATTTTCTCAAACATGCAATGAAATGTCTTCGTTACGTGCGTCATAATAGGCTTCGAAGTATCACGTTTAGGGCGGATCGACTCCAGAGGACAGGTAACGAATTTCATATAAAATTGAAGGCCTAGGCCGGGAAGTATTTTTTTTTATTGGGATTGGAGGGAAAATTAAAAAACTTATGTTGTGAAGCTGTTTTGTTCAGTGATATTTTTTTATTTATTTCATTGCATTAGTTTGAGAAAAGCACTATACATGCCTAGCCGTGAAAGGGTCTTGAAGGCTTCGTATACTATCCGACTATACAACTCAGCCTTCAATTCAACCCCTTGTTTCCCGGCGGCTGCAGTAATGTACTATTCCGGCAGATGGTGACTCGCTCTCAGCGTGATGGGCCCCCACAAAAATGGCTAAGGCATAAGAGTAGAGAGGCGTCACTAGAATACAAGAATACACTCTGATCTATATATTAACTACATCTACTTATTTTTAAGCATAAAAGTATATTTCATTCGTCAACCAACAAAATTTTACACGTCAAAATTTCTTTATCTATAATAAATAAAGTAAGATATGTATACAAAAAGATTTAAAGATTTATATTAAAAACACATTTCGCACTTAAAGGTTTTGAAGAGTACAAAACGTTTATTGACTAACCATTTTATTTATTTTTTATTAAAAAATACGTTATCCAATTTACGCAGCTCTTCTGATGTCTTATTATTATTATATACAGTGATACTCTTGTCAAAGTAATTATTTACACAAAGCGGATGATGGCTTTAATAACCTAAAGAGTATAAAAACGAAAAGGTGGTAACTGGCAAATAATAAGCACTGATAGTACTGACTCCAATATATTACACAAAAATCACATACAATTTAAAATTCACAGTAATGTTATGCGATCTGTTATAAAGAAAGTCTGAAGGCCATAAAAAAAGGCCTTGGATGGCCATGAATTCCAGAGGGCTTGGACACGGGTCTTAGATAAGCGCGGAGCGGTTGAAAGTCGGAAGAGAACTGAGTGGGTTCAGGACCAGGTGTACTTTATAGGTGCTGTGGAAGGGAGGTGGTGTAGTGATAAATAAATAAATATTTCGGGACAATCTTTCACAAATCGACCTATTCCTACGGTAAGCTCAGTAAGGCTTGTGTTGTAGGTACTAGACGACGATATATATAATAGATAGATACATATAAATACGTAAATATATAGAAAACACCTATGACTCAGGAACAAGTATCTGTGCTCATCACATAAATAAATGCCCTAACTGGGAATCCAGGACCATCGGTTTCATAGGCAGCGTCACTACCCACCGGCTAGACCGGTCGTCGTCGGTGATGTAGGGCTTACTCAGCCATTTAAGGTCAGGAAGGGTTTATAACGGATCGCTGGTGCGCGACTGGCTTCGGCGGGGCTTGCCCGTCAGCTCTCGTCGCGGGGCACGCGCACCGGAATATGACCGGCCGCTGCTAAAGTGTCCCTAAAAATCCTTAACTAATAGTGCTCTCTCTTACATCAAAATTTATTTACGTTGCCTGTGTGACCCTAGCTTTACAATGCTCAAACTAATCAGAATAAGTGTTCGAACATCAATAATATCATACATTTCGCTGACGACTGTATGATTAAATACATATATAAATATTACAGCACATCCTCACACAAATTAACTGTAAGTTCAATAAGGCTTATGTTGTGGGTACTCGGCGAACGATATATACTACAATATACAAATACTTAAATACATAGAAAACGCCTATGACTCAGACACACACCCGTGCTCATCACAGAAATGCTTACTGGCACTCAAATGCCAGTAAATGCGTGGGTTCAAACCCAGGACCGTTAACTTCAGTGACGGGGTCACTACCCGTTAGGCCAGACCTGTCGTATGTCGTCGTGTCGTCACGATACCGGGACATACAATTTATTTAAGTTCCATGCAAGCGAATTGTATAAACTCTTTTGAGAATAAAGTATCTTTCGATTTGTATTTTATGAAATAAAGGTTCTCGCTCAGCGTTCGTCGCCGGTCAGAACACTCACCCACCGGGAGCTGTAAACGTCTATTTAAAATTCGTATATAGGAAAGACTTCTTCACATTAATCTGGGCCTTGTCAGTGTCACGGGACGCACAGAGCCAGCACCCGCGCATGGCTTGGTTACTGGACTAATAGACAAAAAACCGGACGTCTGCCTAATAAAAGGTTACACAATTTTATCTCCAGCAGACTGCAGCAAAGCGCCCTCCGTGAGATGGGCCCCATCAAAAGCAAAATCGGAGATGGCTCAAGGGGTACGCGGGTCCATATTGGCTCAAATAAATTATTTAGCATAATATTATTTATAATAACGTTTTGTGATCGAATGATCATTTGTCATAATTTTTTTGGTTAAAACCGTTTTTCATATATTTTGACTACTAATAACATTGTTCATAAATCTGTAGTTCGATTTTTTTAATTCCTAATATAACTTCAAACTTATTATCAAGACTCATAACGGTGTTTTAAATAAACTATTTTTTTTGACAGCGAGTCGGGTGTGTTGTAAACGCAAGATACCTAAAACTCCTCCTCGCTTCGCTCGTCGTCGTACCTACCGGTGACTCTGGCACAATATTTCGTTTTAGACAGCTATTATATTACTTAAAATCGTTATATAAAGAAAGTATATGAAAGTTAATATTAGTATTATAGATATTTATATTGATTGACATTATTAACATAAATTAGTCGGTGTTACGATACTTATGAGCAAAACCAAGTTACAAGGCTATGTAATATGACATAAAATTTTATAAGAAACTTTTTCGGACTTTTATGTGAACTTTGGCGCACCCAGGGGTACACTGGTGCATGGCGTTGAGGGTAGAAAGGTGTCACCGGACTTTAAACAAAATAATCAACCCGCCACTTATATTTCCCCATCTACCCTCAAGAACGCATGTTGTCCGCCTTTATTTTTTATCCGTATTGCATAAATAATGTATATTGGCCATCTCTCCTTATATGATATTCCTATGTTCAACTAAAGAACATGGTGCAGTTGCAAAACCAACAACGTGTAAGTGAACAAAAGACCGACGAAGGAGACCAGCAGCGAGCTGTCGACGGGGATGATGCGCAGGATTCGAAACTGGAACGGACGCAGGCGGAAGAAGGAGAGGCCTGATGATATGGCGGCGCGGAGAGTAGCATCTGGAAATTGATAATAACTTCGGTAATTTTTTTTAAAGCAGGAACCTCTGCTGACGAAATCATAATTCTTAGAAATAAACAAAAAAAAGGAAAAGTGCTAAACACTTTATTATACTAACAGTATATTACAATCTGCGTAAGTTTTTATCTTCTTTATGCATATTCACCTCTACAAGCAGACCGCTGTCGTGACAGTGAAGTTACAATGTTGTCAACTTGGCCTTGAGTCAGCTCCACGAACAGCGCCGGAGTGCACAGGAGGGCCCCGGCGTAAACTTTCTCCAATACAAACGTCCATATAATACAGTTATCCTTAAAAAAAAACATTAAAATATTACAAATTCTTTAGCAATATGGGTGACAGAAAATGCAAATAAAATAATTAATATGATATTACTTACTAATTTCACCTCAAAAATTAAGTTTAATAACGTGATCGATTCCAGGAAATGTAGCACCAGAGCTAACAAATACTGGAAAAAAAAACTATACTTACAGCAGATAATTTTAAGCATGGTTAGGGTTACTGTTAATACAATTACTATTATTCTGATAGTCTGTGATAATACACAAATGAACATGAGACAACCCCGTCATTTGGTAGTAACAGTATTTTACAACATTCTAACAAATACTAACATACGAGTACTCGTAATGTTTGTGAGTCATAATATTGTCTTCTGTTGCCGTGATAATTACTCATGAAATAAAACAACGGGTTCCAATGACCACGAACGCTGCTAAAGGGTTCGAAACGTCGGGATGAAGATTAAATTAGTATACGCGATCCGTTTTAGTTGTATTATTCCATTTTTGTGAGTCATGTTACCTACTACTAAACTAATTACAACGGATAAACTCACGTGCACTTATACCCATTGCCAAGCCGCGTCAGGAGGTCAGGACAACCCCGCTCGGGGTGAGGGTGCGGCATTCACTGCTGTACCCTCACCGTGAGTTGTGACATTGAGGTTTTCGATAACGAGTATCGAGTTTACTATCTGTGCATCTCGCTTGTACTATTCTAGTGCGAACGAAATGCACAGATAGTAAACTCGATACTCGTTACCGAAAACCTCAAAGTCACAACTCATGGTGAGGGTACTGTCCGCTGCCTTGCACGGCGTCCCGCTCGCCGCGCTTACTGAGAAATTTCGATTTCAAAATAGGTACTAGAACTTACCTGAAACATGTCGCCTAGTGCGACATAAATAGCTACACGTGAATTCATCCGTTGTAAAGTACCTGCTATATTTTGTAATTTAAGTACTCGTGTCTAATCTAATGAATGCGCAAACGCACAAACTTTTTGCAGAAATCGCGAAGCGTCTGGTTCATGTAACTGGTGACCGAAGAGCTGGCGGCTTCCTGGCACAACGTATCAGCATTGCGATACAACGAGGAAATGCTGCCAGCATCCTTGGTACAGTGCCTCAAGGACCTTTTTTAGATTTTATACTGTATCTAGTTAAGTACTTGTAGTTATATAATACTATTGTAATTTCTGTGAATAAATGTATCTAATGAATACGTTTACCAAAATAGGAAAATTACCGTTCCCTGTATTTTGTCTATAACCATCAAACTATCCAGTAGCTGCTGATACATCAATAATCCCTTATTTACTTCGACTATCTTGTTTCTGAAGCCGTCACTCGATTCGTTATTGATATTCTCGAAATGAACACTGACATATTTCAACCTTTTCAAACACTTCAAACATAATAATTCGATTCAAGCGACTGTAATCGATACTCGTATACATGAACGCGTAAACGAAATAAACGACAGGATTGAAATAAAAATCGTTTACATTAATAATGTGATTGAACAGTCGTAGGAAAAAAATGAAGATGAATAATATGTAAAATCTATGGCTGACCAAGTTTGATCGACAAGGACCTATGATTTGATCCATACGCTTTATGGAATCCAAGTATTTTTGTAAGCACTTGTCTTCGATAAAAAGAGTTACCCAAATACTGAACACATATTCTACAACAAACCAGGGTCGCGTGTACGCTGGGAAGACGCAGCATAATATCAAAGGGAATAACAAAGAAATGATAATGCAGTATAACTTTTGGATGTTCAAGTAAAATTTACGACAACTGAAACCGGAATAGTGTCCGAAAATGGAACCGAAGATAGGAATAACTTTAAGTGGAAAATTGTCGTGTAGAAAGTTTATAAGTAATTCATATTTATCGCCCATGTTAAAATCGGCAGCAATATTTCACTTTTAACGTATAACAGCGATTTTATATATATTTGTGTTGCTGGTTCGGTGTTTATAAGTGCCCGGGATTTTGTTTATTTACTTGACGTGCACATGACGTGCCTCGGCGGACTGAATACTGGTCGTCCGTCGCAGCAGAGGGGAGAGCAGGGCATGTTGCTGCCATCGGTTGCTGACTACGTTCAGGCTTCAGCTATGGTGAATATCGAAAGATTTTTTTTTTATAAAATTATAAATCTAAATTTTAGAATAAAAATCATATCGAACCATTTTGACCTCTCATCAGGACGAAGATCTTCACTGAAATATATGCCATTTACGTAAGACTAATTACATTTTTATATAAACCTTACTTTGTATGAGCTATAGTTGGACAAACACTTTAAAATGCTTAATTTATGAAAGATGTATTTAAAAAGCAAAATTACTCTTGTGAAGTGCAGATAACCTAAGGACCTCTAGACTGAGCATGATTGACATGCCTTCAGCCATTTACAGTAAGCACATAAGTATACCTTGTACGCATCAATAATTCAGCTGGAAGGAATATCTTCAATATTTTATGAAAATAAAGAATAGAGCGCCATAAACGACCAACCTAACACCGTTTCACCCTAGATAATGTTAAAATACGAAAATAGTAACTAATTATTGATTCACTTTATATGTTTGTCCTTTTTACGTAGTAATCCATTTCTATAATTTTTCATTTACCTGAGTAGGTACTATTTTAGGGTCTCATACTCCATTTGTTCCCTATTTTCTGATGTTTCAGGTTATCAGGATGATTATAAAATGAGCCGGTTCTAACCTGATTTAAAAATCCTGATATTTACATAGTTAAAAAAATACATTACGTCAATCGATGAGTTATGAAAAATGATGATATATGCCAATCGAGATTATGCGATCCGACAAGATCCATTACATTAGACCTGCCATGATGGTAGTTGGTCAAGGCGTCGACCGAGAGAGTTCCTGTATTAAAGATGACCTGCTAATGAAACTTGTGAATATGTCCTGTGTACAGTTACCCTTACCATGAGTTGTGACATTGAGGTTTTCCATAACGAGTATCGAGTTTACTATCTGTGCATCTCGCATATCTGAGCTCTAAGTCACAACTCGTTGTAACGGTGCAGCATCCGTCATGTGAAATACGAACATTTCCCTCTACAACTCACTTCACTATCTTCGATATTTAAATCGAAAGAAAAAAAAGAAAAATTTGACTCGCAGCGGGACTCGAACCCACAACCACTGGATCACTAGCCCAGTGCACTTCCAATTTGTGCTATACGAGTACCGCTGAGACTTGTCGAATTTTTCTATCTATCCCTCGTCGTATACGTCATCATGGGTGACGTGTAAACACATCTACCGCCAGCGTATTGAACACTAAACGGCATCGAAGTCTCAATTCATATTGAGAATTCATCGATAACAATGTGCTACCCCTTTCGAAATTATTTTATTATGCAGAAACGTCTGCTAGCGAATATCTTAAAATAATTTAGAAAGGGGTAGCACATTGTTATCGATGAATTCTCAATATGAATTGAGACTTCGATGCCGTTTAGTGTTCAATACGCTGGCGGTAGATGTGTTTACACGTCACCCATGATGACGTATACGACGAGGGATAGATAGAAAAATTCGACAAGTCTCAGCGGTACTCGTATAGCACAAATTGGAAGTGCACTGGGCTAGTGATTCAGTGGTTGTGGGTTCGAGTCCCGCTGAGAGTCAAATTTTTAAATTTTTTCTTTCGATTTAAATATCGAAGATATTCGCTAGCAGACGTTTCTGCATAATAAAAAATAATCACTTCACTATGTCTGTTATATTTCTGCAGCCATCGCTACATGTAAGATTAAAAAATAAAAATAAGTCATAGGTGAAGTGTGTATCTGTATATATGTTTGTATTTATCGAAGAACAAAGATAAGATATAACCATAAGAATAATATATTTTAATAAAATCTTAAAAATAATGAAATAAGAAACTAAAAGAAACGATGACAAGATAAAAGAAATGGCGGAGGGCTGAGATAAACGTTGTACGCTTGTCATCATCATGATCATTGCAGTCGTGAAACGTCCACTGCTGGACATAGCCAACCCCCAAGCAGGTTTTATGAGAGGTAGGGCACAGCGAAGTACCATCACGCTTGAATCTAGAGCAGCCCAACTGGGGAAGTACCTCCTCCTTACAGAAGACCACAGCCATAATAGCACTGCTACCTTTCAGGTATGTAGTGTTGTGTTCCTGATGGTGAATAAGGTTTCCAGAGCTCCAACACACTTATAGGTCGGCAACGCGCTTGTGACTCCCTTGGTATTGCAAGTGCCCATGGGCGACGGTAATTGCTTACCATCAGGCAATCCGTCTGCTCGTTTGCCCCCTTTGTCATAAAAAAAAAAAGGTATGTTTAAGATTTGTTTCTATACTGTTTTGAAAAAATAAATCCCGCCGGGCTTATTTGCCGGTCATAAAAGTCAAAATACTTCTCGGGTCTCGGGTGTGGGGTTAGAACCGGTGTAGTTTTTCTCTTTTGCTTTTGTATACTTGACGTGAAAAAGTGCCCTTGTGGCCTACTTACTGAATAAACGTCTGAGTTTTGAGTTTTTGAGTATGACACATGTATCATCTTGGGGGGAGTTCCCATATAGAAATAAAGAAAAAATTGAAAAAATCAACGGCCCGGGTGAGTCTAGCTCGGGTTAGGCGGCGTTTAAGCGCATTGAAGGATATGGTGGAGAAATTCGCAGCCGTTGGGCAAGTCTTTGTAGCTTACTAGGTAGAGCGATGGACATTTATTCCAGAGTCGTGAGTTCGAGTCTCGCCCGGGGCAGTTGACTTTTCCATTTTTCGTTAATTTCTAAGAATATATTACTTTGTTATTGCGTTATTAAACGTCTTCAGACATAACTGAAGGAACTGGAACTGGAACTGGATACATTTTCAGTGTTTTTATTTACATTGTCATTCATTCCATTCATTAACTTTTTTTGCAATCAGTACTTACTATAGTTGTGTGCGTAATCCATTCGCATCAACTCTCGTAGAACTATCTATACGTACCTACTTAAGTGTATTGTACCCGGTAATATTTATTCAAATATACACATTATATTTGGATAGCATATTAAATAAGCGTAGTCAGATTCAGCTCACGTACTAGCACACAACCAACGTTAATTACTATCCATTGTATTAGGGCTAGCCTTAGATCCAATTACTCGTAAGTCGAGCACCTAACAATATGCTGCTTTGTACAGATCGATTCACGAGAGCTGGCACGAATGGAATGAACGACAGAAATGTCACAACTATTACTTAAAAGGATTCCAAGATTTATTTGTGCAACATAGGTACATACAGGTGTTAGAGAAATATTTCGTATCACTATGTCGTGACATGCTCTAGTAATAATTATAACATCGTACAAAAATAAATTAAAAAAGACACAACACATAAATATAAGTCTGAATATAAATATATATTAATTGAAATTTATTTTTTATTTTTCTGATTTAACTTATAAAATTAAAAAGGAGATAGGTACGTGTGCCATATGTACTCGTATGTTAATTCTAGGCCGCGTGGTGATGGCTGAGAAAGCACCACGTCATCACCTCCCGCGGGCGTCGTAAGAGGCGACAAAGGAAAAAAAGTCACGTGTGACGTGAAACTCCCCCCAGATACTAGTCATATTTGGGGGAGACCTATGTGGAGCAGAAGACGTCTCACGGCTCGCAGTAGATGATATTAATTCTAACGAGTGTCCAATATCCCGGCAATGTTGCAAACGCCATTCTCACAGAATAACTGAAGTACTGCGAGCTTTAACGGTGGCCAAACCAGACTGCGTAGCCACCTAGTCATTCTGATACATTTTGCGTGTGGAATATCACTTGCACTACTACCGCTCGCAACCGCACTCCAGTCCCGATCCCGTTCACGACATGCTCGTTCGATACAAACGACCTGAAAACATGTTTCAGGCGCCTGAAAACGGCGGCAACTAGGAGTAATTTACGATTCTCTGATATGTGTTAGGCCTTCCCCTGAAACGGCATGAAAATGTGTTTCAGCCTGCTAAAAACGCCGGTAAGTAACTGAAAATAATAAACAATATTTTCTTCGATGCTGTCTCTAACCCGTCTCCGTAACATTACTAAACGTGTTAACAACAAATACACTGGCAATCCATAATTTACGGATTAGTAAGCGATGCCAAAGCCGTTAAGAGATTATGTGTAATATCAAAATCCTAGAATACATACAAAACACTCATGACTAGAAACCAATGTCTGCGCTCGGCACACAAATAAATGCCCTTACTAGTGTTTGAATCCAGGACCTATGGTTTCATAGACAGGATCACTACCCACTAGGCTAGACCTGTCGTCAAACCTGACCTAACTGACTGAGACGTGTGTTTGCAGTCCACGACCATTAGTCCCATAAGCTGACATTTGGTATGAACATGAAAACATCATGCGGACAAAGAGGTAAAAAAAATACATTACTGACTAAGTATAAATATGCTGTTTTGGTTAATAACCAGATTAAAACCTCACAAAACGGCTCGGTAGTCGGCTGGTTTAACCCAGGTTTTTAACTGCAGGCATTGACCTGACGAAAGGTCTCAACGGATTAGTTTAATAAATTTAGTATTTTTTATACAATTTATATGCTGTACAGCGATTTCGTAGACAATGAACACAAGCTATTTATTTTACTATTATTTAGTAATAGTCTAAACAAATTAAAGTCGACATTGTACAAATCTTGTATCTAATATGTTGCGTGCATTCCATACGAATAATGAACATGTACATTTTGTAATTGTATCGTAAACAAGGGCTGTGACGCGCTGACGCGCCCGCCGCTCCGGCATCCCGCCGCCCGTTGCCAGGAAACCACCCCACCATAGGAATGGACAAACATCTACTAGAATGCGAATAAAAATGAATAACTGAATAAGAATAATTCTTGCATTGATTATTGAATATTAAATAAATGTTAATAAATCATGCGACATTTATTCAGCCATAAGACGCCCACAGCTTGACATAGGCCTTCTCCAAATGTGACTATAGTTTCATCCTGGAAGTAGAGTCGCCACACAGCAGGCGACCGCAGTAGCTATAGATTCGGTAACGACGGACGCTCAGCCGGCACCACATGGCGACTTTTATTGGAAATTAGGAATGGAACACTTTAAACATTCGCGTCTTCTAGACATATTAACTGATAAATCGTTGGAACTCGTCATTATTAAATTTTAATCCGCGATAGACCCGCCCTACAGTTTTTAGTTATTATTATTACGTATTATGAATTCAAGAAAAGAAAGGCAGACCAAAATGGACGACCTGGACGCATGCTCTATAGAATGGCGGGAAAATACCGCCATCAGTCAGGATCGAATGGAGGAGAAGAGGGGGGAAAACACGGAGTACCTAATTATGTTATTTTATTTTGATAAACGTTTCATTTCATGAAGTCTCTGGATTCTGAGTAATGTACTTGTAAATTGAGCCCAAGTTTGATAAGTTCTAAGTATTAGCGTACCTTTGGTGACTTCGGAATATTATGGTGCCATGAAGGTAGTCTGATTTTGGAGCCGGAACGAACGGAGGGGGCACAATTAAGACTTTTGGGGCGATTATCTCGAAAAATATTGACTTTATCAAAAAATTTATAGAGATCTATTTAATCGACTTGCAATATGTTGGTACCATATACAAAAAAAAAAAACAATTTTATTGCAAAACTAACTAGCGGAATACAAAATGCAAATTTTGTTGACATACAGACGGACATGACGAAAGTTCAGTTTTTGCCATTTTGGCCACGTAAACCTGAAAGGCCCTTGAGGAATTGTACCAAGGACGCTGGCGGCATTTTCTCGGTGTATCGCAATGCTAAACCGTTGTGCGAGTAAGCCACCAGCTCCTCGGTCACCAGTCACGTGAACCAGATGCTTCGCGCTTATGCGCGCTGGGAGCTCATGGACCTAGAGTTTCTACGCTAAACGTTACAAAATGGTGCTCTCTGCCGAGGGTCTTATATACATAAAATGTTGTCGCATACGAACCTACGAAATTATTTGACAAATATGGAATTCTTATTCAAATAATTGTTTTATTCGTGGCGCCCAGCCCTGCGGCCGCGGGCCACGTGTAGCGCCGCTGCGCCCGACTGCAGCTGCAAGCGTGCTGCACTCGCCGCCGCGCGCCTCTCCGACACGCACTGCTCCACCGACGAGCGTTTGTGATCGCTAACAATTTATGAACTAGTTTCATAGTTTTGGATAGAATTCAAACTTTAAAATAAAAATGGCTAATCTGTCGTTAAAACAGAGGGCTTGTATCAACATTCTCATCGTCTTGCTCATCGTGCTTGTCGTGACGGTGATTCACAATAGAAGTATGTTTACATACTTCACTAATAAAGTTGCCAAAATTAATCCCAAGTTCAACAAATCACCTAAAAACGATTAAAAAGTGCCCGTGATTTATAAGTTTGTGCGGTTTTCTTAGTTTTCCTTTTTAAATCAACCAAATCCTTACGCTTCAACTTTAAAAATTTCAAGTCCCATAAGTATTTCAACTACCCACTTGAAAACAAAATAACAATTTACTCTTTGTTCACATTACAATTTTTTGTAATAAATATGGATTTAATTAAAATATTTTTATTATTAATTAATTAACAGTATAATATAACAAAATAATAAACGATGGAATACATACGGAACTGCTTCTCTGGAGAAAGTCTGAAATATTGTAAGTACTTAGATGATCAATTACATTTTTATTTTAAATCTAAACATTTTTTGCAATCAAACTAGTTCCTAGTTTTTAGTTTCTCCGCTACACGGTGTCGGGTGGTATAGATTGTACAGTCACCAGCAGACACTAAACGTGTTAGCTGTTCAAAATTGTATACATTCATATTTTACTTTTATATTTTTAATTATATCTTGTGATAAAACTGTTTGATATGTTTTCTCTTGGCACTACGCAATTATGTACTTGAAGATTTGATGTATCACTGTTTTGAAAAAATAAAGTCCCGCCGTAGTTTCTTGGCGGTATCTATTCGGGTCAGGGTGTGGGGTTGGAACCGGTGGTAGAATTTTCTTTGACGTTCTTAAGTGCATGTAATGTGTCTAAATTGAAAAATAAAGACTTTTTTTATCTTTTTACCGTGTTGGTAAAATAGAACATCATATATATACTAAACTTAAAAAACTTCTGCGGCTCAGTCAGCAGAATGTATTGATAATTATTTCTGACATCAATGAACCAAAGCGATTGTAGTTGTTACAAAAAGTATATAAAGAAGTACACTCAAGTTATAGTTTAGTATGTATTTTACATTGTGTAACTTTAACTACAGAAGAGGACTCTTTTACATATTATATTTTACATTAGACGTGGGCAAAATGTCGCATATATATTTTTGAATCGCCTTCTACAGCATTATATCTGTGTATATTCCTAGTTTAAAATTTGAACATTTGATGTACAGATTTAATATAGCTTTATAATCAAATATTTTCTTATTAAATATTTTTATTATTGATTTGCATTGATTTTTAAATAGTAACAGAGTAGGTAGTAACAACATAAATATGTAAATTATAAATACCACGTCACTTCTCTCTTCATCTTGAACTTATGTCATCTATTTCCAACCTATAATTTTATTTAAAAGATAAATAAATAAATATATAATAAAATCCGAGAAAAGTACTTTTAATGATTTAAGTGCGGAACTAATTACAACTCTTAAAATAACACGGAAACAACTACATATATGTAATTAAAGATACGTATTACAATCGTATTATGGTAACTACACGTACTTAACTAGTTACAGTATAAAATCTAAAAAAGGCCCTTGAGGCATAGTACCAAGGATGCTGGCGGCTCCTCGTTGTATCGCAATGCTGACACGTTGTGCGAGGAAGCCGCCAGCTTTTCGGTCACCAGTTACATCAACCAGACGCTAGTTTAATTAGTTTACTTTTTCATTTGTCATGTGATTGTTCCTGAATAAATATTTAAGCACTGACTCAAAATAAAATAAAAAATAACTAAGTTTTATTAGAGTTACATTAATATATTACGTTAGTTCTTATTATCTCAACAACTAAGTTAAAATTATGTTATAGTAAACTCCTATGAACAAACAATAACTAAGTTCATTATTTAAATGCATTATTAAATACAGCGCTGACGACGACGTGAGACTTTTAAATAGATTTTCTGTAGACGAATAGGGGCTTCTAGCACTGAGTGAATTACTCTACAGGTAACACATGCTGCAGCATGAAGCAGAGACAGAAGGTTTTAAAAATATATCTGTTTTCTGATACTTTTTTATGCCAACTTAGCAGTTTGGGTTTCGTACCCAAAATGGCAAAAAACTAAATCCATTTATGAAACTAAGAACAAATCAAACTATTTTTTATGAAATATTTTTGATTTGCTTTAATTTTTAAGTAGTAATACTACTATATAAATTAAAAGTTGAAATAGATAACATATACTAAAGAAAAAACGACGGGGACCTCCGGTGTTCGAGACGGGATTCGAACCCGCATCTCCAGCTATCGCGGCTGACGCCTTAAACAAAAATTTCACAAAATTTTGTAAATAGAATTTGTAGTATCTGCCAAATGTTTAAATAATTTATTGCAATAAAAAATATTTGATGATGGATAATTTTTTAAAAACCAGATCAAATATTAGAATTTAAATGTTTTTAGAATTTAATTATATTCACGAGGGCCGATCGACAGGTATCGGAAAAGTACAATAAAAGAAAGATATTTAGGTCGGAGGCTAGTTGAACCGACGGCACCCACGTGGCAGACAACTTTTCCGTCGACAGCATAATGTTAATAACGCATTTCTAATGAGATACTTAAGTACAATATCTGGAATTTCTGCTTTCTCTCTCTATTTGAAACGGAGGTGGTTTAGAACATTTTATTTTGTTTCATTTCATTTCGTTTCATGGGTAGTAACTGCCTTACTAAAACTGTCCGTAATTGCGTCGTCTCCTTGCAGTTCTAGATGTGTTCAAGCCACACGACCCGCGGGCGGCGCTAGAGTCCGCTGTCGGGCGACCGAGGTGTCCCGTCCCTCGTTCTGTTAACAATCCGCCGAGAAAGGTTCATAGTTTTCACTTGTAGACTAGCAATGCTTTCTTAAAACGATTACATTATTGACGAATTATTGTATTTCAGAATTATCTTCAATTTGCTCACAAAACATCTACTCTGACTGAAATGGATTACGATCATTACTATCCAAGTGAGTAACCGAATTGTTATTATCTTTGTATGTATATATGAACAATCAAACTCAGGAGATTACAATATAAGGAAATCCATGCTTCGCTCGCTCGAAGCTACAGTAGGAGGATGTCGCCATGATGTCGTGGAACTAAGTAATAATGAATCCAAAACTACAATGATAAATGCAAAATAAATTATTTCAGATATATTTAAACTTACATACTTAAAATGCCCAATGAGTTCCAGATTCGGCCTGAGATGACCATTTCGATATGATAGAGAACCGAAGATGTTAACAAATACACCGTAATACATAATTATGTGACTAAGTAATACATTAACACTGATTCACAAATATCATAAATAAAATAAATTTCCTAATATTCATCTACCAGGTATCTTAAGTAACCATAATCACAACTTTTTTAATTTATATTTATTATAATTTATTCTTGTTATAATTCGCACTATCAGGTAAACCTTACGTTACTAATTAATTATTATTAATTACGTAATTTTTACCTGACAAGAATAATATATATATTTTATTTTAATTTTATAAAAGACCCAATAATAATTAATATTCAAGAACTAGCTACTTGTACAACAACATGTCCTACAACAACAATATCCAAGGACACAATGTACAAGGATATTAATAATCAGATAGAACTGGGCGTCTAGATTTCCAGGAAACGACTCCCTGGTGTGAAAAATGTAGGAATGGCTGTCACTGTTTAACATGTGGTTGAGGAGCATCATTGCTCGGTGTAGGGGGAGGCGTGCGCGCGTCCTGAGCGTCTACCATGGTTAACATTTTATCGTCTATCGCGCTATCCGTCACGTTCACGCTCATATACTTGTTAGAGCGTGACAGATATTGTAACATGTGATAAAAACCAGACCATATTAGGCTAGCTGGTCGGCGGAATGGCGAAAGAGCCGCGGCAGCGAACACGCAGCAATTTGACGGAGACAGGGCGAACTTTAATCAGTTAGTCTCTTTCTGGCTGTTAAGCATTTGTATTTCCAGAACTGGCAGCGGCGGAGCCTGGCGTGGTGGTGACAGTGCGGGAGGAGGCCATCCCCTCGCTGGTGGTCGCATCTATCATCTTCGTGGCGCTCGTGCTGCTCCTCGCCACTGCCACCGTTTTCGTGCTGGGGATCCTTATTGCCTATCGCCGACGGTGAGTGCCAACATCCACTTTTGACAGCTGACAACGGCGGGGCCTGGCGTGTTGGTGACAGTGCGGGAGGAGGGCATCCCCTCGCTGGCGGTCGCCTCTGTGATCTTCGTGGCGCTCGTGCTGCTCCTCGCCACCGACACCGTCCCACCTTGGGGTCCATATTGCCTGTCACTAGCGGTGAGTCCCAACGTCTACTCTTGACAACTGACAACGCTGGAGCCGGACTACAAAGCGTGACTGTAGAATACTATAAACCAAAATCTGTCTAAACCATATCTACAGCTATTGCCTACTTAAGGATTAGAAGTATATTTATATCGACGTCATATCGATTGGCTTAAGTCAGTTTTCTTTAGCGCGACCGAAATTTATACTAAATTATATCGTCGATACTTGGTAATGCACTGATAATTACTGCATTACTCTTTTACGCTGAGCTTATAATAGTTAATTACAAGCAATAAATTGCTGCCAACCCGATTGCAGGCAATAAAAAATTCACAGCAAAATTTTCTATAACCTAAACTCTTTATGATCGGCGCTAATTCCCCTCACACCGCTCGACGCTCGTCCGCTGTCGCCAGAGCGTTTTTCTGAACGTTTGCGTCGCCGGTAATTCAACCACGTCAGCCAGGAATTCTGACGCCTGTCAGCGGGAATGTGCAGCGTGTAACAGGCGCGCGCAGGCAAATCCAAATTCAATTCCGACTGGTTACTGACGGAAGATGAACGACTGCAACGTCCGACACATTTTTAAAAGAGCAAAACAAAACTGGAAAATCTAAATTGATTCTCCATTAACTATCCATATGTTTAAAAAGAAAATGACGACGGAAATGCAAATCATTATGTTTCTCAAAATCTATACGTAGCGGATTATTTATCTATTTCACCCAAGAACGACCACTGCTGGACACTGGTCTTCCTGATGATAAGTAGCATAAGGGGTTTAATGACATAATCACCAAGACAGGCGGATAACTAAATGAAAATGGGCACATTATGGAAATATACCAACAAATATATATGTAGCTTCCAAGAGAATAATATGACGATAATATCACTAGTAATAAATACTTAATACCTGAAATGTATGTTTCATTTATATATATCTTGACTGCCTAAGCTAGTCAAAAAATGGATTCCCAAAAACGGTGATGATTAGTTTCTTCGCTCTGTATCTCTTAAAGTTTTAATGCGGCCTAAAAATTAATGTAATATATGGGACAACAAAGGCACATTTCGTATTAGGAATTTTTTTTAACTCAATTGTATTCATATGTGAGACATAACTTGTAATAGATATATTATGCATTAATTAAGGAACAAATTAAAATTGATTATTAAATGAAAAAGATTCGTTTTAAGTAATTTAAATATTTATCTTCATACCGGCTTGGCAGTGTGTTTCACCACTGTAAAGGAACGTGGCTGCCCTCAAGTTGTTTCTGGTCGCAGTGTAGGGACAGTACCCGGGTCCTTTAAACAAGCGGGACTTGATATGAGTGCAGCACGTAATGGGCGGACTTTCCTCAGGCTGCGCCGCCCGTGCTGTGCGCGCGCCGGCGCCCGGGCCACGCTGCCGCTGCTGCGTCAGGCTATGCGCACGCGCAGGGAGCAGGTATCCGTACCTATTGTTTTATTCCTTCGCATGTTTGGAGAAAATCAACGTTTATGCCTCGGCAGAAATAGCAATTCGTGGATTCGTCTACTTACTTGGTCGGACGACGCGAAGCGGAACAGCATTCGTTATTCTCGAATTGCCCCTTTCCTGGTCTCTGCAATAATGTCCAGTCGCCATCAGATATGTCGGAGCTGTGGAGGTGGTCACAGGTATCTGAACATGCACTTTGTCGCCTTGATAGTAGTGGCGTTGTTCACTTATTTGTGACCGCCTCCACAACTCCGATATATGGCGACTATTATAGTTTGTATTACCAAGTAAAATTTCTAACAAAATATTTATTTTCGTGTTGCTGGATGCAGCTAGGCCCGTGTCGCCGCCGGGGCCGGCGCGCGCGGTGCCCCCGCAGGCTGCCGGCCGCCCGCCCCGCCTGGCTGACTGTTCCCTAGGCGACCGTCGAGGTGAGTCCAGGAAGGTTAGCTTTATAAACTCCTGTAACTGCTCGCCCGAACCCGAGCGCCCAGTCAAGGTCTTCACTCTTCAAGCCTGACGCTGAATGTTGTTTCTCCATCAGATCCGTGTGCTGCGCTGCTGGGTGCGTGTTGCAACCCACCCGCAGGACGCCATCATCAGACCGGTATTTTATCTTCTAAGACGGTGCTGCAGAAAAGGATTGTGGCTGAGTTGCTTATTTTTGAGCATGTCACTCACGCAGAGCTCTAGCTCTTACAAATGCTCAACTGTGTCCATACTTGGCTCAAGCCGATCAACACTGCCGGTACACATGTGTTCAACTTAACCTGTAATGTTCACTTATAAAATAACTGATAGTGCGATAACTTTCCTTGAGTTTTGCTAATTGTTAAATTCGTTTGATATAATAAATTTCTGTTTCGGTCTTAAAAGAACCCAAATTATTCGAAGTCACTGCCACTTAATGTTAAATCCCATTATGTCACTAATTTCTAAGAATCAATAAGGTTATAAGTCATATATTTGTTGAAATTTAAGTATCTAAGTTTCAGTACTTCTAAAATATTAATGTTTATAATCTATTTAATTAAATATGATTTAGAGTTAAAGCACTATTAACATGTCCGAGTATGCCACTTCTGCCTAGCTCAGGCAGCTTGACTGTGGTTATACTTGGCTTAGCTATTCAAAAACACTGCCGGTACACATGTGTTCAACTTAATCATTTACTATAAAATCACTCATAATGCGATGAATTGCGATTCCGTTCATTAATTTTAATATCACAAGGAAAAGATAAATCTCCTATAGAGATATTATGATTCCTTCAGTTACTTAGGTACATGTAGTTGTACGAATGTGCCAAGATTGATTGAAAGAATCTAGATCAAAATATCATTATAAAATTTTACACTTTAACCTTAAATGTAACAAACTTTAGTATAATATTCTTCCATGATAAGAAATAATCGAAATACTAAAAGGAAACAGGCAAGTCAACGTTTTAAATAAATATATTTATTTAACTTTCAAATACCTACATTATTATAACTAGCACCTAGCGGCTTGTGACTGACTAGTGTCTGTAAGTTATACTTAATTATCAACGAATTTTACAAAATCAGCCAATATTTAAAGAAAGACTAGTGTCAGTATGTAACAGACAAACTATAAAGTATCGAATTCTGAGTTAAAATTCTTAGATAATATCCCGCAGGGCAGCTCGTGGCGAGCTGTTGGGAGTAGCGCCCCCACGGACCCGAGCGCTCCAGAGTCGGTCGGGTTCTCCTTCTTCGGTCTCCTTTCAGTGTCTATTGAGTATATCATAATAAATCTATAAAAGTCAAAATTGTATAATATAACCGGATAATAATAAACAGAATAAACTTGTAATATGTCTAAACAAAAAAAAGAAAAACAAAAAATAAAGAATTCGCCGCGGCCGCCGCCGGCTCAGGGGGCCAAGTTTTGAGAGTTACAATGTACGTACTATATACATATAACATAATGTCAGCACTCAAGCAAGGTCTAAAATGGTCATCAAAGAAGGTGGTAGGTATGGACAATAGTATGTTAAACTTTGTAACATTTACTGAGAGACACAAGTGAGATTTTATAGAAGTAATTTCGAAGCGAATCGCCAAGAACAAAACTCTAAATTTTATGTTATATTCTTAAAAAACAAAAACACCTCAACTTCGCAATCTCACTTTATTCTGTCTACATATCAATCAATAACACACATCATTATCTACCGAACTTTGGATTTAAACGCCACAACGCCACCTCTCAGTTCATATAAAAACTCACAAATATTTCTAAAATAACATGTTGTGTGCTGATGTTAAAATAAAAATAATAAGAAAAAAACGGAATCAGTGATTGTTTAAACGCGATTGTTTGAAATATTTAAATTAAAAGCAATTTTTCACAATTGTAAATATATTTGGGATTCGTAAATATGTATATGTATAATAAATGTTAGTAGAGGTCTGTGTTGTCACCGCGGCAGTGTGTCGGCGTCGACTCTGACCTCTGAAGCTGCACTCCCGCGGTTGTGATGTAACATTAGGCAGCCGACCGGCGCTCGCGTCGCCGGCTGCGACACGCGATGCACGCGAGGAATTGATTATATAAGAGAAATGTCACTCACAAATGTCACGCCGATGTGTGATAAATAAAAAAAAATTAAACAAAGATTATAAATATACATTACATTATAGTATAATAATACGCAAAAAAGAGATGTGAAAATGCTAAAAAAATATCGTTGTTAAATGTCAGTTAGGGTAAAACCATTTTTGGTCAAACATAGGTAATAGGTAAACATAGGTTTTCGGACCCGGGTATGTCCTTAAACTACGTCCACCAATGAGAGGTAGGGCACAGCGAAGTACCATCTCGCTTGAGTCTGGAGAAGCCCAACTGGGGAAGTACCTCCTCCTTACAGAAGACCACAGTCATAATAGCACTGCTACCTTTCAGGTATGTAGTGTTGTGTTCCTGATGGTGAGTAAGGTTCCCAGAGCTCCAATCCCCCTTGTGACTCCCATGGGCGACAGTAATTGCTTACCATCAGGCAATCCGTCTGCCCATTTGCCACCTTAGTCATTAAAAAAAAAACTTTGAGTTCGTTCAATTTCTTTAAACTTGTTCAGTTGTGGCAGCACCCCAGTGTATTATATGGCAATAAGTAAGAATATATTAGGGCTAAGATTATGTATTGTAAAACTGTTTGAGAAGATGTTTAAAGCTATGTGTCTAAGGTATTTAAAACATATATTAATAACAACATATACATATAAATAAAATAAACTAACTATAATAATGGCGTAGGGATGTGACGACCCCATCGCCCACTGGTTTTCTCCAGTGCAATCAGTCACCGCAGGGCAGCTTGTGGCGAGCTGTTGGGGAGTAGCGACTCCACGTACCTGAGTGCTCCTGGGGTGCCCTGTCGTACAGGTGGGACAGGTCCCCTGCCTCTGGCTTGCCTTAACCGGCCGTCCAGAGTGGGGTCGCTAGAGCTGCGTTCTCGAGGGTAGATGTGGAAACCTAAGTGGCGAGTTGGCTATATGTTTAAAATCCAGTGACACCTCTCTACCCTTAGCCCTATGTACCGGTGTTGCCCTCCGCGTACGCCTCCCAAATGTCCGGAACACCATTGTTCCGTGTACGGAAGAGACATACAAAATAAACTAATAATAATTATACCGCAGAGCTTGAATCCGTCAGAACCGTCGCTCGATATACTCAATAGGTCTCGACAGGATCGCCGGGGCGGCCCGACCGACTCTCTAATAAAACTATTTAATACCTTCTAAATAGTTTTATTGCCACGCAGTTTACGTTTCTTCTGGTCGTTGCGAGGTTTACTTCCGGCATGACTAAATATTTTATATGATACTATAATTTAAAGGTAATGTCATTGTTTTAGTTCTAACAAATGTCTGCAATTGTCCAAATGGTTCTCCCATGATAGAGTTATTACTTACTACACATTTTATTGTAATGTGATATACCTATTATACCTATGTGCATCTAATCTCTACTTTTATTTAAAAACATTATGCAGATTTTGCTTCTTCAATATTTAAATGATTACACTCAAATAATTTATAAATCAATATGTTTATTCGTTTTATTAATATTCATTTGTATATTATTCTCGGTGGCCAACCGATTGACATGGTCAATGTAGTGATGTTGTTTTTACAAACATCCTCTCTGTGTGTTTGTGTACATGTCTAAATACGATGGATGTTAGTAGATCTCGGTGTTTAAAATAAAATAAATAAAATTATTAAGGCAGTGTGTCAGCGCCAACTCTGACCTCTGAGCTGCACTCGCGCGGTTGTAACGGTACGAGCTTTAATAACATTACGTAGCCGACCTGCGCTCGCGTTGCCGGCTGCTACACGCGATGCACGCGAGGAATTGATTCACATAAGTTAAGTAATAAAAGGAAAAAGAAATGTCCTGGTTTAATGTCAATTAGCGTAAAACCATTTTAGAATTTATAGATGAATAAGGTGGTAATGCTGATTTAAACTTTCACGGTTTGTACACATTATTAAACATGAACGGGACTTAACTCATAGACTCAGTCTTAATCCGAGACCACGAGGACAACGTCGTCTTCGAAACGTCGGAGGTAAATTTTAAAGTTAATATACGCGGTTAAGTTCTGTTCATGTTTAATAAGGTGGTAATGTGTGTACAACATTTTTAATTTTTGTTTTCATATTAACGTTCTACTTTCAGTAAAATTTAGTTTGCGTTTTGGATAACGTTGTCAAAATCGATCAATATATGCAACTATGTATTCATTGTACACACGATCCTTCCCTTGATTTGAAAGCCGTTTTAAAAGATCAAAGCGCAGGCTTTGTTGTGTTATAGGCAAATATTGATGTTTAGAAGATTTATGTTAAGATTCCTAAATGTTATGAATGTTAGTATCATTGTCTTGCAAAGTAATGTTTAAGCAAAACTTAATGTTAAGTGTGAACAATTTTGTAGGATTGATTGTTGTTTTTATTCGTATGCCGTTAGCCAGAAGACAGTAGCACAGTGCACTGCGTGACACGTGGTGGTTCGCAGTACATGTGCTGTAACAGGGTGGTTGGGACGTCACTTGAGCGAGATTTGATTAGGCCATGAATGCACTAACTGGACAAGGCGCGTGTTAACGGCATCCGATTTAATAACATCAGTCACATCCAGCGCTGTGTGCTCCTTAAATGAATTAATTAACATAATATCAGTTACATTATTCCGTTACTCACGATTTGGACACAACAATGTATCTAGTTTAACATTAACTTGTAAAAGGAAATATGTAAATGTATATCAAATTACCGTTATTAAGTTATTTAAGATTCGTTTTTTATTTATTTAAGTTTGTTACGATTTATTACAAAAAAAAAACTTATTACACATCGCAGAAGATATATTGCAAATGATTTGGAACTAGCACAAAAACGCCTGTCAACCCAGACAACTATGTAATACGAACAAGAAAAAAATTATCAAATTATGTACACCTCAAAGAAGAAAGTTGTCACAACGTACTTTTTTAGTTTTTTTTTTCTGTAAAATATATTATAATTATCTAAACTTTCTGTATGTTTCTGAATGTTATTGATGTATATTTTATAGGTAACCAAAATCACAAAATCGTAAAATTGGGTTATTTATTCACGGGTTTTAAGAATAAAAAGTTCCATTCGTTTACAACTAAAGATTATAATATATATTTACCTTAATACTAAATCTATATTTGTAAAAGATATTATACTTATATTTAAATTTTCGGAATATTTCTGAATGTCATCGATGTACAATATATAATCACAAACCCGTAAAATTGTTTTATTTATTCACATGTTAAATGTACAGTTTTTAAATCTGCAACATGGATTCCCCTTGCATGTATGCACACGCACGATCTGGGGGTTTGATACCCATAAATTAAATGCAGATATATTAGAAGTACGTGTCTTTCCATAAGGGCTAATTTCATCTATAAATGAAGTTCTGCTTAAAGTACAAAATAAATTTATTCTTTGATTCTTGTTATAAAAAGTCCCTACTTCTACTTTAAAGATTCAAATCAAGGTTCTGATCAAAAAGGCCTTATCTCTTCTTTATCTTATACGCACTTATCGGACTTCATAACCCGGCATCTTTCCGTGAATGTGGAAAATGATGGCGGACATTTTCTCAAGTAAGAGGTCGGAAACGAATGGATTAACTGACCGGAGCTGGCTTAGTACAGAACTTAGAAATTTAAGATAATTCTTACTTATCATTAAATGAAAACCAAGACGAAGTTGAATATGGTTCTAGAGAAGGTGATGCAGAAGAAGTTCACGTGATAACAACTGATTATACCTGGACGGGGTCTAAGCTGTTGAATTTGATTTCAGAACATAGAGTAGGTAATCTTATTCAAAAGAGCTTATTTATGCAATGTAGGAATTAAAAAGGTTAATTTCTCACAGGGCACAACAAAACTCTTTTAATTCCAATAGTTCGCATCAAAAGCTAGCAGTGTCAACTTAATTTGGTCAACAACATTTAAAAACTTAATTTAGTACAGTCAGTAGCAAAAGTGGCTGAGCGAGTGAAGTGTTCAAAATAACCTTCACGCGCTATTATTCTGTTGACGACATAAATTTGTTGACCTCATTTTGAACACCTCAACCGCTTAGCCATTTCAGCTGCTGACTGTACAATATCGAGTAAAATAATAATTTTTGAATAGAATCCGAGGTTCAAGTTCTGCCTTTTGAAAATATACTCGTCATTTATACATAACCTCATTGCAAGTTGCTTCTAACTCTAAAGATGTTTGATTACGATGTCACAAGATGCTAAATAAATTTTCACAGATGCGAAATCTGGTTCTAAATAGAAACATGTTGAAATTATTAAATGTAGTTTATTTTGTAATGAACCAAAAATAAGTACCTTTTTTACGATAACTTAAATTTTTTTAACGTCATAACTTTTCACAGTACCTATTTTTGACGACCGGTCTGGCCTAGTGGGTAGTGACCCTGCCTATGAAGCCGAAGGTCCTGGGTTCGATTCCCAGTCAGGGCATTTATTTGTGTGATGAGCACAGATATTTGTTCCTGAGTCATGGGTGTTTTCTATGTATTTAAATATTTATATGTATCTATTTATTATATATATCGTCGTCTAGTACCTGCAACACAAGCCTTATTGAGCTTACCGTGGGACTAGGTCGACTAGTGTAAGAATGTCCGAAATATTTATCTATTTATTATTTATTTATTTATTTGTACCCCGAGTTAGGACCCTACGTGTTCTTTTAATATTGTTGATCAATCATTAACAAATCGTTCTTCATCCGGTTAAGTTCGACAAAGCGGCTGAAGAAATCATTTATTAATTGATTCGAAACACACACACACATGAACGTCAGAGGAAGCGAGACATCGTGTGCGTTGCACAATGTAGAAATGTCTAAGATTAGGAGACAGAACAGTCTCCATCAAATATAACGGAGCAGCCAAGGTATTCAAAAATATCGGAACATGCACTTTATCGTCTTGATAAAGGCATTGTTCCGATATTTGTGACCACCTCCACAGCTCCGATATATGTGATGGCTATATATATATATACGTATATATGTACCTATAGTCGACATCTGATATATATGTCCCATATTTGATGACCAGTCTGGCCTAGTGGGTAGTGACCCTGCCTGTGAAGCCGATGGTCCTGGGTTCAAATCCTAATCAGGGAATTTATTTGTGTGATGAGCACAGGTATTTGTCATTGAGTCATGGGTGTTAGATTTCGTGCAGAAATTTAGCTTAACAACTACTTAGCTAATTAAGTACAAAGAAACTATTGTATAAAGACTCCCAGACTGTTTAGTTTATTTTATTTCACGAAAGATAATTATAAGTCTGACTTATTTGCTTAATTTAAATCATGATCGTCAAAATTTCATATTCACAATGGAAATAATAGTTATAATATTGTACAATAATAAATATGTGTCTCCCAATAAGGATCGTCAAACAAAATTTAAATACAAGATAAAGCGCGTATGTACATACTTAAAAAAAACAATATTTGGAAGTTCAGGATTGTGTATACAATCCAATATTTTGAATAAAACATATTTCTCAAATAAATCATATCTCCCAATAAGAATGGTCAACAACAAAATATGTAATATATTATAATAATAATCAATTAGTTAAAAAGCCCATAATAATATATACAATTTATATGTATGTATGTATGTCAACTTAACAATACATTGAATAAAAATAACCCACAGTCAAAATTGCAGTTTCGTGTACTCATTAATTGAGTACCTAGGTACAGGGGGTTGTCGAACAAAGGAAAGGTTTAAATGGTGAAAAAGTATGGAAAATATCGAGTTAAATACTAAAAAGTTAAAAACTGTAGACATTTTTCTTCCATACAAATTTTAACAAATCGAAAAAACAGTAAGCGCCGCAGGATTTCATACATCTTACGCGTTTTGGTAAAATGGTCTCTGCTGTCGCTCTAGAAAGGCGGAAGCGCCGCAGGATTTCATACATCTTACGCTTTTTTGCGAGCAAAATGGGTACTTTATATTATTCCAGCACTAAAGTCGTTAAGGCGATAGTTTCTTACAAATTGTCAATAAATTAGCCCTTATTCCCAAAGATATGGCTGTCAAAATCTCTATTGAATGACAAGAGACACTTCATCTCTTCAGGAGCGGTACCGCGAACATCGAAGTTCGTATATTTCAGGCATCTCTCTCTTTTACTCGAATTAAGGTGTCATGAGAGAAATAGACAATCGTCCGAAATTTACGAATATCGTTGTTCGTGGTAGCGCCGCAGTTTTCCGTTTCATGTATAATTCCGCGTTCAGTTTTAATCGTAAATAAAACTAGCCGTTGCGCCGCTATCGATGTGACTTACTCGAAATTACTAATGACTTCGCTCTTTGCTCATACAATCGAGTGACGTAGGTATGTAGTTTTCTCTGTGGAACAAAATGTCATCAGCATTGTCACCAAATTTTATTAATATAGTTCATTGACAATGACAGCTGCGTTCGAAATTTGTGATTTCATCGTTTTATTTGAAATGATAGTATTTTACGAGTTTTTTGTTTTAGTTCAAATGTCAACATTGAAATTAATTGCAATGCATGCTTGCCTGATATAAATTCTACTTCAAATAAATAGTGATGTACACACCCAACACTGTACAACTTATTTCATACAAACCTAAATACTTATGGTGGTAACTAAAACAAATTAATACCTAATGGCCACACGAGGAAAAAAGTAAGTCGTTTAATCTCTTTAATACTTTATTAATTACTAATTTAAAATACGCAATAAAGTAATTTATCGTACTCAAGTAAAAATTGACAACATACATTTTTTTGTGCTCTTTATATTGTCTGAATAGAAAAACGTTTAATTTTAAGACACACATATTTTTTTATACTAGCAAAAATCTTAAAGTGGAAAACTCTAATATATCATATCATATCAGTCCTTCAGCAGAAAAGACGTATGTGACAAATGTCAAATACCTACTTTAAAGTTTAACAGATATAGATAGATAGATAGATATAAACATTTATTAATGACACACACACACACACACACACACACACATATTAATAACAACAAAAAAAACACATTACACAACGACGGATGCCACGAAATGCGTCATCGTTTTTTTTTGCCTCATCTCAGCGTAATGTCAGCAATCGCCAGCGCTGGTCTTCCGATGAGACCACCAGGTGCCATGACGACAAGCACACATATACACAAGAAGAACAAAGAAGAAAGGAAAGAAAAATAAATAAAAAATAAAAGAATACGCGCTAACGAGACCCGAGTATTTTTGGCGCTTTGCCTTTTCGACTTTAGCCGCCGCACCTGCGTGTTTATTTGTTCTGGGAATGTGGGAAGGGGCCAGTGTGTCGACGCACGTAGCGTCCCACACCAGGGCCCTTCTAATTAAAATAAGAAGAGAAATTAAAAAAAAAACCGTTAATGAACAGTCAAAATAAAATCGATACTAAATACGAACTACGAAATCAAATTGATAAAATATTTAGATATACAACCATGTACAGTCAAGGGCATAAATTTGTGGATTAAAGTAAAATACTTTCTAAATCTCATGACTCTTTTTCCACCCATATAAGATTTGAAGCCTGGGTTTGAATTGCGGTAAAGATAAATAAATAAACAAATAAATAAATATTAAAGGACACCCGACACAAATGAGATAATTAGTAAATACAAAAGGTGACTTATAGTATTTCTACCAGAGCTGTAAGTTGTTGGAAGTCTTTTGAGTATATTTATATATTTCTATACAAACTACACTAGTTAAATATAAATAAATAAATATTACAGAACCTCTTACAAACATTGACTGAACCCCCGGTAAGCTCAAGAAAGCTTGTGTTGTGGGTACTCAGCCGACGATATGTATAATATACAAACACTTAAATACATATATAAAACAACGACCGCTGTATTTGATATTGTATGTGTGATTTGTATTGACGACCGCTGTGGCCTAGGGGCCCATGGTGTCGTCAACTTCAAAAGCATCAAAAGTTATCATTAGTGTAATTTTTATCAAACTTTAAATGTAAGTAATAGCGCCCTTAATAATTCTACAATAGCTCTTATAGGTGCTTAAAGGGTGGGCAACGCGCATGTGAATCCTCTGGAGTTGCAGGCGTCCATAGGCTACGATAACTGCTTACCATCATGCGTGCCGTATACTTGTTTGGCACCGTCTTTGTATAAAAAAAAGTTCTCTGACACAGTACAACCCATTACAGTTACTGTTTAGAACTACTCAGAGCGATGTTTCTAATCAAAAGTTTTTTTTAACCGAACAGAAGTTGTAGTCAGAACAATACAAACGGCCGGGCACGCTCTGAGTGACTCATCATCCGAAACTGCCGAAGCTGGAAAATTGAGATTTGCAGTTTGCAAATTCTATTTCGTACGAGTAAACTGAAACGTTTTTGGGAATTATATCCCCTAACCGGCTAAAAAGAGGGTTGAAAGTGTATTTGCATGTGGTTTCGAATTACAAGATACTTCGTAAGTTATACGTAAATAGTAGATTGTACAACAATTTTATAAAGTGATCCATATTTATCCGAAGTAATTGGTGCGAGCGTAGCCAATTTAGTCGAGGTTAAAATACACATTTATGCCTGAGTTTTACTCTGCTTTTCACTTCGGTTGTGAGGAAAAATGTGGTTGTAAGCAAATAAAACAATGACATGAAATTTTTATCATAATTTAATAATATTATAAAATATATTATTCATTTCAAATCAAACAACAAAATTGTCGTAAAGTAAAAGAACATAAAAAATACAAATTCTCGCCAGTTCATTTTTAATGATTTTTTTTCAACATGTGAATTTAGACTTAGATACTTGTCTTCGGCAAAGTCATAAAAATATTTCGGGCCATTTTTAAACAATACTCCTATTTTATATGATTTTTACTTCAAGTATAGAAAACACGAAATTCAAATATTTGTACTGCTTCATTTATGCGAGAGTATATTCATCATATTTATTTATTAAATTTATATCCGCAACACAGGCATCGTCGGGTGGACAAATGCAAATCGGCAACAGGCTTCGTCTCATAAAAACCAATAATGAAATCCGCAACAGGCTTCGTCAAATCTATAAACTAACCGGGAATCAGCTACAGAGCCTCGAATCATACCTGACCCAAAAGTCGCGGTAACGCTGGCAGCGTTACCACGGTGCTGCTTGATTAAATTGTGAAACTTATGTTGACTGTGAGGCTGTTGAGCTTCATAGTTTAGTCTTAAAAGATAATTTTACTTTATGCATTACAGTACAAAAAGCGATTTTGTCTACGCACGGCTTAAAATCGAACTTTACGAGCATGAGAGGTCAAAATGTTTTTTTTTTTCTTGTTTAAACTCTAAGTAGGACAATGTATTGTATAATCTTAAAAGTACAAAACACTAAAACCGTTTAAATAAACAAGATCACATATACTTGATTAATTTCGACGGGTTCCGCTGTGTACGGGTGGCCAAATTGGTTAAGGCGTCAGCCGCGATAGCTGGAGATGCGGGTTCGAATCCCGTCTCGAACACCGGAGGTCCTCGTCGTTTTTTCTTAAGTATATGTTATCTATTTCAACTTTTAACAAAACACTAGTTTAGTCTTTTACTAATAAAAATCTTAGAAATGCCTTTTCAGTTTTCTGTGGCGTAGGAAGGGGAACAACAAAAAAAAATAAAGTTAAACCACATTGTAAATTAAAAATATTGTAAGAACTTAGATAAAGATACAAGTAAATGAAGCTGCGTGAAGTTGCGAAGTGGCGTTAGTTCATTTGTTGGGAGCGGCTCCTGTATGGTTGCTAACTGGCACAGTGAAATGGCCCGCGTCCACTCACTAATTATATTCCTCGTGTCCTTCATGCGCAGTAATAGAATCCTGTTAGCGTCACTGGCCGGGTTTGACTGACATTAAATTAAGAGCCCTCTGCGAGTTTCGTAGAACCTGCCCCGAGATTATCTGCCTGCATCACTTTCAATTATCCTCCCCAATAGAGAGAGTTATTTAGTGTGATATTACTGATTATTGGTCTAAAAGAATCTCCCTCGATATGTTCTGTAATAAACGGTGGTCGGACGACGCTGGAAATATCGATGTTGGTTTATAAAAATGCATTTATAATGCATAATAAAAAAAAAAGAGGACAAATGTACAAACATGTTATGGCTAATTGTAGTGAATGGTTAAAAGTTTTCTTAAATTGTCGATTTTTAAGTAATAATATGTGTAATGTGTAATGTATTAATTATAGTTTTATAAGCAGAAACGTCTACTAAACAAACTAAATTTCCTAACCGCCTCCTAAGCGCATCGAAGGATATGGTGTAGAAATTCGCAGCCCTTGTGCAAGCCTCTGTAGCTCAGTTGGTAAAGCGATGGACATGTTTCCCAGAGTCGTGAGTTCGAGTCTCGCCCGGGGCAGTTGACCCTTCCATTTTTGCTTCATTTGGGTGTATAAATTCTGCAGGAATACATAATTTATCAATAACCTATTTCCACCGTAACATGTTGACACGTTGCCGCCGGCACAGACAAACAGGAATGAAATCGCCGGAAATGGATTAATAAAATTGAACGGAGCGCGATCTACATTTGTTACATTATCTATGATAAGGGACCTTATTGTCGATGTCGCTTACGCCGTTGTTCGAGATGCCGCAATACAAACGCAACGCGGTTCGACGTAAGCGCCATCGACAATAAGGTCCCTTTTGCTAGATAATGTCACATGTATAGTTTAAAGTTTATGTGATCTACCTATGTTCATGTTAAATTAATTGATTTTGTTTTAAAACCTTTACAGTATTTGAATATCTAAGATAATATACCGACTATTTAGAATTAAATGCCTAAATTACAGAAATTAAAATACTTCTAATTCTTCCTCGCGCTGTCCCGGAATTTTGCCACGGCTAATGAAGCATTTGAGAACTTATCCCAAGAACTGGCGTGGGCACTAGTTTTTACGAAAGAAAAACGACCTTCCAACCCATAGGGTAAACTATTAATTATTATCTCGATATTTTTTATTTCACCGAAAAGGGATGGTAAATGATTATTCGTACAGTCAGCAGCAAAAGTTGCTAAGCATTTGAAGTGTTCAAAATGACCTACACGCGCTCTTATTCTCTTCACAATAGAGACGTGTTGACCTCATTTTGAACACCTCAAATACTTAGCTACTTCTGCTGCTGACTGTACATAAAAAAATCGAGTTTTAAGGTCCGGACTGCAAGTCGCATGCTCTTACCGCTAGCCCACCAATGCGGACAAAAATTAAAATAAATTATTACAAACGGCTTGGCGGCGATAACAACCCTTTGTGCGAGAAAGCTGCGAGGGTCGCTACTTGCCTGTTGCGTCTTGTAGGGGTTTGCTCAACTCCTAATACTTATAAGATGACTGACACATGACAAAAATACTACGTCTGCGTAATGTGTACGCTTCTAGCACCTCTGCAAATATATAAGTTTTTCAAAGAGTCAGAAGTCGGAGCGAATAAAACTAAACCGAATTAGGAGCATTCCTAACGCGGAGGTGGGCAGGACATCCGATAGGGTCGAGTGGGGCGCATGTCTCCGGAGCGGGCGGCCGAGACCGGTCGGAGACTTGGACGGCTTCCTCAGCACCTGGCCGGAAGACGCGCAAAACCGATTAGCCTAGTTAAGTCAATTTTCAATATAGAATTTTTCAAATTACGATTTATACAAGTGTCATGGGGCGCACACAGCGTCAGCACCCGCCATAAATGAGCCCGTTTTATAAAGCGCGTGCACGCGCGCACAGGAGCGGATTTGTTTTCTTCGGGCAGTGACGCGCATATAAGCTCGCATAAGCGCGAGCGAGTAACCGCTCCATTTCATAGATATTTAAATCGAAAGAAAAATAGAAAAATTTGACTCGCGGCGGGACTAGATGTCGCTACACGTCACCCGTAATGACGTATACCAGGAAGGATAAAATTTGACACGTCTAAGCGGTACTCGTAATAGCACAATTGGTAGTGCACTGAGCTGTGATCCAGTGGTTGTGGGTTCGAGTCCCGCTGCGAGTGAATTTTTTTTTTCTTTCGATTTAAATATCTTTGATATGCATGCAGACGTTTCTGCTTAATATAAAAACACGCTCCATTTCATGTTTCGAGCAAACACGCAGGAATAAGCGCGTACGTTGAATGGCTACACTCCAACAGCTGTTGTGCTGTGCCTCAAGTTGCCCTGCGTTGACCGCTTGCACTGATGAAAACCTGTTGGGGTCGTCATATCCCTACGCTTATTAAAAAATATTACATTATTATTGTTGTTTTACAAGGTTTTTAAAATGGTACGAACATTATGTTTCTCACTTAAACTTTAGTGGAGTCATTCTAATATTTTATTAAATAAAACACTCACGATTATTCGGCGAGCGGCGACGATATCACTCTGAATGCTTGTGAATTGAGATCTATGACCGAAAAATGTCGCGCTATTGGCTAAATAAACGTGAATTGAGTATTTTTAACACCTAAAGATATTATAAAATACTTCCTAATAACGTTAAAGAAACTAGCACCGGCAAGAAACTGCGAGATTTAATTTCCTACATCAAATCCTGAAGTACATACCTAGTTATGCGTTATCATTTAAGAAAACATGTCAAAACAGTTTAATGAAATAAAAGATATATCAAACAAAACAATAATATATACATATAAACATATCTGACTACATCAAATAGACTAAACGAGGAAACTTATTACAATGTATCAAGGACTTTGTTTAGATTTGATAACTAGTTAAGTACTCGTATTTCAATGAATGAATGTTATGTTATTGTAAATAAAGACATGTCTTGGATATGATATGATTGGACATGTAAGTATTCTAGCCGTTCATGAGATGATTAAATGCTGGCTATGGCGGTTTAGTTATAGCTTCTTACCTCTAGGCAAGAGTCTCGTTTCCCCGCCGCCTCGCCGCGCGTGTCGCCGGCAGGGCGCCGCGGCCGCTCCCGGCTGCCAGTTCTCGCCGGAGAGTAGCGAGTATTTCCCGGAAATCGAATTTCACTCCTAGCAATTTTATAAAATATCCCTATTTCAAATTTTCTGTACCGGGGAGTAAAGATTAATAAAAATAAGTACTCGTATTATATCGATTATTTATAAGAGTTATTATTTTTTTGATCACAAAGTTTATATTTCTTATGGAATCAGTTCTCTGTAAGTTCAAGTCGACAACGGAGCCCCGCTACGCTAAACTCCTACTCCGTGTTGTCTGCCCAACCTTGGGGTCTCTAAAGCTGCATAACAAACCTACCCTACCCGTTTTTGCTGTGTAGGTAAGTTACTTTGTTTACGCGAACTCCAGTAGGAAAAATGTGACCGGGCATAATTCCACGGGGAACAAACTTTTTGGGAAAATAATGGAAATACTCACCTGATGCTGGCACAGCCTGCCTCCACTTCTCCAGTTCGTCACTAGTGTTTCAATAACAAAGCTTATGGACACACCACCGGCCCCCACCAATTACTAATTGACGTATTGCTCTATAATTCACTTCGTCTGCGTATAATTCGTATTTTTGGTTATCTTTGGGTTTGGGTGTCTTCTTATCGTTGATTTTATTAACATTCCTGGGACTCAAACGCTCTCAGTTATCAGGTAAACTGATAGAGAGACATAGACAGGGTTACTTTCAAATTTATAATATTCAGTATGAGCGAATAATAATTTGCATATCTGTTTAAATAACAATAAACATAATTTATTCAGGACACATAACAAAATAAAGAAGGCTCAAAGTCACCCAAAGAGCAATGGAGAGGGCTATGTTGGGAGTGTCCCTGCGTGATCGCATCAGAATTGATTTCATCCGCAGTAGAACCACCGGTTACCGATATAGCCCTCCGGATCGCCAAACTTAAGTGGCAGTGGGCGGGGCACATTGCGCGCAGAAACGATGGCCGTTGGGGCGGAAAGGTTAAGGATCCTTTTAATTTTAAAATGTAATATCATTTGCCTTTCTTACATTGCTTCGTGTATTTTGTATTCAATTTACTACATTTTATTCCAAACTGAACACGTGTCAACATCAACCCCACCCGGCCTGCATCCGCAGAGCTCGTAAATACTTATTCCAAAATCACGCAGTGAAACATCCGCTGCCTGCACCCGGCAGACGCAGCGAGTGAAATGTGTTTCGATCCATTTATATAAATAAGATTTTTTTTATATATTAACAATGCGTTATAAAAAGCAATCTTATTTATAAACTTATAAAATAGTTTTAAGTAACCTAGTACTCATCATCATTTATTTAAGTGTCATGTTCTTGTCGGTGGAGTAATCGCTAATACTCTTTTTGAGCCAGTCTTTTGATTTCCTCATACGAGGCCTCACTTTTTATTTGGCTGGGATACGTGGTCCTAGGCTTCCCAGAGCTTCTCGTCACTACAATAAATAAATAAATAAATATTTCGGGACAATCTTACACAAATCGACTTAGTCCTACGGTAAGCTCAGTAAGGCTTGTGTTGTAGGTACTAGACGACGATATATATAATAGATAGATACATATAAATACTTAAATACATAGAACACACCCATGACTCAGAAACAAATATCTGTGCTCATCACACAAATATATGCCGTGACTGGGAATCGAACCCAGGATCATCGGCTTCATAGGCAGGGTCACTACCCACTAGGCCAGACCGGTCGTCAAAAATTCAAACAATACAATTCTTCCTTCTATAATTTTCTGGAAGACGTCGAAATGCCGTAACAAGTGGCCTAACATCTGCTTTCTTCTGATTTTAATGGTGTTTATTATACCACGCTTCTCCCCTACCATACGTAAAACCTTGTCATGAATACAGGGTGGAATACGTACATGTATTAATACAATTAAACGGCACGGCATCAAGCTTGTTCGGATCGGAGCTGTCGGATCCTATAAAACCAGATAGTGTATTCACGTGGCCGCCCGGTTTTATGAGATCATCCGTACCCTTACCATGAGTTGTGACATTGAAGTTTTCGATATCGAGTATCGAGTTTACTATCTGTGCATCTCGCTTGTACTATTTTAGTGCGAACGAGATACACAGATAGTAAACTCGATACTCGTTATAGAAAACCTCAAAGTCACAACTCATGGTGAGGGTACAGGTCCTGATCAGGGGGCCGATCTGTGAGCACTCGACGCTCGAGTCGTGACATTTTTAACTATCTGAGATACGAAGAAATTATATTCAAGAAGCATGAATGATATAAATAAATAATCGTGGGTATCGAATCTATACATCTTGTGCAAAAAATAATGGTATGAAACTTTTGTGTGCTATTATTTCCGTTCTCAAAGTTTTATGAATTCGAGTGCACGACTCTCAAAAAATGGCCGCTGGGTTTTATTGCCGGATTCTGCAACTGAACGCGCGTGTGAACGCATGCATTGAAATACTAATGCGAGTAAACACCATCGGATCCCACAAAAAACAGCGGCGCTGCCGCAAAAAACGATCTTCGTAAATTTCGGACGCTTGTCTCTGTCGCTCTCGTGACGCCTTAATTGGAGTAAAAGGGGAAGATGTTCGAAATATACGAACCTCGATGTTCGCTGTACCGGGTCAGCTACCGCATAGATTCGGATGTCTCTGTGTGAGCGGAGCTTTTGGGAAGGTTTTCGAAAAAATTGTTAATGAAAATAGTTTTTCTCTTCTTAGGGTGCCTCTCCAACTCATGAAGGTTGTCAGTCAGCTCTGCATATTCTGTCTGTATCGGTTCATAAATTAAGAACAATAATCCGGTAAAAGGAAACTCATTTTTCCAAGCTCGGATATATCCTTTGCGTACGCTTGTCTGTGTTCAATTTAATTTAGGCTTGAGACTAACGTTGTGCATATTATTTGAAGCGGGAGAAGGAATATTATTATAAAGGGAAAACGATTTTTTTTAGTTTAATGCGCTACAACAAATTGCAATAAATGACAGCTTGCGTTTTTGTGAGTAAAAATAAAGATAATTTATTTGCAGGAGGAGAAAGTCGGCGACACCCTTGGGTATGGTAACGTGCTCGGTGAACTCATTTAAGGTTTAGTAGTTCAAAGTATCTGGGGCCTTGGTCAAGTGACACCAGAAAATTTATAAAAGAAAAGTCGTCCCGGCTTACAGTTGTCACAGGGGACTACAGGCCCGGATCCTTCCTCGCCCAAAAACTAAGTCTGGCAATCCAGAAGGGCAACGCTGCCAGTATTCGGGGCAGCATACCGGAGGCAGGGGGATTTGGCGAGGTTTTTTACATTCAATTTTTTTTTTTATGATATAGGAGGAAAACGAGCAGACGCAATGCCTGATGGTAAGCAACTACCGCCGCCCATGGACACTCGCAACACCAGAGGAGTCACAAGTACGTTGCCGGCCTTTAAGATCCCTATACGCTCTTTTCTTGAAGGTTTGGATGTGTAAAACTATAACAAACTATGAATCTGTTTTCGTGTGTAAATGTTTAGCTCTTGGTTTACAAAGTTGGAGCAATGTTGGAGCAGCCAAAGCTCAGAAGTAAACACCTATATGTATGTGATGCGAAATAAGTTTTATTGACCTCTATTATTTTGAAAGACCAATTTACCGGCACTATGGGAGCTGAAGCGAAATATAATAAACTAAGTTCATACGGATAATAAAATATTAACAAATCTCTATAGATTTAAGCCATTAGCCATTGAATATGTTATTAGGATGTATTCTATGATGGATCAGCATGAAAGTGTTATCAGAATGATTCCTGATAACATGTTCTACACAGATATAGAATTTAAATTAACTCGCAGGACGTAGAATTTAATTTGAATATGTTGTATAAAATATAATGATTTTAGGGTCGGCAACGCACATGTAACACCTCTGGAGTTGCAGGTGTCATTAGGCGCGGTAACTGCTTGCCACAGGCGGGCCGTATGCTTGTTTACCACCCAAGTAGTATCTTTTTATTGTATTTTTATGACAAAGGTCGCGAAAAAGCAGACAAATTGCCTGATGGTAACCAATTACCGTTGCCCATGGGCACCTGCAACGCCCGGTTGTTTTGAAAAAAAAAAAACATACACTATTTCTATTTAGATACCAATTGTGTATGTAGGTCTTAAGTAAATGTCTGTATGAAACATTATGTCTAAAATGAATAATTTGCATTGTTTCCAAACAGTTTAAATAGTGAAAGTATTTTTTCAAAACAACCGGGTTCGATTCCCGATTTTTTTTTTTTTTATCAAAGTTCCAAAATACTTTAAAAATGAAATTCGCAGAGTTCCATGTTTACTTACTGCTAAAGTCATAAATGGCTTCGTTAAAGCAAGGGTTCGGACTTATACTAATTAATTTTACAAAATATAATCGTGATTATTTGAGATTAAATAATTTTTTACTTTTTTAATTGATTTAGAGTTGGATAGGTATACATCTTGTATGTGTTTCGGAAGGCTATTTATTGTTTTAACAAGCAGGAAATTATTAGTTCTCATTCCGTAGACATTATTATATGATATTATATAATTAAATATTTACACTCATACACGCTCTGTAAATCGTTCACTACTGGACAAAAGCCTCCCCCAAATGACTTGTACCAACTTGGGGGCAATTGCCATAATTGCCATAGGCAGGCGGGTTGGCGATCGCAGTAGCTGTTGCCGAGCCGATTTGGTTTCGACGACTGCTGCCCATCCGTCCCTTTTCGGTATTTTCCCTTTTGACTCTTACGACACTTGAAGGAGGAGATGGCAAAGACGGAATGCCTCAAATATATTTTGTAATATATTTACTTCCCCGTGAAAAGTTTGCAAGATTTTTAATTAATTAATAGGTATTTAGCATAACATTTATTAAGGATATAACAAAAATATTATTTTTTTATGACATAGGCGACAAACGAGTAGACGGATTGCCTGGTGGTAAGCAATTACCGTCGCCCATGGGCACCCGTAACACCAGGGGAGTCACAAGCGCGTTGCCGGCCTTTAAGCGGAGTTGGAGCTCTGGGAACCTTACTCACTATCAGGAACACAACACTGCATACCTGAAAGGTAGCAGTGCTATTATGGCTGTTGTCTTCTGTAAGGAGGAGGTACTTCCCCAGTTGGGCTGCCCCAGATGCAAGCGTGATGGTCATCGCTGTGCCCTACCTCTCATTGTTGGACGTAGTTTAAGGACCGGTTAATATCACGGCTCCGGGTTATAAATGTACGTTTGACAAAAACAACAATGGCCTATAAATTTTCTGTGTGTGTTGCAATTTAGTAAGGGGATTTATAACTGACTCTGCACTCAAATTATATTCGGCTATATCGAAATAACAATTAAGTAATTGGTTTTCATCAAAGAGCAGCGTTTCGTAATGGATGAAGGATTATACGATCAATTGATTTTGCATTGTCGAGGCAAATAATGTAACATTTATACTGACATAGACTAAAATATTGTATCTAACAAAATGTATGGGCATCTAGCCTGAAATAATAGTACATTACTGCAGAGGCCGTGAAGTAAGGGATTTAAGGACGAGATTGCGGTAGGCAGATAAATTGAGTCCTTTAATCCCTGTTCGGGCCGAAGCCTGTATAGTGCTTATCTCTAACATTTCAAGAAAATAATAAAATTAAAATAACAACAGAGCAATCAAGTAAATAACAGTTTATTTAAAAGATACTAATTACACTAATTATAACAATCGGAACGAGCTAAACGAACGTGCAATAATTGATGAATAAAATTTTTGAATTGCCGCCTTTTTCATTTTTTATATAAAAAAAAAACAAATTCGACAAAGCTATTCGTACACCTTTTTTAACTGCTTATAAAAATATAACTATCTATGGTTCATAGATTTCGTTTTTTTTTATGAATTGACATTGGAAAAAGCTATTCCAGCACCATGTTTAACCGATTATTATAATACCAATTATGCTTTCATAGATATTGTAACTTGGATGTATGTATTTTTTCCTTCATCAGTCTAATCTTAGTTGGCAAATTTAATAAGTTAGAGCTGCGGACAAAAAAGTGTTTTTTTTATACTAACTACATTTATTCACGGCCTAGTCCATAAATGTGCAACTTCTTGGCATCATTTCGTGCCATTAAAGCATACATTTTGTAGTATGTTTGAGAAAAGATATTTTATTAATTTAATTTAATTTAATTTAATTTAATTATCAATTGGGAATTCGTGTGACGAGCACTGGTACGTTAACCTGCCGAACATACATAGGTATAAGTATTTAGATTTTCCCAGTTTTGACACGACAGGTTTGGCCTAGTGGGTTGATGCAGCTGCCTATGAAGCTGATGGTGCTGGGTTCAAATCCCAGTAAGAGCATTTATTTGTGTGATGAGCACAGATATTGCTGAGCCGTGGGTGTTTTATATACTTATATGTATGTTGATAAGGTTTACTAAATGTTACCGACTAACTGGAATGTAATAATCGTCACATACATAATATAGAGAATGTTATAGTTTAAACTCATTGTAAGTGAACTTTTGTTCTTTATGAATAATAATAGTTATTTGTTATACAAGGGTGCAAAGTGGTATTTTAACTGCGAGTGTGGAATTGAAACACGAGCAAGAGAATGGATTCTATAGTTGAACCACGAGCGAAACGAGTGGTTCTAAAATAGAATCCTGAGCGTAGCTAGTATTTCAATATACGAGAAGTAAATTACAATTGAACCCGTGTGTAACACTAAACTTTCCACTAGGAAAGTGAAACATGCAAAAAAGCTTTTGAAATCGCATTGACTTTTCTTTGCGTTTAGAATTCGACGTTTTTACAAAAAACAAAGGGGCAAAGGCTTAGTCAATTTGTGTGAGAATGTCCTGCAATATTTATTTCACAATGCATGTGCTCGAAAAGCGCGTTTCCTATGGAGTCATATCATGCGGAAAGTAGTACTTTTCCGCACTAGTGCTTTTTGTTTTCATTTTTTTTTAATTCCGCTCTCAACCTTATACAAAGAGATTTACTAAGTGCTGATAATAATTTAAAATAAACGTTAGTGACAGATTTTTTCACTATATAAGAAATAAATACCTATTAAAAACAAATTATATTATTCTTCGTATAAACAAAAATAATATAATAATTATAAATACACAATTTTATAAAATAAATAATCAATTAACAAGTTTGGCTGAATGTAACTAACGCTTGTGCTCTATTCCATTTTGACATGGCCGCTTTTCGCACATGCGCAGTAGTAGAAATCTATAACGCGCATGTATTTAAGAAGAAAAAAGCCCGCCATTAGAAAACTTGTCTTCAACTCGTCATTCACTATACGGTTTTGTTTGTGTTTTAATAGAAATTTATAAAAATGTCGAGTTCGAGTGAAGAAATGTTACCTAACACCCGAAAATATTAGAGATGGTCTCCTACCAGGGAAGTCAAAAGATAAATACTTAACCTTATTTGTCATGATATGTTCTGTGATTTACTCCCACAATGCATAGTAAAAAATTGTATGATACACGTGCGTAAAGATGATTTCTGACTCGTATTGCTCGCTCGTGAATAAAATTCTACTCGTCGGAAATCATCCCCTTTCCGCATTTATTGCATTCTCAATTCTCAAAATGTTGATTCATGAAGTTTCTGCTTCATATTATGGTAAATCATTTGGATTTCAAATATGAGTAGGCACATAGTACTTACTTATAAAATAAATTTCTGCATTTAAACTGTTGAATTCGAATAAGAACGATCTCGGTTTCCAATTAAATCAGTCTGTCAGTCAGTCAGTCAGTCTCTATTATTCTATTACCTTTGGTTTCAAAGTAATGCATGAATCGCCATCTAGCGTAATTTATTGGTACTGCGTTACAAAGCGTTGGGCTTTGCATCCCTGCCAATGTTGCCAGATTAGACTTTTATAAATCGTAGACTGGGGCTCCAACATTCCGCAGACTGCTACTGAAATAATCCGCAGTATATTACTGCAGATTTTTTTACTAACGGGCCTCTAAAGACAACGTGGAACTTAACAGGCTGCGTATTTTCTGAAATATTTGTGAAGATATGGGTTACAACATAAAAATGATATTTGGTAAAGCATAATAAGTAATGCTTGCATATCGCACAGGGTTTTCGCGACTTTTATTTTCTTTGTAAAGGAAAGATTTGTTTCATAAATGTTCTTTTGTTGTTGGGATTATGGTTCGCTATTCGCAAGAACAATTTGTTATTATATGTTTTCTTTGTTTACTTGCTCATTTTGCAGATTATGTGTTGTTTGGTATACATTTCTTGGTTTTGCTGCAGGCACTTGTATGCTTAATTGGGCTAAAATCCTTATTTAGCTTGTTTCTATAAGTGAGAACCTGTATTTGGCTCTTTAATTCTAGTCTAGATCAAGTTAATGTATTATGCTGGGGTTCCCTTTATCCTGCATAATATCGATTGTCCGAATTACACTTCGCATAGCAGTTATGGCAGAAACATGTTTAGCCGAATGATACTTTAGCATAATTGTATACTTAGCGTAATTGCAATATAGCATAACTTTCATTTGGTAGAATTTTGAATGGTAGAACACTAATAGCGCAGAGTTTGAATTCGCAGAATTTTACGAAGCAGAATATGTACTCCACCGAATTTTATGTCGCATAATACTGACATCGCCGACTTCAATTTCGACGAATTTTAAGTACCATAATATATGTTCTTGCGAATTTGTTATAACGTAACAACCATGTCGCAGGCAGTATTTTGTACAGAACTGTGGGTTAGGTTAGGTTAGGTTAGGTTCCCCCTGGTGTGCCGTCTGCCATCATGTGGGTCGCAAAGCCGAGCACATTATGGGAGGGAAGGCTTGCACCCCCGCGCCGACGAGAGGAAGGGAGTCAAAAAATCCCGGCCCCTCGGCTGCTACAGTGGCTGCTCCCTGTGGAAGCAGCAGTGTTGATAATGGGATGGAGTTACAACACATGGAGCACTAATGTCCAACTACAACGTACATGGGTCAGAGGTCCTCCAATGTAACCTCAACCACTCCGCCCGTGCACAAGATCTCTTGTTGCAATGCATGGCGGAGTGGGGCATTGCAGTGGCGATAATAGCTGAGCCATATTTCATCCCTCAGCAGCCAAATTGGGTAGGTGACACAAATGGTTTAGTGGCGATTGTGGTACCGGCATTGGGAGGCCTGCCCCTCACCAGAATCACCTGCGGCCCCGGCTATACAGCGGTCAAAATGGGGGACACCACGCTAATAGGTGTCTACTTCTCCCCCAATAGACCGCTGAGGGAATTTGAAGTGTTTCTGGAGAGGATCGGGCATGTGGTAGTTGCAGCAGCCCCCTCCCCTACCATGATCCTGGGGGACCTAAATGCCAAATGTGTCGCCTGGGGCTCCCCCAGGACCGACCCAAGAGGGGAAACTTTGATGGACTGGGTAGCCGGGCTGGGACTGGAAGTACTCAACCGGGGCACAGCCAACACTTGCGTACGCCGCCAGGGAGGATCAATTGTAGATGTGACTTTCGCCTCCCCAGCGGCGGCGGCGAGAATTGAAGATTGGCGTGTCCTGGTAAACACGGAGACCCTCTCAGATCATATGTACATAAGAATGAGGGTCTCCAGAGCCCGGCAAGTACAACAACCTGGTCCAGCAAGGAGAAGGAGGACGGCCACACCAAGGTGGAGTCTGGTCTCCCTGGACCGAGAGGCGGCCCGAGAAGCAGCGCTGATCGAGGCTAGATGGGGGCAGCAAACGCCCGAGGAAATAGACGCCATGGCATTACATTTTCGGGCATCCCTGTCCAAAATTTGTAATGCTTCAATGAGAAGAGCCGGGCCACCTCGGAAAAAGAAGGCGACATATTGGTGGACTCCTGATGTTGCAGCCCTGTGGCGTACCAGCTGTGCTGCTAGAAGAGCATTCACTCACTGCCGCAGAAGGCGACATACACCGGAGGAGGAGGAGGAGCTGCACAGGGCACTGAATGGAGCAAAGAAGGCCCTATGTATCGCCATAGCAGAAGCCAAAGACACAGCGCATAGGGCCTTCTTGGCTACCTTAGACGGGGACCCTTGGGGGAGGCCCTACAAACTAGTGCGGAATAAGCTCCGCCGGGCCGCCCCCATGGACACAATTGAGATAGGTGCCCTGGAAAATATTTTGCAGGGACTATTCCCGCCAGCTCCTGACTTCAACCCGCCTGCTATGGTTGCTCAACAGGATGAGGAGCTGGCGGAACCAGAAGAAGTCCCCCCGGTAACGGAGGCTGAAATGAGCTGGATGGCCCACCGCTTAAGGGCATGTAAAAAGGCCCCGGGCCCGGACGGAGTGCCCGGCAAAATAATACCGATCGCTATGGAACACCTTGGGGATCGTCTCCGAGCAATATTTGATAGGTGTCTTCAAGATGGACGATTCCCAAGGTGTTGGAAGGAGGGTAAAGTATGCCTCCTCCGGAAGGAGACTAGACCGGCTGACTCCCCTTCCGGATGGAGGCCGATAGTGCTGCTGGATGAATCTGGGAAGATGCTGGAGCGCATTGTATCTTCCCGGATCATCCGGCACCTTGAAGGATCCGGGCCGAACCTATCAGACCGCCAACACGGCTTCAGACATGGGCGGTCCACCATAGACGCTGTGGGGCGCTTCGGGCATTTTCGGAGGAAGCGGAAAGGAGGCATGAGGGAGTCATTGCGGTATCCCTTGATATCGAGAACGCATTTGGCTCCCTCCCATATTCAGTGATCCGCGAGGCCCTCAAATACCACGAGGTGCCCCTATACCTCAGAAGAGTCGTAGATCATTACCTCACTGACAGGGTGGTGGTCTGCGACACTCCCAATGGAAGAGTTGAGAGGCGGATGGCCTGCGGCGTTCCTCAGGGGTCGGTGCTCGGTCCCCTACTATGGAACGTCGGGTTTGACTGGGCCATCCGCGCAGAGTTGCTCCCCCGGATGGACATCATGTGTTATGCGGATGACACAATGGTGGCCATCAGGGAAAGAGAGATGAGAGCGGCGTTGCGGAGGGCGGAGGTGGCGGCAGAGCTCATTATAATGAGAATCCATCTTCTTGGGTTGAGGGTCTCCCTAGCGAAAACTGATGCGATTGTCTTCGGAGGAAAAAAGTGGAGGTTACCTGCTGGAGCCTCCCTAAAAATAGCAGGCGAAGAGGTTCAGGTGAGGCCCCACATAAAATACTTGGGCCTCATTCTGGACCGAAAATGGAAATTCGAGGAGCACTTCCGCCAAATTGCTCCTCGTATTACCAAGACGGCATCAGAACTGGCAAGGCTACTAGCCTCCAATGTGGGAGGGCCCTCGGAAACCTGTCGGAAACTTTATGCCGGAGTGGCCCGGTCCATGGCCCTATACGGTGCCCCCATCTGGGCAGACCGACTCACGACGACAACAAAGGCCCTGTTACGTAGGCCTCAACGTGTTATAGTCACAAGAGTGATAAGAGCCTACGTAACGGTGGCATGGGCGGCGGCATGCGCACTGGCGGGCACCTTACCATGGGAATACGATGCGGAGGTGCTCGCCGATACGCACAGGAGAAGGATCAGGAGCCGGGAAACGGGTCAGTTCCCTGCTCCAGAAGAAGAGAGGGCGGCTCGCAGAATGGTGGAAAGAAGGATGCGAGACCGGTGGAAGAATGACCTGGAGGGGTCCCTCTATGGCACCCGCACCATAGGAGCGCTCCTCCCGTCTTTCGACCACTGGTTGGACAGGGCACATGGGAAGGTCGGCTTCAGGCTCACGCAGGTAATGACCGGACACGGATGCTTCGGTCATTACCTGCATAGGATAGGCAGAGAGCCTACACCAATTTGCCACCAGTGTGGAGGAGCAGATGACACGGCCCAGCACACAATGGAGGTGTGCGCTCGCTGGGCCGTAGAACGGGATGCCCTGTCAGCCGCCCTACGAGTGGCCGATCTCTCGCTGCACAACGTCGTGGCGGCCATGCTGAGCAGTGAGAGATCCTGGGAGGCAGTGGTCTCCTTCTGTGACACCATTGTCTCACAGAAGGAGACTGAGGAGCGGGAGCGGGAAGAAGACCCGGAAGCGCTCCCGATCCGACGCAGACGAGTGGGGAGGAGGCGCAGGCGGTTCGCTGCGGTGAATCGTGCCCTCCCCCAGTAGGGCCGCAGGTTGGGGAACCTGCACCGGATGGCCCTACACGTCTAGGGAGAGAGTCAGTTATGCGTTTGCTGTCTCTCTCCTCCTTTGGTGACGGAGTCCGGCTCTAAGCCAGGACGGCCGGGGGGGTGCCGTGGTGAATGCAAGTCCACCCCATTGCACCTTACCTTAACGGCAAAGACGGAAACGCCGCAGGGTTTTTAGTGGGTATTCCCCTCCCATATGGAGGGGTGAGTCCCACATACCCCCTGTAAGACCCTTCCCCAGGGCTGGGGGGATGCATAAATGCATTTTCCCTGCGTCAAAAAAAAAAAAAAAAAAAGGTTAGGTTAGGTTAGGTTATAACTGTGACCCCTACACAAAAATAAACTGCTGCCAGAACCGTAGGTTAGGTTAGGTTAGAACTGCAACCCTTTACACAAAAGGAGCTGTTTCCAGACCTGTAGGTTAGGTTAGGTAAGAACTGCAACCTCTACTAAAAAAAATGCTACCAGATCTGTAGGTTAGGTTAGGTTAGAACTGCGACCCCTAATCAAAAGAAATTGATGGCAGAACTATGGGTTAGGTTAAGTTAGAAATGTGACCCCTACACAAAAATAAACTGCTCCTTTAGAACTTCGAGTTCAGTAATAACTGCTGGCTAAATCAACCGTATTAATATTATTCATATTAACGGTCTCCAAAAGTACTATTCTGCCGAAAAAACAGTATACGAAGTACATAGTATGCGACACAACTTGGCGAGACAATGATTAGATTACACAACTATTCTTCAAATTAACATTATGCCATTCCATTATTCTGCCTAAGAAAATTGTGCGAAATAAACGTACTTATGCCAAGAAATGTATGCAAAAATTAATTCGGCGTAAAGACAATTCTGCCAGGGGTTGTTATGCAAAAGTAAAATATGACAATAAATTTTATGCAACATATTAGTAATCCATTATGCTGTTGGCTTTCCATGTAACAAATATAAAATAAAAATAAAATATAATAAAAATAATCTTATTATTAACAATATACTTTAGTCAATATTGGAGATTTGGTGGAATTACGTAGATTTTTCAATAAAATTTGTTCGTCTGTGCACAAGGCCTGAAATCCGTAGATCTACAGATTTTCCCGTGCTACTGGCTACACTGGTAACTACGGCGACCACCCCGCGTTAAAGGGGTTGTCGGAGGGAAGGGGGAGCTTACAATATTTTTAGCCCCGCTTGTGTGTGCACTAGCTGAATTCAATACTGTATCTTTTTTTTGTGTTTTGTGTGTTTAAAGATACGGTTTAAAGCACAATGTCTGTCCAACATTGTATATCCTCGAAGAGGTCGCCAATGGAGCTCCAGTTCGCACAGGTAATAAGTGTTAAATATTATCTTTGGTTGCCGCGATAATTACTCATGAAAATAAATAAAATAAAATAAATAAATTTTATTTTATAAATAAATGTTCTTTATTTCTCAAATTTATACTGCGAATAATTATAATAACGCAACCACAAGTTTCTGCCGATTCTGTCATGGAGTTTTAATTGCGATGTTAACCGAGTGTCGCAGCAAAGGTGTTAACTTTTATGAAACAAATTTATGTTCGTGTTATTATAGCATTAGAATTGATTATTGTTTTATTATAGGGTAATTGAATTGTGTATTACTGTCTACCTTTAAGTAAGTCAACACATGAAATTACAAAATAACTATAGCAAGAAAATGGCCGAACATGAGCTGGAGTTTAATAAATAAACATTACAGATCTAAAATTGACATGCGACCAGAAGGCTTACCACGAAGACCGAAATTTCATTTCGCAAATTTCTTACGATTGTCTCTGTCGCTCTCATTACGTTTTAATTGGAGTAAAAGGCCACAATTTCGAACTTCGATGCTCAGGACTACGTTAGAGGACTTATTTTTTTTGCGTTGTCCACTCACTTATAGGAGGCAGTAATACAAACAACCTTATTCAGTACCTAACCATTACAGATATAGTGAGAAATTGTTTTCCTTCACGAAAACGCTGATCTTTATCGGAATACAATGGTAGCCGTACTGTCCAAGAATATTCGTATTAAATGAGTGAAATTTTTATATCTATTAATAAACGTCAAATTTCATTTCTCGCTTTGACATTTGACACTAAACAATAAATTTCCATATTAATAGATATGAAAATGTCACTCATATAATACAATCATTGTTTTTTTTTTATAAATGATAGGTTAGCATTTGGCCCCAATCTCACCTGATGGTAAGTGACGATGAGGCCGATGATGGAGCATGCTCACCTAGCAAGTGCTTGTTCACTCTCGACTTGAAGATACCCAGGTTGTATTGCTCCGGGAAAAAATCAGCTGGAAAAGAATTCCACTCCCTAGCTGTGCGAATCAGAAAAGCAGAAGCAAAGCGTTTTTGGTTGAAGGAATATCCACAACATAGGGATGGAATCTCAACGCACGCCTCGTCCCATAATATTAAATGAAGATGGTGGAATGAGTTCATGCAAACCACTCGCACACTCGCCGAAATGTATCCTATAAAATACCGCTAGGCATGTGACTTTCGAGTGTATGTCGATCCAGATCCGCGTTTTCCCGATGGAAAATAGTTTTGCACTACATCTGTATTTCTGATTGACTTTTATTATATTAGGATCCATGGAGCTTGCACGCAGGGTGTGGCTGAGCTCTCCTATGTAAAGAAACGACATTCTGACCGGAGTGGTATGCCATGAAGTGCCTCACTAAATTACACAGCTGGACCATCAACACTGGTTCAGGTAACTATAACATTATCTGACCACTACTTGGCCAACTTGGTCGCATTGCCCTCGAAGCCAGTGCTTTTGAATCCCAGGGATGTATTAATGCTATGTCCTGGATATTCCCCGATATATTTGTCGTTACAGAATGCAAGCCATGTTGAGCTAATTACCAAATTGTCCTTGTCTCCGGAGTGGGCCAACATCCGGGATTATGCGAGTAAATCTTGGAATTTACACTGGTTTCCGGTTTACAATTATTCGTTTAAATTAATTCAGATATACTGGGTGTTATAAAAAACGTGATACTTTATTATCAAATGGGGTCAAGTGTGTAAAATTAAATAAAAATTTAACTGTTCTATAGAAAAGGTGAAGTATAAGTTGACGAAAGAGAAAGAGTTGAGAGAGTTGTTTTTTTTTTACAATCTACAAAGTTGACTCTATAGTAAAAATTGATCCAAATCATGACCTGCCGGCTTGATAATCTTGTATCACGTATTTTTTTATATTATAACACCCGGTATTTATTTATATTCTTATATTAGGGTTCTTTAGCCAACATTCTAAAAACTGTGATTTTAAAATTGTGTCCGCTGTAACTTTTGAACCAGAAATCTAAAACATAATTGTGAAGATACATCATATATATATACTTTCAACGAAAATTGTTTTGAACATTAGTCATATTTTCTCCAGAAAACTTCTTCCACGTGCAGATACGACCTTTTGAAAATACAGCTAAGGAAACCCTTGGTAAGACACGCAATTGGCGGGTTCTTAAATATAGTTCCCGGCGGGTTCCTCACGAGCATTCCTGCCGCTTGATGGTCAGTGTCGGGGAAACGACACTGCTATTAGTTCAGTTCTATTGCCGAGTAGGATCCAACTCTAAAAAATTCAGAATACATACAATTCATATTACCTATACGGTGAACATCGAAGTTCGTATATTTCGAGCATATTATTTCTCTTTTACTCCAATTAAGGCGTCATGAGAGTGTCAGAGACAATCGTCCGAAATTTACGAATATCCTTTTTCGCGGTAGCACCGCAGGTATCAATAATATTGAAAGTATGTATATATTTTATGAACCAACATTTAACACAAATTATATATGGATATTTGATGTTATTGGCACTGCTTTAATAATTTAAGAACAAACTTAACATTTCACAACAATATTGCGATTTTTTTTTTATTAAATAAGGTGGCAAACGAGCAGACGGAGTGTCTGATGGTAAGCAATTACCTACGCCCATGGGCACCCGCAACACCAGGGAAGTCACAAGCGCGTTGCCGACCTTTAAGGGAGGTTGGAGCTCTGGGAACCTTACTCACCATCAGGAACACAACACTACATACCTGAAAGGTAGCAGTGCTATTGTCTTCTGTAAGGAGGAGGTACTTCCCCAGTTGGGCTTCTCCAGACTCGAGCGTGACGGTACTTCGCTGTGCCCTACCTCTCATTGTTGGACGTGGTTTAAGGACAAACTATTGGTATCTAATTGTTGTACCCGTGAATGGGTTCTAGCAGGTGTACCTACTACATAGCAAAATTTTCCAAAGAGCATATGTGTTGGATCTATGTATATATACCAACGCAAGCCTACCAAATGTCCGGGATGTACCTATAGGCCCGTGAATTATAAAGCATATGAGATAACTGTTTTTACTGAAATAGCGATTTATAATAATTCCAGTGTCTGCCTCCTCGCCGCTGTCCGCTGCCGCAGCCCGCGGTGCTGCCCGGGACGCGCACGGCTTGGACTCCACTTGTCCAGGTAAATATAAACGTGCACCTAAACGACCTTCCTTCTACATATTTACTTTCGCAATAAAATTTCGTCTACCTTAATTGCTGGAAACTGTCTTTCGGAACTGGAATCCTGTGGATTCAAAAATGTAGGATTAAAGATAAGATTGTCCTATATTTTTGTATCCACCGAATTCCAGTTCAGCTTAAAATTTAATATAAAAATATTAATCGAGATACCGATTTTTTTTCAAAAATATCGGAGTAATAAGTTTCTGGGTTAATGGACATACTCCAAAAATAGTTTTATCTACGTACATGTCATAAGTGCTCTAAAATGCGTCCAGAAACCGTAGGCAATGACCAGCATTACCAACCATCAGAAAGATTTCAGTAGGTAATGTTACCATTACCTACTGAAATCAGTAGGTTATGAATTTAAATTTGGCACAGCTGTCAAATTCAAGTGGGGTGTCTAATCTAGTATCTATAGATATTAAAACAGCCATTGATACGAAACGCCAATTCGTTATGTTTTTTTAATATAAATCGAACGACTTTTGAACTCGAGTGACAGTAGAATAGGGAGTTCATTCGCTTGTCTATGGTTTAAAAAAAAAATTACTGAGATACGAAATACGCAGCGCCGCCGTTCCAAGCTGTCATTTGTTTTGTTCGTTGACTTTTTAATGTTTACAAGTAACCCTAGTAAGTCATTTCCCTACGGTTTCTGAACCCATCTTAAAACACTTAATGATATGTGTGTAGATAAAGTAGTGTATGTATCTATACATAATTAGGCATTACAACAATCGTGTGATATTATTATGAAACTCGCCTTCGGCTCGTTTCATAAACCCACACTCTTGTTGTAATGCCCTTCATTATGCACAGATACATAAACTACTATTACATATGAATTGTAATCACAGCGCAGTTTGCTTTTTATGAACCTAAAAAAGTGATATCTGAACCCTGGCTAATACTGTTTACAGGAGACGCACGCAGTCAGCGCCCAGTCACACCACCCTCCGCGTCACCTACAATCAAACCCAAACGTAAGTAGGCCACAAGGGCACTTTTACACGTCGAATATAAAAAGTAAAAGATCAAAATAAAGACTACACCGGGCACCGGTCCTAACTCTACACCTCTGACCTGACAAGCATTTTGACTTTTATGACAGGCAAGAAAATCGGCGAGACTTATTGAAAAAAAAACTTATACATAGATAAAAATGCGTTAATCTATAAGAAATCATATCAAACAATTACAAAAATTAAATACATATATGATAGAAAAAACATATACTTACAAGTCCAAAATTAACAAAAGGTTTGATATGCTTTCTTACCTGAACTGCGTCCTTTACACTAATTTCCAAATTACAATAATTCATAATGTGGTTGTGGTAAGGTCCCTAATGAGTAGAGCACACGATCTGTGTGACCCTGAATATTTTGAAAGTGAGTTGTCACATATTCAGGAGGTACTTAGGTGGAATACCTATGTGTGGTAGGGAAATGGCTGCTGAGACGAATGGTGAGTTTGAAGCCATTTTCGCCAATCGTGGAAGACACAGATAAAATGGGTCCAGGCCCGGCACCGAACATAAAAAAAAAACCTCTATAACCCCTAAAACGTAGGGAACCGTAAAATGTAAAATATGTTGAGAGCATATTTCTCTTTAACTCCAATTAAGGCGTCATGAGAGTGACAGAGACAGTTGTCTGAAATTTACGAATATTATTTTTCGCGGGAGCGCCACTGTTCTCGGAAGTGCTAAAACCTGATATAATTAAAACTGTTACTACTACTTAGCTCACAGGCAGAGACAGACGAGCGATACACCCTTAACGCGAGCGGTGTGCCCTGACTCGGCTTGAAAATGGGTCAGAGCTTACCCGATATAATTACACGTGAGTTTATCCGTTTGTAACTAAGTAGTGCTAGAACCTGTCTACATACCACTACTTGTCCAACTTGGTCGCAACACTGCCTTCGAAGCCAGTGCTTGTGAATCTCGGTAGGGGAGGTATTTATGTTGGTTCACTAATGATTGACCAAAAAAATATTGACAAATGATCATTTGGCAAACGAGTTATTTGACAAAAGTATCATCTTACAAAAACTCACTTAGTGTTGGATGTTGGATCAATGTGTTGGATCTATATATATTATATATCCCCACGCAAGCCTACCAAATGTCCGGGATGTACCTATAGGCCCGTTAATTATAAAGCATATGAGATAACTGCTTTTACTGAAATAGCTATTTACAATAATTCCAGTGTCTGCCTCCTCGCCGCTGTCCGCTGCCGCAGCCCGCGGTGCTGCCCGGGGCGCGCACGGCGTGGACTCCACTTGTCCAGGTACATATACACGTGCACCTAAACGGACTTCCTTCTATAAGTATACGCCATCCCCATCAGGCAGACAGAAGTCTGTAACGTCGTTATCCCGCGCTTTAGCGACCATTGCCGGCGGCTGCAGTAACTGGACTACTGCCTGCTGCAGCAGCTAGCGTAGTCAGTGACCCTGTCTACGGAGCAGGAGGTTTGGACAGGTTCAAATTCTGACAAGGGCATTTCTTTTACAAACTTTTACTCGTATGTAGTGCAATGTAAGTAAATATATATTTAAGTATGTTCGGGTTAAATCTTGCAACTCAATTTTGAACCAGATGTCTTTAACCGATTGAGCTGACATGTATAGTATAGGTAGTTCATGTGAAATAAAATTATAAAATAAGTTCTTTAAATTACCTGAAAATCAGGCGAAGATAACGTCAGCAACAAAACATAAAATTGTACTGTTATGACTTATGTTCTTTATATTATATGTAGTCTCAACCTATATTTGTTTAAGTATCTCAACATATAGTCCAAATTTACATCTGAAAAATACCATTATTAAATTTAATTACGATTCGGGTACTCAAGAACATTATAATGTCTTATGTCTATTTAATGTACATAAGCACTTTTTGTAACGAATCAAACGAAACAAGATAAGAACAAGCTAGGAAATGCCAGAAACGTTATTTGACTTAATTCGAAACTCTTATTTCCTAATATATAATTATGGTTTTGCATTTTATATGCATTTTATTTGTAGCCTTCTTTTAAAAAAATATAAAAAAATAAAAGATCTATATTTTTTAATTTAGTCACATTATATGTACTAACCTACTTATGAACGTCAAAGAAAAATCTACCACCGGTTCGAACCCTACACCTCTGACCCGAGAAGATACCGGCAATAAACTACGGCGGGACTTATTTTTTCAAAACCGTGATACATCAAATCTTTAAGTACATAATGATGTCTATCCCAAAAGAAAACTTGCCAAACAGTTTATTACAAGGTATAACTAAACATACTAAAATATAAAAATTATAATGTATAAACAAATTTGTCTTCGCAAAATAAACATACTTACTTTGAATTGTGTCAAATTAAATGTATTTCATATTAAATTGTGAATATAAAACTCATATCTTATTATTTTTATAAATTATTGAAGTTGATTAAAACACCGTTACTTCCTATTACATATGTGGACTGATTCGTATTACATTCAGGTCATACAGATCAATTAGGTTCGCGTCTCTGCTGTGGACATTGTGAAAGTTAAGGGTTTTGAAGCCTAATTTTTGATTATTTGATATATCAACATCAACCACTCCCCCTCTTACGTAACACTAATCCGCAAAAACATAACTTGAACTCATATAAGCCGTTAACTATTGACCACAGAAAAGACGATTTTTGTTTTAATCAATCTGTATGACCCAATTCACAAAATAGATCTTTATAAACATATTTACTTTCGCAATAAAATTTCGTCTACCTTAATTGCCGGAAACTGTCTTTCGGAACTGGAATTCACCGAATATATTCCAGGGTGAATTTCAACAGGTCCAGAATTTGTCTAATTTTGGTGGATTTTTTGGTTTTTGACTTTTTTGACTAAATTATGTATCCACTGTACGTAACTAGTCAAAATTAATATTGTGTAGTAATGGCCTTACATTCTACATAGTAGTTTTAGAGATATTATGATTTTAATAAATTAGTTACCACCAAAATTGCATCTACCCACCAAAATTAGATTTATTGTCCACCAAAATTGTATGTCTGCACCAAAATTAGTAATTTCAAGTAATTTGTGCTAATTAACTGAAAATTTAACAAATTTTCGACTGAAAATGAAACGAAAACAAAAGTTTTATGATTAATTTTAATTATACCAAAGAATATTTTTTTAAAGGTACCATAAACGAAGGAATAGATATATTCCTGTTCATTAGAACTATTCAAACAATGTTACTTGTAATCAACAATCTCGATTCTGACATATTCGTTATAAGATTAAAAAAAAAATCAAAAACAGTAATAAATATATACAGTTTGTGAATTTACTAAATCCATTTATTTAAATCCCTGCATGGCTAGGCGATGAATAAGGTTGTGGTATACAAATTAATAATACAAATGAAATTAAACATTTATCGAATTTTCGAATTTATAATTCTAATACAAAAAATAATAATTAGATTAATTTATAATTCCATAACATCCTGTATTATTTGTTTGCAATCAAGAAACGTCACATTGAAAAATAATCTTGACATCCTGATAACTAACCAAACTTTTTTATTAAGAAAAAAAAATATATAACAAGAAAGTGACATCAGTGATAAACTAAAATGGCATAGATTGCTGCTGAATTGAATTGACATGATAAATTGAAAATAATTTCGTTACCACTTTTATTCTTCTTCTAAGTCGGTCCCTCACAGCTGAGGATCGTGACTCCGCCGATTAATATTTTTAATGTCCGCTCTCCACTTCTCCCTGTCGTGTTGGGCTTCTTCCCCATGGTCTAGTACCATCGACCTTCCCCACCACCATCAGTCCTTCCAAGTTGTCAGGGTCTCTGCGAGCTATGTGACCAAAGTATTGTAACACACCTTGGAGGCAGACGGTGGACAGCCTCGGCTGATTTTCCAGTTTAAGTTCGGTCAGTATCGATACATTTGTGCGGCGTGCAGTCCATAGTATACGGAGCATTCTTCGCCACACCCACATCTCGAAAGCATCGATTTTCTTCCGGAAAGCGGCCTTAAGGGTCCAGGTTTCTGCGCCATAAAGAAATATGGGAAATACTAGAGTCTGGACTATTTTAATCTTCGACCTGTTCAGAATGTTCCTGTCCTTCTATATTTTTTGTAGCTGGGACATTGCAGATTTCGCCATACCTTCCACATGTCCTTCATCGAATCTCAGCCTCACAGCCGCCCTTGTTGCTTAGAACTGCGCCTAAGTATATAAATTCGTCCACTATTTCGTACTTATTAAGGGCGTCCGTTGTCTGAAGATTATTGAACCTGTCAACTATCATTATTTTGGTTTTAGCCTTGTTGACAGTGAGGCCATACTCGCTACTGATCTTCTCAAGGCGGTCTTACAGCGCTCTCATTTCGATCTCAGACGGAGCAAAGAGTGTTGTATCGTCGGTATACCGAAGGTTCGAGCTTTATGACCTCCGACTGTAGTACCTCCCTCCCAATCCTCTGAGGTTTGGCGCATGATGTGTTTTAAATGTGGGTTTAAAGATCGACAAGTTGCTAGGCCCACATAAAATTTAGAATAAAATCATATATATTCAGTTCCTTCCATTTCACTATCTGTGCTTTCATTTAGGTTTATGTCATTATCACTATCAGCTGTATTTATTACTAGTCTATCTAATCTATCTATTTTGTCGTCCTATGTGTTGAATTCCTTGATATTCATTCTCGCATTTGACCGCATGATCGCAAACCTTTTCCCACTCAGCCCCGATCATGTTTACTTTTTCAGTTAATAATCTTTTTATTGAAGTTAAATTCATATCCACGTTTCTCGCGGCTATATAGCTTTTCAGTTGAGACCATATATTTTCAATTGGATTAAAATCCGGATGGTATGGTGGCAATCGCAACACAGTGTGCCCGTATTCGGCTAGTATCTTGTTCACGGAAACCTCTGTAAATCTTTCCTTGTGCTGACATATAATATCATATATCTGGGTTTTTGCCAATTAATGATCAAATTTCGTGTCTTTGTAACCAGTTGATCATTACTGGTTTATTGGCGTTTGAGTTGGGGGGTCTTTTAACATATTTATTGTAATAGGGTGCGTTGTCGATAACCAGAACAGAATCACTGGGTATATTTGGAATTAATTGATTAACCAGCCATTTCTCGTAGTTATCGTTATTCATTTCGTTGTGATAATCACCTTTAGTGTCGGTGGATTTATACGTTAAACCGGTTCCTAGTACAAAGCCTTTTTCGTTTCCTGCGTGAACAATAATCAAATGTTGACCTTTAGAAATCGGCTTTTTTACTCCTTTTTGCTTATTATTTATTATCATTCCAAATTTGTCCTTTAGTCTGGGTTGTATGTATGTATGTAGGACTCGTCCATATAGATAATGTTTTTCCTGCTACGCGAAATTTGCGTATTTTGTCCAGATATTCAATTTGTCTGAGAGCTACATCTTGCTTTTCCATCTGAACTTTTCTGTTGTCTTTCATTTTAGTGAATTCAAATCCCATCTCATGAAGAATTTTCTTCAACGTCTTTTCAGACCCATTGTAATGAATAGCCTCAGACAATTTAGCTTTTAATGATTTGACTGTCGGCAGTTCCTTGTAACACAGATGAAAATCGTACACCATTCTTCGAACAACATCATAATCAAAATCGTCCATATCTAAACGAAATTGTTTTTTTGTTCTCCTATTTTTCGAAGAGCTGAACTTTGTTGCACTGGAATGGAATCTGTATCAGTGCCAGTGCCGATTTCGTTTAATAAATTAGCTTCTGTGTGACTTTGTCTGCATTTGTTATGTAACTCCATTATACATGTCACGGAAAAATCCTATGTATGTGTAAAAAGGCCCAAAAATCAAACACTCAAATGACCATACAATAATGTAATAAACCAAAAGAGATGTTATAAAAGCTTGACAATTAAAACCCACCTGCCAGAGGCTATGTCTTTAGGAAAAATCTTGATAGCGAGATCTATAAAATTTGACATATGGTACAGCGACATCTAGCAGGAAATCTGATAACTAATTTAACTTAATAAAATACATACAACCGTTGGACATACCGCCCACCAAGGACAACTATAAAACAAAATGTCCTTAATTCCGCCCACCATGAGATAAAATAACAAAAAAAACTATTTATGGTCATGATATAGTGCGAAAAAGGTTACATGTAGCATAAATGTAAACAAAATAACTGAATATTACACGTTAAGTAGCAATAAATTTGCCATACCTATACAAAATAAAATAAAGTGAACTTAAATTCAAACATTCTCAGAATTACAAAACCTAACTAATAGTCTAGGATTCTATAGGCAGAAAACACAATTTGCTAACAGGTCGCTTAATAATATTTGTTTTACAACGCAAACTAACTACTCGAGTGATTCCATCCAAACCTGAGTGTTTGGCAGTAATTATTCCATATAACCATTTTGCTGGTGGCAAATCATCTTCCTTTACTAACACAATGCTACCAACAGCTGGCTCGGGTGTTTGATGAGCCCACTTATAACGATGGTAAAACTGAGTCAATTATTCACGCGACCATCGACGCCAGAAATCCTGAACCATTTTTTGAGTTAGCTGCCATCTTTTTAAGCTTCCTACCTTAGAACTCTCGTAATTAGAGTCTGGTACGAGTACCAGAGGTTCTCCCACAAGAAAATGCCCAGGAGTCAGTGGTAAAGGGTCATCATAGGTGCTATAATTGATTCTTGACATAGGTCTGGAGTTCAGGCAACTTTCAATTTGAGCTAAAACTGTAGCCATTTCTTCAAATGTCAAGGTTGAGTTCCCAATTACTCGCCTAAGGTGGTGTTTTGTTGATTTGACTCCAGCCTCCCAGAGACCTCCAAAGTTTGGAGAGTGTGGTGGAATCCAATGCCAATTTGTGGAGTTTGTAGCGAGCTGATCAGCAATTTCTACAGCTACACTTGAATGTTCTTCGGCGTATAACTGCTTAAGTTCACGAGCAGCTCCAACAAAATTAGTCCCATTGTCGCTCCATAAATCAGCGCAATGACCACGACGTGCTGTAAATCGTTTAAACGCGGCAATAAATCCTTGAGCCGTTAGGTCACTAACTGCTTCAAGATGTATTGCTCTTGTAGTCATACAAATGAAAAGGCATATATAGCCTTTATAAGAGTGGTGGCCTCTTCCTTTTGAAGTGCGCAGGCTTATTGGCCCAGCATAATCAACACCACTCTGAAGGAAAGGGCGATTGACAGTTCCTCGAACTGACGGCAACTGTCCCATCAATGGATGTCGCGAAGCTGCGGCATAGCGAGCACATGTCACACATTTACGAACAAAAAACTTAACCGAGTTTGTCGCTCCAATTACAAAATATTTAGATCTTAAGTAATTGAGCATAAGTTGCGGATTACCATGTAGAGTTTTTTCGTGCGCATTGTCTATCAGCAAAGTAGTAAAATGTGACTTTTGTGGAATTATGATCGGATGTTTCATTTGATTACTAATTCCAGCATGCTCTAATCTTCCGCCAACTCTTAACACACCATCTTCATCTATCATCGGATTCAGTGAGGTAAGTTGACTTTTCTTATTAATTGTTTTATTTTCTTTCAGGTTTTTCAACTCCTCTTTGAAGTGATTCGCTTGAACAATTTTTATACAGGTTTTTAAACTGTCTTGAATTTCACCACTAGTTATCCACGCACTCACCGTTTCTTTTCTAGCTTTTTTTAAGAAACGTTTACAGAAAGCTAGAACGCGTAATAGTTTTCTTAGTTTAGAATACTTTGACAGAACGGCGTCTTCAGCATCTGAAGTGACATCATTATCATCGTGAGTATTCAAAAAACATGTTTTATTGCTTCCTTCTTCTAAATTCGTGTCTGCATTAGATTTTTTGTAACTAATGTCGTTGTTTTTTAACCACGATGGACCTTGTATCCAAAGTGTTTCTTGAGCTAGGTGTTGTGTACCTCTCGAAGCGCAGTCGGCAGGATTATCTTTTCACGAGACGTGGGACCATTGATGAGGCTCAACTGACGTTATTATTTCAGATACCCGGTTGGCAACGAAAGTTTTCCAACGATTCGGACGACTATTTAACCATGATATCACCACTTTGGAGTCAGTCCAAGCGTGGATGTTTGCTCTGTTGACACACATAACGTCAGCTACTTCGACCAGTAGCCTTGTCAGTAACACAGCCCCGCATAATTCCAAACGTGGAATAGAAATCTGTTTGATGGGTGCAACTTTCGTTTTCGAAGTAATTAATGACACGTGCACATCACCTTCTTTGTTGACAGTCCTTAAGTAAATAACAGCAGCAAATGCTTCATTAGAAGCATCGCAGAACCCTTGAAGTTCCATAGTTACATTGGAACTAGCATAATTCCACCTAGGAAGCTTGAAGCTAGTAAGTTGACTTAGATTTTCCCTGTAAGTCAACCAGCTCTTCAATAATTGTGGTGGAACTTCATCGTCCCATTCGATTCCTGAAAGCCACAGTTTCTGGATGAAAATTTTCGCAACTATAATTATTGGAGCTAACCATCCAAGTGGATCGAACAATCGCGATATATCCGATATGATGCTTCTCTTTGTTATTGGAACTTTGAGTGGAGGCAGCTGTACCGAATATTCAAACTCGTCATTTCGGCGATTCCAAACAAGTCCTAGAATTTTTATAACTGCATCTATCTTTAGTTGGATACTTCCTTCCATTTTGACATCACTTTCGTTCATATACTTCAATAATTCTTCATTATTACTGCTCCATTTCTGCAATTCAAATCCACCTTTATTCAACAGTTCATTCATTTCCTGATATACTAGCTTACCTTCTTCTACAGATTCACAGCCTGTTAACAAATCATCTACATAAAAATGTTTGAGAACTCTATCAGCAGCGTTTGGATATTGTGCTCCTTCATCGTAAGCTACTTGCTGAAGAGCACGCACTGCAAGATGGGGCGCTGAAGCTGTACCAAAGGTAACTCGGAGCAATCTCAAGTGCTTCACCTTCTCCCCCGAGTTTTCACGCCATACAATGCGTTGAAAATCTACATCGTCTTCATGCACTTTTACCTGCCTGTACATTTTAACAATATCCGATACTAGGCATATAGGATGGCAGCGCCAACGAAGTATCGTATGTCGTAACACGGGTTGCAAAGATGGACCTACTAACAGGTCTTGATTTAAGGAAATGCCATTAGAACCTGGACAAGACGCGTCAAATACGACTCTGAGCTTTGAAGTTGTTCTGTCATCGCGAATGACAGCATGATGTGGCAAGTAAACTGCATCAGGTTTGCTTTGCTGTTCTTGAGGAACTTCTTCCATGTGTTCTAGTTGAAGATACTCATTAATTACATCTGAGTAGCGGTTCTTCATTTCAGTATCTTTGGCGAATCGTTTCTCTAATTGAAGGAGACGCCTAGTTGCAATAGCCTTAAAATTGCCGTGTTTGCAACTGGGATTTTGATCTCGGAACGGTAATCTCACTATGTACCTACCTGTGCTATCACGTTCAGTGGTAGCGGCAAATAATGCTTCACATTTCTTCTCGTCTTCACTATATTGTGGATCTGTTGCAATGTTGTCAGTCTCAAGCTCCCAAAACTTTTTGAGCAGCTCGTTTTCATCTAAATGAATGTGGTTAACACTGACTGTGTTGCAAATTGCTGACTCACCTAAAAGAGTTGGCCCCGATACGATCCAGCCTAAAGACGTTCGTTGAGCAATGAGAGCTCCTTGTGGACCCTTGATCACATCGTTCAACAGTATTTGGCCGTATACTTCTACTCCAAGGAGCAAGTCGATTTTTCCAGGTACGTTGAATGTGGTATCTGCTAACTTTAAATTAGACAGTTCTGACCACGATTCAATGTCGATTGGTTTTCTTGGCCGATTGTTTGTTACCTTGCTTAACACATGAGCATACACATTTACTTCAACGTCAGGTTCCAGGAGTGATGTAATTTTAACTTTTACTACCGACTTAGAGTTCAAAGGTGAACTCTCTTCACCACCTAGTCCCGTGACTGTGCTCTTGTGGGAAATCTTCTTAAGTCCGAGCAGTTGAGCCGCAGACTCCGATATAAATGAAGCTTCCGAGCATTGGTCGATTAAACATCTCATTATTATACTTGAACCTGTTTTCGACTGAGCTTGAACCAAAGCCGTTGGCAAGAGATTTTGACCACGACTGGTCGAAAAACAAGTTGTTACATTATTGGGCTCATCACATGAGGATGATGGAGCTGTTGTTGCGTGTGCAACAATATTGCCTTCAACAGATTGATTGGGTTTGACTTGAGAATCAGTTGAATCAGTGCTAATTTTTGGGTGTAATAGAGAATGATGTTTGCGCTTGCAAATTCGGCATCTAGTAGATTGGCGACAAGAATATACGTTGTGACCCGAACCTAAGCAATTAAAGCAAAATTTACCGGACTGGATGAAATCACGTCGAGCATTGACATAAATTTTTGCAAAACTTTTACAGTTACATAATTTATGACTCTCTGAACAGTAGGCACAAGAAAGGTCAGTAACAAGATGCACTTTTGGATTACTGTTAAACTGTGCAACAGGTTTCTTTGGAAAAAAGGTCGTCTTTGGTGATTTGCCGTCAAAACATTCTAATGCCCTAAATCGGGTTTCTAAAAATTCTTGAAGTTGACTGAGCGTGGGCAAATCATCAGAAGACTCGCTTACTCTAAGTTCCCACTGTTTCCTAGATTCATTGTCCAGTTTAAGACAGATGATGTGAATCACAATTATGTCCCATGTAGTTGTGTCAATCCCTAAGTTATTTAATCCATTTAAACACTCGTTCGTGGTATCCAGTAACTCCTTGAGCGCATTCGCAGACTCAGTCGTAACATTTTTCTGACTCATGAATCGTTTGAGAATGCAGTTCGATAGATATTTTTTATTATTATAACGCTTTTCCAATTTCTGCCAACATGCGTTATAATTATCTTGCGTAATTTGAACGTGACGTAGAAGCTGTTCAGCTTCGCCAACTAAGTAACCTTTTAAGTAGTGCAATTTTTGGACGTCATCTAGATCTTTGTTTTTATGGATAAGCGATGTGAACAGATCTCTGAAGCTTGTCCATTCAGAATAATTCCCAGAAAACGTAGGAATTGAAATTTTTGGTAGCTTTACCATCACCGATTTGCCTTGACCAACATCCGCTTTACTTTCAATAGTTGTAGATTCAGTGTTCTTTCCAGGAATTGAAACATTTAGTTTTTTCAAGGCAACCTTAAGATCTGACTTGTAATCCATAAACAATTCTTCCGCAGAAGTATACACATCTTCAGTTATATACACACTAAATTCATCTGGATCAGATTTTTGAATTATTTGAGTATGAGTTGATGTAAATTGAACCCACAAGGGTTCCAAAGTTTCCAATCTTGTGCATATGTAGTCTGCAGAGTTGAGTCGTTCTTTAGGCGATTTTTTAAAGTTAGATTTAGCCTTTTCAATTCTTAAGTACAAATCCTGCTGTACTTTTATAAGAGCATCCATGGTGAAATTTTTCTAAGTGTTTGGAACTTAGCAAATCTAGACAAAATCGGGCATGGATTCCCCGTTGTTCCAATTTATCCGAAATTATTCTAAGTCCAAACTTGATACGAATTTTTCTAAGTCCAAATTTGTGGAAATTTTACTAAGTTTTTGACAGTTGCACTACGTAATAATGTAAATGTACTCACAGTTGTCACTTCACTACGTCACATATATCTGCTTACGTCATCCCGCTGCTTCTCCTTGCCGACGTCACGACCATTGCTTGCTTACGTCACACGCTGCTTCCGATCAACACCATTGGCAGCATCCACAATGCCTTAATTGGTGCTCGTCGACCCGAAGTACACCGAATCCTCTAAAGCCGAACTATCCGGCTCGAAGGACCATGTAAAAAGGCCCAAAAATCAAACACTCAAATGACCATACAATAATGTAATAAACCAAAAGAGATGTTATAAAAGCTTGACAATTAAAACCCACCTGCCAGAGGCTATGTCTTTAGGAAAAATCTTGATAGCGAGATCTATAAAATTTGACATATGGTACAGCGACATCTAGCAGGAAATCTGATAACTAATTTAACTTAATAAAATACATACAACCGTTGGACAGTATGACACATAGGATATTTCCGAGATATCCAGGACTAAAACTTTAAAAAATCTGGTTTAGCGGTTTAGGCGTGAACGAGAAACAAACATCCATACCTACATACATTCATATAATTCGCTATTATAATTAGCAGGATAGAATAAACAATTTTGGTGGAATTTAGCAATTTTGGTGGTATTCAAATTACCACCAAAACCACCAAAATTGATCCACCAAAATTAGAAAAGGTGCATTCAAATTCATTTAAAAATTAACTGTAACATTCACGTCCGTTTCAACCTAACATTTTACAAGAGCAACAATAAACATGCTTATAAAACAATTCACACAAAAACAACTACTTTGCATTCCTTACTTAGATACCCCACCGAAATTGCAATAAAAAGTATTTTAACACACCAAAATTAGATACTTACGCGCTTGGTGACTGATCTAGGCAAGACACGGCACGAGTGTCACCACTCAGGCAGGAGCGGAAGGGGATGAACGAGATACTACACGTTTCTTGTTCTTGCTGCTTTTCGTTCGACTAAAGAATCATGTTCAATATTTACCACCAAAATTTACTATTTTACCCGGACAACTGTTAATGCCTAATTTGGAGTATCAATTCATGTACTAGTGTTTAATAATGTATTTTTATAATATACGTATACTAATAACAAATATACTTACGCAAAAGTTTTTATAAAATCGGTGCGTTTTATGGTTCTAAAATACAAATTATTCAAGAACATGGGATACTGGACACTACACCAAAATTATTATTTTAACGAAAATATTTTTTTAATTAGATATCATTAACTTATATGACACTTTACGATTTGGCTTGATATTAAAGTAAGTGTTAGGTTTTCAGAAAAAAAATAATAATTCTGAAAAAATTAGTCCACACTGCCATTTTCAGCTCCGCCGCGCTTTTTTTACGTTGAGTAAATCACCCTCCAGTTCCTCTTTAAATGTAATATAAAAATATTAATCGAGATACCGAATTTTTTTCAAAAATATCGGATAGTTCCTGGGTTAATGGACATACTCCAAAAATAGTTTTACATATGAATTGTAATCACAGCGCAGTTTGCTTTTTATGAACCTAAAAAAGTGATCTCTGAACCCTGGCTAATGCTGTTTACAGGAGACACACGCAGTCAGCGCCCAGTCACACCACCCTCCGCGTCACCTACAATCAAACCCAAACGTAAGTAGGCCACAAGGGCACTTTTACACGTCGAATAGATAAAAATAAAGACTACACCGTGCACCGGTCCTAAATCTACACCTCTGACCTGACAAGCATTTTGACTTTTTTGACATCCAAGAAAATCGGCGAGACTTATTGAAAAAAAAACTTATACATAGATAATAATGCTATAAGAAATCATATCAAACAATTACAAAAATTAAATACATATATGATAGAAAAAACATACTTACAAGTCCAAAATTAACAAAAGGTTTGATATGCTTTCTTACCCGAACTGTGTCCTTTACACTAATTTCCAAAGTACAATAATTCATAATGTGGTTGTGGTAAGGTCCCTAATGAGTAGAGCACACGATCTGTGTGACCCTGAATATTTTGAAAGTGAGTTGTCACATATTCAGGAAGTACTTAGGTGGAATAGTGGAATACCTATGTGTGGTAGGGAAATGGCTGCTGAGACGAATGGTGAGTTTGAAGCCATTTTCGCCAAACGTGAAAGACACAGATAAAATACTCAAAAAATAAAAATAAAATAAAATAAAATAAAAATGGGTCTAGGCCGGGCACCGAACACAAAAAAAAAATCCTCTATAACCCCTAAAACGTAGGGAACCGTAAAATGTAAAATATGTTGAGAGCATATTTCTCTTAAACTCCAATTAAGACGTCATGAGAGTGACGCGGCGCCACTGTTGTTGCGCAATTGTTTAATTAAATAAAACAAACTGTTCGGAAGTGCTAAAACCTGATATAATTAAAACTGTTACTACTACTTAGCTCACAGATAGAGACAGACCAGCGATACACCCTTAACGCGAGCGGTGTGCCCTGACTCGGCTTGAGAATGGGTCAGAGCTTACCCGATATAATTACACGTGAGTTTATCCGTTTGTAACTAAGTAGTGCTAGAACCTGTCTACATACCACTACTTGTCCAACTTGGTCGCAACACTGCCTTCGAAGCCAGTGCTTTTGAATCTTGGTAGGGGAGGTATTTATGTTGGTTCACTAATGATTGACCAAAATAAAATATTGAAAAATGATCATTTGACAAAAGTATCATCTTACAAAAACTTACTTAGTGTTGGATGTTGGATCAATGTGTTGGATCTATATATTATATCCCCACGCAAGCCTACCAAATGTCCGGGATGTACCTATAGGCCCGTGAATTATAAAGCATATGATACAACTGCTTTTACTGAAATAGCGATTTATAATAATTCCAGTGTCTGCCTGCTCGCCGCTGTCCGCTGCCCAGCCCGCGGTGCTGCCCGGGGCGCGCACGGCGTGGACTCCACTTGCCCACGTAAATATAAACGTGCACCTAAACGAACTTCCTTCTATAAGTATATACCATCCCCATCAGGCAGACAGAAGTCTGTAACGTCGTTATCCCACGCCTTAGCGACCATTGCCGGCGGCTGCAGTAACTGTACTACTGCCTGCTGGAGCAGCTAGCGTAGTCAGTGACCCTGTCTACGGAGCAGGAGGTTAGGACGGGTTCGAATCCTGACAAGGGCATTTCTTTTACAAACTTTTACTCGTATGTAAAAGCAGCACGCGCCCGTTTTAAAGTACGTTCATTCGTTCTAATCAATAGTGATAATGATAGTACGAAACATAACGAATGAGATAAATCATGATGATAATTAAAAAATTAAACAATATACATGTAGATCTTCTGTAGCGACACCCGGCCGAAAACATTCGGGCTGCAGTCAGCCCAAAATAGTACACAAGTTTGTACCTTCAAACTGGGTTCATTTTGTTAACCCTTTCCGTACCGGGATCAACTACGTGACATAGAAATTGTATTGTGTGACAACTACGCAGATTTGTGTATAGACTATGACGGGAACCAGGCACTATTCTATAAAGGGTTAACAAATTCTACTCGAACGTAGGGGAGAGTAGTTACAAAATTGTTTAAGAACTAAGAACTGACTTCCTTCTATAAGTATACGCCATCCCCATCAGGCAGACAGAAGTCTGTAACGTCGTTATCCCACGCTTTAGCGACCATTGCCGGCGGCTGCAGTAACTGTACTACTGTCTGCTGCAGCTGCTAGCGTAGTCAGTGACCCTGTCTACGGAGCAGGAGGTTAGGACAGGTTCAAATTCTGACAAGGGCATTTCTTTTACAAACTTTTACTCGTATGTAACTTGCAATGTACGTAAATATGTATGTTAGTTCGTAAATTAAGTTAAGTTGTTTGGGTGAAATTTTGCAACTCAATTTTGAAGCAGATATCCTTAAAAGATTAAGCTGACATATTTAGCACACTTACGAGTATTAATTCTACTTACTTCTTATTGCCCGAATGTGGTGTTGGTACACCCCGTATATGAATGTATCAATCGGTTACGTAACTACATGGTACCACTAAAAACATGTTACTTGATAGTGCTATCAATGAAAAACAACTTTGGAATGCTTATCGTAATTCAAGTTTTATCGTTTAGGTACAGACCTAATATAGCGGCTACAGCATACATAACAATTGTTGTGCTGCACTCGTATACTAGTCCAGTGTTTCAGTTTCAAACGAGGAACGATTTATTTCATGTAGCATCACGAGAGCTGAGGTCACACACAACAACATCTCATACAATGATAGGGAGATTTCTAAATAAGAAATTACAGTTATTTTTGCATACCGATAGCAAATTCAACAGCGTTATGATTAAGGAACACACATTTTAATAAGTGTTTTTATTTACATTCACTCATTCATTCCATTCATACACTCTTTTTGCAATCAGTACTTCATAATTATAGCTGTGTGCGTAATCCATTCGCCTCTCGCGGAACTACCTATATCTATACGTACATATATCGCTGGTTTATTCCAGCTTACCTTACCCAGTAAAACCTCGCAAATTTGGTAAGAAGAAATCCGTAATTCTTCCATAATTTTCGCTCTTGACAAGGAAAAGGTCCGATAATAGGTACCATTCGTTGACAAAGCGCACCATACTCTGGGGCAATGCAGCGGATTCTGATGTTTGATTCACGGATTATGTGTTTTTGGAGACCAGTAACGACAGTTTTGTTTATTAACTTGACCGTTTAAGTGGAAATGAACCTCGTCACTTAAATAAATCGAATTCGTGGTGCGAAACCTTTGCAACATTATTTCGCTAAACTCTTTGCGCAACACAAAGCCATTTTCCTTTAATTCGTGGACGATTTGAATTTTAAACGCATGGAACTTTAAGGCTTTTTTCAAAATTTCATGCACCGCCTCTCTAACAAGTCCCAATGATGCTGCATTTTTGAAAGTCGTGGATTATCACGTAAACTTCTTTCAACGAGTTTAATGTTTGTTCCTTGAAGTCCGGACAGGCCCTGGAGGCCAATTCTCGCGCCGTTCGAGATGATCTCTATTAGACATATCTCGAAAAAAAATGGCGAATGTGGAACGAAAACTAAATTGCGTATTCTCGGAATCTCACACTCGAGATATGTCTACTCCCAGCGTTCGAGATGCAACGAGTGGTCGTTAGCAATCGAGATGGGGTTGTCACAGATTTTTTTGACATTTGATCTGCTTGACATTTGAGTGGCGGGAAATGTCTTTCAAGTCCAAATCTGCCTACTTAGAACGAAGTTAACAAAAGGTTTGATATGCTCTATTAGCTGAACTGTGTCCTTTAGTCTAAATCCAAATTACAATAATTCATTATTTCTGGTAAGGTCTCTAAAGAGTAGAGCACACGATCTATGTTATCCTGAATATTATGAAAGTGAGTTGCCACATATTCAGGTACTCAAGTTAAATATGTAAGTATAAGGTAAGGAAATAGCTACTGAGATGAATGGTGAAATTGAAGGCATTTTTGCCATGGATACGTGAAATACACAGATAAAATGGGCAGAGTTGGACCCGGGTATGGCCTTAAACTACGTCCAACAATGAGAGGTAGGGCACAGCGAAGTACCATCACGCTTGAGTCCGGAGAAGCCCAACTGGGGAAGTACCTCCTCCTTACAGAAGACCACAGCCATAATAGCACTGCTACCTTTTAGGTATGTAGTGTTGTGTTCCTGATGGTGAGTAAGGTTCCCAGAGCTCCAACCCCCTTAATGGTTGGCGACGCGCTTGTGACTCCCCTGGTGTTACATGTGCCCATTGGCGAAGGTAATTGCTTACCATCAGGCAATCCGTCTGCACGTTTGCCACCTTTTGTCATAAAAAAAAAAAGTTCTCGGCAGTGCTAAAACCTAACATAACTGTTGTGAGCCATATTACGTGTATCTCACACAGATAGAGACAGAGTGAGCGATACACCCTCAACGCGAGCGTTGTGCCCTGACTCGGCTTGAAAATGGGTACATACCAGAGCTTACCCGAAACATGTCGCCTAGTGCGATATAATTACACGTGAGTTTATCCGTTTGTAACTAAATAGTGCTAAAACCAGTGTACATACCGTTGTCCAAAATCGCAGGATATTCCAGATCAACAAGGACGTTATTCTATTGCAGTCACCTGGCGCTTACGGGAATGGAACGGGCGCCAACATCAACGGCAATGATACCACTCACCTCCGATTCGCAGCGACATCGACATCGCGGTCATGCCTGGGTTGCTGAAACGACGGCTGAGCACTATGCTCGACGATTTCAGCAGAGTTTTACAACAGGTAAATTTATGCATTTTATTTAAAGATGTTTCTGCTTAAAAATAAATAGTTATTTGTTATACAAGGGTGCAAAAATGTAGTTGAACTGCGAGTGTGGGAATGAAACTCGAGCAAGCGAATGGATTCGATAGTTTAACCACGAGCAAAGCGAGTGGTTTTAAAATAGAATCCTGAGCGTAGCGAGTGTTTCAATACAGGAGAGTTAAATTACAATTGCACCCGTGTGTAACACAAAACTTTTCCTTCACTACAGCGAGGAAATTGAAACATGCAAAAAAACGATTTGAAATTGCATTGACTTTTTCTTTGCGTTTAGATATATTCAACATTTTTACAAAAGGTGCCTTTAGCTTGGTTAGCTTGTGGTGGACATTACGATTTTCGAATGTTCTAATTCGATTTTCTACTCGGTGCGTTAGCGAGGCTCGCCCGCGCCCGCCGCCGCCGCGGGGGCAAGTGAGCTGTACTTCGCGAATTTAGACTTTAAAACCATAGCAATAAGAGCTACGAGAAGTCAACTTACTTAAATCTCTAGTGGATAAAATGCGTTTTTACCCTCTCGTATTAAAGTATAAACAAGCGCTTTACGAGCTAGTGAGGGGAAAATTTATTTATGGGGTAGTGCGTCGATATCGGTGAATTCTCAATGTTATTTGAGACGCCGATGCCGCTAAAAATTGTCAACACATTCACGGTAGGATGTCACTAGACGCTTCCTAAGTCCTAAGCGTATTGAAGGATTTGGTGGAGAAATTCACAGTATTTGGGCAAGCCTCTGTATCTTAGTTGGTAGAGCGATGGGCATGATAGTCACGAGATCGAGTCTCTAATCTTTGGGAATTTTGCTCTCGAAGTTGTTAACGAATACATATGTGTATATGGGACATTTAGTGCAGTTTATAGGCAAGTTGTAAATCGAGAAATAGGACATTGGGCGAATCCAACTAGGTTGGGCAGCGTTCGGATAGCTTAGCGTCTTATCTTCTCGTACAGGGTTCCTCAGTACCAAGACCAAAGTCTTCGAACAGTGCGTGTTGCCAGTCATGCCTATACGGATCTGAAGCTAGGTACCAGGCGGATCAGAGTCGGCGTAGAGTGGAAAGAGTATCTCTACGTGATAGAATCTAATATCCACTATAAGGATATCCGTAGAAGAACATAAATAATCGAAGAATAAGCTCGCAAGACTGCCCTGTTGAAGTGGCGGTGGGACTTAGCCCGGAGTCGGAGCTGCCGTTGCGGCTGATGACTTCTATGATCAGCTATTTATTTATTTTATTTATACGTAATAATTTGCTTTAATCTGTATTTGAAAACTGTTAGTGTCCATCCACAGTTGAATAATGGGCGAGTCGGTGGAAATCGAGTTCTGTGTGCAATTCACCCTCTACGCTGGTTAAATTAACCCACTTGGATGAACATGACATAGTATACAATAATTAATGATTTTGATGTTTTTTTTTTTAAATACAGCAATAACTGTCAATACTGTAACCGCCATCATGCGAAAGCCGTTTTCTGTTTATCGAAATTGTTGACAAGTAATACAGTTTCGATACGGTACATACGGCCATTTCTTCGTTAGAAAATACAAAAAAAAATATTAATGAAAGTAATAATACATATACTTATCGCCACAACCGAGACAATTTAACTGAAATCGAAATCGAAATTAAAAGCATTTATTTCGGAAATTGGTCCATATATTGTTAGTAAAACTTATTCTAACCTAAAACTATTATAATATTTAATCAATATTGGTTATAGTTACTACCTAGTACTTAAGATTAAAACAAAGCGAACCGATCGGACACTCAGCACTCTTAGTGCTTGAAAATGGAGGCCTATGTTCTCCGAAACATGTCGCGCGAGTGACTAAATAAACGTGAGTAGTACCGTATTAATCGTTAATTATTAAATATGTCTCACGTAAGTTTAAATACAAATAAAACAAAGCTCATAAAAATGTTATTTTATCTCTGGTTATCGCTGCAAAAAATTATCTGCTTTAGTGTTTGAACATAATAGTTATGTTATGATAGAGTAGAGCCGGCAAAACGGAATACCTCTACCTATTGTTTTACTTGGAATAAACTCAATAAAATTTTGATACTTAATGCAAACATTTTAAAAACTGAAAAGCAAGACATAAAACAATATAAACCATTTTTATTTACAATTTCAATAACTAAGTTGTTAAACTAATTTAAGTAAAAGTAAGTATATACTTTATAACTATTATAAATATTTGTAATGTCTAATTTACAAAAGGTAAAATAAAAAAGGGTTTATTCAAATATTATTATTAACGGATTGTTAAAGTATTTTGTTAAAAATGTTTTAAGTAAGAACAAATCAAATTATCTTTTATGAAATATTTTGATTTGCTGTGATTTTTAAGTAGTAATACTACTTAAAAATATAAATTAAAAGTTGAAAATAGATGACATAAACTTAAGATAAAGCGACGGCGCGCCGGAGGTCCTCGTCGCTTTTTCTTAAGTATATGTCATCTATTTTTAACTCTCAATCTTTTATGTATCAAAGTGACTATGCACGCTAGTCTTAAGACTTGATTGTTTATTCATTCAAGAATATTTATTACGTTCCATAAAATAAACGCATCATTCACAATACAAATACATTCAAAATAATCTCCTTCCTTTGGCTGAGATGAGTTAGTAACCTATCTTGCCCGACCCTCCCTATGGTATATAAATTAAGTTAAGTCTGATCTCTGCGCAATCTGCTCTTATTTCCAGCTCGGGAGCAACCGGCTGAAATATGTCTAAAATGATGAACATGGAGAACCCCGAATTATATAAGGAAGTCGCGTTTCTTCCTAAACGAGACTCGCATATAGCCCTTTCTCAGTTCGGCGTCCAGGGCGCGTACGCGTGGAAGGAAGACGCTCGCGTCATCGACCTTGGCTGCGGGGACGGCAGCACGACCGCCGGCGTGCTGCAGCGGCACCTGCCGCCCAGCTGCCGCCGGATCCTGGGCTGTGACAGCAGCGTGCGCATGGTGCAGCACGCCGGCGGACACTACGGAACTGACAAAATCCAGTTTCTGAAGTGGGACATCACGCAGGACGTCCCACCACACCTGAGGGGGGCGTTTGACCATGCCTTCTCCTCGTATACGCTACAAAGGATCCAGAAACAAAAGTAAGTACATTTCTAGTAGGTACTATATATTATAATAATATCAAAGAAATCAATTTATGTATTGCACCACACGTTGAATTGTCATACGTACAGCTACCGATATTTATAGTCTTAAGATCTGTGGTAGATGCCGACCAGGACCGAAGTGATCGAAACAATTTTACTTCATCTCCGACTTACATGTTGTAAGTCCTCAAACGTGTTAAAAAACCGTTACGTGGGCAATGACCAACATTACTGCAAACAATTGAAAATCGACAATATTTTATTGTCTGTGGTATTTTTATAATAACAACAATCCATCTTCAGAATTCACAAAAGATAATTGTCACAATTTTGATTGCGCCTTTTTTATCTTTCAAAATCGTAGTCGATTTAAAATTGTCCTGCATATTTCAGTCTGCTGATAGATGCACTACTCAGAAAAAAGGCATTAATAAGTAGGCATCGGACGGAAGAGTGCATATGCAAATGACATAAGGAACAGCAAAACTCTGGAATAAATTGTCGTGTGCAGTATTTCCGGACCGATATGACATCCAAACCTTCAAGAAAAGAGCGTATAGGGATCTTACAGGCCGGCAACGTACTTGTGACTCCTCTGGTGTTGCGAGTGTCCATGGGCGGCGGTAGTTGCTTACCATCAGGCAATCCGTCTGCTCGTTTGCCTCCTATATCATAAAAAAAAAAAAAAAAAAAAAAAAACAGGACTTGTACCATAATGGAGTAGCTACCAGCGTAACATATTTTATACAGTCGATCAATTTGTCGATGTCATCGACATAATTATTTCATCGTTATCACCTCTGTGATCGTTATTAATGGTGTTAAATTTAGTAATTTAGAGCCTAGTAATATTTTTTAACCAAATACATTTAGAGCGAAATTAATTTGTTTTCTGGAGAAAAGTAATTCATGTATTTTCGGTATGAAGTGTTTTTATAACAATAGTGTCATCGTCATCATCATGTCAGCCGAAAGACGTCCACTGCTGGACATAGGCCTCCCCCAGAACCACCCAAGAAGACCGATCCTGCGCCTTCCACATCCAGCGGTATCCCGCGACTCTAACTAGGTCGTCGGTCCATCTTGTGGGAGGCCTACCTACGCTGCGTCTTCCAGTTCGTGGTCGCCACTCCAGAACCTTTCCGCCCCACCGGCCATCGGTTCTGCGTGCAATGTGCCCTGCCCACTGCCACTTAAGTTTGGCGATTCGGAGGGCTATATCGGTGACTTTGGTTCTACTGCGGATAAAATCATTCCTGATGCGATCACGCAGAGACACTCCCAACATAGCCCTCTCCATTGCTCTTTGGGTGACTTTGAGCCTTCTTATGAGGCCCATAGTTAGCGACCACGTTTCAGCACCATAAGTCATCACTGGCAACACACACTGGTCGAAGACCTTTGTTTTGAGACACTGCGGGATATTGGAAGAAAAGATGTGTTGTAGCTTCCCGAACGCTGCCCAGCCGAGTCGGATTCGACGATTGACCTCTTTCTCGAAGTTGGATCTTCCTAGCTGGATAGTTTGTCCTAGGTATATATACTCATCTACAACTTCGAGTGTAACGTCTCTGATTACAATGGGAGTTGGTACGACATGGGCATTCGACATGATTTTTGTCTTGTCCATGTTCATCCTTAGACCAACTCGCTCAGAGGCATTACTGAGGTCATCTAGCATTGTGCTCAAATCCTCCACGGTCTCAGCCAAGACTACAATGTCGTCGGCAAATCGAAGGTGAGTGATGTACCCGCCGTTAATGTTGATGCCTTTCCTCCTCCAGTCCAAAGTCTTGAAAACGTCCTCCAGTGCAGCAGTAAACAGCTTTGGAGAGATAACGTCTCCTTGTCTGACCCCACGCTGCAGTGGAATAGGTTTCGAGCTCTGGTTCTGAACTCGGACTGACATGGTGGCGTTCTCGTACAGACACTTCAGCACTTCGATATAGCGGTAGTCCACTTGGCACCGTTGGAGGGATTGTAGCACAGCCCAAGTTTCGATCGAATCAAAGGCTTTCTCGTAGTCCACAAACGCCAAACAGAGGGGCAAGTTATACTCCTCAGTCTTCTGTATAACTTGACGTAGCGTATGTGTGTGGTCTACGGTACTAAAGCCTCTTCGGAAACCGGCTTGTTCGGGAGGCTGGAAGTCATCTAACTTGCGTGCGAGACGATTCGTAATGACTCTTGAAAACAGCTTGTAGACATGGCTCAAAAGTGAGATGGGTCGATAGTTCTTCAATAAAGCGTTGTCGCCTTTTTTGAAAAACAACACCACCACACTTCTGTTCCATGCCTTTGGCGTTCTCCCTTCCAGTAGGACAGAATTGAACAGCTTCTGAAGGGCCATTAGGACCGGTGTACCACCCGCCTTCAGAAGTTCGGCTGTTATTCCGTCCTCACCTGGCGCCTTGTTGTTTTTTAGCTGTTTAAGAGCCATTCTAATCTCGTACAAGCAGATGTCCGGGATATCTTCAGTATAGTGCCGGGTTAGTCTGGCTCTAGGGTCTTCCGCCAGATCAACTACGGGTCTGCTAGTTGATGTGTAAAGCTGTCCGTAAAAGCGCTCTATTTCACTCAGAAGCTCCGGTCTGGATGAAACAATCCTACCATCATCAGTTTTCAACCTGGCGAGCTGGCTTTGCCCAATAGACAGGTCCTTGGCAAAAACCTTCGACCCCTACAATAGTGTATTAGTAGGATATTGTATCCCGCTCGCTGCAGATTGTGTGATTTTTGCCATTTTTTTAATGCTACTGCTACAACGCAATTGATTTATCCTTCTAACCTTTTTCATTAAATAAATATTAATATAACCTATATATATATATTACTCCTTTCTAAAAAGCAAACATATCATTTATGTGTTAAATGTGTTACGCTGATAGCTACTCCATTATAGTATAAGTCCTGTTCCTTATGTCATTTGCACTCTTCCGTCCGATGCCTATTAATAAGATGACCTACTTTTGAATACTGGTTGCCTAGTTTTCAAGTTTATGGTACCTAAGTGATGATTAGGTATATAAGTAAGTCTGCCCACTAGAATTTAGTACTTACAACAGTCCACCTTTGTAGATACATGTACAAAACTATGGTTAGTCAAGTTTATTACATAATACGACGTAACGTAACTGATGACCGCATGAGCAGGCGGCTTCCTCGCACAACGTATCAGCATTGCGATACAACGAGGAAATCCTGCCTGCATCTTTGGTACAATCAAGGGCCTTTAGATTAAAGAACTATGAAATAAAACAACTAAAACGGATTATATCGCGTATACTAATTTAAACATTATCCCGACGTTTCGAACCCTTCAGCAGCGTTCGTTGGTTCGTCCGATGACCACGAACGCTTTTATACGCGAAATTAGTATACGCGATTTCTTCCGTTTTAGTTGTTTTATTTCATGAGTAATTATCGCGGCAACCGAAAACAATGTTATTTAAGAACTAGTTAAGTACTCGTATTTTAACGAATGTAATTATTGTAAATACCTTATTAGTTTGACGACAGGTTTGGCCTAGTGGGTAGTAACCTATCAAGCCGATGGTCCGGCGTTCAAATCCCAGTAAGGGCATTTATTTGTATGATGTGCACAGATATTTATTCCCGAGTTATGGGTGTTTTATATTAAGTATTTGTATATTATATATGTATATCGTTTGCTGATTACACACATAACAAGCCTTCTTGAAAGTTGAAATAGATAACATATACTTAAGAAAAAGCGACGAGGACCTCCGGCGTTCGAGACGGGATTCGAACCCGTCTCCAGATCTCGCGGCTGAAGCCTTCTTGAGTTTACCGTGGGACTCAGTCAATCTGTGTAAGAATGTCCTGTAATTATTCATTTATAATTATATATTTATTTATTTATATTTGTCCACTTTGGTTGCTACTAATTATTTGATGCTGACTAAACAGTCGCCATAAAATATACCGGAGCTCTGGAGGTGGTCACAAATTTCTGAACAGCGCCTAGTGCATGTTAAGAGGATTGGGGATTAGGGTTTGGAAGATGTCCCATATTTGAAATTCTAGACGCCATGATTTGAAGACGTATAATGCTGCTATTAGTACACACACTTTTGTTTCAGGGTGGCCTTCACGAACATCTATGAATGTTTAAAGGAGGGAGGCAGCTGCCTGCTTCTCTTTCTCGGCCGCTACCCCGTCTACGACGCGTTCCGCCATCTCTCTCGCACGGAGAAGTGGGCCAAAGACTTGAAAGACGTCGAAGTCTTCATCTCGCCCTATCATGACAGCCGGGTCAGTAATACAGCTTTGTTGCCGTTTCACGGTCAGAGTGTTGTTCATGTAATCGATATACCCACGTCCTGCAGCATGTCGAAGTGCAGTTTGAAATGCCGCGAGAACAAGCTCGTGGCTCTGGTCCAGATTTTTTTATATACCACAAAGGTGGCAAACAAGCATGCGGCCCGCTTGATGGTTGGCGGTCACCGCAGCCTATGGACGTTTACAATACCGAGGCATCATTCACGCGTTGCCGACTCCGTAAAAACCTCTATACACCCTTTTTGAAGAACCCCATACTGTAGTCCTTTGGGATGACCTCCGCAGGAAGCTCATTCCACAACCTTAGCGGAGGTCATCAAATGAGGTTGAGGAAGTAATTAAACTCCTTCGCAACAAAGAAGAGCCATCAGTGGAATGGTAACTGTCACGATTCCCGACATCGACATCGTCAGTAATTTATGTACGTATTATGTACATAAATTACTGACGATGTCGGTGTCCGTAGAGAACAGTGACGGCTCATCATCGGGCGGGCTGTGAAATCAGTAGGTTATGAATTTAAATTTGGAACAGCTTTCAAATTCAAGTGGGGTGTCTAATCTAGTATCTATAGATATTTAAACCGGCCATTGATACGAAACGCCAATTCTTTATGTTTTTTAAATATAAATCGATCGACATTTGAACTCGAGTGACAGTAGAATAGGGAGTTCATACGCTTGTCTATGGTTTAAAAAAAAATTGACTGAGATACGAAATACGCAACGCCGCCGTTCCAAGCTGTCATTTGTTTTGTTCGTTGACTTTTTAATGTTTACAAGTAACCCTAGTAATAAGTCATTTGCCTACGGTTTCTGAACCCATCTTAAAACACTTAATGATATGTGTGTAGATAAAGTAGTGTATGTAACTATACATAATTAGGCATTACAACAATCGTGTGATATTATTATAACCCACACTCTTGTTGTAATGCCCTTCATTATGCACAGATACATAAACTACTATTAAACTATAATATCGTTAATTCTTATTATATCGTACCTAATATTAGACGAGTACGTAGGGCTACAGATAGGGACTTCTGAATTAGAATATTGGCATGTTTTTAAACTCACCGCCCGTCCGTCGAAACCCGTACTACAGCTGCTGCGGTCGCCAACCCGCCTGCCAAGCGTGGCGACTATGGCAACTACCGAGATGATTCAAGTCATATTAGGGGGAGGCCTAGTAGTCTTTTTTTTTATGACGTAGGCGACAAACGAGCAGACGGATTGCCTGATGGTTAACAATTACTGTCGCTCATGGGCACCCGCAACACCAGAGGAGTCACAAGCGCGTTGCCGGCCTTTAAGGGGGGTTGGAGCTCTGGGAACCTTACTCACCATCAGGAACACAACACTACATACCTGAAAGGTAGCAGTGCCATTATGGCTGTGGTCTTCTGTAAGGAGGAGGTACTTCCCCAGTTGGGCTGCCCCAGATTCAAGCGTGATGGTCATCGCTGTGCCCTACCTCTCATTGTTGGACGTAGTTTAAGGACATACCCGGGTCCAAAAAGTAAAGTAATGGTCGATTTACGGTTGAAATTATGAAAATGATGATTAAACACATAATATGTCTATGTTTGTATACGAACCTACATTTTATATTTATAGGACCCCAAGAGCGAAGTCACTGCTTTAATGGAATCGATTGGCTTCAAGTGTATTGACGTGGAGGTGACGGAGAACACGCACACATATACAGACGACGACACATTCAGGAGTGAGTGCTTGTTTCTGTAATTACGTTGTTTTAGAAAGATAATGTTTTTTTTTTTTTTTTATGACATAGGCGGCAAACGAGCAGACGGATTGCCTGCTGTTAAACAATTACCGTCGCCCATGGGCACTCGCAACACCAGGGGAGTCACAAGCGCGTTGCCGGCCTTTAAGGGGGGTTGAAGCTCTGGGAACCTTACTCACCATCAGGAACACAACACTACATACCTGAAAGGTGGCAGTGCTATTATGGCTGTGGTCTTCTCTAAGGAGGAGGTACTTCCCCAGTTGGGCTGCCCCAGATTCGGTTTTATATATTAAACAGAAAGCTCTGCTAACGACATTACAATTCTTAGAAATGAATGAAAACGAAAAAAGCAATCGGGGAAGAATCAGAGGCCAGTTTATTTTTTCGGTGCTTGCTTTTTACACACTGCGTAGCATTGGACGGGCCAAAAATTGCTAAAAATATTGTAGACTTATTCTGAAACAAAGCTATGAAATCTTCAGTGAGTAATACCTAGTACCTAGGTATCAATAAAACCTGTTAATCCGTAAGCTTTGAACTATGTTATACCAAGTCGATTTCGACCATTCGTGTATCAGACAGCATAGTTCTTGGATATGGGAGTATTAAGAAAAAAATGTCCTCAATTAGAGTGATAAGTAAAACGTTGAAAAAAATAAGTTTTGTAAAGATAATTAAGCATTAAAATGTTATAAATACTTACCTACATTTGGTGATACTTTCACAAACTACCAGTAATATTACTTATACAATGAAATTTTATATCAATGCAAGAATTTAATTTTCATACAGACTCTTGACACAAAATTAATGATGATCCTGACATTATTTAACTAAAAATAAAATAAACACTTAAAATAAAATAAAAAATTAAATACCTATGTATTTGTTTTATCTTTTACTTGTCACGTTCATTGAGGGCATTTTTTTCTGAAAACTCCCATAGTAATCAATTTTACCGTATATTATATCTACAGTCAGCAGCAGAAGTAGCTAAGCATTTGAGGTGTTCAAAATGAGGTCAACACATCTCTATTGTCAAGAGAATAAGAGCGCGTGTAGGTCATTTTGAACACTTCAAACGCTTCGCCACTTTTGCTGCTGACTATACAATATAGGTCTCCGTGTCAGATTATTCAATTATTAGTCTATTAGTACGATTTGTGTAAGATTGATTGATTGAAAATATTAATTTATAATCTTAATTACAATCTGATAAACTCACGTGTACTTACCCGCACTAGGCTAAGCTCTGGTACATTTTTAAGCCGAGTCAGGACACATCGCTCGGGGGTGTTATTATAAACTCAAACTCAAACGTTTATTCAGTAAGTAGGCCACAAGGGCACTTTTACACGTCGAGTATACAAAAGAAGAAAACATAAAAACTACACCGGTTCTAACCCTACACCTCTGACCCGAGAAGCATTTCGACTTTTAAGACCGGCAAGAAACTCGGCGGGACTTATTTTTTCAAAACAGAATTACAAAAGATATCTTATACATATTACATAAAAATGCGTTATTCTTTAAGAAAACATATCCAACAATTACAAAAAAATTCTGCCAAAGGAAAAATAAAAATAAATATTAATTACTTACAAGTCCAAATCGGACTGCTAAGAACGAAGTTAACAAAACGTTCGATATGTTTTCTTATCTGAATTGTGTCCTTTATTCTAATTTAGAAATTACAAAATTCGTCATCAAAAGTGTCAAAAAATATTATATGTATAGTTATTTTGTTTTCAAAATATACACAAAAACATAAATACATGCTTATTACAAATAAACCTTAGAGATGTATGAGGTCTCCAGGTGTCATGATTTAAATATACTAACACTTTTTGTTTTTAAAGATAAACAAGCACCGAATGAAGTGTATCACGTAAATAAACAAGAAGAAATGCAATGAGAAGAAAACTAGCTAAAGCATTTACTACTGGTTCTTTTTTTCAGATTTGGTCAAGACCATCCATCCATTCGATGTTCTGAACACGAGGTGGGACGAATTCATGGCGGACTATTACGAGCTGGTGCCGAACCCAACAAAAGTTGATTACGAACTCATTGTAGCCAAAGGTGTCAAATAAATACCTATTAAATGTTTCCCACAACAAAATTATTAGGTTCAGCACTATGTCATCATCATCATTAGGCATCGGACGGAAGAGTGCAAATGACATAAGGAACAGGACTTGTACCATAATGGAGTAGCTACCAGCGTAACATATTTTATACAGTCGATCAATTTGTAGATGTCATCGACATAATTATTTCATTGTTATTAATGGTGTTAAATTTAGTAATTTAGAGCCTAGTAATATTTTTTTACCAAATACATTTAGAGCGAAATTAATTTGTTTTCTGGAGAACAGTTCATGTATCTTCGGTATGAAGTGTTTTTATAACAATAGTGTATTAGTAGGAGATTATATCCCGCTCGCTACAGATTGTGTGATTTTTGCCGTATTTTTAATGCTACTGCTACAACGCAATTGATAAATCAATCTTCTAACATTTTCACTAAATAAATATTAATATAACCTATATAATATATATTCCCCCTTTCTAAAAAGACAAACAATTCATTTATGTGTTAAATGTGTTACGCTGATAGCTACTCCATTATAGTATAAGTCCTGTTCCTTATGTCATTTGCACTCTTCCGTCCGATGCCTAATCATCATATCAGCCGATTCCCAGCCGCATCTGTGGGTTCCCGTGATCTTTACCATGTCGTCGGTCTACCTTGTGGGAAGTCTACCCACACTCCGCCTTTCGCCACTAGAGCCTTTACCGAGCAAACACTCTCAGAATTTAGTTTAGTGCATGTTTAATTTACATCTTATCAAGTTAAATGTGACTTTAAAGTTAGAGAGAAATGTATTTAACCTGAATAAAAAACTTAAATATATTTTATATGACTGGTATCATTCACCTCCATTATACCAACGAACAATTAGTAATGGCTAATTTTCTTGTCTCTGATATTTTTTTTTAAACAAAACTGACCAGCGTTTGATCTCAGTCGCACCTGATGATAAGTGTCGACGGGGTCGAGGGTGGTTCAGTAACGCTGGTTCAGTAACAGCCTAATTTCACTGTTGCCTTGAAGAGACCTAAATAATATGCCAAACCCTATCGAAGGCCTTGGAAATGTCGAGAGACACGGAGAGGGCTTCGCTGCGTTTCTCGTTGGCCTCGCTCCAAATGTGGGTAGCGTACACTAGAAGGTCCCCAGTAGACCGATTTCGGCGGAAGCCGTATTGCCGGTCGCGGAGGAGATCGTTACCTTCAAGATACGCAAGGAACTTGTTGTTCAATACACGTTCCATAATCTTGGTATGTACTAATAGCAGCATTATACGTCTTCAAATAATGGCGTCTTGAATTTCAAATATGGGACATCTTCCAAACCCTAATCCCCCATCCTCTTAAGCTGCACTAAGCGCTGTTCAGATATTTGTGACCACCTCCAGAGCTCCGGTATATTTGATGGTGACTGTTTAGTCAGCGCCAAATAATTAGTAGCAACCAAAGTGGACAAATATAAATAAATAAATAAATATATAATTATAAATGAATAATTACAGGACATTCTTACACAGCTTGGCTGAGTCCCACGACAAACTCAAAAAGGCTTGTTTTGTGTGTAGTCAGCAAACGATATACATATAAAATATACAAATACTTAAATACATATATAAAACACCCATGAGCATGAATCAGGAACAAATATTTGTGTTCATCACACATATAAATGGCCTTACTGAGATTTATTTTATTTTATTTTATTGAAATAGGTACAATAACATAATGTAGGCAAACAACATTTACAATATTCTTTACACAAGCAACCTATAAATTACTTACATTACCATTACAATTGTACACAGCATTACCAAGTATTAATAAACGAAGCTTAATAAAATTTTACATGTTACAAGTAATTGAGAGTTCAAAGATAATTTTGGGACACTAAAATATTTTTAAACTTTGACAAAGAGGTACTGAGTATATCTACATCAACGGCCATGATGTTATATAATCGACACATTCTGAGGACAGGCGCATTTTTTGAAACATTGTTATTAGGGACCATGGGTAACGCAAACAATTCCAAGTTTCGTGTTCTCCCGTTGTTGGCTCTTATAAAAATATAATCCATGAGGTTGCTGTCGAGACCGCCATGCACAATCTTATGGAGTGTAATTAGATCAGCAACGTCACGCCTGTACGACTGAGACGGAAGATTATAGGCGGACAGTCTATCCTCATACTCGGGCAGCGACCGGCGCGTATTATTTTTAGTAGAAAGATGCCGTAAAAACTTTGCCTGAATCGATTCTACTCTATCAGAGTGCGTCTTATAGATCGGCTGCCACACCGATGAACAATATTCTAGCTATCAAAAATTACTCTCAGGAAAATCTGGTTCATACTCAGGATCATCAGACGACGTGTAAACAGAGGAAAAGTACTCGGCGAATAGGTTAGCAATATCTTCACCAGTCTCTGCCACTACTTCGTTAAAGACGACACGATGAGGTACCTGATTAGTAGCCTTTCTAGTTTTCGTGTAGCGCAAAATGCTTTTATATTAGTATTCAAATTATTTTCTAATCGTGATATGTAAGAACCAAAGCAAAAAGTGACTAGTTCCTTTGCTCTTTGCCTCAGTAAAGAAAATGCATCATAGTCTCTAGGATTTTTGTATTTCTTGCATTTTCGATGCAACTTATCTTTCTCTTTTAGTAACGTCACCAGGTCTTTCGTAAACCAATCCGGGTATCGTGCACTTCGAGTCCTAGTTTTAGGTATATTATTTTCAATAGTCAACCATATTATATTATAAAATAGCTGCAAAAAACTGTCACAGCACAAATTAGAATAGCTATCGCAGTCGACGCTCATAAGGTCCACCAAGCATTCAGCATAATCAGCCTTACGAAACAAATAACAAGAACTTGACGTGTTTGCCTTAAGTGTACGTTGCTTTAGAACTACAATATCAAGTTCAAACGGTAGGTGATGAGAATCAATACGACTAATGGGATTGGTCTGGTTAACACTAATATTAATATCAGTGCTAACCAATGCCAAATCGAGAATACAATTATTCATATTTTTACAATTATTAATTTGAATCAGATCAATCACAGCCATGAAATCTTTCAATGCCACACATTTCGAATCACTTGTCAAATGAACATTAGTACTATCATTATGCCATGTTATATTCGGTAGATTAAAATCACCCAATATAATTGTCTTACAATTGTTACGACATGCCAATACATTTCTCTCACAATTACGCAAAAAGCTTTCGAACATATCAAAAGGGATGTAAGATGGAACATATGCCACACATAAATTTAGCCTAATACTATTATGATTGACTGTTACCCATAGATCTTCAATTGATGACTGCCATTGTTGTCTATGTTCAGAAGCAATTTTCATGGATAAAGCTACAAGGACACCCCCACCGTGTCCCTTAGAGAAGCGATTTTTAAAACCTGCACAACCTGTATACCACATATCTATTATCAAATAACTCGTTGGAATTAATTGATTCATCCAACCACGTTTCAGTTAAACAGATTACATCGTAGTTATGTATCAAAACAGAGTTAAACAAATCGAAACATTTTGTCCTAAGTCCTCGTACATTTTGATAGTACACAGAAAGCGCCACTTTATGTGATGAGCGGAAAAAAGATGCGCACAAGTAAAAAAATTAAAAATAAAATTAGCTAATACAATTTAGATTACAGATTAGAGCACGTCCAAACTTGACAAGTTTTTAATAAGAATTGGCGGCGATGATTCGTTCTTCCGCACGTAAATTCTTGCGTTCCGAACCCACATAAATGTGTATTGGGCCTCTCTACATTGAATGCGAGTCGCAGCATGCAGTCTCTTATTTGAAGGTGATAGATGCTCAGATACAAACACTGGTGACTTCTCGCCAGCCAGTCCAAGATGGGACGTGTTGAGCTTGCCAGACGGGTGGGCCTTGTTGAACCTGGAGACTGCCGAGTACAACTCGTCACGGCTTAACCTACTCTTCAGCTTTAAGATCACTGTACGCGGCTTGTTATTATCCCGATTCAGTTTTGCCACGCGAGTACAATTAACAATATCCGCCTCCGAAAGCTGATAAGAAACCATTTCAGCCACCCGTTGGATAACGTTGCTGAGTTTCTCACCTTTGTACTCGGTAATTCCGTGAAACTCTAAATGTGGCATTATCTATGAAAAGGGACCTTATTGTCGATGGCGCTTACGTCGAACCGCGTTGCGTTTGTATTGCGTCGTCTTGAAGAACGACTTAAGCGCCGTCGACAATAAGGTCCCTTTTCATTGATAATGTCACAAATTTGCTTCACGTAACTGCTGTTCTAAGTCATTTACACGATCATTAAGGCTCTGAATTGTCGGCTGAATTTGGTTAACAGCAGAGTCTATTAATTGAACTTTAGAATTTAGCGATCTCAGCGATTTTTCAAACTCTTCGTGCTTACTATCGGTGAACTCAACTGACTGCTTTAGGTCGGCCAAGTCCTGCTTAATCGGTGATAATTCAGCTTTCAGGATGGTTCTGATCAATTGTGACACTTCTGTTTTAAGGGTGTTTCTTATTTCAAGGCGGATTGCATCAATTACCTTATCATCAAAGTTGACGACCCTGCTCTAGCTTGACGATTTGGACCCAGGACCTTCGGTTTCATAGGCAGGGTCACTCACTATACTAGGCCAAACCTGTCCTGTCGTCAAATTAATAATTATCTAACGAATAATTAATTTATATTTATGCCGGCATGCACGCAGTAGTGTATGCAGTATCTCGGCGCGTGACGATAGGTTGAAAGTATTTTATCACGCGCCGAGTCAGTAAGATTAGGATTGTACAGATGTAGATTAAGAACATAATATTAAGGAAGCACAGATGTATATATGCACTAGTGAGTAAGGAATAAACTAGTCCAAGTCAGCCAGTCAACGGTGTCTTTACTCATCATGCCGCTACCCTATTAAACACTAGGTGAGAATCAGACTTTGCTCGGGACGCACTTCTTTTCAATAAAGGTATTATTACCTACTTTTAGACTTGTTAACACATGTCAAGGTTATTATTAGGTTTATTTTGACGACCGGTTTGGTCTAGTGGGTAGTGACCCTGCCTATAAACCCTATGGTCCTGGGTTTGATTCCCAGTCGGGGCATTTATTTGTGTGATGCACATAGATTCATGTTCGTTGAGTCATGGGTGTTTTCTATGTATTTAAGTATTTAAAATATTTATCTTTTTATTATATATATCGTCGTTTAGTAATTACAGCACAAGCCTTACTGAGCTTACCGCAGGGCTAGGTCGATTTGTGTAAGATTGTATTTAATTATTATAACCATATTATTATTATACCATCACCTCGCTATATTATTTTTTTAAATTTAAATATCAATGATAATGGCTAGCAGACGTTTCTGATTAATAAAAAACAAAAAAAAAACTCAATAACAACGCCGGCCAGTTTCAGTTATTTATATAGCAGTAAGAATGTTTTCGATATATTTGGCCATACTGACTGCAACTAACTATATGATGCTGACTGTTCAGTCACCAGCAATAATATCAAGGACTCAAAAATATCTGATAAATATCACCTTATGTCAAGGCCATAAGGTGCTCGCAGATATTTTTTATGAGACGTAGGGCACAGCGATGACCATCACGCTTGAGTCTGGGGCAGCCCAACTGGGGAAGTACCTCCTCCTTACAGAAGACCACAGCCATAATAGCACTGCTACCTTTCAGGTATGTAGTGTTGTGTTCCTGATGGTGAGTAAGGTTCCCAGAGCCCTCTTAAAGGCCGGCAACGCGCTTGTGACTCCTCTGGTGTTGCGGGTGCCTATGGGCGATGGTAATTGCTTACCATCAGGCAATCCGTCTGCTCGTTTGCCGCCTATGACATAAAAAAAAAAATTTGCAATCTTGATGTCGTAAGATATTATTGCCGGTGTCTGTACACTGTAAATATCCCTATTTTTTTTCTAAAAGTAATATTTACGTGCGATGATCATTTGAGAAGCGTTCATTCTAAACAGGCGCATGCGAATGATAACTTGATGACGTCAGTGTCCCTTGGTGACTCGTATTTCGACAAGTTGCCTTCTTGGCAACATAGTGACAAGCTCCCGTTCATAATACGGACGCCCGCACTGCTCTGATAACGCGCTCGGTTTTAACTGATAACAAATCTTACGCAAAAATAGACCTTGACAATTTTATCTTACAAGGTTAAAAATTTCAATACTACTGTTCTGCGTACAGGGTGACGAAAAAACTAGCTGGCATTTCGTGACGGATATATAGTAACAAATAATAAGGCAAGACTTAGGTAGTCGGTTACACTCGGTAATTCGGCCATCGTCTTCCTCGGGTTGCCCCGGCGTGTAGCTACTGTGTTCACGCTGCTTTTCTCAAACATGCAGTGAAATTTATATAACATTTTAATAGGCATTATGCACTTAAAACAGATTATCTAATGATGATGATCATTACGTCTCTATAAATATTTTCTAATTTTATTTGTTTTTACATGTGAAAATAGTTATCGAATAAAATTTTATCTACGTACATTTCATTAGTACTCTAAAATGCGTCCAGAAACCGTAGGCAACGACCAGCATTACCAACCATCAGAAATGAATTGAGATGTAATGTTAATATTACCTCCTGAAAACCGTAGGTTATGAGTTTAAATTTGGAACAGCTGTCAAATTCAAGTGGGGTGTCTATTCTAGTATCTATATATATTAAAACTGTCATTGATACGAAACGCCAATTCGTTATGTTTTTTAAATATAAATCGAACGGCATTTGAAGTCGAGTGACAATAGAATAGGGAGTTCATTCGCTTGTCTATGGTTTAAAAAAATATTTGACTGAGATACGAAATACGAAACGCCACCATTCGAAGCTGTCATTTGTTTTGTTCGTTGACTTTTTAATGTTTCAAGTAGCACTAGTGATAATGCAGGTTACGGCTACGGTTCCTGAACCCATCTTAAAACACTTATGATATGTGTGTAGATAAAGTAGTGTATGCAACTATACATAATTAGGCATTATGCACAGATACATAAACTACTATTTTAACACTAAAAAGAAAACAATAATAATTTTAGTCTTAATAACTCAATCTGTTATTTTTGGAATCGGTGCCAGCCTTAAAACAAACAAACTTGAGCACCATAATGAAGAGTTGAACGCAACACGTACCAAAACTGCAACCTCTTGTGTTTGAAGCTGACACCGATTCTAAAAACAACAGATTGCGTTATTAAGACTAATTTATTATTTTTTTCTTTTTAGTGCGCTATTGGTTTTTTTTTCGGCGGTTAATTATTTTTGTTAAAAGTTTTATTTTATAATTTTCTGTGGCTATAATTTATAAAAATTATTATAATCTTAATTTTTTATTACTTTTAAAATAGCTACTTACTTTCATTTATCTATTAACAGTTATATCAGGGGTTCCCAAAGTGTGCACCGCGGCGCCCTGGTGCGCCGTGGAAAGTTCAGAGGGGCGCCGTGAGTCGATCATCTATTATTATCTAACTACAACAACGATAGATTCATGTTGTGTATGTTTAATTTTCTTCTTACCTCCCTCTAACTAAACTAACCTAACCTGACTTCTATTATTGTACGTAATGTAGGTAATTATTTCTTTCTACTATATCTTTTTGAAATAGCTAGAACAGGGCGCCGTGACAAAATACTAATTTTGTAACTGCGCCGCAGGTTGAAAAAGATTGGGAATCCCTGAGTTATATTAATAATCCCACTTTAATTATTATTTTGTTCTTTAATATAAATACTTAAAAAAACAGTTTTTATATACCAACATGAGTAGGCCTCCAAAAATGCTACTCTGTATTAATATTTATCTTGTAAAAGTGTGTAAGGGTATTGCTTTATCTGACCTAGAACCAAATAAGGTATTACACAAACCTCACGAATCTCACGATCACCGAGCTTTAGCAGAAATGCAGAGGCTTGGAGGTCTCATCATCATCAACATCTCAATCATAACATTTGTTTTTTTTTTAACATTTTGATTTTTACGTAGCAATATTACTAGGTATGACGACATTGACGACCGCGCTGGCCTAGTGGGTAGTGACCCTGCCTATGAAGCCGATGGTCCTGGGTTCAATTCCCAGTCAGGGCATTTATCTGTGATGAGCACAGATATTTGTTCCTGAGTCATGGGTGTTTTCTATGTATTTAAGTATTTACATGTATCTATCTATTATATATATCGTCGTCTAGTACCTACAACACAAGCCTTACTGAGCTTACCGTAGGACTAGGTCGATTTGTGTAAGATTGTCCAGAAATATTTATTTATTATTATTATAAGAAGTCCAATGCTAAACATAGGCATCCCCCTTGGACCTCCACATATACCAGTTGGAAGCGACCTGCATCCAGCGTCTTCCAATGGCTTTAATGAGGTCGTCCGTCCATCTTGTGACTTTAGTTTGCCTACGGATTTCCTCATTTCTGATTCGATCACGTAGAGAAACTCCGAGCATAGCTTTCTCCATTTTTTTTTTTTACGAGTATGACAGGCGACAAACGAGCAGACGGATTGCCTGGTGTTAAGCAATTACCGTCGCCCATGGGCACCCGATAGGGAGTGATAGGGAGTAACAAGCGCGTTGCCGGCCTTTAAGGGGGGGTTGGAGCTCTGGGAACCTTACTCACCATCAGGAACACAAAACTACATACCTGAAAGGTGGCAGTGCTATTATGGCTGTGGTCTTCTGTAAGGAGGAGGTACTTCCAGTTGGGCTGCCCCAGATTCAAGCGTGATGGTGAACGCTGTGCCCTACCTCTCATAAATATTCCATAGCTCATTGAGCGGCTTTGAGCTTTAAGATAAGGCCGATAGTGATAGACCACGTTTCGTAAGTCATCACTGGTAACACACATTGAACACTTTCGTCTTGAGGCACTGAGGTATGTTTCCCGAACGCTGCCCGACCGAGTTGGATTCGGCGGTTTACCTTTTTCTTAAGTTGGACCTACCTAATTAGACTACTTATCCTAGGTAAATGTACGAGTGACCAATTTCGAGTACCGAGTTCCCAATAAAGACTGGGGTAGGCACAACATTGGCATTTGACATTGCCATTAGTTTCATCTTGCCCATTTTCATTTTCAAGCCCACCAGTTGTTAAACTCGGTCGAGGTCATCAAACATCATGCTGAGTTGCATGTTTCAGATTAATTGTATAAAAGCGGGTAACTCACGTTTTATAAGTCGAATATTGCTCGACATGTTTCACTGCGTAACGAGGAGCATAATCATGATTCATGAGCCTTTCGCGTTGGCTAACCGACGCAGACTGCGGGCCGCAGCTCTCCGCGACCGTGCACTCGACGCCGGCAACAGCTGAGGGCGGGGAGGCGAGCAAAGCTCGGAACCGGTTTAAAAAATAGCGGTTAGAACCACTTTATTTCGGTTTTATTTCGAACTATTATGAGAATGCGAACGTTTGAAGAACTTTATTAAAACCTAAATAAACCGGTTTATTCGACGATTGATCATGGCCGGCATGCCGCGTGTACCGCGTAAATACAGACACGTAGCAAATTGCTACTAGCAACTTATGCTTTTTTGGAATAAATCGGTTTTTAGGGTTCCGTAGTCAACTAGGAACCCTTATAGTTTCGCCATGTCTGTCCGTCCGTCCGTCCGTCCGTCCGTCCGCGGATAATCTCAGTGACCGTTAGCACTAGAGAGCTGAAATTTGGTAGTAATATGTATATCAATCACGCCGACAAAGTGCAAAAATAAAAAGTGGAAAAAAATGTTTTCTTAGGGTACCCCTCCTATACGCAAAGTGGGGAGTGATTTTTTTCTTCATTCTAATCCTAACGTGTGATATATTGTTTGATAGGTATTTAAAAATGAATAGGGGTTTGCTAACATCATTTTTGGATCATGTAAATATTTTCGGAAATAATCGCTCCAGAAGTAAAAAAAAGTGCGTCCCCCCCCCTCTAACTTTTGAACCACAAGTTCCAAAAATATGAAAAAAATCTCAAAAGTAGAACTTTACATAAACTTTCTAGGAAAATTATTTTGAACTTGATAGGTTCAATAGTTTTTGAAAAAAATAATATATATAAAAATAAACCCCTATTTCTCTTCCAGCACTAAAGTCGTTAAGGCGATAGTTTCTTACAAATTGTTAATAAATTAGCCCTTATTCCCTAAGATATGGCTGTCAAAATCTCTATTGAATGACAAGACACACTTCATCACTTCCGGCCCGGTACCGCGAACATCGAAGTTCGTATATGTCGAGCATTTCTCTTTTACTCCAATTAAGGTGTTAAGAGAGTGACAGATATAATCGTCTGAAATTTACAAATATCGTTGTTCGCGGTAGCGCCGCCGTTTTATGTATAATTCCGCGTTTAGTTTTAATCGTAAATAAGAATTTGCACTAATATTCATCGCTCAATGCGACCGTCTCTCATATTATATCAGTATCACTTACGCATTCGAGATATTTTTTACGTCAAAAGAAACTTACACTAGAGCCTCTGTACTTTAAGCTCGCGCGCATAGTTTACTTAATTTGGAACGCTCGCTCATACCCTATAATATAGCGGTTTTAAGATTCTTTCTGATTTAATGGGGTCGGAGCATACATGCCCATACATTAGGTTGAAACTGACTGACTGACTTCAAATGACGCTTGCTGGTTACCACTCCATGTTACAACCCCTTCTTACTACTCATGGTGGGACTGAAATTGACAAAAAAAATTCGAATTTTCTATGTATAGTTGGGATCTTTATCTCGTTCTTTAGTTGTCACCGTCCTTTGTGGGCCCGTTTTTAGGGGTCTGTACTTCATATTAATATGTCAACAACAATGTATCAAATAGCCCATTTTTAACTCTGAAGTGGGACCACTTACCGTGGCGGACGAAAAACTACGGAACCCTACACTGAGCACACGCTCTTGGCCGGTTTTTAAAGTTTCAAACCGGTTAACTTGACAAGAACTTTATGAAAATGTTCCCCTAAAAACCGGTTTAAAAATAACGGTTTCGCGAGTGAAACCGAAATGAAAAGGTTTTGCGCCCAGTACATGATAACGGTTTGGAAATCAAACCGGTATCCGAGCCTTGGAGGCGAGGAACTACCCTCATTTTCAGCAATATTGTCAATAGTAGGGTTGCACACTACACTTACTACGTCCGTTGGCAAAGGTCCGTCCACACAAAACGCCGACGCACCACACAAAACAGTTCTCCAACTAGGGGCACACATAAATATATTAATATAACGAAATCTCTATATATCTCATAAATAATACGATTGAGAACACCAGTTACTTTGAAAAATTAACCATTATGTGAGTGTGATTTCTATATACCGAGCAAAGTCGTGTTTACCTCCTCGTGCTAATACTGAGACCCGAGCTACAGAAAAAATCCTAAATTGAACCACGAGCACTACCGTTAAGGAAAAAATACTGTAAAAACTTTAAAAATATATTCAATATTATTGCCGTCCACCATTTATCATTCAAAAAAAATTAAATAAAACAACATCCAACCAGCTAACGTCAAAATAACACTAGATTAGTAATGAACAATTTTCATGAAGTTACTTTGTACTCTTGTGAATAAAATGCAATTTAACTGTATCTGTTTATCTTTAAAAAATAACTATTTCATTCTTTAAAAAATAGTTCTTTCCGAGTTAAGTAGTGAGGTGAAAAAAATATTGTATGCAACATTGTAGTACTAAGGCAAAAAATGCTTGTGGTCTTCCCTTTGACACGCCACTCGCCTTTTTTAACCGACTTCAAAAAAAGGAGGAGGTTCTCAATTAGAACAATTTTTTTGATATGTATGTTACTCGATATCTCCGAGAACCGTGAACCGATTTTAGAATATTTTTTTTATCGAAAGGGTATAACTCCGAGTTGGTCCCGTTGGCACTAAGTCGGGATCTGATAATGGGATCCTGAGGAATCGAGGGAACTCCTCAAATCTTAAATGCGCACATGGTGATTTTTGTGTTTTTATCAACAACTCAAGCATTTTTTAACCGACTTCAAAAAAGGAGGAGGTTATCAATTCGGCTGTATGTTGCTTTTTTAATTTGTGTTACCTCAGAATTCCGTCATTTGTGGACCGATTTCATAAATTCTTTTGTTGTTTGAAAGTATATACCTACTTCAAGGTTGGTCCCGTTGTTACCAGAATTCAGATATGATGATGGGATCCATGAGGAATTAAGAGAACTCTTGAAAATTTAAAGGTACATGTATAGCAATTTTAGTATATTCGATGACCAGTCAAGCATTTATATTCAGAAAATAGTATTTGGTGAAGAAGAACTGATGAAGAAGACCATAAATGGTCATACAAAACTCCTTGTGTTTCCGGGTGGCGCTGAGATAAATAAATAATAAATAAATAAATATTTTGGGACATTCTTACACAAATCGACCTAGTCCTACGGTAAGCTCAGTAAGACTTGTGTTGCAGGTACTAGACGACGATATACAATAAATATATACATATAAATACTTAAATACATAGATAACACCCATGACTCAGGAATAAATATCTGTTCTCATCACACAAATAAATGCCCTGACTGGGAATCCAACCCAGGACCTTCGGCTTCATAGGCAGGGTCACTACCCATTAGGCCTGACCGGTAGATATTTCAATTGAAATACTTAACCTACTATAACAAAGCCAACTTAAATATTTCTGACGAAATGTTACCATTAACCTGATCTGATGATTGAACCCGGGAGGTAGGCAACGGAACACAGAGATAAAAAAGTGTAGAGTGGCCATGTTTGGATTTAATGGAGTTGTTATGAGATGCAGTCTTATAACCTTCACTAATGTTTTAACCGGCTTTAAAAAAGGAAGAGATTGTCAATTCGATTGTATGTTCATTTTTTGCGTGTTACCTTAGAACTACGTCATTTATGAACGAATTTGGTAATTTTTTCGTAGTTCGACTGCATATACTACAAGGTTAGTTCAGTTGTTACCACAGAATCTAGTCTGATGAATGATGATTGTAGCCGGATAATAGGCAACGGAACTCCATGATAACATAGTGTAGCGGGGTCCTGTTCGGGCTTAATGGAATCGTCATAAGATGCATTTTGGTAACCATGCACGTATTTCTTACAAACTTTAAAAAAGGAGGAACTTCGTAATTCGGTTGCATATTTTTTTAGTGTGAGGTATTATCTCCGAATTTTGCCATTAAAAATGCAATAAAAACGTATATAGAATTAAGTGTTTCGGCGACAGATCAAGTATTTATGTTCAGAAAGTTCGTTCCTTCTGACAACGGAACCAACTGATATAAAAGTGTAAGTTAGCCGTCATCATCATCATTATCACCATCATAACAACCAAAGGAAGTCTACAGCTGATCCCCCCTAAAGTGATCCACAATGACCGGTTTTGCACCATATTTCGCACAATTAGGGTCAGGCCGTTGGCTGGCCGCTACATTAACCAGGGTATCGGGGGTCGCTGGGAACTCGAGGCCACCTCCGTGTGCCTTGCACGGGGGTAAATGCCATAATCGCCACGCTTGGCAAGCGGGTTGGCGATCGCAATGTTCCACGCGTATTCCAGATCGCAGTGTTGCCTGTGTCAGGCGTTACATTACTTATGGGCTACGATATGTATCAGATGACGATTTCGTCTCATCATCTCCGTTAAGTTAACGATCTGTAGTCAAGTGTTCGGTTTGACAGTTTATTAGCAACCATGCCGGTGTAAGTTTATAAGTATATATTCCCTTTATTATAACATTTCCTCGTTTGGTACATAGGACACTAGGTATCTCATATAAGCAGCGCGATATTAGGTCTACCCATAAAGTGAGAAACTAAAAAGCTAAAAATGAATAAACTTTTAACAAAAAATAAACCCGACTTCAAATATGTACTAAAAAGCAACAAATAATCGTTTTCACTATTACTTGATAAGTATTTTGAAATGAAATGAAATATGTTTATTTACATTAAGTGTGGTTACATTTTTGGTCATCTTCATATTATATTTGGACCCGGGTATGTCCTTAAACTACGTCCAACAATGAGGTAGGGCACAGCGATGACCATCACGCTTGAATCTGGGGCAGCCCAACTGGGGAAGTACCTCCTCCTTACAGAAGACCACAGCCATAATAGCACTGCCACCTTTCAGGTATGTAGTGTTGTATTCCTGATGGTGAGTAAGGTTCCCAGAGCTCCAACCCCCCCTTAAAGGCCGGCAACGCGCTTGTGACTCCCCTGGTGTTGCGAGTGCCCATGGGCGACGGTAATCCCTTAACACTAGGCAATCCGTCTGCTCGTTTGCCGCCTATCTCATAAAAAAAAAATTACAGATCGACACACTTAGCTAAAATATAGCATGCAAAAGTTATTATTATTATATGCCTAAACTATACCTACGCTACACAACCATATTTACAATTTATACTATAACATTATTATCATTAATTGTCACAAGATTCTATAAATTCATTAATTGTATAAAAGCATTTTTCTTTCAACCATTTAAATAGATGCCTCTTAAATTGGGTTATCGAAGAATATTGTCTTATTACTGATGGTAAACTGTTAAATATTTTTTCTCAAACATACTACGAAATGTATGCGTTAATGGCACGAAATGATGCCAAGAAGTTGCACATTTATGGACTAGGCCGTGAATAAATGTATGGAGTTAGTATGAAAAGCACATTATTGTCCGCAGCTCCAACTTTTTAAATTTGCCAACTAAGATTAGACTGACGAAGGAAAAAATACATACATCCAAGTTACAATCTCTTTGAAAGCATAATTGGTATTATAATAATCGGTTAAACATGTTGCTGGAATAGCTTTTTCCAATGTCAATTAATTAAAAAAAAAACGACATCTATAAACCATAGATAGCTATATTTTTATAAGCAGTTAAAAAAGGTGTACGAATAGCTTTGTCGAATTTGTATTTTTTTTTTTGTTTGTATAAAAAATAAAAAAGGCGGCAATTCAAAAAATTACTTGATTGCTTTGTTGTTATTTTAATTTTATTATTTTCTTGGAATGTTTGAGAAAAGCACTATACAGGCTTCGGCCTGAACAGGGATTAAATGACTCAATTTATCCGCAATCTCGTCCTTAAGTTCCTTACTTCACGGCCTCTGCAGTAATGTACTATTATTGACATGAAATGACAATTTTCCTCTGTAATTTACATGGCACAACCAATTTTTTAGGATCTCTGGGTCGGAGCATAGGGTGTGCACTAACAGTTGTATATAAATGAGAATTTGAATATACAAATACTTTTTGGACTATTTAGAACAAATAAGGATAATTATATACACTTATTTATGGTTTTGGAGTCGATGCCAGCCACTCTTTTCATTTCCATAAATGCTTTCGGCAGTCGTGAATAAATTGATCTCCGTTTCAATATTCAGATCATGTAAATGACACAATTCAGATAAGAAAGCATATTAAAGTATGTCTATTTTGTGAATTCGAATTTGTTTATAGTTTATACATTATTATTTTTACTTTTATATTTTAGTATTTTCATATCTTGTAATAAACTGTTTGATATGTTTCCTTATCGGACTAATACGCATACTTACGACGCATAATTATGTAAGTACTTTAAGATTTGATGTATCACTGTATTGAAAAAATAAGTCCCGCCGTAGTTTCTTGCCGGTATCTTCACGGGTCAGAGCTGTAGGGTTTGAACCGGTGTAGATTTTATATTTTTGACGTTCATAAGTGCATGTAATGTGCCTAAATTGAAAAATAAAGATCTTTTATGTTTTTTTTTATTCTCTTTCCGCTCGGTGCACTCTGCACTAAGTGTATATATATATATATATATATATATATATATATATATACACTTTATTTTTTCTTAGTCCATTTGCCCACAAATCAAAATCAAAACAGCTGACATGCACGTGCAGCGGTGTACAAAATACCTGGATTTCAATTGTATGTTGATTAACGTGGCTGGCACCGACACCACCACAAATAATTATATATAATTGTCCTAAGAAATTTATTTATTCTAAATAGTCCAAAAATACTTATCAAGTGATTATTCCCCGTTATCTAACGCTCATTATGGGGGCAAGCTAAAATAGTGATGTTGCTTGACATAATTAGTCGATTCATATTTATCTATTAAAAAATTTTAACAAACTAAAATTCTTCTTCAGTCAAAGTCCGAGAGATAACTCATTCATTCCTCTTTTTATTAAGATCGGAGGGCGACAATTATAATTATCGAATATCGTCAATTTGGGGTCCTTTTTTGAATTAGTCACCGAGTAATCGTCATAGAGATTCTCATTCATTCTTTATGACAATCACTTGATCACTATTGCAAAAATCGGACCAAAGATCTTTTGACATGTTATTGAGTGAGTAAGTCAACTTAATTTTTTATCGACTTAGATTATCGTAACTGCCCAATCACTTGCCCCTAAACTGAGCATAAGATAACGGGGTGTACAAGTAATAAAGAAAACAATTATTTGTTGCTTTTTAGTACATATTTGAAGTCGGGTTTATATTTTGTTAAAAGTTTATTTTTGACCTCTCTTAACACCACTGTTGCATATAATACTATTATATCCGATTTTAAGCAAACATGGTCGTTACAATGGTAATTTGTTTTAGCTACGTACAGTCAAGCAATTTGATGTATTTGCCACTTCGTTCCTTGTCACAGTGAAAATCTATATGAAAGACGCAAAAGATCTCTTATTAACGTCACTGTGACAAGGTTCGAAGTGGCCTATAGATCAAATTGGTTGACAATACATATCATTAGTGCTCTAAAATGCGTCCAGAAACCGTAGGCAATGACCACCATTACGAACCATCAGATATTAATGGAGATGTAAAGTTAACATTACCTCCTGAAAACAGTAGGTTAGGAGTTTAAATTTGGAACAGCTGTCAAATTCACGTGGGGTGTCTATTCTAGTATCTACATATAGATATTAAACAGTCATTGATACGAAAAGCCAATTCGTTATGTTTTTTTAAGGTAAATCGAACGACATTTGAAGTCGAGTGACAATAGATTTGGGAGTTCATTCGCTTGACTATGGTTTTTTTTTTTTTACAAAAATATGAAATACGAATCGCCGCCATTCCAAGCTGTCATTTGTTTTGTTCGTTGACTTTTTAATGCTTACAAGTTGCATAATAGTAGTTTATGTATCTGTGCATAATGAAGGGCATTACAATAAGAGTGTGGGTTTCATAATAACATCACACGAGTGTTGTAATGCTTAATTATGTATAGGTAGGTGTTTTAAGATGGATTCAGGAACCGTAGGGAAATGACCTGCATTATCACTAGTGCTACTTACGATTGTTGTAATGCCTAATTATGCATAGTTGCATACACTACTTTATCTACACACATATCATAAGGGTTTTAAGATGGGTTCAGAAACGGTTAGTTAGAGGAAAAGTTACATAATAACATTACAACTATTTCATAAAACAGGATAGTTACCATGTACGTTAATTTAAATCAGTGTCCGATATTTCGGCTCTGTTGCAAGTGCCATCCTGTTATTAATATAATTGAATAACCTGTTATTCCGTGAGGATGTGTGTAATACTATAATAGTTTGTAAATTATGTCTATGTGTGTACAGAACAACATTAAAATATATAAATAAATACTGATTATCATGTTAATATAGTAAAAAAGCATGATCCGTTTCATTATTGTTTGTTTATTATTAAATTTTTATACCTTTTTTTGTTCAAATACCCTCTTTTTTAAAATATATTATACAATCTAGATTTGAATGCATGGGGAAAACGGCAAAGTTATTAAGTTTTATGCAAGTGTTATACCTATAGGTGAAGGTATTATGACGCACAACTCCTTCTATAATAATCTTTTCATCAAAATATATGTCAGTTGAATACTAAAGGTGTCGGTACGTATGTAGGTATAGGTCAAGCACGATAATGATTGCGATAGCAGTTAAATGTAATCAATCAATATAGGATTTAGAGGGGTATATAAATGCGATAAACGTCCGCTTTCGGCCTTTTTCATTGATTTGATAGTGCGAAGTGTTCAGCGATCATGCGTGATCTCAATATATATCAGCGACTCCACGCAATGCCGGTTGGCGATGTCAAAATGACTCTGGAGAAATTTCCGTTTCAATGGAACAATTCTGGAGCTAGAATCCTAGACGTGGGATGCGGCGACGGCAGCCTCACCCTGGACATTTGGCAGTCGTACGCGCCTAAGAACTTTACGAAAATCGTCGGTAGCGACAAAAGCCAGTCGTGTGTGGATTTTGCAAAACAGAAATACGAGAGCGACCGAGTGAAGTTTATGAGACTCGACATAGAAGAACCGATACAGGAGGAGCTCGAGGGAAGCTTCGACCACGTAGTGTCTTCTTACACCTTCCATTGGGTTCATTTGCAGGAGTGAGTGCGCCGTTTCATATTCTACCACCACTTTCTTCCTTAGTTCGCGAATACGTACACATTTTTTTATACTATACTGACCAGCGTTTCACCTCAGTCGCACCTGATGGTAAAGTGACGACGACACATCACTAGTTTTTAGAATTTCATATTTAACAAGGAAGATACATTTCGGGGAAAGAGGTCAATCGTCAAATCCGTGAAACGCTCAAACATACTTTTATCCAACATTACGCAGTGTCTCATGATGAAAGACAATGTTAGGCTGTGTTAGGAGTTTGCGTGTTTATGAGAAACGAAACTATTCGCAGCAGAACCAAAGTAACCGACATAGCCCAACGAACTTAAGTGGCAGTGGGCAGGGCACGTTGCACGGTGAACTGTTGGCTGTTGGGATACTAAGGTTGTCCAATAGTAGGTCCCCTACCAGCTTGACTGATGACGATCGCGGAAGTCCGATGTCATATGTCCAGCCATTGTGGCGTTCATAAAATGCGACACCGCATATTTTATCAAATACGTAACGACACCTCTTTACATAGGTATTTTAAAAATAGGGGTTTGTCGCAATTATTTTTGATTATCACATTAACTAAATATGGTTATTATGAAAGTATAGCTTAAATAACTTTCAAAGAAAATTATTATGAGCTTGATCAGTTGAACCGTTTTTGAGTTACGGATCGAATACTATGGCATCCTACACATGGGCATGGCCCGACATACTCTAAATACTTATAATACCTAACCTACCTATAACAAAAACCGGCTATTTTTATTATACCAGGGTTTAGCTCTGCTTATGAAATTTGTGCTTATTTTCAGAACTGCGTTTACCAACGTGTACAAGCTGTTGGCAGAAGGAGGCAGCTGCCTGTTAATATTCCTCGCATATTTCAAGCCGTATGAAAACTATCGAACTCTGTCCCGCACGGGAAAATGGGAAGAGGCTTTAAGGGACTCTAATACTAAGTTTATGTCGCCCTATCATGATTCGGAGGCAAGTGTCTTTTACGTTACAGTCCCGATAAAGTGGTTCCTTTATTATGCTTATGTATGACTGTGTATAGTTGTCTGGATGTAGGTCCCTTGGTACTATGTCCCAAGACTCAAGATAAAACTAGTCGAGCAATATTCCGCTTATAAAACGTGACTTACATTTTTAGTTTGATTGATTTTTAATTAAATTTATTTAGTAAAGTAGTTCAAAGTGACGTGTATTTCAAAATTGAAATAGATGACATATATTTAAGAAAAAGCGACGAGGACATCGGGCGTTCGAGACGGGACTTAGAGGAACTCGTATGTCCAGCTATCAGCTGCGATAGCTGGAGATGCTGGTTCAAATTCCGCCTATTTCAATTTTATTTTTTTAATTTATTTAATTAAATTAAATAAATATTTCGGAACAATCTTACACAAATCGGCCTAGTCCTACGGTAAGTTCAATAAGGCTTGTGTTGTAGGTACTAGACGACGATATACATACTAGATAGATACATACTGTATGTATAGATAATTAAATACATAGAAAACACCCATGACTCGGGAACAAGTATCTGTGCTCATCACACTAATAAATGCCCTGACTGTGATTTGAACCCAGGACCATCGGTTTTATATGCAGGGTCACTACCCACTAGGCCAGCGCGGTCGTCAATGTCGTCATACCTAGTAATATTGCTACGTAAAAATCAAAATGTTAAAAAAAAAACAAATTGATTTCTTCATAGTTTGACGTGGCTTCTATGTCCCCTCTGAGGGACACCAAGTTACCAACGAACCTCTCCTAGTCTTTGTGTGAGGACATGTCTACATGGTGGGTCGCAGTTCTAACCTAACCTAACCCACTTAAAACGATCTTATGGCAAAATGACTTCGTTTTTACGTTATTGTCGCGCAAAACAAACCAGCGACATTTTATTAGTACGGTAAACGAATTATACGTTGTATAAACACCCGGTTAACCATTTTCGGAAGTGAAAACCATTAAATCCTTTTTCGAAACTTCGAACTTTAAATTAATTAATTCATAATGCATTTCAACATGAATCATTCGCCCAAAATGAATCGCATTCTGAATACAAAGCTCCATAGTGTTGATTACTTTGATTACACTATGATATGTAGCCAAAAATAAACTTTATTATGATTCCATTCAATAGGCATGATAAACCTACAGGGTATTTTTTTGTATAGCGTGTTCGATTCCCGGTTCAACCATGTCATTTTTTAAAAATCTATCATGGCAGTAAAAATTGTTCTATTAATTAAAATAATGTCTTCTTGATGTAAAATGTTTTATCTACAATATGCAAGGCACTTTCCCCCAAGTAGCATAGCCGCAGGACGCCTTGTATAGGTCGCAGACCACAAAACAAAATAGCTCAGACGTATGAACTCGATGTTCGCGGTACCGCTCCTAAGGTGGCTTTCGCATTTGACTTGCAATGGCGTCGAAGAAGTTAACAGTTACTGACTGTTTGGGTGTGTTGTGCTGGCGTCTCCCGACCATTCCAGTTCTCTTGCTCCTAGGCGGCGACGAACCCAGTCTGTTACTCCCGAGGATGTCACAAAACTATATTTTCCAAAACATTTTGGTTCCAGGATCCACAAGACGAAATAATTAAAATAATGCAGCGCGTTGGCTTCAAAAATATTACAGTGGAGTTGCACCATAAAACGTATCACTACGCTAGCGTCGAAGACTTCAAAAGTAAGTCATTTAGTATTCATACTTCAAATGAAGAAACTGATATTATTTTTCTCAGTTTCTTTATGTTCCTTATCTTAGGCTATCATCATCATCATCATCATCATCATTTATTTAAGAGCCATGCTCTTGTCGGTGGAGTAATTTCCAATCTTCTCTTTTTTGAGCCAGTCTTTTGATTTCCTCATACGAGGCCTCACTCTTTATTTGGCTGAGATACGTAGTCCTAGGCTTTCCAGAGCCTCTCGTCTCTTCAATTCTGCCCTCCATAATTTTTAGAAAGAAGCCGTCATGCCGTATCTTAGGCTAAATAAACTTGAAATAAGTTGGACTGCGTTGCATTGCTGCCCGGTTAGACTTGAAAAAATGAGTAATTGTACCTAGTAGTTTACAATTTTCTTATACATTTATTTGTTATAAGCCCACCTGGCGTGTGCAATTAAATATCATGTGCAAGCACAAAAATTGTTCAATAATATGTGCACTCAGTGGTTGTTTGTTCGCTCCGCGGGCTGGAGCAAGCTCCGATGTGTGGTGTAAGGAAGCGAAGGTTTTCCTGAAGGAGCTGGGACGCCTGCGAGATAAGGGCCTCGACCCCCGCTCCGGGTCGTTCCTATTACAAAGGTTGCCATTGCAGTTCAACGCGGCAACGCAGCGAGAGTAATGGGCACCTTTGTACCTGGAGGGACGCGGGGGCCCACATTTCTATTTGAATAGTTTCTTTTTTTTTTCTTGTATAATTTGTTATATTTGTGTAATGTTTAGTGAAGTTCTAATTTTTAGTTGTTGTTGTTCTGATAAACAAATTGTATTTACATTATTAATTATCATTTACGTTTCGTCATGACAGCTGGACATAGGCCTCCCCCAGATATGAGCCACAAGTCATCTTGGGGAGTAGTTGCCATAGTCTACACAACACTACCTCACACGTTCAATACTTACTATTTAAATTTATCGTGTTACAAAACATTTCGAAACTAAGTTTCTGTACAAAAACCCAGCAAAGCATAGACTTAATTCGAACGACACGACGACACTTAGGGCCTACCGCGAAAACCGAAGTTCGGAAATTTCGGGAATCTGTCTCTTTTACTCCAAGGAAGACGTAATTAGAGTGGGAGACAATCATTTGAAGGGTTTCGTTCAGAAACGTGAAAATTATATCCTATTTCTAACGAATACTTAAATTCATAGCTGGACTAGTTAGGTAGATAGGTTAATAAATGTAGCTTTCACGAGAAAACAATTGAATTTATAATGCTGTATCAGATATATACTCGCATAGGTCAAATGGAAATTTAAAAAGAGCCGCTTCCCGGCCTAGGCATGTAACGTTGTATGATATTTCATTAAAGACTCCTCGTGTAGCCGCGCCAGCCTAATATAAGGAACTTATGTTCTTATCAATATTTCAGTTCATGTTTAAGAAACATAATTTTAAATTATAAAAATGGAATTCTATCTACTATTGTTTTGTACATTTTTTTCATTTGTCATCTTTCAATATCATTTCTTTTGCAGTCGGGTAGTAGTTGCAGGTCCGTGCCGTAGTTAGCGTGTTATGCAAAATAAAACATGCTTTTGTTTCGCGCGGAATAACTTACTTTTCACCTCACTCGCTCTTATATTTTAAGTTGTCCATGGCATGGACTCCATGCCCCATCATGCCTAACGGTGCCGACACAATAATCTCTTTGCAGACATGATGAAGTGCTTGAACCCCTTCGACGGGCTGAAGGACAGGTGGAGCGACTTCATGGAAGACTACGTCAAGCTGGAGCCCAACGCGGCGAATATCAGCTATCAGCTACTAGTGGTTCACGGTAGCAAATAGTTCAGACCAAGACGCTTCGCGTGCGTAAATTTCACTTTTTAAGGCACTTGCTATGAAAAATTAGGTTCGATACTCGTGTAAAAACTTCTTTAAGACTCGGGTGATTGTCACCCTCGTTTCACTCGGGCTCCAACGTTCACCCTCGTCACAAAAAAATTTTTTTTCACTAGTATCGAAATGTACTATTAAGCCTTATGGGAGATACAAAAATTGCTTATTATCAATACCATTGTGAATATGACGGGCGTGATATAACTTATTATAATCTGCCGAGAAATTAAATAAACTAAATGATTGTTGTGGTTATGCTGTTTGAGTACCTGGCACAGGTTGACCCACCACCTAGACGGAAGTCCTAAGCACTTACGGCAATAAGCAGTGATCAGTTATTTGGGTTAGAACGACCTTACGTTCGTATGGATATGCCCCGGGAATCCGGGCTTTTATGTTGTTAGAAAAGGCAACTAAACGCCATAAGGTCGAAACTTGTATTTCAGTAATAGTATTGAAACGTCAATACGTATTATCTGTGATTGCACTTATTCCCTTTTCGGAAAAGTTACCATTTCCTTTTCTAATTCTGAAAGCGTGTCAGCTTCTTAGTGAGTATTATATTTTTGCGAATCTATCTACTGTGAACCTCGAAAATAGAAATTTCATTACTTGCATCCCTATCTTTCGAAAATTGGAAGAACGAAAAAGATAGACAACTACCTAGTAGTCATCCGTTTTTGGCAAAGTTTCTTGACGTCCCAAAATTCAGTACTCCACGTCAATTTTGTAGATCTGTCGCCTCATTATTAAAACAAAACAAAGCGTGCGATATATCAAAGTAACATCCTGTTCTAGCTTGCTCTTATGGTGACAGTTTGCTAGACGATATAGAATTTAATTTGTAACCCACCTAGGTTATAATAGTTATTTTCCCGTCACTAGCTCGTAAAGCGCTTGTTTATCCTTTAATACGAGAGGGTTAAAACGCATTTTATCCACTAGTGATTAAAGTAAGTTAACTTCTCATAGCTCTAATTGCTATGGTTTTAAAGTCTAAATTCGCGAAGTACAGCTCACTTGCCCCCGCGGCGGCGGCGGCGGGCGCGGGCGAGCCTCGCTAACGCACCGAGTTGAAAATCGAATTAGAACATTCGAAAATCGTACTGGCCACCACAAGCTAACTAAGCCAAAGGCACCTTTTGTAAAAATGTTGAATGTATCTAAATGCAAAGAAAAAGCGATTTCAAAACGTTTGTTTGCATGTTTCACTTTCCTCGCTGTAGCAAGGGGAAAAGTTTTGTGCTACACACGGGTGCAATTGTAATTTACTTCTCGTGTATTGAAACACGACAAATAACTATTTCATTTCTCATGCTCTGAAAGTGGGTCATTGTTTACCTACTATGCGGGTGGAAAGTGATACGTTTCCGCCCTAGGGTCGCAAAATGGCATGTTCCTATTAGTTCTCCCCTTGTGAGCACTCAGTAGAACAAAGTGGCGAAAATAACCTTATTTACTGACGCCAGAAACAAATACATGAGAATAGTTCTTTCTCTTAAATTATAGCAATTTATTGTAGCGGTTATCATGCATAAAATATGTCAATTAATTCAAATATTTATATTATTCGGTTCAAATATTTAAGTGTCTTGGCTCTATATTACAGTAACAAAAAGGAATAAACCTACGAAGTTTTTTTAAACTTTAATATGCGCAGCTAAGCAACGGCAGTAACTTATACAGCCAAACATGAATGTATAATTACTTATTGGAAATATTACCTTCTTATTAGTCATTATTACATTGAATAGGACCATTTTATTACAAATTCTATTACTTTATACATAAAACAAGCCTTAAATTTTAAAAATAAAGGGTTGAAAGGGGTTTAAAATGCTGTTTAAGACACCCATTAACTCGCCAAAAACACGCGCGAAAAAAAAAGATTGTGCGTTATGACAATTATCTGTGGACAGTTATGCTGCAAGAAAAAAGTTAGAGGCTGGATTCCGCGCAACTATTGAAAACACTTGGATAGTAAACAAAGTATAGTTATATGTTATGGTAAAGTGTTAGAAAGTATTCCGGTGTGAAGTATCGCTATCATTTTATATAAGAGCCCAAGTTTTTTAGCAGCTGATTTCGCTTTGGCCTCAATAGTGACACCGAAGTCCAGATTTGTGGTTAATTTTAACCCAGTCGAGCTTGTCCGTAATAACAGGATTGAGGATACATTCTGGAATACAGGAGCCAAGTAAAAAGGCTCTTGGCGGTGATTAAACACACCTGTGTTTTGGAGGCGTTAAACCTAACCAAGTTGGCTGCGCCACACTCGGCAACTGCCTTCAAGGTCAGGTTCGTTGGCCCAATCAAAGCTCTCAGTCATATCTCTCAATTTGATTCTTTATAATTTAGAAAAAAAAGTTTATTTTGGTACCGGATTGTAAGCTTATGTCAATGCATATATTTATAAATCTAGAAATACATACGAGTATTCAATATTCTATTTTTATTGGTGAAATATAGAAAGCGAAACAACATAGGTATTATTGTATTAGAGAAATCTAAGATACTTAGGAGTACAACCGATTTTTGACGGTTTCCTCAGACCTAACCTCGTGCATTGTAACACTACGTTGACTGTAGTGATGAGGACGTACTTAGATCGTCAAAAATATCATAAATAGTTTTTTCCTAACTAGTGCGTAAAAGTGCACTTTGCGCACGCTTCGCGTGCGTAAATTTCAATTTTCAAGGCACTTGTTATGAAAAGTTGGGTTCAATACACGTGTAAAAACTTCTTTAAGACTCGGGTGATTGTCACCCTCGTTTCACTCGGGCTCCAACTTTCACCCTCGTCGAAAAAAATATTTTTTTCACTAGTATCGAAATGTACTATTTAAGTACATTATTAAGACTCGTAATATTTTCTCTGACCAAACTGTTAGTGTGATTTTAATTTGAAAAAAAACGTAGACGTAAATAGGATTAATAACAGCGGTTAATAAGGCAAACCTCTATTACAAAGTTCATATATTATTAATAAAACTATTCCTATTGATACAACATGAAAAGCCGTTTTTGTATTCTGCCATGAATATCGCCTGGCGTCATCGGCGACGGCAGCTCACACCTCGAGCTCAGCGCCGGCAGACTTCGGCATGCCGGCAGTGGCGCCGTCAGTCTGCGGTGTGCCGGTAGACTTTGGTATGCCGGCAGAGGCGCCGTCAGTCTGCAGTGTGCCGGCAGTCTCCGGTGTGCCGACGGCCGGGGCGGCCAAGTCGCGCAACTTGTCAAACGTGAGCGCGCGGATGTCCTGCACGCCCAGTACTAGGTCGTACCCGCGCTCCAGCACTTGCTTGATCTCGGCCACCATCAGCGAGTCCAGTCCCAACTCCACGAAGGTTGCCGTCGAGGACACCTTGCTTACATCTCGGATACCTGCCGCCAGTGATATATTGAAAATAAATTAACCTTCAATTAATAAATAAATATATACTGGTTAGGTTTCGTTTGGTAAGTCAGTTAATAATGACAGTACCTAAAACATTGGTGACAGCGTGCACAATACCCTGCGTGGGCTTCTTCTGCGCGAGCCGCCTGTCGGTGCGCACCATGGACGAGACCACGGCGTGCGGCAGCAGCAGCAGCCGCTCCAGCGTCGCCAGGCAGGAGGCGATGCTCTGCGGCGCCGTGCCGCCCACCTGCGCGTCATCCCCGTACAGCGCGGCCGCGAGCCCCACGTCGCCCACGGCGCCCCACTGCACGACCAGCGCCGGCAGCCCGGCCGCCAGCCGCCGCTCGCACAGGCGCTCCACGGCGCTGTTGGCGAGCCCGTAGTTGCTCTGGCCGGCGTTGCCGCGCCCGCACGACACCGACGAGAACGCCACGAAGTGCTCCAGCTCCGGCGCCAGCTCGCGCGACGCCGAGTCCAGCATGCGCGTCACTGCGGGCACGCGGAGATTACATGTGTCATTGTGCGCAGTACCTTTCGGAAGAACAATGTATAAACTGTGTTTCGGTTAGCGACTGACCCTCGATCTTGGGCAGGCAGACGGCCCGGAAGGCGTCCGGCGTCTGGTTCTCGAGCAGCGCGTCGCGCAGCACGACGGCGAGGTTGAAGACGCCGCCGACCGGCGCCGCCGCCGCCGCCTCCCGCAGCAGCGCGCGCGCGCCCGCCGCCGAGCCCGCGTCGGCCGCCGACACCAGCACGCGCACGCCTGCCGCGCGCCATCTGCCGCGGGGATTGTACTCAGTGCTGAGCGGTCAAGTCTTCTGTTCACTCAATGCTTCAAGGGGGACTGAAGTCTTACCTTTCCTTTAGGTGGTATCTAAAACTTTATCTCAGTATGCAATATGGTTTACCTCATGTTTTGATATGTTTTAGATGTACTTTTATTTAATAATATATAATATAATATAGTGTTTGTTTCTCCCTGCTGTAGAAATAGAATAAGCCTGTAAGATAGTGTTTTGTTAATACACAAACAAAAATAACGGAAATTTCACCTGCGAATACACCAGGCCTGGTAGCCGGTGCGCACGGCGCCGCGGGAGTTGAGCACGACGGTGCGCGCGCCGCGGCTCACCAGCCAGCCGCTCAGCTCCAGACCGAAGCCCCCCAGCCCGCCTGCGTCGAGAACGTGCCGTGAAATATTTGTCTTTTCATACAAGAATCTCGATGTGGGGTCGATTAACAGTTACCGACCGACGATCACGTAGCTCTTCCCGGGGTGCATGTACGCGCACGGAATGGCCGGCAGCAATCGCAGTTTCGATCTTTCGTTCGGCGGCTCCTCTTCGCGCACGCGGATCAAAACTTTCCCGATATTCTTACCCGTCGACATGTACCTACACAAAAGCATCCGTTGAGCATTGCAAAGAATAATTTCCATACGAGACATTAATTTGATACACGTCGAAAACTGACCGGAAGGCCGCCTCGAGCTGGTCGTGAGGGTAGACCGTGGCGGGCAGCGGGCGCACGACACCTGAGGTGATGCCTCTCTTCATACATTCCACCAACTCCATCTTCTCTGGGTGTTCGTTATCCACCCCGAACAAGTCTTCGAGCAGTACGCCGTGCACTGTTACGTTTTTTAACAAAACAGCCATTCCCAGCGCAGTGTTGGCGCTCATGTCCAGCTTGCCGACCTCGAGGAAGCGGCCGCCGCGCCCGAGGCAGCGCAGCGAGGCCTGCAGCTGGTCGCCCGCGAGCGAGTTGAGCACGAGGTCGACGCCGCGGCCCTGCGTGCGGTGCAGCACCAGCTGCTCGAACGAGCAGTCACGCGAGCTCCCGATGTTGGCGTCCGGCAGCTGCGGGAAGCGCTCGCGCAGGAAGGCGCGCTTGGCGGGCGAGCCCACGGTGGCGAACACGGAGCAGCCGGCGTGCAGCGCGATGGCGACAGCAGCCTGGCCCAGCGTGCTTGCCCCCGCGTGCACCAGCACGGCCTCGCCGCGCCGCACGCGCCCGCGCACCACCAGCGCGTAGTACGCCGTCGAGTACGTCACGGGCACGGTGGCCGCCTCTTCCAGCGACCACCGCTCCGGAACCTCCCACATGAGAGTCTCTTCGGCGCGCACCGTGGTAGCCAGACCCATACTTTGAACAATGCCCATGACGCGTTTGCCGGTTGAAGAATACCCGCTGAACTCGAACCCGAGTATACATTCCTGTCAATATTAACATATATTTGATTAAGCATCGGTCAGTTCGTTAAGCATCAATGAAATAGTCATTTCACTGTTCGATTTTTACCTTATCAGTGAGATCTGCGGGGAAAGTGTCTGGAGGCAACTTGCCAGTAGCGAGCACGACGTCGCGGAAGTTGACGGGTGCGTAGCAGACGCGGCAGAGGTCGGTGTGCGCGGGCGCGGGCGCGGCCGCCGCGTGGCGCAGGCCGCTCTCCAGCCAGCGCAGCGAGGACAGGTCGCCGCGGGCCAGCGTGCTCACGTACGCGTGCTCCACCTGCCACCAACAATCACTCTTGACTTGGAAAGAAGAGAGGAAAATTGTTCTTACGACGATGATGGAGATACAAAAAGTGTATTTATTTATGCAATGAAGTACCTATATTTCTGGTACATATATGATCGTTTACACTTGGAATCCGTGTATACTATCAGTAATAAGTAATAACGTACGAGGGCCGTTTGATAAGTCTTTTTAAAATATTATTTTATTAAACTTTTTTTCATAAACAACTTTACCACTGGATAGCACGATCTTTCAACCGAAAACTGACGAAAATTAAGAAAAATAAACTAATAACTGTCACTTCAACCGTTGCTTAACTGTGATCAACTGATCACCTACGAATTCTTGACCATCATGGAAAAATCAAACGGCAAACACTTCTTTATGAAGGGTTGCAGTGCTGCTACAATAAAAATTGAACTTGATTCGGTTCACGGCACTAACGCACCGTCGTTCCAAAATATTCACAACTGGTTAAATGAATTTAAACGTGGCCGGCCAAGCACTTTTGATGCTCCACGCTCTGGTCGCCCAATCGAAGTCACTACTGAAGATGTTGAAGAAGTCCATAATATTGTTCTCGACGATCTATTTTGAAGACCTCGACAAATCATACTTTTTGGAAGGGATAAAAAAATTGGAAACCCGCTGGAATAAGTGTTTGGCCCTTAAGGGAGATTATGTTGAGAAATAAATGTAGTTTGTATGAAAAAAGTTAAATTTTTTGACTTTTTAAAAATGCTTATCAGCCCTCGTACGTATTCCTTTATACACCCATGGTGACTGTTGCGTTATCCTGATATAAAATGATCATAACTTTAGAGTAGTGACATTATTAAACTCATGATTAGGGTCGTTGAAAGCTGTCACCTGTCGCGGAGCGGGCGCCGGGGCGAGCGGCAGATGGCGCAGCGTGCCCCAGGCGCCGGCGCGGCGCACGTTGACGGCCAGGTCGCGGCGCAGCTGCGCGCGCGCGTCCGGCGCGTCGGGCGCGAAGTCCGGCGCGCCGGGCACGTGCAGCACGCGCAGGCGGTCGCCGCCGGGCTCGCGCCGCAGGCACGTGCCCAGCCCCAGCACGCCCGAGTCGGGGTCGCGCGACCACACCAGCACGCGCAGCTCCTCGCTCTCGGCGCGCTTCATGGCGGCCTTCAGCCGCTCCACCCACGCGAAGTCGTCGTCGCGCACTTGTATGGCGATGCTCGTCGCCGGCACGACCGCCGGCCGCCGCAGCAGCACGCACTCGCGGGACCCGGAGCGTGTCCGCGACACCTTTGTGAAACACGTTTACTGTCAGCGGATACGAGTACGCTCCTAGTACAGTCTCTGTCACGAGGAGCACAAAGTACCAGCGTGAGTCCTGCCGCGGCAGCGAGCGCCTCCGTCGCCGCTCGGTCCAGCCCTCGATCCTCGTACAGCAGCACGAAGCCGCCGGCACCGGCCGCCGTCGCCAGCACGACCAGACGCTCCCGCTGCGCCAGCGTGTCGGCGCCCAACACCACGTGGTTGTCGGCCGCTAGCTTGCTGCTCGCCGTCACCTGAGGTTTACTTCTCTTTAACACTTACGAAAACAATTCAGGTACGACGCCACTTTAAAGGATGAATCTGGCGAAGAAAAGCAAACCAACGTGTTCAAAAGGTTGGTTACCTTTATTCCGAGCGGGTCCATCGCGGCGGCGTACTGTGCTGCGCCCGCGCCGGCCGCCAGCGTCGCTTCCACGCGCACTGCGTACTCAGCTGCTAGCGCTGGGAAATAGAGCGAATGAATGGTTTAATTTCAAGTTTTTATTTTTATTTGATTATTTTATTTATTGAGTAATTTCTATATTAAATAGCTTACACCTAAGTAAACAAAATATCAGACTTCTTTTGTACCTTGCACTGCACGTGGCAGCAAAAGCGTCTCCGCGGGCCGCCCCAGCGCCGGCTCCGCAAGTTTCATCTTAGGCACATTGCAGTTCTCGAGTGCCAGTTGCAACGCAGCGCGGAGCGCAGTCTGCGAGCTCTCAAAATCTTCAGCGTCCTCCAGCGGGACGAACACGTGCTTCTCAATACTAGGCGTCGTCTGGACGTAAGTGCGGGGCGCCAGCGAGACGTGCACGCCGCGGAACTCGACGCCGCCGGCCACGATGACGCCGAGGTCGCGGTACAGCCGCACGGGCACCGCGCCGCTCGCCGCCGCCTCGCGCTGCGCCGCGGGGTCGATCACCACTCGCTGCAGGCGCCTCGGCAAGTACAACACTCGTTTGTCGATGCCGATCAGGGAAAACTGTACCGCCGTGTCCATAAACGAGATCCAGTTCCCCGTCCAATTGAGTAGGCCGCGCGTGCCGCGCGCGTCCGCGGACTCGATGCCGCGGAACTCGCCTGTGTAGTTGTAGCCGCGCAGTCGAAGTTCCTTGTAGATATCTTCCTTGTTCAGAGGAGGCGAGTCCTCCTGCTCAGTGCGGCAGTCCGGCAGCGCGCAGGCGGCCAGGCGCTCGGCGGGGCCGGCGAGCCGCGCGGCGCCCGAGGCCACGAGCTCGCCGCCCTCGCTGACCTCGAACCGGCCGGAGCCGCTGAGCGACACGTGGAAGCGCAGGGCCGCGCCGCTCATCAGGACGGTCGGTCGGCGGAACTGCACTTCCTCCAGCACCACTGCCACCTGCTCTTTCTCTAGATGATTCATCTTCGCTATGGCCTGCCATACCAGGACCTAAAATCATATACGTTTATTGGTTGCATTCAATTTCAATATAATTTAGTAAGTATACAGCATGGCCAAAAGTATTGAGCACACACTTTTTTTGTTCTAAAAACCATCACTTTTAAATGCAATTAAACAATTTTCTGATATATCAAACCTTAATGCTGCCGCCACACATTCGCGCGAGTAGCGAGGCGAATGGCGAGGCGAAACGCGAGCACGCATGTGTACGCGGACGTCTCGCTATTCCTCTCGTCCCTCGCATCGCGTTTTTGTATAGGCAAAGTCTCGTCGAAAATTTCGACGAATAACGTATGCGGAGTGAAATTTGGACAAAGTTTGAATATATAAAATGTAAAAAATAAAAATCTAAAAAAAATATGTGTGTATGTCAATATCAAGTCTATATATCTGTCAATCAATCTGGTAAGTTTCATAAGAATTGGATGTTTGATTTTGTAATTATGGTAAATAACCAAGAACGCCGTCGTAAAACTGTATGTAATTTCTACAGTATACATCCCCTATGGCCGAAATCGAAGGTGGTGGAACATTTTGTACAAATGGGTGAGAGTCGAAGCATCATTTATAATATTTTAGCGTCTTTGACCTTAAAAAAACCTTAAAAAAAGAAGTACGTCTTTAGCCAATTTTCACCTCAATAACAAAATTACGGACTGTATTGACAAAGGCATTCCTGTAAGCGTGCTATTCCTTGACATGACAAGAGCCTTTGACACGGTGTGTCATAAACAACTGCTCACTAAATTAGAAAGCCAAGGGATTCGCGGTCTCCCACATTCATGGCTAAAAAGCTACTTATCAGGAAGAATACAGTGTACACAAATAGATAAACTAGATAAACGTGAGCTGAGGTCTTTTAAATCTAGTTATAAAGTAAATTCTTTTGGCGTACCACAGGGTAGTATTCTTGGGCCACTACTATTTCTTGCCTACATTAATGATTTACCTGAAGCTACACCACACGATTGCATACTTTTTGCTGATGATACAACAATAGTAATCAAAGGTACTGATATAAATAGTTATGAATCAGATGTCAACAATGCCTTACAAGATGTAATTACCTGGCTAACAAACAATAATTTAAAAATAAATCTTAGTAAAACCAAGTTTGTGCAGTTCAGATCATACAAAGCTAAACCTTGTAATATCAAAGTCAGCCATTGCAATATTGACATTGAAGAAACTAACACAACAAAGTTCTTAGGATTGGCGTTAGACCCACACTGTTCTTGGAAAAACCACACTTTGAATGTACGCCAGAGGTTGGACAGATTCCGTTTTGCTCTATGGAGACTAAAACAAACAGTATCTCTAAAGACAGCTCTAATGACATATCATGGATATATTGCGTCTATCCTACGATACGGAATCATTATATGGGGAAATTCCGTCAATGCCGATCAAGCGTTCATTGCGCAAAAAAAATGTGTACGGGCAGTCTGTGGAGTAGCGTACAGAGAATCATGTAAACCTCTGTTCCCTGAACTTGGTCTTTTAACGTTACCATGCTTATACATCTACGAGATCTCACTATTTGTCAAGCAAAATCTAGAACTTTTTCCGGCTATAACGGGTGCATTGAATAGACCTTTAAGACAATATCAAATGACAGTTCCACCGCACAATTGCCTAATCAGGAAAAAGAGTGCTTATATAATGGGTATTAGAATATTTAATAAAATTCCAGCGACACTAAAGGAATTACCACACTCTCAATTTAAACATACATTTTATAAAATCTTGTGTAAATATTGTTTCTATAGTATTGAAGAATTTTTCAAATTTAATTTTCAAAATATTCTATAGCAATATAATGAACAATACAATTTATGAATAAAATAATACTGTATCATATGTTAGTGTCGAATTAATTAAACATTGTTTTCTCTGCTTGTATGTTATCAAACAAATCTTAAATTTTCACATGCCTGATGGCAGAATGTAATGTATAAGTGCATGTGATGTATGTCCTGTGTCCTGTGTATATTATGTTCATGTGAATAAATAATTCATTCATTCATTCAAAACAACCACTGCTAGAAAGCCTGGTTCTGGAAATTATCCCAGCTTGAGCAAGTTTTCTGAGAGAGCTCGACTAAAGAAAATTACCGCCGGCCGTGTTGCTAAATCTTACAGAGAGCTCGGAAGAAAATTTAAATGTGACGGAAAAACTGTCAAAAAATATCTTGAAGACATGGGCATCGATAAGCGGTGTAGAAAATTTAAATCCACCGTCTCCGAAAATCAAAAATCCACTCAGAAAATACGGCTGCGTAAATTGGTCAAAGAAATATTTTACGCCAAAAACAATGTGAGTTGCGTCATGGATGACGAGTCATATTTCACGTTAGATGGAAACTAGTGGCAAGGCAATTACTGTTTTGAGAAGACCAATGGTCCAACTGATGAGAACGTGAAATATATTGAGCATACCAAGTTTCCTAAAAAAGTTTTGCTATGGCTTGCCATCAGGAACGCGGAATGTCCAAGGCGGTGTTCTTTGAATCAGGTTTAGCTGTGAACGCCGATCGCTACATAGAGCGTTGTTTGCCATTAGTGCGAGATTTCATAAATACGAGTCATAGAGGAGAAAATGCTGTGTTTTGGCCAGACTTAGCCTCAAGCTATTATTCCAAAAATACACTTAGCAAAATGGCGGAGCTAAACACCCCACACGTACCGAAGACATCAAATCCACCTAATGTTCCGCAACTTCGCCCTATTGAAGATTTTTGGGCAAATCTGAAGAGGCGAGTATATTGCGATAATTTTCGGTCCAAAAATGTGCAAAGCTTGATTCGTAAAATAAAATTGGAGTTGTATAAAATGCCCACATCTATGTTTTCGACAGGGATGGACAAAGTTCCTCAGAACTACCGTAAAGCATCTCGCATGGGAGTAAACTTTTTTTTACATTAATCATTATTAGGTACTTTATTATAAAAACATAACTATTAAAAAAAATAATGGTGTTTTTTTTATTTAAAACAACATTGCACTTTGTCCAAATTTCACTCCGCATACGTTAGCGAGGCGAGTGACGAGCCAGCATGTCTAAACGCGGTGTAATATAAATATGTATACAACAGGAGAACATCAGTTAGTTATACTTAAAAGTACGTATTTAAATAAGAAAACAAAAAAAAATCGTATCTACTCGCAACTTTTCTATGCAAAGGACTGGTTTTTGCCCGCAATGAACAACACGTAATCAGTTCAAACTAATTGATAACATGTCATCAGAAAATATGTTAATACTACACTATTATAAAAAATGAATATTCATATAAAAGGCATGGAAGCTCAATACGTGGGCAAAACTGTATAACTGTGTGCGGTATTTGTATCTCAGTTACAAAACTGTATAACTGTGTGCGGTATTTGTATCTCAGTTACAAAACTGTATAACTGTGTGCGGTATTTGTATCTCAGTTTTAAAACTGTATAACTGTGTGCGGTATTTGTATCTAAGTTACAAAACTGTATAACTGTGTGCGGTATTTGTATCTCAGTTACAAAACTGTATAACTGTGTGCGGTATTTGTATCTCAGTTTTAAAACTGTATAACTGTGTGCGGTATTTGTATCTCAGTTACAAAACTGTATAACTGTGTGCGGTATTTGTATCTCAGTTACAAAACTGTATAACTGTGTGCGGTATTTGTATCTCAGTTACAAAACTGTATAACTGTGTGCGGTATTTGTATCTAAGTTACAAAACTGTATAACTGTGTGCGGTATTTGTATCTAAGTTACAAAACTGTATAACTGTGTGCGGTATTTGTATCTCAGTTACAAAACTGTATAACTGTGTGCGGTATTTGTATCTCAGTTACAAAACTTTATAACTGTGTGCGGTATTTGTATCTCAGTTATAAAAACGATTGATCAACCATTTCAATACCTTGCCGGATATTAAATTCGAGAGTCGCCTTTGTCTTTGTGAGATCAATTTTTTTCACTTTTCATTATTTTTCTACAATAGAATAGTTATTTTAGTTAGTAACGGAAATACTTTTAGAATAGATAGATGCACTTCACCGGGCCCGTCTTACGATTACGCAAGTGTCAAATTTCACACTGCCATGCTATCAGTTTGAAACAAAAAAAATACACGGTCTCTAAATTGGTATACCGTGAGTCTCTGACATTGGGGCAAGCTTATGTAGGGATCGATTTTGCTCATAAAACTGAGCTACTATTAGTCTTACATTTAAAGCTCCAATGTCGGAGACATGCGGTAGATGTATGGAATATGTCAACACTCACAAGGTATCCCGTCGCGGGGAACAGGACTCTGCCGTCGACGATGCAGCCCGTGAGGAAGGCGTCGTCAGGGCTGTCAAGGTCGTACTCCACGACGGTCCCGCCGCAGCCTGCCGTGCCGAAGTCGGCCACGCTCCACTCCACGGCGTGGTCCCAGCCCACGTGCGACGCCAGCCCCGGCGTGCCGCGCGACACCGGCCAGCACACGCGCGGGTACAGTCGCGAAACCTGATGCGGTAAAAGACCTAAAGTAGAAGACCGAAGCAGGACTACCCATGTAATGGTGACTGTGGTTAAAATGTGTGAATGGGCGTTGTTGAATCGAATCCGCATGTAATGCAATGCATGTCGAATAAAATCTGATAATTTAAATTCAAATTCGTAAGCGGAATCCGTTTTAATAGGAGTCACAAAGTGTTCCGATGTAAGTATGGTATGTTCAAAATTCCATTATGCTACTTCCATACAAAGTGCCTATGGAAGAGCAACGTAATGATGAGAATGGATTCACTTTGTGATTTCGATTAATAATAGCCTGGTTTCGATTAGAAACAACCTCAAAACAAAGGTCTGTGAAAACGCGTAAAGAAAGAATAGCGACCTGCGGTTGCACGCCGGCGGAGTAGATCTTGCCCACGGCGGCGAGCAGGTGCACGAGCGCGTCGGGCGCGTCGCGGCGCACGAGCGGCGCGTGCAGCGCCCGCGGCAGCGCGCGCCGCACCACGGCCTGCAGCAGCGCGTGCGGCGCCAGCTCCACCAGCAGCGCGCGCGCCGGCAGCCGCGCCAGCGCCGGCGCGAACCGCACCACCGACACCAGGTTGTTCACCAGGTACTCCGCGCTGCAGTGCCCGCCTGCGCGACCGACACATGCGCCTCGTTAATGCGTTACTGTACTGACTATACCACTGTGATTACATTGACATCTCCGCTGAACATCAAACATTCGTCACGTCCCGGCACACATCCACGAAGTCCATTCAAGCTGAGTAATAAACGTAAGAACACCTTCTGCAGCTGTAAGACGTTGCTTCGTAGGGGTTTCTCAACAAGGGGCAGTCTCAACTTTACACTAAAAATAGTCTACAAAATGACTTCAAAAACATGAAGTATCAAGTGTACAGTTACCGAGGTCGGAGTGGGCCTGGTCGGCCGGCACGGAGGAGGAGAGCCAGCGCGCGCTGCGCGGGCGCGGGCGCGGGATGAGGCGCTGCAGGCGCGCGCGCAGCTGCGGCGCCGCGGCCGCCACGTGCGAGCTGTGGAACGCCACGCCCGCCGTGTCCACGAGCCGCGCGAACACGCCGTCCGCGGACAGCTGCTGCACGAACCGCTCCACGGACTCCGCCGGACCCGAGATCTGCTCACACGCATTCCAGCCAAAATATAATCATGGTTTTTTTTTTGTTTTAGGTACTTTGCTGGCGCGAGTAATACAGGTTAAAGGTCTATCCTACTCTTTGGCCGATTGTTTTGCGAATAGTCCTGTTGATATATTCCACCTTGGGTGAGGTGAAAAATTGTGTTTCACTCGGTAGCAAAGTGTGTTTCCCTCTCGCGCTTTGAAACCCTCCAATGCTCAAGATTCCACTCTTTGAACCAAAATATCAGCACGAGAATGTAAACCCTAACTTTGCTCCCCTGTATAACAATTAACTATTACTCTTTCTTCCGGTGCGTGGCCACCCCTAAAAAAACGCTCCGCCTCGATCAATGGTTAAACGTGCGCTGTCCAATAACATAATTATGTGGGTCGCTTTACATGCATTTACACGGATGTTACTTAGTCTGAAGCTATTATTTTTGACGTACATGTCATTTCGTGATAAGTGTAGATAAAATAGGGATGTCCTGGCCCGTGGTACTACAGGCAACGGGAAGCGGGTGCACTGACCGTGACGTTGTCGAGCGAGTTGTGTGCGGCGAGCTCCACGTCGGCGGGACAGCGGCGCGCGGCCTCCTCCCAGGACAGCCCCACGGCGGCCATGGCGCCCGGCGCCGGCGCCGCGTCCAGCGTGCAGCGCCCGCGCCAGTACGCGCTCAGCAGCGTCTGCTCCGCCGTCAGCGCCTCGTCCGCGTACGCGCAGCCTTCATCGAACAAATGATAAGTGAATGGCTCGTCTACATAATGAATGAATAATCCGTATTGCTTTTCCACTGACCGATTTCACCAACGGAGTGTCCAATGATGCCGTCCGGGCGCACGTCGAGCTCGCGCAGCACGTCCACCAGCGCCACCTGCACGGCGGCGATGGACACGAAGGAGTTGATGATGTTGCGGAAGGCGGACTGCGGTGCGTCCGCGATGACGTGTCGCAGGTCCACGCCGTACGGCTCCAGCACCGCCGCCGAGCGAGCGATGCTGGCCGCGAACAGCGGCAGGCGCAGCAGCTCGCGCGCCATGCCGGCCCACTGCGAGCCCATGCCGCTGAACAGGAACCACACCGGGCGAGGCTCGCCCTCGCACGGCAGCACCTCGAGCACGGGCGGCGCGCCGCGCGCCGGGTCCAGCACGGCGTACCCGCGGCGCTCGTGGCCGGGCACGGCGCGCGCGTGCACGGCGTCGAGCAGCGCGTGCAGCTCGGCGTCGCGCGCGTGCAGCGCGGCCAGCCGCAGCAGGCGCTCCGCGGCGGCCTCGGTGCGGCCCGAGGCCAGCACCAGGCGCGGCGCCGGGTACTCGGCCGGCGCCGGCCGGCTCCCGCGCCCGCCCTCGAGGATCACGTGCGCGTTCGCGCCTCCGAACCCGAACGAATTCACTCCCACCAGCCCTCCTTGCCATGGCGTATTCCGGTCTACCACCTGGCGCATATGAGATAAAGTTTTGTAGCACGTACTTTATGATAAATGCCTGTAAGATAATGTACCTACTTTTCTAAACAGGATATACCTTTATGCGTCCATCAGTGAGCGCAGGGATGTCTGTGTTGGGGGTTCTGAAGTGCAGGTTGCCGGGGATGACTCCACGCTCCATGGCCAGCACCATCTTGGCGATAGAGCAGAGACCGGAGGCCGGCTCGGAGTGGCCCATGTTGGACTTGACCGAGCCAATCAAAAGCGGAGTCTGCCGGTCCTTGCAGAATAGCTCAGCAATTGCATTCGCTTCCTCCGGGTCTCCCACCTGCAACAGATATTTATCACGTAATCACTTGAGTAGATTCTTCACTAGGCAATATCAATGTTCCTTCCTCACCTTGGTGCCGGTGCCGTGCGCCTCCACATACTCCACGTCCTTCGGATGCAGGCCAGCCTCTTCAAAGGCCTCCTGAGCGGTGCGGCGCTGCATTTCTCCGGACGGGTAGCTGATACCGTCCGGCTTGTAGCCGTCGTTGTTGGTGCTCGCGCCGCGCACCGTGCAGTACACGCGGCGCGCGTCGCGCCGGCGCTGCAGCAGCACGGCCACCACCGCCTCGGAGCGCACGTAGCCGCTCGCGCTGTCGTCGAACGCCGCGCAGCGCCCGTCGGCCGACAGCATGGTCAGCCGTTGAAAGGTTAGAGACGATGCCGGGTCGAGGCAGATTTTGGCTCCCGCAACCACGGCGGCCTCGCAGCGGCCTTCGCGGATGTCGTTCATCGCATACACCAGCGCGTGCATCGAGCTCGCACAGGCGACGTCCATCGATATCGATGGGCCCTGCAGATCGAATGCATAGGAAACTCGATTTGGGAACATGGAGATGCAGCAGCCGGTTGCGGCGTATCCATTAATTTTATCTAAGTCTCTGGACCACGCATCTAAAGACTCCGAGTAAGTTAGGCCCACGTAGACGCCAGTGCGGGTTCCGCGCAGCTCGGCGGGGTTGATTCCGGCGTCCACCATGGTCTCGTGCGTCACTTCCAACAACAACCGTAGTTGTGGGTCCATGACTTCTGCCTGCTTGGCGTGCACTCCGAAGAATGCCGCGTCAAAGTGCACAAGGTCCTTTAGCTTGCCACTACGTTTGGGCAACCCATACAAACCTGAAAAGTAACAAAAATAATAATTACAAATGGTGGACGGCTGGACGCGGAGGTGGCTAAAGCTATCGAAACCAGCGGCGGTCGTCGTGAATTCCATAATGCTGTCGCTCTACAACTTCATGTCTGCGCCCGTTTTCTTACTCACCCGGCGTCCAGCGGCGGTCGTCGGCGGTGACGAGGTCGACGCCGGCGAACAGCTGCCGCGCAAACTCCTCGATGCTGTCGCTCTCGGGCAGGCGGCCCGACAGCCCCGACACCACGACCTCCGCCCCCGCCTCGTGCCCGTTCGTTTTGCTCGACATCACTCACGATCTGCAATCAGACTGGTATACAACTTACCGTTGCTTAGCGTTAATACTAAAATCGTATCGTTTTCTTAAACACTTCATGTATTTTCTTAATTCGACGCTTTTCTTGCTGCATCTATTAATTTGGATTGATTTCATATACCTGTGAAAAAGTGAGCAACCCCACTGGTGCCCGAGGCAGAATGAGAACTTCAGCATCCGCGGCCGACGCTCTGACCAGCTAGCAAACACGGTCACAGCACAAACGTATGATCGGAGCACGAATAAATAAACAAATGATTCGGGACAGTCTTACACAGATCGACCTAGTCCTACGGTAAGCTCAGTAAGGCTTGCGTTGTAGGTATTAGATGGATATATACAATACATAGATATATTATATAAAAATACTTAAATACATAGAAAACACCCATGACTCAGGAACAAATAACTGTGCCCACACAAACATCACACAAATATATGCCCTGACTGGGATTCGCCCCAAGGACCATCGGCTTCGTAGGCAGGGTCACTACCCACTAGGTCGCACTATTTATTTGACGGCCAGCCTGCTCGTCAAATAAATTAAGTCAGTTAAAAAAAAACATGACAGTGATTTTTACGAACGGTTGTGTGTGTCACGCTTTTGTTATTTGCAATTTTTTTATCGAAAAAACATTGGTTTAAAAAAAGTCTTTTGTTATAAAATATATGTACATCTATTTATGTAGATAAATGTCATATACCTGAGAAAAAGATACTAAGCCCAGCATCTTTCAGTAATCAGCATCAGTAATTTATTGCTTTCATAGGTACACAAGATATTATAACACAAAGAAGTTCAGCTATGAACCCTGCAAGGCACTACAACTTGTAAATCTTAGTTACTAATTAAACGAAAAATAGATACATCCCACGAATTAACTAGACGACATAATATGTTTACATAGCTGCTTTAACATATTTACTTAAATTAAAAAAACATATTTTAACTGTATTTATTACTATTGAACTTTAAAAAAACTCTTGCATTGTATAACAACTAAATAATCTAAAAGTTTTTTGTTAAAATAAAGTGTCTTTTTTTCGTTTGTAATATCATTTCGAAGTTTATATTCAGATTAGAAAACGGAACGTAGGTACCCAACAATTCCCGGGGCTAGCAAACCGTTGATGTGCAGCAGAAATATAGTTGCAGATAAAACAGATCCCTGCGGAACACCGGCATCAATATCTCATTGGTCGGAAGTACGACCATCTACGATCACCCGGATTGATCGGGCGATCGATCCAAATCTGCGATCCAGTTGCACAGGCCAATAGGAATTCCAGATGCTGGAAGCTTGCTAACTAGACTGGCGGCCAGACCCTGTCAAACGCTTAGGAGATAACAAGAGACACAGCAAGAGCTTCGCCACAACCCACGATAGCCTCGCTGCGAAGATGAGTGATACACGGTAGCAGATCTCCAGTAAACCGCCCCGAACGGGACACAAATTGGCGATCACTTAGTAAATCATAATATTGTCTTCGGTTGCCGCGATAATTACTCATGAAATAACACAACTAAAACGGAATACATCGCGTATACTCATTTAAACTTCATCTAGACGTTTCGAACCCTTTAGCAGCGATTTAATCCGTTTTAGTTGTTTTATTTCATCACTTAGTAAATCGTTGTCTTCTAGGTATGTCAGGAGGCGTTAGTTCAGTACGTAGACGCTTAAAAACAAGTACGTATCGTGTGCCTTACCAAAGTTTTATGAATTTGTGTTGTAGGATTTGTTGTTTGGGCACTGGAAACATGAGCGAGTAGCGAGTAGAACTACGAACTAGAAACAAGTTGGCGAACCAATGATCAGACATTTTATATATTCGTTACATTTGCTTATACAGATTTTATGAGTTTTGTTCGTTTCTTGAGCCATAAAATAGTTGATAGCTCGCTTTTGGTGCAACTAATGCCTTTCCTACATTATTACTTTTGTAAAAAGATATAAGTTATTTTTGATTTAAGACTGAGGGCATCAAAAATTAGTAGGTAATATGTTAAGCGTTAAGCACTGAAACATTTATGTTGCCTTCATTCTAAATTAATGGTTAAAACATTGTTTTCTCAATTATTAATACTTTTATCCCAAATATATTCAATATACATGTTATCTAAGTATACCTAGCCAAAATACAAATATATTTTTCTGTTTTAATCACAAAACTATCGTGAGATTGAAACATATTAATTGTATAAAAGCGGGTAACTCACGTTTTAACCGTATTTTTTTAAACGAATGAATGAATATATATTTCTGGCCCTTTAACTAAACAATGTTGAAAATAGTTAACTTTTTTACCCTGGCTAACAACTATACGCCTTGAATTTGGAGTGAAATATTCTATGACCGTCACTTACGACCCCATTATTTTCAAATGGTCAAAATTGGAATGGACGTAAAGGCCATTCATAACGTTTTGACAAATTGTAAAGGACATCTTACTTGTAAAATATTCAAATTATACATAGGATTGCTGTTTCAAGTTAAAGATGATAACAATTCGAGCAATTTTCTAATACACATTAATTATATAGCTCTATAAACAAAAAACTTATGATCAAAAATATGAAACAAAAATAGTATTTTGCTTCTCCTGAAAACCAACATTTTGTTCTTTACGCCGATTGAACACTATCAATATGTAAATATTGCTTTATCTATCTAAATATAAATGTATACTTAATTTTTTAGGGTTCCGTACCTCAAAATGAAAAAACGGAACCGTTGTAGAATCACTTTGTTGTCCGTCTGTCTGTATGTCTGTTAAGACCATTTGTCAGGAACGCGTGGAGGTGTCAAGCTGAAATCTATATCAAATACTCAGGTCTATTGTCCCTTGGAGCTGTGAAAAATCAGATTTGAAAACCAAAGCAATCAAAAGATACAGGCGTTCATGCGAAAAAAAAATACTTTTAAAATTTTAAACTTATGTACTACCTTACTACTTAAATTCATGTCAAATACTTGAGTAATCCCTGAGTAGCCCTGAGGCTATAAGACCTTTCAGATGTAGCAAAACTAAACTTTTATGTCAACGCAATCAAAAGAAATAGTAGTAGTTTAAGTCGTATATTTTGAAAATGACTATTCGCAAGAAACTCAAAACTTAAAGGGTACTTCCCGTAAATTCAGAAACTTGAAACTTGCCACGAAAAAACTTCATATAGCACAGACAAAGGAAATATTACGAAAAGTTGACATTATTAGTAAAAATCATACAAAAAATATTTTTTTAAATAGTAACTTACTACGTTTTTACTCGTAAACGCGTAGAGGTATTCAATTGAAATGCATATCAAATACTCAGGTCTATAATAACTTTCAGCTGTAGCGTAGTAAAACAATTTTTTTATGTCCATGCAATCACAAGAAATAGCAATATAAGTCCCATAATTTAAAAATGAGTAGGTGTGAAATGTGATTGTTGTGAAAGATTTCAATAACAATTTTAAAACAAATCCCAAATGTGGATTGTACACGTATTTTTCATCCATAAACATGTTTCCGTTAATAAACACTAGCACTGCACGAAGTTGGAACTTGAATGTTCAATTTGGTACTATTCATACCTTTTTCAGTCATTACAGATCTGGTTGAAATTTAACAGTTAATTAGTATTTTTTTACCAAATTAATAAAAAGGTAGCGACTAAAAAGTTTGTAAATAAACAACTTTGATAAAAGAAGTTTTGCAAAGGCCATGCCAGGATAAGCTAAGAGAATCTGCCCCCAGCGAGTTTTGGTTTGTAATTTTTTTTGATGATGTAGCTTTGTATTAGTAGCAAGTATGCAAAATATCAGCCCCCGAAATGTTACAGATTTTGGTAAAAAAAAAAAAAACAAAATATGATCTTTCTTCAATATCTTTTTTTCTACCGAGCCGATTTTGACGTGCTTCTAATATATTGAGCATACAGTAAAGGTGATTATGCGACATTAATTATAGGACACATTGCCTTACAAAAAAATTACAAAAACAAAAATACTTTTTTCTTTTTGTACTTTTACGTCAGCGACACCTCCAAGTTTTTCACTAAAGCTAGCCTCTTTAATAAGCTACGAAATGAATGTATTAACATAATTTTACCAGGGTATAACGGGGTGTTTTTAATTGAATTCATCACCGTACATTTTCTTTACCCGCTCATTATTAAAATTAATCGATTAAAAACTCTTTAGAGAAACTTGTATGTTTATAATGAGCACTGGCCACTTGAAAAAAATTAAAAAGTATTGATTCCTTTGAACATACAAGTTTCTCTAATAGTACATTACTGCAGCCGCCGGGAAAAAGGGGGTTGAAGGCTGAGTTGTATATACGGCCGACTGTAAGGAGGCCGGATAGTATACGAAGCCTTCTAGACCCTTTCACGGCTAGGCATGTATAGTGCTTTTCTCAAACTAATGCAATGAAATAAATAAAAAAATACCACTGAACAAAACAGCTTCACGACATAAGTTTTTTAATTTTCCCTCCAATCCCGCTTTGTAGTATTTTTGCCTTCGATGTAATAATTAATGACTATCATAAATAGTCTGGCTATAATTACTATCTACAACATTTATGAAAACCACCAAAAAAGAATGCACTTACCTTTTAAATGATGGCGCTACGGCATCTGCCTTTGGCGGTACACAATAACAAAATATAGATAAATAAAACCGGGCCCGGTTAGATTATTCAATTTTTATACACCCGTAACACTATATCTAAGTCACAAAAGCATTGAATCACGCCATTTACCACTATTTAGTCTTAATAAACAGAGTTTTACACGCCGAGAAACTTTTCCATTCCGCCATTATTAAAACAAGTAAAAGTGTCCTGTGATTGGTTGAGTCAAAATGCGTTCAAAAACGCGCATGCGTGGAGTAGTGTTTGGTGTTGCCAATACAATTTTAAAATTGAGAGCATGAATAATAAATATAATAATGTAATAACCTGATGATATGAATATTCAATTACATGATAAATAAAATAAATCTCTTCATACCATTTCGTCTGAAATAAGCGAGATTATTTTTTAGCCCGCTAATCATTTAGTCACTAAAAATGATAAAAAAATATAACTCAGCTGTTTGAACAGGCTTCATGAACACAGACGCCAGGTATACATAAAAATTTAAAAAAAAATACTTCCCGGCCTAGGCCTTCAATTTTATATGAAATTCGTTACCTGTACTCTGGAGTCGATCCGCCCTAAACGTGATACTTCGAAGCCTATTATGACGCACGTAACGAAGACATTTCATTGCATGTTTGAGAAAAGAGTTTTTAATCGATTAATTTTAATAATGAGCGGGTAAAGAAAATGTACGGTGATGAATTCAATTAAAAAAAACACCCCGTTATACCCTGGTAAAATTATGTTAATACATTCATTTCGTAGCTTATTAAAGAGGCTAGCTTTAGTGAAAAACTTGGAGGTGTCGCTGACGTAAAAGTACAAAAAGAAAAAAAAGTATTTTTGTTTTTGTAATTTTTTTTTTTTTTGTAAGGCAATGTGTCCTATAATTAATGTCGCATAATCACCTTTACTGTATGCTCAATATATTAGAAGCACGTCAAAATCGGCTCGGTAGAAAAAAAGATATTGAAGAAAGATCATATTTTGTTTTTTTTTTTTTTACCAAAATCTGTAACATTTCGGGGGCTGATATTTTGCATACTTGCTACTAATACAAAGCTACATCATCAAAAAAAATTACAAACCAAAACTCGCTGGGGGCAGATTCTCTTAGCTTATCCTGGCATGGCCTTTAGTGTAGGTATTTCATATATATTATTCAGTTTTAAAATAAATGATGTGGAAATATAAATAAAATAAATAATTACTAAATTGATAAAGTGACCCTGATTAAATGTATGTACCCCCAGCTTTCCACATTGTAATGTTACGGATTTTACTTTCATTTAAACATACTACAACTTGTACTTGTTATTAGGATTGTACGGAACCCTCGGTGTGCGAGTTCGACTCGCACCTGGCCGGTTTTTTTATACACGTCTGATCAGCGTTTGACCTCGTCACACCTGATGGTAAGTGTCGACGAGGTCGAGGGTGTAGCACGCTGGTTCAGTAAAAGCCTATTTCACTCTTGCCTTGAAAAGAGACAAATTAATCTTTCCAGGAATACAGAGGATTTTGGAGGCGTTAAACTTAACCAAATGGCTTCGCCCCACTCGTTGACGGCCTTCAAGATCCGATTCGTTCAACCAAAGTTTCCTTAAAGGACTCGGTCTCTCCACTGGTAGTTTGGGCCTCAGAAATATATCTCAGTCACTGTGCTGTTCTCTGCATACCCAAAGATACCGGGCTTCAGCAAAAGAGAGTAGCAGAGAGAACCGAACCCTGATACAAGTCTGCATTAATTGCCTTGCGATCCAAAGAGCAATCATCCACTAATACCTTAATAGAGCGCTGCCTCAGGAAATCGGATATCCAAGAGCACAAGCCAGTGGAGTTTCCATACGCAGAGAGCTTGCTGAGAAGTCTGTCATGCCAAACCTTGTCGAAGGCCTTGGGAATGTCGAGAGACACAGCAGAGTCTACGCCGCGCGAGCTCGCGCGAGAAAAAATCTGTCTTCGCAATAAACGCTCTAAAGATAAGTTAACACGATTTTATTTTGCGTACAAATAAATAAAATCGTCCCGCGTCTCGCCGGTGGAAAACCACCCTTAAACGTGATTGTCGGTGATTGGCCCTAGTTGGAGAACCGGTTTTGTATGGTAGATACGTCGGTGGCTTGTGTGAACGAGCCTGTTCCTATGGATGTAGTATATGTAGTGTGCAATCCTACTAAATAATATCAATATTGCTGAAAATGTGGGTAGTTTCCCGCTTCCCCTCCTTCGGCTGATACCGGCGTCGAGTGCCCGGTCAAGGAGAGCTGCGATTCGCAGAATTCGTTGGTCAGAACGCGAACGGCTCATGATTATGTACGATTCCCACCGACCGGCCGGAGTCAGCGCGCGCTCAAGCGCATTTAAATAGTTGCCAAAGAAATTTAGAGCTTCTGTACCGTAGTCAGATTCCATATTTGAGTGTTTTTAGCGCCGCTGCCGGCGGATCGGACGCTCGCGGAGGTGGACGGAGGTTCTCGGCCGTCGTTGTTCGTAATCGGCTCTGTTCGGCCGCGTCCGAGCGCCGCCGGGCGCAGGCACATCCGATGACGTCCGATCGGCGACAGATTTATGACACGTGCAGTCGACTCTGCCTGACCTGGTCACTGGACGCCTTCCGGTCGTCGGTTGGCCTCGAGTCGGCTTCCCCAGGCTGCCCGAGCGCCCGTTTCGACGCGGCTCCAGCCGACTCCGCCCGGCCCGGTCAGTGGGCATCGTACATTATGCTCCTCGTTACGGAGTGAAACATGTCGAGCAATATTCGACTTATAAAACGTGAGTTTCCCGCAATTAATATGCTTAAACCGTGGGTAAAAAAAAAAGACTGAAAGTTTAAAAAAAAAAATATAATATTTTCACCTTAGCAGCTCGAACATGCTTACTTTCCTCACTCCAGGGAGTGAGACAAAGTAGCTTTTTAATTGACGACCGGTCTGGCCTAGTAGGTAATGACCCTGCCTAAGAAGCCGGTGGTCCCGGGTTCGAATCCCAGTCAGGCCATTTATTTGTGTGATGAGCACAGATATTTGTTCCTAAGTCATGGGTGTTTTCTATGTATTTAAGTATTTATATGTATCTTTTTATTATAATAGGACATAATAGACTCCCTTAACACCACTAACACTTTCGGACCCTCACAAATTAATCAAATATTATAATTTTGAAATGTACAGATTTTATAATGAAAAATATTTAAGCAAAATATTAAGTAATGAAGCCAGTGCAGTTGCAGATAAAACACTTAAATGAATGTGGTTAACTTGATGTTCATTTTTTACAAGATTTTATTTAACGTTATGTATGTATTTGTGTATTTATCCGGATGGAATCTTGCAACTCAATTTTAAAGCAGACATCTTTAACCGATTGACCTGAAATTTAGCACACTTATGTAATTTCGGTTACAATGCAATATTATGGTACCACTGATCTGATCTGATGCTGGAGTTAGAAGGTGGCAAAAGCAACTCCACAATATAAAATACACAAGATAAACCCGTGGTGTTTTAGGCTCATTAGAATCCTTTTGAAGAGTAGATGACGATTGTGAAAAAAAGTACAGTCGGCAATAAAAGCTTGTACTAAAAATGACATTTTTGGCAACTAATTTAACCTTTAATATGTTCTCACTACTGAGGTGAAAAGTTGTATGTGTCACACTAGAGTAAAGTTATTTTACATCTCGTGTTTTTGAGTGCCTCGCTACGCTCAAGATTGAGCTCGCTACGCTCGTGATTCAATTATAGAATCTTTCGCTTACTCGGGACTCAAAATTAACACTCGCAAGAAAAAACAACTTTCCTCTCTTGTTGCACAAATAACTATTACTTACTTGAGTCACCAACTGCGCCAAAGGGGCAATATGGATTAATATTGATCTTACCTTGGGCAACACAATTTGAAAAGAATAATCGGTTTTTGAATCAAGGCTGACGAAACCAGTGCCTGCTCATGGGAGACGGAACCTGAGCCTCTGAGCGGCACCAAGCGCTTTATAAACCACCAGCAAGGTCAACAGACTGCCCCCTACGACAGCACAAACAATATAACTGACATGATGAGCTACGCATGGGCGTTACATAGTAAAGATTCGTGATTGTTAACGTGTAAAATACAATTAGGGATAGGTACGCGGTGGCAGAATCTGTTCTTATCAGGCCCGGTACCGCGAACATCGAAGTTTGTACATTTCGAGCATCTCTCTCTTTTACACCAATTAGGTGGCATGAGATGACAGATAGGTAGATAAGTCTTTTATTTACTTTCTACAATACACATACACACAAACACAAATTGACAAACATACAAGAGTGGCATCACAAACAAAATATAATTTAAAAATGTATGACAAGAATAGAAAAAAAAGTCAGAGACATCATCTCCCTCGCGTAGTCCCGGCTTTTGCCGCTTTTGGGGTCCGCTTAGCAACTAATTGCAAGTACTTAGTCCAGATTGCAAGTACCACAACTCTACTGCTATCAGCTAACTCCGTACCATATTTTATTAAAATCGCTCCAGCCGTTGAAAAAGTGGCTTTGTATAGTTATTTTCATAGTTTAAACCTATAGGTAACATAAATAACTATTATCTTAAATTACTAATAGCTTACAGTATAAATTCGATGACAGAACAGTCGTAAACTAACATTTGTGTGTGTGTGTATGTGTGTGTGTGTGTGTGTGACTGTGTGTGTGTGTGATGTGTGTGTGTGTATGTGTGGTGTGTTTGTGTGTGGATGTGTGCGCATACATGGATGTGTGTAGCCGTAATATATTATAGTTAGTAAGGTACATTTAATTTAGTACAAGATTAAGTAGTAATTCAGTATCGTCATAGTTAAGCAACCTCAACCATTCCGTCACAGATTTTTTACAGTCATATAATCTTTGTTCATAAATATTTAATTCTACATTTATTTTGTTATATAGGTACGCGGATTGCGTATTATACTGTCTTTTAGCATACAAGGATTTATATAACGTGAGTGGGGCCTCGAAGTTTTTACGTCTTTTTCTAAGCAGCGCGGGATTAAATTTTAGAGATTTGTGTAACCTCAATAATGTACGGAGGACATACAGTCTTCGCATTGATAAATGGTCACAATTCTGATACAGTTCTTGGGTGGGAAACCTGTATGGCCTGAACTTGAGACGTGAAGAAGTAACAAACATACACACTCAGTACACTCACACACTCACAAACTTTCGTCTTTATAATATTAGTGTAAATTTCCTCATTTGGCACAAAGGACACGACTGTCTCATATAAGCAGCGCGATTAAGATTACCCACATTTCAGCCGTATGCAGTCCACTGCTGGACATAGGCCTCCCACAAATATGACTTACAAGAAGTAGTAAACCTCCAGAAGGAATGCCCCGATACAAGTATCATCTTGGGTTGCCATAGTCGCCACGCTTGGGAGGCGGGTTGGCGACCGCAAGAGCTGTAGATTGAGTTTCGACACCCGCTGCTGCCGCCTCACTACGATGGGATGGTGCTATTCTAGTCAGCCGGCATCACACGGCATATATACCCATATTTGGTCTATCCATATTCGTTTATTAAAAATCAATGACAAAATGAGAAACTAAAGAGCTAAATATAAATAAACTTTTAAAAAAATAAACCCGGCTTCAAATATGTACTAAAAAGCAACAAATAAGGAATTGATTTCTTTATTACTTGATAAGTACTTTTTAGGCCAGTCAAAATCGACACAAAAAATAGCTAAATTCGCAAAGCATGATGTATCTCTGAATTTTTAGTACCCATTAGGGCTATGTACACACAAGTTTGCAATTCCCAAAAATTTGTGGAAAAAAAATATTCACAAAATACCACGAATTTATCAGGATTTTTTTAGATTCTTCCCTATGTCTCAGAAACCATGCATTTTTTGTCCAAAGTCTCTATATACGTTTTAAAGAACATTAAATTTGTGATAAACTAAAGCTAATAAAAGATCAATAAGACTATTGCTCACGGAATGGCAGCATTTTGAAAATAGGCCACTTTTTTTAAAATATGTATATTTTAGTTATAGCCTTTTTGTGGGCTAAAATTGCGTCGAAACCACTGATTTAACCACTTATAGGATACGATTTATAAGCAATTTATTAAGCTTTAAAATAAATGTAGAACGGGCTCTGTAGCGTTTTCAGCGTTTAGGAAGTTACCACAGTCTTGAGGTTTCCTAGTACTAACTAGGAAACCTCTTTAGTCTGAATATACTTAACGTTTACTAAAACGTTACGTATATTTAAAACTTAGATACGTATAGGCCCAATTTTAGGATACGTAACTTATTTAACAAAAGAATAAAATGTAAAATAAAAAAAAACTATACATTGTTTTAGGTGTCTGGATAAAGACGTATGTGAATACTAATGTAAAATAATATACCTAATATACCTCAAAACTATCGTGATATCTCACGTTTTATAAGTTTACAAGCAATATTGTACTTATAAAACGTGAGTTACCTATACATTGAATATAATATACTTACCAAAACCCAACGGTCGCCCGTATCAATAGCAAGGGCCGTTGGGTCAAACCCAATGTTCTTTAACTAAAATATATATATATATATATATACTTATTACCTACCTCAGATACCTTATAGTACTATACCTATCTAATAATAAAGTACTAAAACATTTCAGAATAAAGGATGAGGAAGGTGGCTGGGTTTTTTTCAACAAATAGCCTTAGTACATTTTAGATTCCATTAAATCTCAACAGTCATTTTCACCGTGCGAGTGTTGTATCTTTCTGTGCGACACGGACAGGGACAACATGGCATCAGCATAACACGAACAGGGAGAACATGCGCCTAGTGTACCCCGTATATTTTCGTGTCATTAGCATCGGCTTCGCAAACGCCTACCATGTATTCGGAACACCATTGTTGCAATAAGAGAGTCAATCAGGTATATTAAATATTTCCGTTCGTTCTCAATTTGCGAATACTTTGAACAGAAAACTTTGCAGTCAGGATTATACACCAGCAGGTTTTCTTTAAGACCGGAGTCTGAACCGCGAGGTGGCATACTTCATGTACCGCCCTCACCTGCGCCAGTTCCAGTCGTACCATGCTCTGTTAGGATTGATATGTTATCGCGGACAGGACTAATATTTGAGCCAATAAGCATTTATCGGTGCTGATGATCGATCGCTACGCCGAGCAATGACCACCCCGTGTGATGAGACCCTTGGGTAGGCAGAAAAGGACAAGTCTAGCAAGTACCTTAACTTGGCTGACGAGGGAACCGGCAGGTGGGAAGTTGATACAACGATTGTTTTGATAGTTTTTTTTTTTTTATGCAAGACTGACCAACGTTTGACCTCAGTCGCACCTGATGGTAAGTGACGACGAGGTCGAAGGTGTACCACGCTGGTTCAGTAACAGCCTATTCACTCTTGACTTGAAGAGACCCAAATTATATCTTGCCGGGAATACAGACGAAGGGAAGGGAGAAGGATAGTTGTTTCAGCGAACGATCTCATACCGAAGATTCTCGAACGACATCTTGAGAGACTCGCTTCAAGGTTGTGTAAAGGATCAAGGCTCAGATTCAGAAAGCGCTAATTTTTGGCACGGCGCACTTGAAGTTTTATAATTATAATTATAATTTATTTATTATTTGTATGTCTCTTCCGTACATGGAACAATGGTGTTCTGGACATTTGGGAGGCGTACGCGGAGCCAGATCGAGCCAACGTTTTTCAACGTATCATGGGACGCGCACAGAGACAGAACCCGCCATGGTGTAAGGACTATTGAGTTATAATGGAATCTAGAATATACCAAGCTATTGGGTGGAAAGGATGGACTAGCTACTGGGCTATTGGATAAAAAACCGGACGTCTGCCTAATAAAATGGTATCAAAGATGGCTCAAGGGCAACACCGGTGTATAGGGCTAAGGGTAGAGAGGTGTCACTGGACTTTAAACATATAGCCAACTCGCCACTTAGGTTTCCACATCTACCATCGAGAACGCAGCTCTAGCGACCCCACTCTGGACGGCCGGTTGAGGCAAGCCAGAGGCAGGGGACCTGTCCCACCTGTCCGACAGGGCACCCCAGGAGCACTCAGGTACGTGGAGTAGCTACTCCCCAACAGCTCGCCACAAGCTGCCCTGCGTTGACTGATTGCACTGGAGAAAACCAGTGGGCGATGGGGTCGTCACATCCCTACGCCATTTAATTTATTTATTATTATTAAGATACATCAACAAACTTACCAGAATGCTGACATTTCCATCATTCGAAAGGACTTCATGGTCTAGATCAACTCCAACTCTGTCGACGCGTCGATCGGAGACCAATCTATTGAATAGAGCAATGTCTATTTTTTAAACTCGTGTACTCGTCAAGACTCGTCCACGATGGTTGATTTCCAGGACTCATAAATAAAAAAATTATAAAAAAATAAAAGTAACTACATTTGATCACTTATGTTTATATAACAGTACATTAATTGTCTATTGATATTAATGATTTCAAGCCTTCTGTTTCATTGTAGTGTAGGCAACGCGCATGTGAATCCTCAGGAGCTGCAGGAGTTCATAGGCTAGGGTAACTGCTTATCATCAGGCAGGTCCTATGTGTGTTTGCCACCGTCATTAAAAAAAAATACTAATGCAAAACACTAAAAATAGGAAAGCTCATTGAACATTCCTAGAAAAACGCGATTCCGCCCTGGGTTTTTCTGAAATATAGAGAGAACTACGAGGCTTACAGATTTAAAGTTCAATAAATTGCCTATAAATCTTAAGCAATTTTTTTTTCTTAGGTCTAACAGTCTCTACACGACTTGGGTTCAAAAATGGTATAATACTTAAATTAGTTATCGACTTGGGCAAAAAGTTACCTATTTTCAAAGGGTCATAATTAAGTAACCAATTGACGTATAAAGATCCAATTAAGCTTAACTTGCCACAAATTTAATGTTCTTCAAAACCTTTACAAAAGCTTGTGACAAGAAATGCATGGATTAGGAGACATACGGGAGAATCCAAAAAAATTTGCCGTTTTTTGTGTATAAAAAAAATTCCACAACTTTTTGCGAATTGCAAACTTGTGTATATATAGTCCTAATGGGTCCAAACAACATACTAAAAAATCAGAGATACATCATGCTTTGTTAATTTATTGTCGATTTTTACTGGCCTATGTGGACTATTTAGAACAAATCAATTTCTTAGGACAATGATGTACAATTATTTTTGGTTTTGGAGTCGGTGCCAGCTACTATTTTCGTTTCCAGAAGCCTACGGTAATCGTGAATAAATTGATCTCTGTTTCAATATTTCACTTCACCCTCGGTTCACTCTGCACTATACATATGTACCTATGTACTATATTATTTCTTAGTTCATTTGCTAACGAATCAAAATTTAAACAGCTGACATGCACGTGCAGCGGTGTAAAAAATCTGAGTTTCAATTGTATGTTGATTAGCGTGGCTGGCACCGACACCAAAACCAAAAATAACTGTATATAATTGTCCTAAGAAATTGATTTATTCTAATTAGCACAAAGGCACTTGATAAGTAATAAAGAAAACAATTATTTGTTGCTTTATAGTACATATTTGAAGTCGGGTTTATGTTTTTGTTAAAAGTTTAATTATTGTATGACAACATGAAAATATAATTTATGTAAAATAAACCTCTTAAGTATATTTACAATGTTTGTGACGCACGCTAGAATCGATCGGTTAGAAAAAAAAAATATGGACGAAAACTAATTTTTCGTTTTTTTTTTTAATAAATAAATACCTATTAGGTTTAGGGGGCTGAAATTTAGCCAATTTATTCGGATCATAAAGCCTAAAAGTTACAAGATAAAAATCGATGGGGGCAGAATCACTTAGCTTAACCTGGCACGGCCTTTAATTTATTAATAAGCTTTTAACAAAAAATAAAACTAACTTCAAATATGCACTAAAAAGTAACAAATAATTGGGTACCTTGAGTTTTTTTAAGAGTTCCATATTATATTTTTTGTAGTAAGTAAACTGCTAATAGTATTCAAAACTGCGGCTGTCCTTTTTTTATTCACTTCTGTTTTTTTAGAAAAAAACATGAAATGTAATTTATCACTAAATAATAATAATAAATACATGTCACGCGGTGAACTTTTATTCAAATAACAATATGATGATTATTTGAACCACCACCAGAGGGTGAACGTTGGAGCCCGAGTGAAACGAGGGTGACAATCACCCGAGTCTTAAAGAAGTTTTTACACGAGTATCGAACCTAAGTTTTCATAGCAAGTGCCTTAAAAAGTGAAATTTACGCACGCGAAGCGTGCGAGAAGTGCACTTTTTACGCACTAGTTAGGAAAAATATTATATGGACCACAAAAAAAAACTTAAGGTACCCAATTGTTTTCTTCATTTCTTTATATTTACTTTTAGACTACTTAGAACAAATCAATTTCTGACGACAATTATATACCATTGTTTTGTTGTCGGTGCCAGCCACGCTAATCAACATACAATTGAAACTCGTATTTTTTACACCGCAGCACGTGCATGTCAGTTGTTTTGCTTTTGATTTATTGGCGAAATTGTTAAAAAAAAATAAAGTACATGTATGTAGTGCAGAGTGCACCGAGAAGAAGTAAAATATTAAACCGAGAACCATTTATTCATGACTGCCGAAGGGTTCTGGAAATTAAAAGAGGCACTGACTCTGAATGAAAGGAGGAACAGAGGCCTCTGAGGTAAAACAGACTAAATCGAAAGCCTTGCATTTACGTCTTGATTTTAGCCACATACTGCCTTCATAAGCGTGCATATCAACATTATATTAGTTTATTTACCTTTTATCTTTATCATATGTCAAATTGACAGATAAGAACAAAAGATATAGGCTGTAGCAGGGTAAACCTTCAAAATTGCCCCAAAGCATATACTTCAAGGTTGGCCCCGTTGTTGCCACAATTAAGATCTGATGATGGGATCCATGAGGAATTAAGAGAACTTTTCAAAATTTTAAGGTACCTAAATGTATATTTACGCGATTTTAGTATGTTCGGTAAAGTATAAACTTTTAACAAAAAATAAACCCGCCTTCAAATATGTACCTACTAAAAAGCAACAAATAATCGTTTGCTTTATAAGGTACTTGATAGATAAGTACTTTTGGACTATTTAAAACAAATCAATTTCTTAGACCAATTATTATTATTTTTGAAGTCAGTGCCAGTCACTGTGTCCGTTTCCAGAATCCTTCGGCAATTGTGAATAATTTGATATCTGTTTCAATATTTCACTTCCCACACCAGAGTGCACTATACTACATATATAATTATAATTACCTATGGAACAGTTTAATTTTTTTTATCTTCCACAGTTCAAAATTTTATTTCATGTTTTTTGTAACACCCAGTATTGAATTATTTTTTTATTTACATCATAAATACATTCATACAGGATTTTAGATTACAATACTCAATTGTGACATTATCTATGAAAAGGGACCTTATTGTCGATGGCGTTTATGTCGTTGTTCGAGATGGCGCCATACAAACGTAACGCGGTTCGACGTAAGTGCCATCGACCATAAGGTCCCTTTTCATAGATAATGCCACAATTGAGTTGTACTTACGAAAAACGCCTATTTGTAATTTATTTCGAGTTGCATAAGATGAATTCATCGATAGAGGTATTTGCCAGTATAAAAGATCAGGCGCTTCATATTTGTGGCCCAATGTTCTGGATAACGAAGTATACATATAAGAGTTGAAACACGTGTATGCTCAAGGACAGACTATGAACACAATATTCTTTTTTTTTAATCTGACTTAGGCTCTATAAACCGTTCGGAATGTTAGAGCCAGCGGACTGTTTGGGTAGCCTGGAGAAAAGCCGGGACTCTTCCGGACCATACTTAATGTGTACTACTGGAATACTCCTACTGAGTTTGTGCTTCCAGTGAGATTGGTTGAGATGGTCTCAACCGAATCTAAGTGGTGTGTAATGGTATCGAACTAATGGGAGTTTTGTCGCTGGTTCGCTAACCTTGGCCCTTTTTTGAAGTCGTTTAAAAATAAAATACAAATGTTATTTTATCACAAACGTTTACGCACTATATTTAGTATGGTGATGACGCGGTGGGTGGCGTCCGCGTCGGAAAATTTATATCGATAAACTACGAAGAACCCGACATACATTTTGTTGTATGTAATTCGGACAGTCACCTTATTCTATCCTCCCTTTTATTTGTTCAGCACTTAGTATTTAAAAATACCCAACTGCCAACTGGGGAAGTACCTCCTCCTTACAGAAGACCACAGCCATAATAGCACTGCTACCTTTCAGGTGTGTAGTGTTGTGTTCCTGATGGTGAGTAAGGTTCCCAGAGCTCCAACAACTTTTAGGTTAGGCAACGCGCATGTGAATGGTTGCAGGCGTCCATAAGCTACGGTAACTGCTTACCATCAGGCGGGCCGAATGCTTGTTTGCCACCGTCGTTATATTAAAAAAATACACATAATATTGCATGGGGGGAGAGGGTAACCTCAATCAATGGTAAAAACGATCATATAATTTTTTGACGAGCCCTTAATATCATGGTCCATACACGAAGTCCACGTTTCATTATTTGTATCTTTTGAAAAATGCTTATTAAACTATATTTTGAGAACCTGACACGATTGGCAATTTTGACGATTCGAAAATCGTTTGGAACCTCTTCTTATTTATGTTTTCCTATTGTGCAATCTGACGAGATCTGAAAAGTGGTATTTAAAATAACACTCATTAAATACTCGTATTATTTAGGTAGTTATAAAATAATGAAAACACTTCTATCATTTTACGCTCGACAACAATAATGTAATATTTTTTACGTCACACTGGCCGGTAAGAGAGATTTACCGTCCTAGGGCGCAACGGGAAATCTAACTTTACACCCAGATGAAGACTTAAACTATGTACGCACCACGGCCGGTAATAAAGAAGGCCTCAGATCGCCTGTTTATACCCGCGATCTGAGCCGTTCTTTGTTTTACCGCCCTGGGTACGTAATATACTATTAATGTCTGTTTGAGACACTTTGACAGTTGTTGGCATAAAGCATCTTATATATAGAGGTAGAGGCCTCTCATCAATTAATATGAACCAAAACATACGCTTTACTTCTGGAGAAAGTCCAAAAAACCTTCTTATGATTTTTATATATATAAGAAAAGATTTGGATATTACCCATTCCTGTACCCAACTAAGTTCTTGCTTGGATGTCTTAGCTACAATTCTTTGGAAGTTAGACAACAATTTGCTGACTACCGTTTGTACTGCTAGTACTTATATCGCACTCGGCGACATGTTTCGGATAACCTATGGTACCCATTTTCTGTACAGGTAACTGGTACTCACTGCTGCCCGCTCGCCGCGCACGCTGAGAAATTGCTTGCACTTTTTGTAAAGGCGCTACCGCTAACCTCGTCTGTATTGTACTATTATTATTATCATCCCGGCTACTGATAAGCACACCGCACTAAATGTATCCACTTCACTATCGTGACATGAACTATGCCTAAATAATATCGGTGAGACCCAGCCACTATCCCGAAAAACAACATCGACGACAACGCCTGATTTGCTAATTTCGTTGTTAAAAGAGGCTTTTTTTTCTTATAGAACTTACATTGTTCTGTTACTTACCGTCGAGTGTCTTATAGCTCCTCGTTGGTTAGGTATGGTACTTTTTAAATAGTTTTATAACTAGTTTTTTAATGTGACCTGCCAATTGCCATTTCAGCTTGCTAACCTGGTGGGCTATGTCGGTGACTTTAGTCCACCTACGGATCTCCTCATTTCTGATCGCCTTCCTCTTTTACTCCAATTAAGGCGTCATGAGAGCTACAGAGACTATCGACCGAAATTTACGAATATGGTTTTAGTATAGCCGCAGGATACAGTAGCCATCAGGCGGGCCGTATGCTTATTCGCCATCATGGTAGTAATAATTATGTCCAACATGTACCTACGTTGCTAGATAGAGACAATACAAAATGCAATGTGTCGCTTGGAACGCTCTCCGAACTTGGCCAGCTCGTTACCCGACGCACCACGCAGTACTCGCACATACTTGTTTATCTTTAAAAAACAAAAAGTGTTAGTATATTTAAATCATGACACCTGGAGACCTAGAATAAAGGACACAATTCAGATAAGAAAGCATATCGAACGTATTGTTAACTTCGTTCTTAGCAGTCAGATTTGGACTTTTAAGTAATTAATAATTATTTTTATTTTTCCTTTGGCAGATTTTTTTTGTAATTGTTGGATATGTTTTCTTAAAGAATAACGCATTTTTATGTAATATGTATAAGATATCTTTTCTAATACTGTTTTGAAAAAATAAGTCCCGCCGAGTTTCTTGCCGGTCATAAAAGTCGAAATGCTTCTCGGGTCAGAGGTGTAGGGTTAGAACCGGTGTAGTTTGTATGTTTTCTTCTTTTGTATACTCGACGTGTAAAAGTGCCCTTGTGGCCTACTTAGTGAATAAACGTTTGAGTTTGAGTTTACTCGTAGGTACATATAAGTTTCTTTCAGTCTGAAAACTACCCAGGCAAGGGTCGCAACCCACGAGTGGCCTCTCAGCCAGGAACACCAGTGTAATAACCGCGTAGGTAAGTGCCTACCGCAATATCGTGCTGCATTACAATATATTCTTTATTATATTATGACATTCAATAGCCGAGGAAATTTTATTTCGAAGAATAATTTATGAATTGAATATAAAATATTATAATAGCCACTTTTCTCCTGTTATTTTAAAATCACGAAATGAAAAATTCTACAGTCTTCATATCGAGATAATACCTACCGCGTTTACAAAATATGAATGTGGTATTCTTTTATTGTGCTAGCCAAGTACGCGCAAGTACGGTTTTATATGAAACTTTCCGGTGGCGAATGCACTAGTCCCAAAACACACCATTAGTCAATATACTCTAATTTCGAAAGCCCCTCTTCTCATAAGAAACTAAGCCCAAAATACCATATTTCCAAAAAGGCTCATTCTCGAATTACACGAGAACCATTGAGCACTAGTCCCAAAATACACTTTTCCCAAAATACCCCAAATTGTGTTCACCTGTGCGTATCGTAATACTTTATTCTCATAATGCATAGCTCTCAAAACACTCTAGTTCCAAAATACCCTATTTTTTAGAATATCTCTTTATTGTGATTGCTTTCATTCGAAACCATTACCCGTTTGATGCCAAAAATAGGATTTATTTAAATAATTAATATTTTGATCTGCAGGTTGTCCAATAAATGACACCTCACTTGCACTGTGACTCTGGAGGTAGACTAGGTCAAAAGGTACCAACCAATTTAAGATGACCCCAGTAAAAGTGGCACGGTTTTTGAGTTATTGTCGAATTAAAGTTTTTTATGAACTTTGACCGTTTTTAACATTATTAGTTACAACTAGGAAATTTTCAATATCAATTCGTCGGCCTTTAATTGTTTGCGGAATGCCTCCCTTTTTACCCGAGTGACGAATAAAAGAGAGTTTATTAAGGATATCATTGAGTGCTCGGCTGCCCTACGCAGAAATCAAGTATCTCAAAATTTCCCAATAAATGTTTTTTTATATGATTCGATTCACTTTTTCAAAAGTCATCTTATAATCAATTTTTTTCTTCTTTAAAATGTATAATGTTCAAAATACAGAACTTTAAAAAATTCAAGTATCTTTTTTTAACGGGATATTCTACGCTAAAGTCAAGTATGTACCATATTTCTATCTTGAAATCGAGTATCTTGCTATAGATACTTGCAATTCATATAAATTGCAAAGTTACTTGACTTCACCGTAGAAATATTGATATAGATTGCGAAGTTACTTGACTTCAGCGTAAAATTAACATTTTATTACGATGTCAAAACCTTGTAGTTATATTTCTTTGGGTTTCGGGTAGAAAATGTCTGTGACATTTATTAACTAGGTACCAGTTTAATTCAAGTAATGAAAAGCTGTTTGTCTGTTTTCTCATATGTTCATCAGTCATAGATCGTATACAAACGTGAATAAAAAAGTTAAGTGCTAACTATCTCATAACTGAAGTGTTTCCCTGAATGAATATTATTTTTACCCAATTTGGTTATTTAATTCATTTATCATAAAGAGAATTAAAGAACATTGCAATAATTCAAATGCTCGCCATAGGGCAAAACAGATCGTTTCTATGTGTTTAGAAAATAATAACAAAGGGTAAGTAGCTCCTAACCATAGGTAGGTACCTATCTTTTAATTTTATTTGGCATAGCTGCTATGTTCATTGCTGCAATTAACGGTACCTAATTTTATATCGAAATGAGCTTAATATGGTTATTTCTTTTAAAATTCGCTTGAACTTAGAACTTTTCTTAGTTATATAACGTAAATATTAATATTTTCTGAACTTTTTTGGTCTACTTAATTTGTATAGCTATTTATAAATAGTAGTTATATGTTACATGTTTTTGTAACTTTTTATTAGAAATTTCACTTGAAATTTAGATATAAGACTCCCATATGTACTGTCTAACAGTTGGTTAAAACTTTCGCCATAACTTAAGTAAAGTATTTTAAAGAGTAATGTATTATACAATACAGATATTTGAATAAGGTTTATATGTATAATTCTTTTATTAATGTCAAAAGTCTTTTCATATTTTCAATCAAAATTCTTTGAATAGGAAATAAATTTCTAGGTGTTCTGTACTGTGTTCATAATATATTGTATGTTGATTAGTTGATTAAATTGAATAAAATATAAATATAAATTTAATTTTTTAATTCTGTGTCTTCGAGTATTTAGGTATTTATTAATATTGTGCATTCCACGGCATATCACGTTCAGAGTTATTTTTTATTATTTAAGTAGTTTCCTAAAATTTAAGTTATTGATGTAAGTTTGATAAGACTTTTTGATCTCTTTTCACATGTATTTATTAATATTGTGCATTCCACGGCATATCACGTTCAGAGTTATTTTTTATTATTTAAGTAGTTTCCTAAAATTTAAGTTATTGATGTAAGTTTGATAAGACTTTTTGATCTCTTTTCACAGGAAAAAACTCTTAAAGATATTAATTTTAAATCAACTTGCATTCAAACAGAACAGGTGCATCTCTCCGTCTCCATACTTCAATATAGCATTTATATTGAAAAATAATTTACACAAGTATAACATACACTACATTATTAGGCATCTGAATATCAGTCAAATACAATGTAGTATAAATCAGGCTTGTGTATATAAAGTCATCAAGAACAAGCCTAAACTAAATGCAAACATCTAAAGATACTTGTTTTTATGTAGAAAACCTTTAAAATTATCGTATTTAATTTTAGGCAGAAACTTGTTTTTGCATTTTAAAATGATTGTGAACATAATTTTAAAAAAATAATTACAGAACACTGTAGACAATATCCCGCATAATAAAACACGACTATTTTGAATGCTATCATTTAATTAGTAAGCCTGTAATAGGTAAAAGTCTAATAAAATGTTTTTTTCGCTCTACTGTAAAATTTGTCAAAACACAGATACTTGATTTCTGCTTAGGACAGCCGTGCTGCTTCGAACACACGCCGCCGTAGCTCCTCTTGGGACCTTTTTTACTGGGGTCATCTTAAGTTGGTTGGTACCTTTTGACCTAGTCTACCTCCAGAGTCACTGTGAGGTGTCATTTATTGGACACCCTGTAGATCAAAATAATAATTATTTAAATAAATCCTATTTTTGGCATCAAACGGGTAATGGTTTCGAATGAAAGCAATCACAATAAAGAGATATTCTAAAAAATAGGGTATTTTGGAACTAGAGTGTTTTGAGAGCTATGCATTATGAGAATAAAGTATTACGATACGCACAGGTGAACACAATTTGGGGTATTTTGGGAAAAGTGTATTTTGGGACTAGTGCTCAATGGTTCTCGTGTAATTCGAGAATGAGCCTTTTTGGAAATATGGTATTTTGGGCTTAGTTTCTTATGAGAAGAGGGGCTTTCGAAATTAGAGTATATTGACTAATGGTGCGTTTTGGGACTAGTGCATTCGCCACCGGAAAGGATAATACCTATAGATACCCGTCGAATATTCAAATTTTGTAATTCCTTCAATACACGTCATATTCATCAGTTCGCATGGCAATGAATGTCGGGGTACCTCAGGGTTCGGCTCTCTGCCACTCTCTGTCTGTTGCATATAAACGATTTGCTAAAGCCCGGTATCTTTGGGTATGCAGACAACACAGTGACTGTGATATATTTCTGAGGCCCAAACTACCGGTGGAGAGACCGAATCCTTTAGGGAAGCTTTGGTTGAGCCACAGACCAGTAAACCTATAGACAAGTATTGCAGGGCACTGACGATCATCAGTCCGTATGGCATACAAGGCTTATATAATTCCCGGTCGCGCGCAGTGCCGTTCAGTTGCGTCCAAGTATCTGACCTGCGCGCAGTGCACATTGTTACTACACTAAAAAATAGATAATTATAATAAAAACGTTGACATCATGTGTCATTGTACTGTAAGATGGTGTGGTAAAAATTCTAAGACATCAAATTACAAGAAAGATGGTATAACATTCCAAAGATAAGTCAAAATGATTATATTATTGAAAAATTATTTGTTCCTAGCGGAGTTCATCTATACTGGTCGCTTACAGAAGTAGATAGTTGTTCGTCTCTTTTCATCATATTGTAAATACAGTGTGCTATTCCTGTCTTACGAAGCCACGTGTAGCTCTAGTGATGTGCTGATGTCGTTACCGTATTAACCGTAATCGTGTGCTTAGGATTACCGAAGGTGTACCGAATTTACAAAATATAATAGAAATCAGGGATACGCACTAAATATATATATATATATATATATACATACATATACGAGTATATATTTATATTTCAGTAGTTTATATAGGGAACCTCCCAACACATCGGCAACAACTCAGCGCGTGGTGACCATTGCTCTCCACCGTGGAACCGCAGATGCATAAATGAGGCTCGCACACATCGCAGCCCAGACGGAGAGCAACGGCCACCCGCAGTGAGTCGTTGTCGAGTAGTGTGCCAATGTTGGGACATGGAAGGGCGTGAAGCCAAGCACCACTGTCAGGACTCGCAGCCGCATTTAACCTGGCTCTGTCTACCCCAACAGCGTTTGCCAGCAAGTGGTTAAAAACTCGCTTCACACCTGCGTCGTCCCAAGACCGCTGATTATTTGGTTTTTCGGGGAGCGGCGAAGTCGGATTGAGTGTCACCCAGGCCGACTGGGCGTCCGCGGCGAAGGGGATAGAAGCCTTGTCTCCATCGAAGGATAATATTTTAGAGACAAGTTCTATCACCCCGCCGAAGACGACAAGAAGGCTGGGAGACTAATATCCCGAGCACGTCGTAGACCCAGACCACCGTTCCGGATGGGTAGAGAAGCCAAGTCCCATTGGTCTGAGTTGAGGGATACATTTAGTAGGCACTCCGTTACCTCCTTCAGTGCACGATCGAAGGAGTCAATGTGCTCAGGGAATAGCCAGACTGGTACAGTACGGAGGAAATAGGTAACCCTAGGAATGGCAAAACAGAATCGCAGCAGAGTGAGTGCGACGTGTGCAGAAAGGTTTTTTAACCTTTCCTTAGCAAAAAGAAGAAGCTCTTCTCTTACCTTAAAGGCTTCGGGAATAGCTTCGGGAAAAATAGGGAGCCTAGAAGATTAAAGTTTTGAGGCGAAAGGTGTTTTAGTCCTGGGAGTACGGCGCTGAATGAGGGAAATGACGAAAGAGAATTTGCGCTGCAAGGAAAAACTCACATTTACTGGAGTTGACTTCGAGACCGAGCTCCCGGAAAAGAGGCAAGAGCGTGACTAGGTCCTGTTGAACTTGTTCTGGCTTGCCACCCAGGGTACCGTCATCTAAATACCACACGTTCAGCGGGGAATCAGGGACTGTAATGGCTTTCTGAATGGCGAGGCTAAAAATAAGCGGGCCAAGCGGGTCTCCCTGTTGCGCGCCTACCTGAGAAACTATAAGGGATTCGTTAAAAAACAGTTTAGAAGGGGTCGAATAAGCTTGGAACAAAAAAGGATATAGTGTTGGCACTTTTTCTAAGACTTGTGTTAGTAAAACATCGCGCTCTAAAGAATTAAATGCATTCTTAATATCTAGTTTGATTACCACACAGTCTGCGTTACTCGGGTCGAGTGCAAAAGCTCTGGTCGCGTGAATGGCAGATTCGCAGCCTAGTTTGGTCCCGAAACCAAGTTGACAGGGCTGTAAATAGGACGCCATTTCATCCCGCACTGATTGGCATCCGACTTTAGCAGTCAAACGCCGAATTGTTGCCGATGTGTTGGGAGGTTCCCACGACACCACGCACTAAATGACATCATCCGCAGGGCGCTAGTCTCGGCTAACGTCCCCTGCATGCTAGAACCACCGCCGGGCCTCAGCCGATCTGATGGCAAAAGGCCCGATGGCTTGACACTGGTGCCGTGGGAAGGGGGGAAGTGCCTACTGTGGGACGCCACGTGCGTAAGCACGTTTGCCGCTTCGCACCTGAGTCACACAATACGAGCCGCGGGCGCAGCCGCAGAGCTAGCGGCCCTACACAAGAGGGCCAAATATTCGGCACTCGGCGGATATTTGTTCGTTCCGCTGGCCGTCGAAACTTCTGGTGTGTGGTGTGGGGAAGCCAAGGTTTTCCTTAAGGAGATGGGACGCCGCCTACGAGATAAGGGCCTCGACCCCCGCTCCGGGTCTTTCCTCTTACAAAGGTTGTCCATTGCTGTTCAACGTGGCAATGCAGCGAGTGTAATGGGCACCTTTGTACCTGGAACGACGCGGGGTGGGCTATTTTAATAGTTTAGTTTATTATTATTTTTACTTTATTTTTTCTTGAATAATTCGTGTAATTTTAGTAAACTTGTTTTTAATTGTTAAAAATACATATTTTCGTTTATATAGTATATTATATTGAATACTAACTAGTAGTAGTAGAATATGTATGTACGCATACTTAGTTTTATGTAGAGTTATGTAGTGGACTAGAGTGGGTTGGTGAGTCCTTGGGGTCCAGAGTCATAGAATGGGCCTGATGATGAACTTCGAAGAAGTCCCAGGGCACTCATAGCTGGTTTGAGATAGAGGTATGTTATGGGGGCTTTTTAGAATCCACTTGGTGAGTCCTTGGGTCCAGTGTCATAGAATGAGCCTGATGGTGAACTTCGAAGAAGTCCCAGGGCACTCATAGCTGGTTTGAGATAGAGGTATGTTATGGGAGCTTTTTAGAATCCACTTGGTGAGTACTTGGGTCCAGTGTCATAGAATGGGCCTGATGATGAACTTCGAAGAAGTCCCAGGGCACTCATAGCTGGTTTGAGATAGAGGTATGTTATGGGGGCTTTTTAGAATCCACTTGGTGAGTACTTGTGTCCAGTGTCATAGAATGAGCCTGACGATGAACTTCGAAGAAGTCCCAGGGCACTCATAGCTGGTTTGAGATAGAGGTATGTTATGGGGGCTTTTTAGAATCCACTTGGTGAGTACTTGGGTCCAGTGTCATAGAATGGGCCTGATGATGAACTTCGAAGAAGTCCCAGGGCACTCATAGCTGGTTTGAGATAGAGGTATGTTATGGGGGCTTTTTAGAATCCACTTGGTGAGTACTTGTGTCCAGTGTCATAGAATGAGCCTGACGATGAACTTCGAAGAAGTCCCAGGGCACTCATAGCTGGTTTGAGATAGAGGTATGTTATGGGGGCTTTTTAGAATCCACTTGGTGAGTACTTGGGTCCAGTGTCATAGAATGGGCCTGATGATGAACTTCGAAGAAGTCCCAGGGCACTCATAGCTGGTTTGAGATAGAGGTATGTTATGGGGCTTTTAGAATCCACTTGGTGAGTACTTGGGTCCAGTGTCATAGAATGGGCCTGATGATGAACTTCGAAGAAGTCCCAGGGCACTCATAGCTGGTTTGAGATAGAGGTATGTTATGGGAGCTTTTAGAATCCACTTGGTGAGTACTTGGGTCCAGTGTCATAGAATGGGCCTGATGATGAACTTCGAAGAAGTCCCAGGGCACTCATAGCTGGTTTGAGATAGAGGTATGTTATGGGGGCTTTTTGGAATCCACTTCGTAAGTACTTGTGTCCAGTGTCATAGAATGGGCCTGATGATGAACTTCGAAGAAGTCCCAGGGCACTCATAGCTGGTTTGAGATAGAAGTATGTTATGGGGGCTTTTTAGAATCCACTTGGTGAGTACTTGGGTCCAGTGTCATAGAATTGGCCTGATGATGAACTTCGAAGAAGTCCCAGGGCACTCATAGCTGGTTTGAGATAGAGGTATGTTATGGGGGCCTTTTTAGAATCCACTTGGTGAGTACTTGGGTCCAGTGTCATAGAATTGGCCTGATGATGAACTTCGAAGAAGTCCCAGGGCACTCATAGCTGGTTTGAGATAGAGGTATGTTATGGGGGCTTTTTAGAATCCACTTGGTGAGTCCTTGGGTCCAGTGTCATAGAATGAGCCTGATGGTGAACTTCGAAGAAGTCCCAGGGCACTCATAGCTGGTTTGAGATAGAGGTATGTTATGGGAGCTTTTTAGAATCCACTTGGTGAGTACTTGGGTCCAGTGTCATAGAATGGGCCTGATGATGAACTTCGAAGAAGTCCCAGGGCACTCATAGCTGGTTTGAGATAGAGGTATGTTATGGGGGCTTTTCAGAATCCACTTGGTGAGTACTTGGGTCCAGTGTCATAGAATGGGCCTGATGATGAACTTCGAAGAAGTCCCAGGGCACTCATAGCTGATGGTTTGAGATAGAGGTATGTTATGGGGGCTTTTTAGAATCCACTTGGTGAGTACTTGGGTCCAGTGTCATAGAATGGGCCTGATGATGAACTTCGAAGAAGTCCCAGGGCACTCATAGCTGGTTTGAGATAGAGGTATGTTATGGGGGCTTTTTAGAATCCACTTGGTGAGTACTTGTGTCCAGTGTCATAGAATGGGCCTGATGATGAACTTCGAAGAAGTCCCAGGGCACTCATAGCTGGTTTGAGATAGAGGTATGTTATGGGGGCTTTTTAGAATCCACTTGGTGAGTACTTGGGTCCAGTGTCATAGAATGGGCCTGATGATGAACTTCGAAGAAGTCCCAGGGCACTCATAGCTGGTTTGAGATAGAGGTATGTTATGGGAGCTTTTTAGAATCCACTTGGTGAGTACTTGGGTCCAGTGTCATAGAATGGGCCTGATGATGAACTTCGAAGAAGTCCCAGGGCACTCATAGCTGGTTTGAGATAGAGGTATGTTATGGGGGCTTTTTGGAATCCACTTCGTAAGTACTTGTGTCCAGTGTCATAGAATGGGCCTGATGATGAACTTCGAAGAAGTCCCAGGGCACTCATAGCTGGTTTGAGATAGAGGTATGTTATGGGGGCTTTTTAGAATCCACTTGGTGAGTACTTGGGTCCAGTGTCATAGAATTGGCCTGATGATGAACTTCGAAGAAGTCCCAGGGCACTCATAGCTGGTTTGAGATAGAGGTATGTTATGGGGGCTTTTTAGAATCCACTTGGTGAGTCCTTGGGTCCAGTGTCATAGAATGAGCCTGATGGTGAACTTCGAAGAAGTCCCAGGGCACTCATAGCTGGTTTGAGATAGAGGTATGTTATGGGAGCTTTTAGAATCCACTTGGTGAGTACTTGGGTCCAGTGTCATAGAATGGGCCTGATGATGAACTTCGAAGAAGTCCCAGGGCACTCATAGCTGGTTTGAGATAGAGGTATGTTATGGGGGCTTTTCAGAATCCGCGTGGTGAGTACTTGGGTCCAGTGCCATAGAATGGGCCTGATGATGAACTTCGAAGAAGTCCCAGGGCACTCATAGCTGGTTTGAGATAGAGGTATGTTATGGGAGCTTTTAGAATCCACTTGGTGAGTACTTCGGTCCAGTGTCATAGAATGGGCCTGATGATGAACTTCGAAGAAGTCCCAGGGCACTCATAGCTGTTTTGAGATAGAGGTATGTTATGGGGGCTTTTTGGAATCCACTTCGTAAGTACTTGTGTCCAGTGTCATAGAATGGGCCTGATGATGAACTTCGAAGAAGTCCCAGGGCACTCATAGCTGGTTTGAGATAGAGGTATGTTATGGGGGCTTTTTAGAATCCACTTGGTGAGTACTTGGGTCCAGTGTCATAGAATTGGCCTGATGATGAACTTCGAAGAAGTCCCAGGGCACTCATAGCTGGTTTGAGATAGAGGTATGTTATGGGGCTTTTAGAATCCACTTGGTGAGTCCTTGGGTCCAGTGTCATAGAATGAGCCTGATGGTGAACTTCGAAGAAGTCCCAGGGCACTCATAGCTGGTTTGAGATAGAGGTATGTTATGGGAGCTTTTAGAATCCACTTGGTGAGTACTTGGGTCCAGTGTCATAGAATGGGCCTGATGATGAACTTCGAAGAAGTCCCAGGGCACTCATAGCTGGTTTGAGATAGAGGTATGTTATGGGGGCGTTTTAGAATCCACTTGGTGAGTACTTGGGTCCAGTGTCATAGAATGGGCCTGATGATGAACTTCGAAGAAGTCCCAGGGCACTCATAGCTGGTTTGAGATAGAGGTATGTTATGGGAGCTTTTTAGAATCCACTTGGTGAGTACTTGGGTCCAGTGTCATAGAATGGGCCTGATGATGAACTTCGAAGAAGTCCCAGGGCACTCATAGCTGGTTTGAGATAGAGGTATGTTATGGGGGCTTTTTGGAATCCACTTCGTAAGTACTTGTGTCCAGTGTCATAGAATGGGCCTGATGATGAACTTCGAAGAAGTCCCAGGGCACTCATAGCTGGTTTGAGATAGAGGTATGTTATGGGGGCTTTTTAGAATCCACTTGGTGAGTACTTGGGTCCAGTGTCATAGAATGGGCCTGATGATGAACTTCGAAGAAGTCCCAGGGCACTCATAGCTGGTTTGAGATAGAGGTATGTTATGGGGGCTTTTTAGAATCCACTTGGTGAGTACTTGGGTCCAGTGTCATAGAATTGGCCTGATGATGAACTTCGAAGAAGTCCCAGGGCACTCATAGCTGGTTTGAGATAGAGGTATGTTATGGGGCTTTTAGAATCCACTTGGTGAGTCCTTGGGTCCAGTGTCATAGAATGAGCCTGATAATGAACTTCGAAGAAGTCCCAGGGCACTCATAGCTGGTTTGAGATAGAGGTATGTTATGGGGGCTTTTTAGAATCCACTTGGTGAGTCCTTGGGTCTAGTGTCATAGAATAGCACACCAGTGCGCGACCCATTCTCCAACAACGGGTATTAACGACATCTAACCCGCACAATCTGGTGTACCAGAGTGGCGGGGATGTTCGCGCTGACAAGCGCCCTTCTGAGAATATAGTTTAACTTAACGTAGCATGGCGGGACAAGCGGCCAGCGCCCGAAGAACACGGGAGTCCATGGTGGCCGAGGTGGTCTACAGAGAATCCTTAGGGGGCACAGCCACAGTGTAGCTATATACCAGTAAACAAGCTCCGGCTATTTTCAGAGCAACGATGGGGGGTGTTCGGGGAAGTGGGCGGGGAGGATTTACCGCGCAATTTTCATACAAATTGCGCGGTCTATTTTTAAGGTGTGTGAAATTATTATGAGTAATTAACCAACTTAGGAAAGGTCGTGTGTATGTAATTTTTATAAAGGGTCTGGGGCATATTTAAATACAAATCCAAAATGTAATAGTTTTATTTTTTACTTAACGTATGCGGAATGAAATTTGCACAAACTTGTAACCTTATAAAATAAAAAAAATCTTTAATAAAGCGATAAAAATATGTATTTTTATAAATAATCTACTAACAAATTTTAATGTATAAAGTAATTTGGCCCCATGCGTGCTGCTTTTCGACAGTTTGCTGGTACTTTATCCATGGCTGTCGTGTAAGTAGATGTTGGCATTTTCTTTAATTCTAGTTTTATTTTTCGAATAAGAGCCTGTATAGTTTTTGGCCTGAAATTATTTTCATAAACACGCCTTTTTAAATTGACCCAAAAATCTTCGATCGGGCGAAGTTGTGGTACGTTAGGCGGATTTGAATCCTTTGGCACATATGGTATTCCTAGTTCCTCCATTTTAGCCAGGGTCTTTTTTGAATAATGGCTGGATGCTAGATCGGGCCAAAACACAACATTAGCTCGTCTGTGATGTGTTTTAATAAAATCACGGACAATCGGTAAGCAACCATCCTTGTATCGGTCAGCATTGACTGCTAAACCAGACTCAAAAAACACCGGGTTCGACATACCGCGAGGGCTAATTGCAAGCCACAACAAAACCTTCTTTGGAAACTTAGTATGCTCCAAGTATTTTACTGATTCTTCAGTTGGCTTATTGCCGTTTTGGAAAAAAAAGTTTCCTTGCCATTCATTGCCGTCTAAGGTGAAATAGGATTCATCGTCCATAATGCACTCTACGTCGTTTTTTGCATAAAATATGTTTTTGACTAAAGTTGCGAGTCTCTTCTTCTGGGTAAGTTTTTGGTTTTCCGACACGGTGGGTTTTACTTTTCGCGTTCGTTTCACAATGCCCATTTCATTAAGATACTTTTTCACTGTTTTGCCATCACAATTGAATTTTTTTCCGAGTTCTCTGTAGGATTTAGCTACTCGACCTACCGTAATTTTTTTAAGCTGGCTTCTTTTCAAAGATTGGCGTAAGGAACACAGTTTGCCCGAACCTGGTCTTCTAGCAGTCGTATGTCGAAGAGAATAGGATGATAATATATTATAAACCGTCCTTCGGCTCTCCCCCATTTCTGTAAAGTATTTAACAATCTTCGACTTCGGCCAATCTGGATGTGTGTCGTGAAAATCACACACGTTTTTTCGACGTATTTCTTCAAGATTTGCCATATTTTTTTTAAACAAATCCTACAAGCGAATGATTTGTACAATACTTTGACAGATAATACAGAAAACAAAAAATACTATCAAATTTTAAATATCGAATCATTTACTCTTAAAACTTTGTATATAAACTTTGTGCAAATTTCATTCCGCATACGTTACTTATAAAAAATATGACTAAGAGTCAGAAAGAGTCAGACTAAGAGTAGAGTAAATAAACGTCTGATATGGCCGTGTTCAGAATAATTATTATAAAGAGTTGGAAACCAGCATCGGCTCCATCTCAAATTCCGCCACTTTTGATCCGATTATATTGAAAATCGATATCAGAGAATCCGAAAGGGGTCTTACTACGATACTAAAGTCAACATTGCAAAAACGGCCGCCATCTTTAATTTCGTCATTTTTGATCCGATCATGGTGAAAATCGATATCTGAGATTCCGAGAGACCTCTTAACACGACACTAAAGTCAAAATTGCAAAAACGGCCGCCATCTTGAATTTCGTCATTTTTGATGCGATTTTGTTGAAAATCGATATCTGTGAGTATGAGAGACCTCTTAACACGACACTAAAGTCAAAATTGCGAAAAACGGTCGCCATCTTGAATTTCGTCATTTTTGATACGATCATATTGAAAATCGATATCTGAGAATCCGAACGAGGTCGTAACACGATACAAAACTCAAAATTGCAAAAAACGGCCGCCATCTTTAATTTCGTCATTTTTGATCCGATCATGGTGAAAATCGATATCTGAGAATCCGAGAGACCTGTTAACACGACACTAAAGTCAAAATTGCTAAAAACGGCCGCCATCTTGAATTTCGTCATTTTTGATCCGATCATGGTGAAAATCGATATTTAAGAATCAGAGAGACCTCTTAACACGATTCAAAAATCAAATTTGCGAAAAACGGCCGCCATCTTGAATTTAGTCATTTTCGATGCGATCATGGTGAAAATCGATATCTGTGAATCCGAGAGACCTCTTAACACGATTCAAAAATCAAAATTGCGAAAAACGGCCGCCATCTTGAATTTCTTCATTTTTGATCTGATCATATTGAAAATCGATATCTGAGAATCCCAAAGGGGTCGTAACACGATACAATAGTCAAAATTGCAAAAATCGGCCGCCATCTTGAATTTTGTCATTTTTGATCTGATCGTGTTGAAAATCGATATCTGAGAATCTGAAAGGGGTCTTAACACGATACAAAAGCCAAAATTGCAAATAACAGCCGCCACCTTGAATTTCGTCATTTTTGATGCGATTTTGTTGAAAATCGATATCTGTGAGTCTGAGAGACCTCTTAACATGACACTAAATTCAAAATTGCGAAAAACGGCCGCCATCTTGAATTTCGTCATTTTCGATGCGATCATAGTGAAAATCGACATCTGTGAATCCGAGAGACCTCTTAACAGGATTCAAAAGTCAAAATTGCAAATAACGGCCGCCATCTTGAATTTTATCATTTTTTGATGCGATCATGGTGAAAATCAGTATCTGAAAATCCGAAAGAGGTCTTAACACGATACAAAAGTCAAAATTGCAAAAAGTCAGATTCGCATCAAGAAGTCTCTTGGATCCTCTGATATTGATTTTCATCATGATCGCATCAAAAATTACGAAATTCAAGATGGCGGCCGTTATTTGCAATTTTGACTTTTGTATCGTGTTAAGACCCTTTTCGGATTCTCAAATATCGATTTTCAATACGATCAGATCAAAAATGACGAAATTCAAGATGGCGGCCGTTTTTTGTAATTTTGACTTTAGTGTCGTGTTAAGAGGTCTCTCAAACTCACAAATATCGATTTTCAACAAAATCCCATCAAAAATGACGAAATTCAAGATGGCGGCCGTTATTTGCCATTTTGATTTTTGTATCGTGTTAAGACCCCTTTCGGATTCTCAGATATCGATTTTCAACACGATCAGATCAAAAATGACGAAATTCAAGATGGCGGCCGGTTTTCGCAATTTTGATTTTAGTGTCGTGTTAAGAGGTCTCTTGGATTCTCAGATATCGATTTTCACAATGATCGGATCAAAAATGAAGAAATTCAAAATGGCGGTTGCGTTTTTAAATTTTGAGTTTAGATCCGTATTAAGATGCCTCTCGGATTCTCGGATATCGATTTTCAACATACAAAAAGATAACGGCAATCTTTTGGGATTTTGACCTCAGATTCATATTAAATGCAGGTAGGTCAAATAAATGGGCCTTTAATTAATATTAAGAAATCGAATTTCAAATTAATAAGATTACTTTTAATATACAAAAAGTTAAAATGGCGCTAACAATTAATTTCTTTGTAAGAACAAAAATAAATAAAACATCGATATTAACACCAATTTTTTTGACAACCCTGACCCTCGAGCGCAAGTCGTCAGTCAAGGCGTTGAACGGTCCGGTTGTATAGAACCTTTGCGACTGTATATACTCGTTAGGCTGTGGCACAGCTATGGTCTACACTCTACACAAACAACATACGAATAATGTATCTCTAGTGATTAAATATGTATTTTATTTGAAACCCTTGTATTATTACAAAAATACAAATTACGTATTAACTTTAATATATTTGCAAGATTCCATTCATACAATTTGTCCAATTTTTGAATTAGGGACTGTTTAGACAGCAAGTGATATTCTGGCCTCGTTCCTCACCTTCAGTCCGGTCGCCTAACTGATACTCATCCAGGATGACTAGTATTTGCAGTAATGCACTATTTACATACAATAACAATTTAATGAATAACTAATTAATTAATTCAAAAAGACATTTGTTTAAATAGGCTGTTAATTACAGAAGTTATTCCAACCCACATTATGATATGTACGAGAGTGGTTTATGAACAAACAAACCACTCTAGTACATAATATTATAATCGTTATTTTGGTCAAAAAAATTGTACCATTTCGCATCGTAATTTGTACTCTTTTCTGGAGCTCTTATTACTGTCATACACATTTAATTTTTAGATTATTACACCCTTAGTATTTTAACCAATACTTTTGAAGTAAGTTAAAATAATATTACTATACCTACTGATTTATATTTATAGTTACTTTTGTTTACCAAACATAAATAGCCTACCGGTTAGGCTTCCGGTAAAAAACATGTCCCATCACTACACGCTCAAGCGGCGGCGCGTCGTCCTTGAGACAACCAATCGCAGCGACGTTAACGCCCTCCCGCCCCTCACGTTTCACCTCTTGTGTTGGCAGCTTGTATCGCGAACAAAATGAACAACATTGCGACTCTATAGGTAGTTCTCTGTGGGTTGAGCGAACCAACCTGACTGTGAAGGCCGTTGACGAGTGGGGGAAGTCTACTTGGTTAGGTTTAACGCCTCCAAAACACAGGGTTTATTCACCGCCAAATGAAGCCTATTTAACTTGGCTCCTGCTTTCCAGAATGTACCATTAGCAAATTCCATGTCTTCGCTCTCAGATTTCGCTTTGGCCTCAATAAATAGTGGCAACGAACACTATTTATTGAGGCCAAAGCGAAATCTGCTGCTAGAAAAGTTGGGGTCTTATATAACCGCGTAGACACTTACCGTCAGGTGTGACTGAGGTCAAACGCTTTTATAAAAAAACTGTAAATAATGACTGGAGAATAATATCCGTGTGAATATGTTTATATTCGTTGCTAGTTTTATATTAAATATTTGTCACAGTCAGCGTCAACACGTTAACTGCGTACCGGGTCTAATCGACCTTGTGTTTGTGTGGTTAACTCAGTTCAATACTTAATTTGGACAGTAGTAATGTGTTGCAGAAATTTACGAATATCGATTCTCGCGGTAGGCTGCTGATAGAAGCTTCAGGTGACCAGAGGGCTAGCCACTGTCATTGGGCCAGCCCATAAGCATAAATGATCAAGGAGGCTGTAAAGATCTTAATCTTAAAGCATCATCTTGAACAGCCGCGATTTTAACTCAAGTACTAAGAAATTAGGAATGATTACATACATTTCAGTCATATGCAGTCCACTGCTGGACAGAGGCCTCCCACAGATATGACTTAATGTAAATTAAACATTAACACGGCTCTACTCACGTTTATTTAGTCACTCGCGCGACATGTTTCGATTGTTAGTGCGCGACGGGCCGGCGACGCGATCGCCGAATCGAACGGACACTCAGCACTCTTAGTGCTTGATAATGGAGGCCTATGTTCTCCGAAACATGTGTGACTAAATAAACGTGAGTAGAGCCGTGTTAATGTTTAATATATTTGATATGTCTCACGAAAGGTTAAATACAAATGACTTAATGTATCATCTTGGGGGTAGTTGCCATAGTCGCCAAGCTTGGTAGGCGGGTTGGCGAGCGCAGTAGCTGTAGATTGGGTTTCGACGGACGCTGCTGCCCGTCCGTAGGATGTTTCTCTTTGTCGCCTCTTACGACACCCGCGGGAGGAGATGGGGTGGTGCTATTCTAATCAGCGAGCATCACACGGCACAGGAATGGCCCACCAAACGAAGACCAAAATTTGCCTGTCAAGGGAAAAAACTCGTGTATAAGCGAATTTTGGCATAGTTGTAAGGAATGGGGTTTTAAACGACATACTAAAAGTACTGATGGGTGGGGGTGAAGCTAACGGGGGGAGGGGGCTGTAAAGGTCCCTTTTTTTAGTTTTTTGCATAAAACTCGTAAACTGCCCGTAATTAAAATTATTCAATTTGGGATCTTTCAAATTCCATTAGTTTATTGTAATTGCCTGCCGGCTCTTACCATAATATGTATTTTATTCGCAGATATTTGCCAAAAATGAGCAAGATTGTAATAGCCTTGTTGATTGGCATACTAGCTGCGACGTTTGCCGAGCTGCCTTCCGGCTAGGGGGAACAAGACGTTGACGGCGACGGGTTAGACGACACTTACAACTGCGCAGTGGCGGGCTCGGACGTGACTCAATATTTCATACTGTAGACCACAGACCCCCGGCTTGGGCCGTGAGACGGCATGGTATGTCTTCGTTTTGATCATGTCGTTGCGTCGACTCAGGCGAGGCATGTTCGAATAAAATTGTTTTATGCAAATTATGATTAACGTCAAATGAGTTACGAGAACCCTACCCCATGTAATATGCCTACCTCCACGTGAAGTGGGGGGCAAATCCATTTTCATCACACTAAACTTGCTCTTCAAAGGCATTATTACTTGCGAGCGTACAGAGCAGTTATAGCCGTTTTATCTCACACGGGCGTTAAGTTTAGTTTTAAAAATATATAGAACTAGATACTTCACTTCGGACTGAGGATGTTTCCAATCAGCCAAGGTGTATTTCATATCTTCAAAAGTTTGCTACAACCAACTTTTAATACGTATAAAACATGTCTTTATATTAAATTTGACTGCAATTTAATGTTTAGTATTATTTATAAATAATTGTATTATATTTAATTTTGATAATTGATATTATTTGGTAGTATGATCTGTCAATTTCGAAATTGAAAAAAGTTGTGAATTTCTTTTAGTGGATGCAGTTTGATTTTAGTTTTGATGTATATTTTGATTTTAAGCCTACACAAGTAAGTAATTTTACCAACATTTTTTTTAATTCCTCGCAAATATAATGAAAAACATTGTGTGTATCACGAGCGGTAAGTGTATAACAAACATGAGTCATTAATAGACTCGCATTTGCTATACCCTACTTACCACCCTCGTTGCGCAATGTACTCTTGTTCCACTGGTGGTCCAGGTGCATTAAGTACTTACGTAGGCATTGTTTCCATCTTGAATTTCTACCGTCATGTTTTCGAACAGTGGCATGGTAACCATTTATCTGATGCCGTTTTTATTAAATAAAATTATATTTCTGACACTTAATCTTTTTTTTCCTAGTGTTCCCAGGACATTGAATGTTGTGCAAAGTGTGTAAGTAAGTCGGATAGCTACGACGAGGATCACGTCTACGACGGACGTTGTTCCGCATTCTGTACCCGTACCATGAGTACCAGTTGCGACGTTACGGTTTTCGATAACGAGTATCGAGTTTACTATCTGTGCATCTCGTTCGCACTAAAATAGTACAAGCGAGATGCACAGATAGTAAAATCGACACTCATTATCGAAAACCGTAATGTCATAACTCATGGTACGGGTACAGCGCCGACTGAACACGGCGCGACGCGCGACCACTACAAGCTCAGCTCACTTCATCAAATTCTTTTTTTCTTTATTTTTCCCATAGTATAAATATTGATTGTATACAGTTGTTCAAAACATAGCTTCTTTTTTTACCTAATCGTTTAGTGTGCTTAACATATTTAAGGCCCCTTTGCAGTGCCCTGCAGTTAGCCAATCAACCCGGAGTTAAGATCCCGTAGTATATTCTCGGATGAAAACGCTAAAATTTATGATATGATTTTACTAGAAATAACGCAAATTTGTCAATTTTAATACATAAAATGAAAGACCTTTTAATCAAAGTGAGTGAATGAGATACCTGCCAACTTTTTTGATATCTTTATTGTATCTTGAATAATCCAACATCTTGTTATGTTATTTTATATTAAGCAGAAACGTCTGCTAGCATATCAAAGATATTTAAATCGAAAGAAAAATAGAAAAATTTGACTCGCAGCGGGACTCGAACCCACAACCACTGGATCACTAGTCCAGTGCACTACCAGTTGTGCTATACGAGCGCCGCTTAGACGTGTCAAATTTTTTCTATGTTATCCTTCTGGTATACGTCATTACGGGTGACGTGTAGCGACATCTACCGAAGAGTATTGAACCCTTTTTACGGCATCGATGTCTCAAATTTAGATTGAGAATTCATCGATAACAATGTGCTACCCCTTTTTTTGCGAGTCAATTTTTTCTATTTTTCTTTCGATTTAAATATCTTGTTATGTGTTGTCGAGGGTGTTAAAATAACAGCACACGTAATTACAAGATATTATTATGTTATGTTTAATAATTATTATATATTATTGAATAACTGAAGGTCCTGGGTTCAATTCCCAGTCAGGGCATTTATCTGTGTGATGAGCACATATATTTGTTCCTGAGTCATGGGTGTTTTCTATGTATTTAAGTATCTATATATATCGTCGTCTAGTACCTGTAACACAAGCCTTATTGAGCTTACCGTGGGACTAGGTCGATTTGTGTAAGAATGTCCGAATTATTTATTTATTATTATTATTTATTTAATAGAATGTAAGCGGGCGCCAGGACAGAGTCGACTGGCGTGCGACGGGGTTCCTCTCCCTAAGTACCCTTTGCCTTTCCAGATAGTGTACCTCAGTCTTTGTTGATAACCCAGCAACTGCCGTACACCAAGAAGGGCATGTCTGTAGGCTAAAATAAAATACACCAAAAATAACTAAGTGGAATTATTTTATTACATTAGCCATTGGAATTCGTTCCCCTTATAATACTATGACTTACCTAGTACCTAGTACCTACCCCTTTGGTGTCACATCACGGCACTTCAAACTCAAAATAACGACACTAGTGAAATTTCTCGATCTTCATACAAAATTAAAAGTAATATTTTATTAATTTCGACAATTTCCGAAATTACCGTAGGAGTCACGTGTTTCTTAGCCGTTGCGCATTTAAATATGACGGTCAGTTTTCATTTAAATATCCTCTTAACGTATTGCAAATAACAAAATCTAAAATTAAATTAAGAAAAAAGTCTGCGCCCGCCGGGGTTCGAACCACGAACCTCCTGCACTGTAGTCAGAGCATGTACCATTACGCCACATTGACGTGCTGATAGGAAGGAGACGTAAATTAGTGATCGGTTATATTATATTATATCCATATATACAAATCAAACTACTAGGGATTTGCGACCTTATCATTAAGATATAAGGATACCCACAAGTTCTTACATTAAAAATGTATTAACTACCCGGTTCATACAACTCGAACATAACAATCTTTTTTACGCATTTTTGCATGGTGATATTCAATCAAACATCCCTTCTTTTTTGCGGTCTTATGAACATCTTTCATAAATATATAAAATAAAAAAAACATTAAATGTGATTAGATTGTTATTACCGTATGAGCTTACCGTAAGACTAGGTCGATTTGTGTAAGATTGTCCCGAAATATTTATTTTATTTATTTATATATCATTACAGCAATTTTTCGATGACATACACTAACAATAACCCAAGATTTTAGCCTAAAGAAATCTTATATTAGAAAAAAATACATAAGCGTAAACTACAATTCTAACTATCAGAAATATAAGATATATAATATATACCTATTCATAGTAAATTTATCTATTTACATCACACTAAGGTTTACAATCGTCAGTCCGCTTTCGTATAACCGAATATTGGTCCCATATAAATTAAAAAAGTATACATCTAAACTTAAGGGTAGAAATATAGAGGTGATTGATTTTCACTCACCGATTGTAACGTATAACTTTTTGCATGGTGTTATAACTTTTAACATAACTTTTTACAGAGTAGTCCGATTATGATATTTTTACCCACCTTTAAGATGGTGCCAAAAGAATTTGGACAAAAGCCCTAAGGATGGTAAAATAGGGGTAATTTATTGTTCACTCACAAATTTTACAGCTAAGTTTTTACAACAAAAAAAAACGTTTGTTCTGACAGGTCAGAACACAGACGTACAGAACAGATACAGGACTTAACTTCAGTGGGCGAGATCAACAACGGGCTAGTGGAAACTGCAGTCCACACAGTAGGGTCTAAGTTTTTTAGACGCCGCCGTAAAGTAAGACCTCAGAAATTGATAGATTGAACCTTTTTTTTTAAGCAATTACCGTCGCCATAGGCACCCGAAACACCAGAGGAGTCACAAGCGCGTTGCCGACCATTAAGGGGGGTTGGAGCTCTGGGAACCTTACTCACCATCAGGAACACAGCACTACATACCTGAAAGGTAGCAGTGCTATTATGTTATGGCTGTGGCCTTCTGTAAGGAGGAGGTACTTCCCCAGTTGGGCTGCCCCAGATTCAAGCGTGATGGTCATCGCTCTGCGCTATCGCTCATTGTTGGACGTAGTTTAAGGACATACCCGGGTCCAAAAACCTTACACTTCAAGGCTGCACGACGCTCGCTACAGTTGCAGTCTCCCGATGGCGCGAAGTCATGTAGTCAGCTCAATAGACGTATATCAAAGTCCTCGCGACATGACCTGCATATATCTTTAATACTAACCGTATTAAAGAGACTAACTGAGCGAAACCAACGCTCCAAAGTGTTTGCAAAGGACAAGTCTATTGGGCAAAGCAGTAGGTTGATAATATGTTATACACACATACTACACATTATCTGTACCTCAACTTATACATTATACCTGTACTCCTTTATATAATTTGGACCCGGGTATGTCCTTAAACTACGTCCAACAATGAGAGGTAGGGCACATCGAAGTACCATCACGCTTGAGTCCGGAGAAGCTCAACTGGGGAAGTACCTCCTCCTTACAGAAGACCACAGCAATAATAGCACTGCTACCTTTCAGGTATGTAGTGTTATGTTCCTGATGGTGAGTAAGGTTCCCAGAGCTCCAACCCCCCTTAAAGGCCGGCAACGCGCTTGTGACTCCCCTGGTGTTGCGGGTGCCCATGGGCGACGGTTATTGCTTAACACCAGGCAATCCGTCTGCTCGTTTGCCGTCTATGCCATCAAAAAAAAACTGTTTTAATAACACACACATCTAGTTCCAAAGAGAAAATTAACCTAACAAGCACTAAAACTATTTCACCTGTCGCTTTATATTTAGTACCTATTTTTTAAAGTTCTTACCATTCAACTAATACAGGATGATTTATTAATTTGGCACAGGCGCGGTTAAGCAAAAAAACTTAAAATTAGGATTCCTTAACGTAGGTTCTCGGAACTGTTAATTGGAACTGCATATCGACCGCCATTGAGTTAATTACGAGTTTTGCCGAACTCTGTTCACCAATGAGGTGGACGTTGCTATGGTTAGACTATAACAAAGCTCGGTTAGCCAATGTCCAATCCTGCGAATTGCACGGATGCTGACGTTGCTGTGGTTACATTATAACAAAACTTGATTCGTTATTTAAGACTTTTGCCGAACTCTATTCCCTAATTGCTATAATAACAAACCTCGGTTAGCCAATGACCGATACCGCGAGTTGACTTCAATATAAAGGCTATAGCCGTGAAAGGAAACAAAATATGCCCCTGGCGGTATCAGGCAATGAGTATACCCTATGTATTGGTCATAATACTAGTTATTAATCTGCCAAGTACTATGTCAAAATTTTTGACAGTTTCCTAGAAATGTCACTTAAAAGGTTTTTTTTTACTTTTCTAAATATATTCAAAACTACTGGTCCGAATCGTTTGTGCTTAAAATGTGTTGTTAATGGCTCAAATAGGAGCAACATTGCAGAAAACTAGATGTCTCTAGGTCGACATTAACTTGGTCATTTTTGATGTCAAATATTTAAAACTTTCTTTTTTGACACTTGTGTGCCAGCGACACCCGTCATTTTTTTAACACCAATGTGACATCTATTTTTATGTAAAATATATTTATTTCAAATCAATGGCTTGGAGTGACATGGTGATTCTTTGAATTTTAAGTAGGTACTTAATACCAGTCTAGTAAGATCAAGTGCGGCCAAGGTATACACGTACTACGAGTCTGTTGACATTTTATATAAACCTTTATTATCCTATAGTACAGCTCCCTATTTGGCTGAGGTTCTTAACGAAGACGGTACAGTCACAGACTTTAATTGTTGAGCCACTTACGGTTCAAGCTATCTTCTTTTATTTAATACTTACTGTATGAAATGTCCAATGTAAAGTGAACCCTAAATGGCTCAACAATTAAATTCCCTGACCGTACCTTAAATATGGCTTACGATAAGGAACAAACCTCTATTTTAAAAGTACTTTTTTTTTTTTTTTTTTTAATGACATAAGGTAAAAATGTATTTGTTCTAAATAGTCCAAAAGTACTTATCAAGTAATAAAGAAAACAATTATTTGTTGCTTTTTAGTACATATTTGAAGTCGGGTTTATTTTTTGTTAAAAGTTTATTTATTGTATGTTTTTTTTTTATGACATAGGCGGCAAACGAGCAGACGGATTGCCTGGTGGTAAGCAATTACCGTCGCCCGTGGGCACCCGCAACACCAGGGGAGTCACAAGCGCGTCGCCGGCCTTTAAGGGGGGTTGGAGCTCTGGGAACCTTATTCACCATCAGGAACACAACACTACAGACCTGAAAGGTAGCAGTGCTATTATGGCTGTGGTCTTCTGTAAGGAGGAGGTACTTCCCCAGTTGGGCTGCTCCAGATTCAAGCGTGACGGTCATCGCTGTGCCCTACCTCTCATAAAATATGTCAATTTCGTTTTTCATTTTATTGTAGGCCCGCTGCGATATGGAACACAGCGACCATAATGTGCTTGGCTTGTATTTCTGGGCTAGTTCGTTAAAGTAAGCCAGCAAGTCTCCAGAGAACGTCCCGGCATGCTTGTTGTTTTTCCAATGCAAGAAGTCACTGTACACTGTAGTGTTGAAGTATTTCTCTTTTGACTTCACTGGCAGAATGTTGGCTTGTTGAGCTTCATGATCACGTCTAACATTTCCGTGTGCTAACATTTCTTCAATCGAACACTTTTATAAATTTCTATTAAAACACAAACAAACCTGAATAGTGAATGACGAGTTGAAGACAAGTTTTCCAATGGCAAAATACATGCGCGTTATTATAGATTTCTACTACTGCGCATGTGCGAAAAGCGGCCATGTCAAAATGGAATAGAGCACAAGCATTATTTACATTCAGCCAAACTTGTTAAGTAATTATTTATTTTATAAAATCGTGTATTTATAAATATTATATTATTTTTATTTATACGAAGAATAAATAAAAAATACTTTTAAATATTTCTTATATAGTGAAAAAATCTGTAACTAACGTTTATTTGTAATTATTATCAGCACATAGTAAATCTCTGTGTATAAGACTGAGAGCGGAGTTAAAAATTAAAAACAAAAAGCACTATTGTAGTATAGTACTATTTTCCGCATAATATGGCTCCGTTTTAAACGCGCTTTTCGAGCACATGCATTGTAAAATTGTATAATTGTACATTTCGATGCTAGTGCGAAAAGTATGTCAATACTTCACGAGGCTCGAGATATTTTGCCACAAACCGAAGGCGAGTGGTGATACTCGGCCCGAGTGAAGAATGACATTTCCGCGCGTGCATCGAACGTCGTTTTTAGGGTTCCGTACCTCAAAAGGAAAAAACGGAACCCTTATAGGATCACTTTGTTGTCCGTCTGTCCGTCCGTCCGTCTGTCAAGACCCTTTTTCTCAGGAACGCGTGGAGGTATGAAGCTGGAATTTATATCAATTACTCAGGTCTACTGTCCCTTGAAGCTGTGAAAAAATCAAACTTCTAAGCCAACGCAATCAAAAGATACAGCCGTTTATGCCGCAAATTTTCGACACTTGCAAGGGAATCAAAACCTACAGGGTGCTTCCCGTGAACTCAGAATCTTGAAATTTGGTACGAAGCAACGTCTTATAGCATAGATAAAGGAAAAATTACGAAAACCATAAATTTTTAGTTACATCACATAATATATTTTTTTTTAATAATTTTAAACTTACTACCCATTTCCTCATAAACGCGTAGAGGTATTAAATTGAAATTCATACCAAATACTCAGGTCTATAATACCTTTAAGCTGTAGCAAAATCAAACTTCTATGTCAACGCAATCAAAAGAAACAGTAATTTAAGCTGCATATTTTGAAACTCGCAAGTACTCGCAAGGGAATCAAAACCTAAAGGGTACTTCCAGTCGACCTAGAATCTTGAAATTTGGCATGAAGCAACGTTTTATAGCACACATAAAGGAAAAATTCCGAAAACCTTAAATTTTTAGTTACATTACAAAATATATATTTTTTAATAAATATAAACTTATTACTTTTTTCCTCATGAACGCGTAGAGCTATCAAGTTGAAATTCATATCAAATACTTAGATCTAATTGCCTTTAACCCGTGAAAAAAAACTTTGTAAACCTTGCAGGTTTGTACGGAACCCTCGGTGCGCGAGTCCGACTCGCACTTGGCCGGTTTTTTAATACAGTTACGAAAAAACAAATAAGAAAAACAACAACAAGTTCGATTATCGCATTAACTATTTTTGACATTATAAAGAGGTGTCTTTTTTAGCTTAAATTCGACTTAGAGTGGATTTTTTTAAAGTATTACTATTAATCCTTTTCAATGAAAGTTTTTTAAATGTATGTTCTATAAAAAAGACATACATAGTTGTCAATATAAAATATTTTTCCTAACTAGTGCGTAAAAGTGCACTTTTCGTGCGTAAATTTCACTTTTTAAGGCACTTGTTATGAAAAATTGGGTTCGATACTCGTGTAAAACTTCTTTAAGACTCGAGTGATTGTCACCCTCGTTTCACTCGGGCTCCAACTTTCACCCTCGTCGAAATAAAAATTTTTTTCACTAGTATCGAAATGTACTATTACATAAACACTACGTTTTTTACTATTACTTGTGTATATTTATAAAAACAATATAATATATAATGGTATAGGTATCGGCACGAGAGTTGAGGTGAATGGTTTCACACACTGCTACATAGAGTACTAATAGCAAAAAAGGTAGCGAATGAACGAATGAGTGAATGACATTTAAGTGCACGATCGAATTATATATTTTCAAAAAATAGGTAAAACAAACAGCCAGAAAATAAAAATATGCTTTAATTGTTTTACTAGTCACTTGACATATCTTCTTCCGATTCATTTAGATTTATTTCAAGGGTATGGTTTTCGGACAAACTATCAATCTTAGGTTCCATTGACCTGTATTCTGATGTATAAGCTACATTATTGTAAAGTTTCATTAAAATCGTTGTAGCCGTTTAGACGTGAAGAGGTAATAAACATACACACTCACAAACTTTCGCCTTAAAATATTAGTAGGATTGTGATCTGTTTCAACATTTTTTTTTTATGACTTAGGCGGCAAACGAGCTAACGAATTGCCTGGTGTTAAGCAATTACCGTCGCCCATGGGCACTCGCAACACCAGGGGAGTCACAAGCGCGTTGCCGGCCTTTGAGGGGGGTTGGAGCTCTGGGATCTGGGAACCTTACTCACCATCAGGAACACAACACTACATACCTGAAATAAGGTGGCAGTGCTATTATGGCTGTGGTCTTCTGTAAGGAGGAGGTACTTCCCCAGTTGGGCTGCCCAAGATTCAAGCGTGATGGTCAACGCTGTGCCCTACCTCTCATTGTTGGACGTAGTTTAAGGACATACCCGGGTCCAAAATTTGGATATTTTTGTCTAAAAAAATTATTGTATCCAAATAAATTGGAAAAATCTTTATTCAATCTTGCAGTTTGCTATTTTGCTATCGGTACTAAATAAACCCGACTTCAAATATGAACTAAAAAGCAACAAATAATAAGTACTTTGGGACTATTTAGAACAAATACATTTCTTAGGACAATTACCTATATACAATTATTTTTGGTTTTGTTGTCGGTGCCAGCCACGCTAATCAACATACAATTGACACTTTTACACCGCTGCACGTACATGTCAGCTGTTTTGATTTGGATTTGTTGGCAAATGGACTAAGAAAAAAAAAATTACATATATATATAGTGCAGAGTGCACCGAGGGGGCAGTGAAATATTGAAACATATCAACTTATTCACAACTGCCGAAGGCTTCTGGAAACGAAAAGAGTGGCTGGCACCGACTCCAAAATCAAAAATAATTGTATATACGAGTAGGTAATTGTCCTACGAAATGTATTTGTTCTAAATAGTCCCAAAGTACTTATCAAGTAACAGAATAAAGAAAAAAAATATTTGTTGCTTTTTAGTTCATATTTGAAGTCGGGTTTATTTTTTGTTAAAAGTTTATTTATTTTTAACTTTCTAGTTTCCCTTTTGTCACTGATTTTTAATAATTGAATATGGGCAGACAAAATACGGGTAATTGCGCTGCTTGTATGAGACAGTGTTCTTTGTGCCAAACGAGGAAATGTTATAAAAAAGAAATATTATAATATATAAACTTTGCAAAGAGATAAAATGTATGTCGAATTGAGTCGTGTTCGAAGTTTAGGTTAGATAATAGCTGATTCGGATATCATGATTTGGATGATAACAAACTGTCAACGCGAACACTTGACTACAGATCGTTAACTCAGCGGAGATGATGAGACTCGAAATCGTCATTTGCTTACTTAACGTGACACATAAGTAATGCAACGCCTGACACAGGCAACACGGAATGCGGTGGAACACTGCGATCGCCAACCCGCTTGCCAAGCGTGGCGATTATGACATTTAGCCCCATGCAAGGCACAGGAAAGCCATGGCCTCGAATTCTCAGCGGCCTCCGATACCCATTTTACTATATAGACGCCAAACCGGAGATTGTGGGTCACTTTAGGGGGCATTTATGTTCAGCGTTCTTTGGTTGTTATGATGGTGATTATGATGATGATGATGATGATGATGATGATGAGAAAGTCGTTACCAGAGAGCATCACATGGCAACCCCATTGAGCCCAAAAACGGTTACCTTACACTTTTTTAACACTTGGTTCCGTTGCTAGAAGGTGGTACTTTCTGAACATAAATGGTTGATCTGTCGCCGGAAAACTTAATTATACGCTTTTACTGCATCAGTGAGTCCCGAATGACGAAGATCGGGAATAATTCACTAAAAAAGAACATGCAACCGAATTCAGAACCTCTTTCTATTTTAAAGTTGGTTAAAAATACGTGCATGATTACCAAAGTGCATCTCATGACGATTCCATTAAGCCCAAACAGGACCCCGCTACACTATTTTATCATGGAGTTCCGTTGCCCACTTTAACAACACTGTAAAACAACGGAACCAACTTTGTAGTATATGCAGTCAAACTACGAAATAATTTACAAAATCCATTCATAAATGACGGAGTTATAAGGTAACACGCAAAAAATGAACATACAGTCGAATTGACAATATCCTCCTTTGAAACTAAGAACAAATCAAATTATTTTTTATGAAATATTTTTGATTTGCTTTGATTTTAAGTAGTAATACTACTATATAAATTAAAAGTTGAAATAGATAACATATACTTAAGAAAAAAAAAAAAAAAATGCCTCTCGGATTCTCGGATATCGATTTTCAACATACTCGAACAAAAAAAGATAACGGGAATCATTTGTGATTTTTACTTCAGATTCATATTAAACGCAGGTAGGTCAAATAAATGGACCTTTAATTAATATTAAGAAATCGAATTTCAAATTAATTAGATTACTTAATATACAAAAACTTAAAATGGCGCTAACAATTAATTTCTTTGTAAGAACAAAAATAAATAAAACATCGATTATAACAACAATTTTTTTGACAACCCTGACCCTCGAGCGCAAGTCGTCAGTCGAGGCGTTGAACGGTCCGGTTGTATAGAACCTTTTCGACTGTATATACTCGTTAAGGTGGCCACTGACGATGCTTCCAACAGTCCAAATGGAGTGGCTGCATTCCAAAATCCGTCCGTGAATGTTAAAAACGTATAAGTTTTTTGAACGGCATCCTGAGCGTGGAATTCCAAACGGATTGAAATCCATCACGCCACGCCACCATTTGGACGTATTAGCGTGGTGACTTTGGAATGACCGTCAATGCTAGAAACGTACGTCGGACGTCCGCCACGCCATCTGGATGCACTCCAACCAAACGGTCCGTGAATGCGCAAAACTACGTCCATTTTTATTCAATCTGCGCGGCGCTGTCGTCAAATAAAGACACGAACACGATAATAGGTAAAAATGTCAGACTGAGACTTCGCTTCTTTGTGAGGATCCAGGGATTGTAAAACCGGTTTTATTAAATACCTGTATACATTTGTCAAACTATTACCGCTAATAAAAGAATACCTGTATTCTAATTAGAGGTATTGTTGTCATTTCGCTTTTATGCATACCTCTATGGCTAGACTATTTACGATATTAAATACCTGTATTAAATACCGGTATTAATTGCAATTGAAAGATAAGATGTCAAATAAACATTACTACTAAATGGTTACTATAGGGATTATTTTCTTTCGGGAAGACTCGGATCTTCATCGGAATACGATGACCTCCGAACTGCCAAGAATGATCGAATTAAATAAGTGACATTTTCATATCCATTAATATGGAACTTTATTGTTTAGTATTATACGTCAAACTGAAAAATTATATTTGACATTAAACAATAAAGTTCCATATTAATGGATATGAAAATGTCATGCATATAATACAATCATTAATTGATAGTACGGATGCCGTCTTATTTTGATCGAGGTACGAGTTTTTCTGAAGGAAAATAATTTCTCACTATATCTGTAATCTATCTATCTATATATATAAAAATGAACCCCTATTTCTCTTGGTCACGCTATAACTTGAGAACGGCTTTACCGATTTGGCTAATTTTGGTCTTGAAATATTTGTAGTAGCTCAGGGAAGGTTTGAACGGTAAAAAAGTATGAAAAATAATGAAGTAATATACTAAAAATCGACGATATCTCTCCAATACAAACTTTATCAACTCGAAAAAACAGTAAGCGCCGCAGGATTGCATACATCTTACGCGTTTTTGGTAAAATGGTCTTTGCTTTCGCTCGAGAAAGACGGAAGCGCCGCAGGATTTCATATATCTTACGCTTTTTTTGCGAGCAAAATAGGTACTTTATATTATACCAGCACTAAAGGCGATAGTTTCTTACAAATTGTTAATCAATTCTCCCTTATTCTCTAAGATATGGCTGTCAAAATCTCTATTGAATGACAAGACATACTTCATCACTTTAGGCCCAGTACCACGAACATCGAAGTTCGTATATTAGAGCATCTCTCTTTTACTCCAATTAAGGCTTAAGACAGAGACAATCGTCCGAAATTTACGAATATCATTGTTCGCGGTAGCGCCGCCATTTCATGTATAATTTTATGACAGAACTATGAGTGTCGGAACAGGGTTGTCAACTTGTCACTACACTTGAGAAGTATTTGTACCTACATATACTTACTTGATTTATTACTTTTATGTTAAATAAATAGGAATTTTATTAAACGTTGGTTCTTTAAACACCTCTGATTCCCACGAAAGTATATATGCCTAAAAATGCTACAGCCGTATTTCTTTGAAAATGTTTTGGTTAGTTCCTTATTTCGTTTCTGGGAAACCAATAAATAAGGTTTTTTTTATTTTATTTTACCCATTACCAGGTAAGGACTTCGGGAAATAAAGATGTTAATTCTGCTTCCTTCCTATTGAGTCCGAGAGATTTTGTGTTTATGTTATATAGTTCCATTGCATTTTATTTTTCAGTAAAACGTGAGAAATCGAATGGTACCAAGGTTATAAATATACAATCTGAATTTTATACTTTTTAAATTGTGACCTCTGAATCACGTCAACATATATTTTTAATTATTTTTACGCGTTTGCGTTGATTATGTTTGTAATTATTTGTCCATTTTACTTAAATTTGTTATAAATTAAATATGTGTCAACCCTATTCAGCCAAGGAATATACATACATAGTATTTTTTATTACGATTACTAAGTACTATAAATATTTTTTCAATTATGTTTTGAATAGGATGTATCTATATTTGTTTTAATTGGGCTTAGGTTCGCCACCCCTATGAGTCCCGCTGACAATGTGCACGGCTGGCTGAAGTGTCAACTAAATACTGTATAAGTAAATTAGTTTGTCATACGACTCGAGTATATTGGACACTGACGGCTATTACCGGTAATAGTTTTTAGGGGTAAAGTGCTAAATAGAGGTATTGCTGTCAATTGGCAAAACCTCTAATATATTTGAATATCGGTTTTAATTATACCTCTAATCTGAGCTTTATCGATATAAATAGCGAAATGCAACTATAACCGGTTATACCTAATTATTAAGCGGTATTAAGAATACCGGTAACGATCCCTGTGAGGATCACGCTTGACAGATAAAATCAGACTACGAGGGTCATCTAGTGAACTGATTCAAACTTAAATAGTGGGTTACAATTGTTTCTTTGGCTTTGGCACTCTATGATACTATATACTTTCTGGAAATAACATGGCTGGAGCTGCCATCTGTTAGCAGTTGTGCTCATGTCCTTCTGCATGCGGGACTTAGGAAGCAACCTTGCCACAGTGCAACTAGTTTGCAAAACCAGTGCCAGATGGCAGCACGTGCTGTGTGTAGTAACGGGATAACCTCTTCTATCCTCATGTTCTCCTGGTAGCATCGATTCAAACCTCATGTTAGTACGATGTCTTCTTTATGGGGATCACGCTTGACAGAATTTTCACTTTAGTTCACAACACGCCGCTACGTGCCGCTACTCTTATTTATGGCCGCCTTCCTCGTGCATGCGTGTAGTGAGGATGAGTCATCTATTGCCGCTTTTATCTGGTCAGTCCTGCTTATAGGCGATCATCCTCACGGACCTCACGGTGGTCTGGTACCATCAACCTTTCTCTGAACCCAAGTCGCTCAATAGCCACCTCCTATCGGCGGCATACATGACCAAACATGTTAGTTTGTTTAAAAGTTTATGACTTTAAATATGTTGCGATTCCACCATATTTTGCTTAACTTGGCCATAGCAGACCTTTTTTTGGTCCAGTGAACGCATACCAATGCGTAACAAGAGCCCCCGGGGTGGAACCAGTTATTACGGATTAACTCACTATCCGGTGAATCGCACTGGCCTGCCCACTAAAACACTAGATGCCAGTCCGACTTCGGGACCAGAATTCGAAACCTATTCCACTGCAGCGGGGAGTCTGGCAAGCAGATGTGTTTTTCTCCTTAGCTGTTCACCCCGCATTGGAGTATAGTTTCAAAACTCTGGACTAGAGCATGATAAGCATCAACATTAACGGCGAGTACATCACTCCTCTTCCGTTTGCTGACAATATAGTAGTCTTGACTGAGACCATGGAGGATTTGAGTACAATGCTCGATGCCCTGTATAATGCCTCTGAGCGAGTTGGTGTAAGGATGAATATGGACAAGACGAAAATCATGACAAAGATCTATGTTGTACCAAACAAACATAGTCATATCATAGTCTTAAGACGTAGCGTGGCTGGAGCTGCCATCTGTTAGCAGTTGTGCTCATGTCCTTCTGCATGCGGGACTTAGAAAGCAACCTTGCCACAGTGCAACTAGTTTGCAAAACCAGTGCCAGATGGCAGCACGTTATGTGTGTAGTAACGGGATAACCTCTTCTATCCTCATGTTCTCCTGGTAGCGTCGATTCAAACCTCATGTTAGTACGATGTCTTCTTTGCGGGATCACGCTTGACAGAAGTTTCACTATCTCCGTTCACGATAACGAGCTAGTATAGACGCCTCTGAGATCTCTGAACACGATACAAAAGTCAAAATTGCAAAAAACGGCCGCCATCTTGAATTTCGCCATTTTTGATGCGATCATGGTGAAAATCGATATCTGAGAATCCGAGAGATCTCTTAACACGACACTAAAGTCAAAATTGCGAAAACCGGCCGCCATCTTGAATTTCGTCATTTTTGATGCGATTTTGTTGAAAATCGATATGTGTGAATCCGAGAGACCTCTTAACATGATACTAAAGTCAAAATTGCGAAAACCGGCCGCCATCTTGAATTTCGTCATTTTTGACCTGATCATATTGAAAATCGATATCTGAGAATCCCAAAGGGGTCGTAACACGATACAATAGTCAAAATTGCGAAAACCGGCCGCCATCTTGAATTTCGCCATTTTTGATGCGATCATGGTGAAAATCGATATCTGAGAATCCGAGAGACCTCTAAACACGATACTAAAGTCAAAATTGCAAAAAACGGCCGCCATCTTGAATTTCGCCATTTTTGATGCGATTTTGTTGAAAATCGATATCTGTGAATCCGAGAGACCTCTTAACACGACACTAAAGTCAAAATTGCGAAAACCGGCCGCCATCTTGAATTTCTTCATTTTTGACTTAATCATATTGAAAATCGATATCTGAGAATCCCAAAGGGGTCGTAACACGACACTAAAGTCAAAATTGCAAAAATCGGTCGCCATCTTGAATTTCGTCATTTTTGACCTGATCATATTGAAAATCGATATCTGAGAATCCCAAAGGGGTCGTAACACGATACAATAGTCAAAATTGCAAAACTCGGCCGCCATCTTGAATTTCGTCATTTTTGATGCGATCATGGTGAAAATCGATATCTGAGAATCCGAGAGATCTCTTAACACGACACTAAAGTCAAAATTGCAAAAATCGGCCGCCATCTTGAATGTCGTCATTTTTGATGCGATTTTGTTGAAAATCGATATCTGTGAATCCGAGAGACCTCTTAGCACGACACTAAAGTCAAAATTGCGAAAACCGGCCGCCATCTTGAATTTCGTCATTTTTGATGCGATTTTGTTGAAAATCGATATCTGTGAATCCGAGAGACCTCTTAGCACGACACTAAAGTCAAAATTGCGAAAACCGGCCGCCATCTTGAATGTCGTCATTTTTGATGCGATTTTGTTGAAAATCGATATCTGTGAATCCGAGAGACCTCTTAGCACGACACTAAAGTCAAAATTGCGAAAACCGGCCGCCATCTTGAATTTCGTCATTTTTGATGCGATTTTGTTGAAAATCGATATCTGTGAATCCGAGAGACCTCTTAGCACGACACTAAAGTCAAAATTGCGAAAACCGGCCGCCATCTTGAATTTCGTAATTTTTGACCTGATCATATTGAAAATCGATATCTGAGAATCCCAAAGGGGTCGTAACACGATACAATAGTCAAAATTGCGAAAACCGGCCGCCATCTTGAATTTCGTCATTTTTGATGCGATCATGGTGAAAATCGATATCTGAGAATCCGAGAGATCTCTTAACACGACACTAAAGTCAAAATTGCGAAAAACGGCCGCCATCTTGAATTTTTTCATTTTTGACCTGATCATATTGAAAATCCATATCTGAGAATCCCAAAGGGGTCGTAACACGATACAATAGTCAAAATTGCGAAAACCGGCCGCCATCTTGAATTTCGTCATTTTTGATGCGATCATGGTGAAAATCGATATCTGAGAATCCGAGAGACCTCTTAACACGACACTAAAGTCAAAATTGCGAAAAACGGCCGCCATCTTGAATTTCGTCATTTTTGATGCGATCATGGTGAAAATCGATATCTGAGAATCCGAGAGATCTCTTAACACGACACTAAAGTCAAAATTGCGAAAAACGGCCGCCATCTTGAATTTCTTAATTTTTGACCTGATCATATTGAAAATCCATATCTGAGAATCCCAAAGGGGTCGTAACACGATACAATAGTCAAAATTGCGAAAACCGGCCGCCATCTTCAATTTCGTCATTTTTGATGCGATCATGGTTAAAATCGATATCTGAGAATCCATGGACCTCTTAACACGACACTAAAGTCAAAATTGCGAAAAACGGCCGCCATCTTGAATTTCATCATTTTTGATGCGATTTTGTTGAAAATCGATATCTGTGAACCCGAGAGACCTCTTAGCACGACACTAAAGTCAAAATTGCGAAAACCGGTCGCCATCTTGAATTTCGTCATTTTTGACCTGATCATATTGAAAATCGATATCTGAGAATCCCAAAGGGGTCGTAACACGATACAATAGTCAAAATTGCGAAAACCGGCCGCCATCTTGAATTTCGTCATTTTTCATGCAGTCATGGTGAAAATCGATATCTGAGAATGCGAGAGATCTCTTAACACGACACTAAAGTCAAAATTGCAAAAAACGGCCGCCATCTTGAATTTCGTCATTTTTGATGCGATCATGGTGAAAATCGATATCTCAGAATCCGAGAGACCTCTTAACACGACACTAAAGTCAAAATTGCGAAAAACGGCCGCCATCTTAAATTTCGTCATTTTTGATGCGATCATGGTGAAAATCGATATCTGAGAATCCGAGAGATCTCTTAACACGACACTAAAGTCAAAATTGCGAAAAACGGCCGCCATCTTGAATTTCTTAATTTTTGACCTGATCATATTGAAAATCCATATCTGAGAATCCCAAAGGGGTCGTAACACGATACAATAGTCAAAATTGCGAAAACCGGCCGCCATCTTGAATTTCGTCATTTTTGATGCGATCATGGTTAAAATCGATATCTGAGAATCCGAGAGACCTCTAAACACGATACTAAAGTCAAAATTGCAAAAAACGGCCGCCATCTTGAATTTCGCCATTTTTGATGCGATTTTGTTGAAAATCGATATCCGTGAATCCGAGAGACCTCTTAACACGACACTAAAGTCAAAATTGCGAAAACCGGCCGTCATCTTGAATTTCTTCATTTTTGACTTAATCATATTGAAAATCGATATCTGAGAATCCCAAAGGGGTCGTAACACGACACTAAAGTCAAAATTGCAAAAATCGGCCGCCATCTTGAATTTCGTCATTTTTGACCTGATCATATTGAAAATCGATATCTGAGAATCCCAAAGGGGTCGTAACACGATACAATAGTCAAAATTGCAAAACTCGGCCGCCATCTTGAATTTCGTCATTTTTGATGCGATCATGGTGAAAATCGATATCTGAGAATCCGAGAGATCTACTAAAGTCAAAATTGCGAAAACCGGCCGCCATCTTGAATTTCGTCATTTTTGATGCGATTTTGTTGAAAATCGATATCTGTGAACCCGAGAGACCTCTTAGCACGACACTAAAGTCAAAATTGCGAAAACCGGTCGCCATCTTGAATTTCGTCATTTTTGACCTGATCATATTGAAAATCGATATCTGAGAATCCCAAAGGGGTCGTAACACGATACAATAGTCAAAATTGCGAAAACCGGCCGCCATCTTGAATTTCGTCATTTTTCATGCGATCATGGTGAAAATCGATATCTGAGAATGCGAGAGATCTCTTAGCACGACACTAAAGTCAAAATTGCGAAAACCGGTCGCCATCTTGAATTTCGTCATTTTTCATGCGATCATGGTGAAAATCGATATCTGAGAATGCGAGAGATCTCTTAGCACGACACTAAAGTCAAAATTGCGAAAACCGGTCGCCATCTTGAATTTCGTCATTTTTGACCTGATCATATTGAAAATCGATATCTGAGAATCCCAAAGGGGTCGTAACACGATACAATAGTCAAAATTGCGAAAACCGGCCGCCATCTTGAATTTCGTCATTTTTGATGCGATCATGGTGAAAATCGATATCTGAGAATCCGAGAGATCTCTTAACACGACACTAAAATCAAAATTGCGAAAACCGGCCGCCATCTTGAATTTCTTCATTTTTGACCTGATCATATAGAAAATCGATATCTGAGAATCCCAAAGGGGTCGTAACACGATACAATAGTCAAAATTGCAAAAACCGGCCGCCATCTTGAATTTCGTCATTTTTGATGCGATTATGGTGAAAATCGATATCTGTGAGTCTGAGAGACCTTAACACGACACTAAAGTCAAAATTGCAAAAAACGGCCGCCATCTTGAATTTCGTCATTTTTGATGCGCTTTTGTTGAAAATCGATATCTGTGAGTCTGAGAGACCTCTTAACACGACACTAAAGTCAAAATTGCAAAAATCGGCCGCCATCTTGAATTTCGTCATTTTTGTTGCGATCATGGTGAAAATCGATATCTGTGAGTCTGAGAGACCACTTAACACGATACAATAGTCAAAATTGCGAAAACCGGCCGCCATCTTGAATTTCGTCATTTTTCATGCGATCATGGTGAAAATCGATATCTGAGAATGCGAGAGATCTCTTAGCACGACACTAAAGTCAAAATTGCGAAAACCGGTCGCCATCTTGAATTTCGTCATTTTTCATGCGATCATGGTGAAAATCGATATCTGAGAATGCGAGAGATCTCTTAGCACGACACTAAAGTCAAAATTGCGAAAACCGGTCGCCATCTTGAATTTCGTCATTTTTGACCTGATCATATTGAAAATCGATATCTGAGAATCCCAAAGGCGTCGTAACACGATACGAAAGTCAAAATTGCAAAAACCGGCCGCCATCTTGAATTTCGTCATTTTGATGCGATCATGTTGAAAATCGATATCTGAGAATCCGAGAGATCTCTTAACACGACACTAAAATCAAAATTGCGAAAACCGGCCGCCATCTTGAATTTCTTCATTTTTGACCTGATCATATAGAAAATCGATATCTGAGAATCCCAAAGGGGTCGTAACACGATACAATAGTCAAAATTGCAAAAACCGGCCGCCATCTTGAATTTCGTCATTTTTGATGCGATTATGGTGAAAATCGATATCTGTGAGTCTGAGAGACCTTAACACGACACTAAAGTCAAAATTGCGAAAACCGGTCGCCATCTTGAATTTCGTCATTTTTGATGCGATCATGGTGAAAATCGATATCTGAGAATCCGAGAGATCTCTTAACACGACACTAAAGTCAAAATTGCAAAAATCGGCCGCCATCTTGAATTTCGTCATTTTTGATGCGATCATGGTGAAAATCGATATCTGTGAGTCTGAGAGACCTCTTAGCACGACACTAAAGTCAAAATTGCGAAAACCGGTCGCCATCTTGAATTTCGTCATTTTTGACCTGATCATATTGAAAATCGATATCTGAGAATCCCAAAGGGGTCGTAACACGATACAATAGTCAAAATTGCAAAAATCGGCCGCCATCTTGAATTTCGTCATTTTTGATGCGATCATGGTGAAAATCGACATCTGTGAGTCTGAGAGACCTCTTAACACGACACTAAAGTCAAAATTGCGAAAACCGGCCGCCATCTTGAATTTCGTCATTTTTGATGTGATTTTGTTGAAAATCGATATCTGTGTCTGAGAGAGCTCTTAACACGACACTAAAGTCAAAATTGCGAAAACCGGCCGCCATCTTGAATTTCTTCATTTTTGACCTGATCATATTGAAAATCGATATCTGAGAATCCCAAAGGGGTCGTAACACGACACTAAAGTCAAAATTGCAAAAATCGGCCGCCATCTTGAATTTCGTCATTTTTGACCTGATCATATTGAAAATCGATATCTGAGAATCCCAAAGGGGTCGTAACACGATACAATAGTCAAAAATGCAAAACTCGGCCGCCATCTTGAATTTCGTCATTTTTGATGCGATCATGGTGAAAATCGATATCTGAGAATCCGAGAGATCTCTTAACACGACACTAAAGTCAAAATTGCAAAAATCGGCCGCCATCTTGAATTTCGTCATTTTTGATGCGATTTTGTTGAAAATCGATATTTGTGAGTCTGAGAGACCTCTTAACACGATACAAAAGTCAAAATTGCAAAAAGTCAGATTCGCATCAAGAAGTCTCTTGGATCCTCTGATATTGATTTTTACCATGATCGCATCAAAAATTACTTAATTAATTAGTGTCGTGTTAAGAGGTCTCTCGGATTCTCAGATATCAATTTTCAATATAATCGGATCAAAAGTGGCGAAATTAGAGATGGAGCCGATGCCTGTTTCCAACTCTTTATATTATAATTATTCTAAACACGGCCATATCAGACGTTTATTTACTCTACTCTTAGTCTGACACTTTCTGACTCTTAGTCATATTTTTTATAAGTAAGTAAAAAATAAAACTTTTACATTTTGGATTTGTATTTAAATATGCCCCAGACCCTTTATAAAAATTACATACACACAACCTTTCCTAAGTTGGTTAATTACTCATAATAATTTCATACACCTTAAAAATAGACCGCGCAATTTGTATGAAAATTGCGCGGTAAATCCTCCCCGCCCACTTCCCCGAACACCCCCCATCGTTGCTCTGAAAATAGCCGGAGCTTGTTTACTGGTGTATAGCTACACTGTGCTAATATTAACATTCATTAGTACCTATTCATGAATTGGAACAAGTGTAAATAAAAAATAAGTTGGAAAAGTAAAAAGCACTAGTGCGCGAATACCAACTTTCCGCACGTTAAACAGCTATGTAAAGTACCCATTTTTAGCACCTGTATTATTATTTTATTTTATTTTTTAAGCTTAATACCTTTTTTCTCATAAACGCGTGGAGGTATTAAATTTGAAATTCATGTCAAATACTCGCCATAGAGCGAGGTGCCATTGTTCACGCCCACTGCCCTTTTTAGGGTTCCGTAGTCAACTAGGAATCTTCGCCATGTCTGTCCGTCCGTCCGTCCGTCCGTCCGCGGATAATCTCAGTGACCGTTAGCACTAGAGAGCTGAAATTTGGTAGTAATATGTATATCAATCACGCCGACAAAGTGCAATAATAAAAAGTAGAAGAAAATGTTTTCTTAGGGTACCCCCCCTATACGTAAAGTGGGGAGTGATTTTTTTCTTCATTCTAATCCTAACGTGTGATATATTGTTTGATAGGTATTTGAAAATGAATAGGGGTTTACAAACATCATTTTTGGATCATGTAAATATTTTCGGAAATAATCGCTCCAGAAGTAAAAAAAAGTGCTTCCCCCCCCTCTAACTTTTGAACCACAGGTTTCAAAAATATGAAAAAATCTCAAAAGTAGAACTTTACATAAACTTTCTAGGAAAAATATTTTGAACTGGATAGGTTCAATAGTTTTTGAAAAAAATCTATATTTATAAAAATGAACCCCTATTTCTCTTGGTCACGCTTAGAGATGGGACGCTACCGGTAAGTTACCAATAATACTATGGGAATGTTCACAAATGGTAACATTCCCCATACTAAAATTGGTAACTTACCAGTAGCGTCCCATCTTTAGTCACGCTATAACATGAGAACGGCTTTACCGATTTGGCTAATTTTGGTCTTGAAATATTTGTAGTAGCTCAGGAAAGGTTTAAACGGTGAGAAAGTATGAAAAAAATCGAGTAATATACTAAAAAAACTAAAATATTGTTCCCCCATACAAACTTTAGCAACTCGAAAAAAACTGTAAGCGCCGCAGGATTTCATACATCTTACGAGTTTTTGGTAAAATGGTGCTGTTGCTCGTGAAAGACGGAAGCGCCGCAGGATTGCATATATCTTAGGCTTTTTTGCGAGCAAAATAGGTACTTTATATTATTCCAGCACTAAAGTCGTTAAGGCGATAGTTTCTTACAAATTGTTAATAAATTAGCCCTTATTCCCTAAGATATGGCTGTCAAAATCTCTATTGAATGACAAAACACACTACATCACTTCAGGCCCGGTACCGCGAACATCGAAGTTCGCATATGTCGAGCATTTCTCTTTTACTCCAATTAAGGCGTTAAGAGAGTGATAGAGACAATCGTCCGATATTTACGAATACGGTTTCGATACCTTATTTGGAGTAAAAGAGAAAGATTTTTGAAATATATGCACTTCAATGTTCGCGGTACCGCTCCGGAAAACTGCAGCGGCGCTACCGTGTAGCGCCGTCGTTTTATGTATAATATTTTAATCGTAAATAAGAAACTGCACTAATATTCATCGCCCAATTCGACCGTCCCCTGCGTTGTCTTACTACTTCACTCACACTCAGTACCCATCTGAGTGTGAGTGAAGTAGTAAGACAATTACAAACATTTCCGAGAAAATACGATAGGAAAGGATTATTCACTACATCTGAGCCCCGAGTGTATGTTTTTAACGTAACGAAACGTCACCATCGCGTTACCCATAGTATATCAGTATCACTTACGCATTCGTGACATTTTTTACGTCAAAAGAAACGTACACTAGAGTCGCGCGCATAGTTTACTTAATTTGCCGATAGATGTCGCTGTAGGTGGAACGCTCATTCCCTACATGGCGGTTTCAAGATTCTTTCTGATTTAATGGGGTCGGAGCATACATGCCCATACATTAGGTTGAAACTGACTGACTGACTTCAAAGGACGGTGCCGCATGTTACAACCCCTTCTTACTACTCGTGGTGGGACTGAAATTTTTGAATTTTCCATGTATAGTTGGGATCTTTAACTCGTTCTTTAGTTGTCACCGTCCTTTGTGGGCCCGTTTTTAAGGTTCTGGACTTAATATCAATATGTCAACAATAATGTATCAAATACCCATTTTAAACTCTTAAGTGGGAACACTTACTGTGACGGACGAAAAACTACGGAACCCTACACTGAGCGTGGCCCGACACGCTCTTGGCCGGTTTTTTGTCCTTTTCATCTGCATACAAAAGTGCAAAAGAGAGGCGTCTATACTAGCTCGTTATCGTGAACGGAGTATAGTGAAACTTCTGTCAAGCGTGATCCCGCAAAGAAGACATCGTACTAACATGAGGTTTGAATCGACGCTACCAGGAGAACATGAGGATAGAAGAGGTTATCCCGTTACTACACACATAACGTGCTGCCATCTGGCACTGGTTTTGCAAACTAGTTGCACTGTGGCAAGGTTGCTTTCTAAGTCCCGCATGCAGAAGGACATGAGCACAACTGCTAACAGATGGCAGCTTCAGCCACGCTACGTCTTAAGACTATGATATGACTATGTTTGTTTGGTACAACATAGACCTTTGTCATGATTTTCGTCTTGTCCATATTCATCCTTACACCAACTCGCTCAGAGGCATTATACAGGGCATCGAGCATTGTACTCAAATCCTCCATGGTCTCAGTCAAGACTACTATATTGTCAGCAAACGGAAGAGGAGTGATGTACTCGCCGTTAATGTTGATGCTTATCATGCTCTAGTCCAGAGTTTTGAAACTATACTCCAATGCGGGGTGAACAGCTAAGGAGAAAAACACATCTGCTTGCCAGACTCCCCGCTGCAGTGGAATAGGTTTCGAATTCTGGTCCCGAAGTCGGACTGGCATCTAGTGTTTTAGTGGGCAGGCCAGTGCGATTCACCGGATAGTGAGTTAATCCGTAATAACTGGTTCCACCCCGGGGGCTCTTGTTACGCATTAGTATGCGTTCACTGGATCAAAAAAAGGTCTGCTATGGCCAAGTTAAGCAAAATATGGTGGAATCGCAACATATAAAGTCATAAACTTTTAAACAAACTAACATCTTTGGTCATGTATGCCGCTGATAGGATATAGCCACCATTGAGCGACTTGGGTTCAGAGAAAGGTTAATGGTACCAGACCACCGTGAGGTCCGTGAGGATGATCGCCTATAAGCAGGACTGACCAGATAAAAGCGGCAATAGATGACTCATCCTCACTACACGCATGCACGAGGAAGGCGGCCATAAATAAGAGTAGCGGCACGTAGCGGCGTGTTGTGAACTAAAGTGAGAATTCTGTCAAGCGTGATCCCCATAAAGAAGACGTGCTGGCATGAGGTTTTCATCGATGCTACCAGGAGAACATGAGGATAGAAGAGGTTATCCCGTTACTACACACAGCACGTGCTGCCATCTGGCACTGGTTTCGCAAACTAGTTGCTCTGTGGCAAGGTTGCTTTCTAAGTCCCGCATGCAGAAGGACATGAGCACAACTGCTAACAGATGGCAGCTCCAGCCATGCTATTTCCAGAAAGTATATAGTATATAGAGTGCCAAAGCCAAAGAAACAATTGTAACCCACTATTTAAGTTTGAATCATCACTTCAGGCCCGGTACCGCGAACATCGAAGTTCGCATATGTCGAGCATTTCTCTTTTACTCCAATTAAGGTTTTAAGAGAGTGACAGAGACAATCGTCCGAAATTTACGAATACGGTTTTCGATACCTTATTTGGAGTAAAAGAGAAAGATTTTCGAAATATATGCACTTCAATGTTCGCGGTACCGCTCCGGAAAACTGCAGCGGCGCTACCGCGTAGCGCCGTCGTTTTATGTATAATATTTTAATCGTAAATAAGAAACTGCACTAATATTCATCGCCCAATTCGACCGTCCCCTGCGTTGTCTTACTACTTCACTCACACTCAGTACCCATCTGAGTGTGAGTGTAGTAGTAAGACAATTACAAACATTTCCGAGAAAATACGATAGGAAAGGATTATTCACCACATCTGAGCCCCGAGTGTATGTTTTTAACGTAACGAAACGTCACCATCGCGTTAGAGTTACCCATAGTATATCAGTATCACTTACGCATTCGTGACATTTTTTACGTCAAAAGAAACGTACACTAGAGTCGCGCGCATAGTTTACTTACTTTGCCGATAGATGTCGCTGTAGGTGGAACGCTCATTCCCTACATGGCGGTTTTAAGATTCTTTCTGATTTAATGGGGTCGGAGCATACATGCCCATACATTAGGTTGAAACTGACTGACTGACTTCAAATGACGCTGCCTGGTTATCACTCCATGTTACAACCCCTTCTTACTACTCGTGGTGGGACTGAAATTTTTGAATTTTCCATGTATAGTTGGGATCTTTAACTCGTTCTTTAGTTGTCAGTTGTCACCGTCCTTTGTGGGCCCGTTTTTAAGGTTCTGGACTTAATATCAATATGTCAACAATAATGTATCAAATACCCATTTTAAACTCTTAAGTGGGAACACTTACTGTGACGGACGAAAAACTACGGAACCCTACACTGAGCGTGGCCCGACACGCTCTTGGCCGGTTTTTTGTCCTTTTCATCTGCATACAAAAGTGCAAAAGAGAGGCGTCTATACTAGCTCGTTATCGTGAACGGAGTATAGTGAAACTTCTGTCAAGCGTGATCCCACAAAGAAGACATCGTACTAACATGAGGTTTGAATCGACGCTACCAGGAGAACACGAGGATAGAAGAGGTTATCCCGTTACTACACACATAACGTGCTGCCATCTGGCACTGGTTTTGCAAACTAGTTGCACTGTGGCAAGGTTGCTTCCTAAGTCCCGCATGCAGAAGGACATGCGCACAACTGCTAACAGATGGCAGCTCCAGCCACGCTACGTCTTAAGACTATGATATGACTATGTTTGTTTGGTACAACATAGACCTTTGTCATGATTTTCGTCTTGTCCATATTCATCCTTACACCAACTCGCTCAGAGGCATTATACAGGACATCGAGCATTGTACTAAAATCCTCCATGGTCTCAGTCAAGACTACTATATTGTCAGCCGTTTGCTAGAGGAGTGATGTACTCGCCGTTAATGTTGATGCCTATCATGCTCCAGTCCAGAGTTTTGAAACTATCCTCCAATGCGGGGTGAACAGCTAAGGAGAAAAACACATCTGCTTGCCAGACTCCCCGCTGCAGTGGAATAGGTTTCGAATTCTGGTCCCGAAGTCGGACTGGCATCTAGTGTTTTAGTGGGCAGGCCAGTGCGATTCACCGGATAGTGAGTTAATCCGTAATAACTGGTTCCACCCCGGGGGCTCTTGTTACGCATTGGTATGCGTTCACTGGATCAAAAAAAGGTCTGCTATGACCAAGTAAAGCAAAATATGGTGGAATCGCAACATATTTAAAGTCATAAACATTTAAACAAACTAACATCTTTGGTCATGTTTGCCGCCGATAGGAGGTGGCTATTGAGCGACTTGGGTTCAGAGAAAGGTTAATGGTACCAGACCACCGTGACACCGTGAGGATGATCGCCTATAAGCAGGACTGACCAGATAAAAGCGGCAATAGATGACTCATCCTCACTACACGCATGCACGAGGAAGGCGGCCATAAATAAGAGTAGCGGCACGTAGCGGCGTGTTGTGAACTAAAGTGAAAATTCTGTCAAGCGTGATCCCCACAAAGAAGACATCGTACTAACATGAGGTTTGAATCGACGCTACCAGGAGAACATGAGGATAGAAGAGGTTATCCCGTTACTACACACATAACGTGCTGCCATCTGGCACTGGTTTCGCAAACTAGTTGCACTGTGGCAAGGTTGCTTTCTGAGTCCCGCATGCAGAAGGACATGAGCACAACTGCTAACAGATGGCAGCTCCAGCCATGTTATTTCCAGAAAGTATATAGTATATAGAGTGCCAAAGCCAAAGAAACAATTGTAACCCACTATTTAAGTTTGAATACTTTGTGATTCAAAATTCACTAGTATTCTGATTTTATGGAATTACGCAATTTTGGTTATGTCAAGCATTTTTAAGGCGTTCACTGCATTCATTAGCTTTTCACCCATTCAATGGTTGCCAATAAATTACCATAGATGGCGGTTAATGAACACCGTCAATTTCCGGAGATTTCACAGATTCAAATAGTTTGAAATAACTTTAATATTCTGTCATTCATTACATTACAGCGGAGCTACCGCGAAACACGATTTTCGTAAATTTCGGACAATTATCTCTGTCACTTAGTTGGAGTAAAAGAGATAGATGCTCGAAATATACGAACTTCGATGTTCGCGGTACCGGGCCTGATGTAGTGTAAAACTATTTTCAGTCGGCAAAGCTCGGATCTCGATTGCAACACGACGGCACCCGAGCTGTCCATAAATGATTGTATTAAATGAGTGACATTTTCATATCATTTAATATGGAACTTAATTGTTTAGTGTGAATGTGAAATGATAAAGTTAAAAATGACATTTGACATAGTTCGTGTGCCGTTCTATTTCGACTGCGAGATTGAGTCAGTCACATTCGGGCAATTTCACTTTCAGGGACACCCAATTACCTTAATTGTCAAATAAAAGTTAAATCAGTGGTCAGTTTAGTGACGAATACCAAAATCATTATCTGGAGGACTGGGTCAATTTTGTTAAAACTTCGTGCTTTACGTCGAGATCCGAGGATGGGAATTGTATATAATTAAAGCACTTATTAAGCACTGGTAAACAATGTGCTACCCCTTTCGATGAATTCTCAAACAAAATTTGAGACTTTGATGCCGTAAAAAATAAGGGTTATTTAGAAAGGGGTAGCACATTGTTATCGATGAATTCTCAATCAAAATTTGAGACTTTGATGCCGTAAAAAATAAGGGTTCAATACTCTTTCGGTAGTCGCTACACGTCACCCGTAATGACGTATACCAGGAAGGATAAAATAGAAAATTTTGACAAGTCCAAACGGTACTCGTATAGCACAATTGGTAGTGCACTGGGCTAGTGATCCCGGTGTTGTGGGTTCGAGTCCCGCTGAGAGTCAAATTTTTCTTTCAATTTAATTATTAAGTGTAATATTAGGTTGGCGTGATATTGTATTAAGGAAATTTTAGGAAAAAAGGGCCTACGAGCATTTTATTTCAACATTTTCACCAAATTTATAAAAGGTTCGGTTTCGGCCGAAACTAAAATCAAACCGAACCTTCGGTTTCGGTTTCGGCAAAAAAACTTGTTTCGGTCGGTCACTAAAAAAGCTTTACAACTTGTTAATTTAACTGCCATCTATCAAGAAGTTTAGCTTTTATTACAGATACTGCCATCTATTTAAACACCACAATAAAATACATTTTTTTATTTATATGTGAGATTTTGAAAACACCGCCATCTACTCGAGTACACCCTGAAAGGGCCAACACCATCTACTTCAGAGCAACTTTCTAGACCTTCTTTAGTGGCACGTTTTTTTTCTTGAACTTGACTCATCTTATTAAATAAAATATCTTTGCTATTTCTTTAGACAATGTTTTTAAGACTGTTTGTTTCTCAATAATTAGATAAATAAATAAACTTTTAACAAAAAATAAACCCGACTTCAAACATGTACTAAAAAGCAACAAATAATTGTTTTCTTTGTAAAAAATTCGGCAAAGACATCACCTTATTATTTTATCATTTTTGGCAGCTGCGGTTTCCCACAGGCATCGCACAAATGTTGCTATCACTGTTTCGTCGTGTCCATCAGTATCTCGGCTACTGCAATGCGGAACTGTGAATAGCTTAGTGTTTTGTTTCTCAAGTAATTGTTTATTTTGCAGTCCTTGATGTAGGCACGGTAAGCGTTCAGTAGAGCTAAATCAAAGAAATACATGAGTAGTTTTATCGTCCGTTTCCTTGAAGTAACACAAGTTCTGTGTAATGTCATTTGTTGATGGTGCGCCTCCAATCTTCTTATGTGCTTGTTGTAGTCAGCAACAATGCCGGGGGCCAAGAGATTATTGTTCTGTCCTACAACAGTATCACGTCTCTGGAATTTATTTTTTAGAAAAGTATCCGTACAATCAGATACCAACGTGATAGCCGTGTTGTCCATGAATTTAGTCAAGACTACAGAATCTTCAATGACTTGTTGACTCTCTCCGCGTTTCATCTGTAAGTCAGTTTTCAAGTGACGTTTACTCGTGTCAGGTATCCTGTGCGACAATATGCTCCCGATGGTGTGTAGACCTTGCCTGTTTAATTTTTTAACCAATGAAACTGTAGTGAAATATTGGTTCAGAAACAAGCAACTACCTGCTGGAACGTTCTTGGCGAGATGTAATACAACTGAAGAACCAAAATCAGAAGTCTCAAACGTACGTCTGTCAACCAAGTATGTTTCGAAGTCCAATATGAGGCCGTCACTAGTCAAAACGAAATGTTTTAGATCTTTAATGGTTGCGGTATGCTGTAACGCGCATGTTCCATTTAAATATATTTTTTGTTCACCGACCGCGTAGTGACCCGCAGCACGCGCCTGTCGGCGACAGCCTCGCCGCACGCGGTCCACAACCGGCTGGATCCTCCACAGTGGGCCCGGGTGTCTCCCTGGCGGGGGCGCGTCAGCAGCTACCACTTGTAATGCACATCGAAGACATAAGAAGCGGTCTCGGCTCATGCCTATTTTCTTGCTTACTGCATATTTTCTCCAACGATACTCCGCTGCGCCAGTACATATGTACACTCGGGTATCGAAAACATCCCATAAGTATGTGGATACCGATTAGCTTCATAATTTCACTCTTAGTCGTATTTAATTCTTTATTATATTTTCGTTTGTAACTGTCATTGGTGCAGGCACTAATGTATTCAAATATTTCGACGACGAAATACTCTTTATAATATTCGATAGGAGCTCTAATAGGTTTGGTAAAGTTCAAAGAATTATTATGATTCAGAAAATTATCTTTGAAATATATTTGGTTCCAGGGTTGAGGCTGGGTAGACAATACCTGACTATTTATGGTTAGAACAGGTCTGGCCTTTGATACTTGTTCTTCATGAACGTCAGCACGTAGAGTAGGCGACGCGGAGCTTATCTCAGAATTAGCCACAAGTGGACGCGCAGGTTGATTTTGGTGGAGGAAACCTTGTGTTATTGGTGACATTGTGAATGATCGGATTTTGTTCTGTGATGGGCCTATTTCTTTGTTTTCTGTTTTCATTTCCCATCTTCTCTCTTGTTTACCTTTTGTCAGATATGTTTCGAAAAATAGTGGATCAACATAGTTTTCATGGCTCAGAGGTTCTAGTACATTTAATGTGTTTCCATCGTCGATGTTGTTAAGGATGTCGAATGAGGAATCGTTACCGAAATGTTCATCTAAAATAAAAAAAGACAGGTATTTATAAAAATAAAACTTAAAAAATATGGACCGCTTATCGCCGGACACTTTTAAGCATCAAGATTTCGAATCAGTAGCGGATTCAAAATCTTGATTCAAAAAGCGAGACAGGTAAATAAAATTACAAACGGAAGATCGTATTTCAGGGTGATTTGTAACAATATTATATAGTTAAGGATCCGCAGTTGGTCTTAAATTAATAATTTCATTTGCGTTGCAATTTAAGTTACATGTCTGAACGTGGTTGGAGTATGCTGTAAACTTGGTAACTCACGAAAGTTCAGGATGTAAATTGTAAAATGTTTACAGCTACACCAACCACGTTCAGGCGTGTAACTTCAATAACAACGGCTTCAATAATCATCTTAACACTAATAAAATTACTATCTCAAGAGTAAATTCAGGTCCTAAACTCACCTTAATTAGGTACAGTTGCCATCAGATATATCGGAGCTGTGGAGGTGGTCACAAAAATCTGAACAACGCCTCTATTGTCAAGGCGATAAAGTGCATGTTCAGATATTTGTGACCACCTCCACAGCTCCGATATATCTGATGGCGACTGTACATTACAGTTTTAGAGCCACGCATCTTAAATGAGGTTTATACGCATATAAAAATATAGCAAGGTCGGAAACATTCGATTCTTCGTAAGTAAATTATAAGTAGAAACTTTGGAAAAAAAGTATGGAAAATAAGTATTTTAAGTAATAGAATTAAAATTTGTTTGCTATCTTTACATTTTGTTTTAAAAGTAAAACCATGCATTTGGCTTTTGAAATATTTGTTTTTGGCTATAACGTTTTTAGGATGATTTGAAAGGTTTGTACAAAATGTAACGAAGCAAGAAACATAACATTTTCTCAACTAAATACATTTATGGTTTAGATTTAATGGGTTGGAAAAATAAGAAGTATTTACCTTTAATCTAAGGTACTTGTTTTTTTTTTCAATTGATACCTAGGCCTAAACAACTGCGGCTAAACAGTTACACTTAGACATTAACATTTCATAAAAGCGGTTTTTAAATTCTATACATAGAATAATATTGTTAATTTGTTTAGAAAGAATTACATTTCAGCCGTATGCAGTCCACTGCTGGACATAGGCCTCCCACAGATATGACTTGTATCTTGGGGGGTTTTGCCATAGTCGCCACGCTTGGCAGGCGGGTTGGCGACCGCAGTAGCTGTAGGTTGGGTATCGACGGACGCTGCTGCCCGTCCGTAGGATTTTTCCCTTCGTCGCCTCTTACGACACCCGTGGGAGGAGATGGGGTGGTGCTATTCTAGTCCTAGTTCTAGAAAGAATTGTGATATTCATAATATAAATAAGCATAAACTCGCAGTACCCGGCTTCATAAAATTAAAAAAAACATTAATGGGTGATTGTGTAAGGTTTTATAATAAGCTACCAATGAAAGTAACTGAAGTGTCACTTAATAAGTTCAAGAATTATGTTAAGAAACGTTTAAACGTTAGAATTATGTTATGAAGTTAAATTATGTTATTTCTAAAGCCTATTACAGCACACATGACTACATGAATGATAATACACCGTGGGATTAAAATTGAATAATGTGTTAACTTTTGACATTTAGATTTTATTCTAGACAGTTCTAGACTAGGATTCATAAATAAGTACAAGATTTTTAATATTTAAAATATTTTTTATTTCATTTTTGATATTATTGCGAAGAGCTGGCGGCATCCTCGCACAACGTATCAGCATTGCGATACAACGAGGAAATGCCGCCAGCATCCTCGGTACAATGCCTCAAGGGCCTTTTTTACATTTTATACTGTAACTAGTTAAGTACTTGTAGTTATCTTAATACGATTGTAATTTCTGTAAATAAATGTATTATTTTTGATATTATTGTGAAATTATTATTGATATACATATAAATATTATATTGTCATAATTTTACCAATGAATTGCTCTGTATTAATTAATTATTATATTAAGATTATAATGGCCTACTTGAATAAAAAAATAAAAATGTAAATTTAATTTAATTTAATACTATACACCCTATTTTGTTACAACATATTTGTTATTTGTGTAAATGGTATAATTGCTTCTTTATAATATCAAAATCGATATTGTATTATCATAAAGACATTTAAGTTTCGAATGACTCTAAAAATAAAAAACAAAGCATTGGTGAGAGTTGGCAAGTTAAATATTGTTAGCAGATCTTTCCTTGTGGCATCATCTATGATTTAAAAAACATCTAAAAGTCACCTTTCCATTTCTGTCACTTAACTTTTTACGGTTTATTAAGAGTATACTTTAAATAATACAGGTTGTAATTTTTTACACGATACAATAGTTATTTGTTATGCAAGCCTGCAAAGTGGTTATTTGGCGCTAGTGTTGAAATTGAAAGCTGAGCAAGCGAAGGACGCTAAGATTCCTGAGCGTAGCGAGGCTTTCAAGACATGAGACGCCAAATAATGTTGCAGTCATGCGGAACACACAATTTTTCACCTCACTACAGCGAGGAAAATTCGAGCGGCAAAAAAAACAATAAAACAAAACTTATCGCTCGATTTTTCAGGGAAATCATATCGGCATCGCTACTAGAATCATTCATTTTTATAGTTCAAAAGTTGAGTTCAAAGAGCTTAGCAACAAATCCGACAAATTTACGTAAATTGTAATAACTTAAAACGTTAAAAAAAAATTCGGTTGCGTTCAAAAATTACAATATTAAGTAAACCTGTATTTCAATTTCTTTATCAAATAAACATTGAAATCGTGTTTTATTTAATGGATTAATTAGTCAAAATATGTAAATTAAACTGAAATACTATTAGTATATATAATAAAACCTATTTGACATAAAATAAAGTGTAGGTAAAAATAAAAAAGTTAAAAATCTGTAATCAAAAACATGTTTGTGATTGGTTATTATCTATGGTTATTATGAACTCACCGCGGTACTGCGAACATCGAAGTTCGTATATTGAGAGCATCTTTCTCTTTTACTCGAATGAGAGTGACAGAGACAATCGTCCGAAATTTACGAATATCGTTTTTCGCGGTAGCGCCCCCGTCACGCGTTAAAGGAGTTTTATACTAAAAAAAAAGTTACATGCACCACAGAGAATTACAATCATCGGCTTCGAAATTCGAAAGACTTTTGCACGCTAGCGGATAAAATAGGCTTTTCCACGCAGATTTCGCGCTATAAACTAAGGTTTTCCGATCGAGTGAGGTGAAAAATATATTTTCCTAACTAGTGCGTAAAAAGTGCACTTTTTAAAGCACTTGCTATGAAAAATTAGGTTCGATACTCGTGTAAAAACTTATTTAAAAACTCGGGTGATTGTCACCCGAGTTTCACTCGGGCTCCAACTTTCACCCTCGTCGAAAAAAAAAATTTTTTCACTAGTCTCGAACTGTACTATTTTATAACTCCATTATCAACTAGCAAGTGAGACAATTTTTTTTTAATTTTGTACATTTTCTGTTTGTATTTTTTTACTTGTAAAGGATATTATGATATTAAAACAGCTTTTATAAAGATATTTAAAATGTAAATTTAACTAAGTAAATTACATTTTACAAACTAGCATAAATCATAAAAATAAATGTTATTGATAGTTATTATTCAGTCAGTCCATTTAAATTGCGTAATAAACCGTTACAATATTTAGAAACAGCTGTTAAAAGTAAAATAAATTACAAATAATAAAAAAAAATATTTAAAATATTTTGCCCGATTTTAGCGAGAGTAGGAGCATTGAATTGCAAGTTGATTATGGAGTTAGAAAAACATATTTTGTATCATGTAAGACATAACACCCTGTATAATAATGACGATACCAAGCAAGGTCCGCAAATCACTGTTTAAGCTATTTAGATAATAATTACGCAAAAGTGAGAAGCTCGACGGGAGACGGTACAGTCACCATCAGATATATCGGAGCTGTGGAGGTGGTCACAAATATCTGAACAACGCCTCTATTCTCAAGACGATAAAGTGCATGTTCAGATATTTGTGACCACCTCCACAGCTCCGATATATCTGATGGCGACTGTACACAACGTGAAATATACGAAACACTGTTTTATAAGTCGTAAGCAACATACTAGGTTGGTGTTTTGTAAATATTTTGACACTTCAACATTTACCTAAAACTTTGATTAAGTACGTGAATTTTATAAAACCTGAATCTCATAAACAGGACAAGTGTGCAAAGAAAAAGATAAACTAAAATCGCTGAAAAACATCAGTAAAATCGAAATATTGCGACGTAACGAGTTACTAACGGAAATCAGGGGAGTAGTAGTAGTAGTACTAGTAGTACTAGGGAGTAGAGTGACTAATTTAATATAAAATGTGTTAAAACCCGGACTTATGTGAGTGACCAACGTGTTGATGCAATTTCTTTACCTATATCTTACTTTACTTTACATATAGGTATGTACGAGTCATTTGAAACTTTATTATACATGAACGGGACTTAACCGCGTATATTAACTTTAAAATTTACCTCCGACGTTTCGAAGACGACGTTGTTGTCCTCGTGGTTTCGGATTAAGACTTCGAAACGTTGGAGGTAAATTTTAAAGTTAATATACGCGGTTAAGTCCCGTTCATGTATAATAATGTGTACAAACCGTGAAAGTTTAAATCAGTCATTTGAAACTTACAAAATGTCAAATAACATAATCGATTGGAATTTTAAGAAATGACTATTATACTAGTATTTTCAAATTATACTGAATGGACTAATGTTTTGATTCCACTTTTTGAACCACTCGCTATTCTCGTAGTTCAATTTAGGAATCTTTCGCTAGCTCGGGTCTCAATATTAGCACGAGAAGGTAAACACTAACAAATAACTATTTACTTATACAAGACTGACTAGCATTTGTCCTCAGTCACACCTGATGGTAAAATGTCGACGAGGTCGAGGGTGCAGCACGCTGGTTCAGTAACAGCCTATTCACTCTTGCCTTGAAAAGACCCAAATTATATCTATCCGGGAATACAGAGAAAGGGAGCGAATTTCATTCCTTAGCAGTCCGCATTAGGACGGTAGAAGCGAATCGCTTCGTGCGAATGAATGGAATATACACAAAGTAAGGATGAGAGCGCTCCCCTCGCTTGTTCGTTAGACTTTGTTTGCGGTTCCATACATATTATTATTGAGAGCACTGTGCAGTCAGCAGCAAAAATTGCTAAACGTTTGAAGTGTTCAAAATGACCTACACGCGCTCTTAGTCTCTTGACAATAGAGACGTGTTGACCTAATTTTGAACACCTCAAATGCTTAGCTACTTCTGCTGCTGACTGTACATAATTATTAATTAGGCATAAAAATACTCGTTTGAAAAGTAATTATGAATGATGTTATTACGAACCCAAACTAGTGTTTTTTATGCCTTACATTATGTTAATTATTAGCAGGAACAGAACTACTATTATGATTATGATATGACCGCTCTATTTGTACAGAAATTATGGAATTTTCTACAATAAAGTATAAATGCATGAAACAAATATGATGCAATACTTACTTGCAGTACTTTGCTGGTGGAAATACTTCGGCATATTTGCAAATGGTGGGCACTGAGCAGTCACATACGGCGATACAACAAGAGAGGACTCCGCGGCCGGCGGCTGGGCTGCGTTGTCAGGCGGAATATCGCTCCACTGATCTTCAAGGTTAAGAACAAATTAGTATCTTTTGTGTGTTATGTAAATGTACTAATAAATAATATAGGTCGGTTTTCGATATGCTTGAGTCAATAACACCTGAGCACCTTTGCTCAGGTGTCAAATTACCAATTGACAATGTACTCGTATTATACCAATAGCGTCATAGGCCTATATTATGTTATTTATAAATCGAACAATAACAACCCAAAATATGTAGGTATTCGATGTATAATATATATATAAAAATATTAACAACATTAGTTTAATAACGTGCTACCTACTTCCTGCAACCCTTAATGGCGTATAATTAGTGTTGGGAACACTGGAAAAGTAAATAAGTAAACAAATACAAGTATAACGATACTAGGCATCCTTGTGAGATGCTGGAGATGTTGTCTCGGACGTCCGGCAACGCAGGGGCTTGGTCACCAACATGCTTCCAGCAGTTGGTTGGTGTCTAGAGCGGCGCTGCCTCTTGGGCTTCTAGCTGGTGACTCGGCAGAGCTGGCGCGGCTGGTGGCCAGCACCAGAAGTGGGGCCGTGGGCGGAGCCTGCCGCGACCGGGTGACATGCTTTGTGCAGAGATGCACAAAACTCTGTGCTGCAACTCCTACTGACTCTATCTTTCTGCTGACCTGTTACTCCTTCTTAAGATTGGCTGTTCCACTTATTGTTGTTGCGTCTGTTTATTATGAAGAGATAAGGACTTGCCCGATCACCTTGACGCGTGGAACATGTTCATATCCTTTAACCCTTTTCAGTCCGCAATCCAAATGGGTTTCTAATAAATACCAAATATATGTATGCCACCGTAACTTTTGCATAATTTACAAATATAATAATTAAGCCTCCAACACCGCGAGGTGTACAATCTCAGGAAGTACTTCGTGGTAGCAGTCGACAGCAACCTCACGCCGCTCCCTTTAGAAGAGTAACACGGCATATTCCCGGAAATATTATCTGTCGCACGAAATATATGTGGTAAGTTCACATGGAAAGGTACTTTATGACGCTTCGCGGTTACGCTATTGTTAATGGCGTTTCAATACTAATGTGACACTGCAACGTAAGCGCCAGGCGCCATAAGGTACCTTTCCATGTGGACAACCACATATCGTAACACATCCTTACATGTTATCTTGCTACGCTAAGTTTAAGGGTATCAAAATTCACCATTACTTGTGGGGGCCTCTTGAAAGTCACGAGCTGTCTAGCTCACGTGATAAGGTATTTAGTGAGTTTTCTAGCAATGGTGTTCAACTCTCGTCTCGGACTCTCGACCAGCGGGCTTGCCGCGAGCCGCCGGTGTCGGCCGAGGAGGCGCTGCTGCGGCAGCTCGCGCGTCGTTACATCGCAGGGCTTGTTCAAACTTACTCTGAATTTTTCTTCAAACCTGCCCAATGCCCACCATTTTAAACAACGATCAGTTTTCAGGCAGCCCGAGTGTTGAAATATGTATTTACTTGAAAGTATGTAGATGGATAAATAAGAAATTTGTCTTACTTGACCCGCAAGGTACCGCAGTGCAGTTGCTGGGGACGCTGGTAGACTTCGTTCAGCACTTCGAGCCGGCCAAGCTGGTGTCGGCGGTCCTCAAGCTGGTGCTGGCCGTGCTGGCCACACTGAACATCGCGGACTCGGGCGACTGGCCCGCGCACAGCGTCGTTCACGGTAAACTTATTGCGCACGTAGCTAAATAGAGCTGGATAGCGGCTACCTAATACATGAAAACCCCAAACCAAAGAAGTTCGGGTTAGGGGGAAACATTTTTTATCAGATTATCATTATGTTTAAGTGATCCGTTGAAAATATTATTGAAACCACCATCAGTTTTTTAAGGTCCAGCACAAGCCGCACGTCCGCTATAAGCCCGAGGTACTATTTATACTCATTTCGTTGCACTGTACCTCGCTATGAATCACGACAGTCTTGCAGTTGTAAAAAAATACCAGATGAGAACTTTGCTCGATTGAAATTAAGAATACCTATAAAGTAATTATTTACATGAAGACTCTTAGTCGTTTTTAAGGCAGAGGTGGTTTAAAGATTGTAACTATATCTAATGAGCTCCATGGCTGATTCCGTGCACGGCGACTGAGCTCACCTCGTGTCGTGGGTGTGCTCGTATGTGACTCCATTACTCACATTTTCCCCTTTTGCCAATAACTTGGTCGCAGACGGCGCCAGCTTCGACGTGATCATCGTGGGCGGCGGCACCGCGGGCTCTGTGCTGGCGCACCGCCTGTCCGAGGTGGCCGCCTGGAGGGTGCTGCTCATCGAAGCCGGAGGAGACCCGCCCATTTTCAGCACGGTAACATCATTTTACGAGTCAACATGGTCGCGAATCATCAAAATGGAACCTAGATTCTCGTGACCTGCAAAAGACGTTCTCTTTACTCGACAAATAATTTAATTTTACTTTTACTCGTATTCTTTTAAACCGACGATGTTTGCCACTGCTGGTGGGTCGATTAAACTAAGGTCTCTTTCTGTGATCTCAACAAGTGTATATTCAGTCCATTTAACCAAACCGTCCAACAAATAACTTTGTACAAATAGAAACTAATTTACCTCCATAGTTGTTGAATGTACTCGTGGCTATTAGTGAGTATTCTAAAGCGATGGTCCAACCCTCACCCGTAGGTCTCCTGCGCGTCACTGAACACTAGCGTGTGATGATTGCAGCTACCACACTGTGATTCCGCCCAAGGCCATAAATCGAAAGAAGTCATAAGCGTATCCCGGTTTAAAAGGTAAATAAAATGATTCACAAATAGACAATCTATCAAAAACTATAAATTTCACCAATATACATTGCAATTATCATTTGCATATGTGCAACGAAAGTGATAACATCTCAACCGTCATTAGCAGTACGCCGTTGACGCCGGAACTTAATCACTTTGTTATCGTGTATTATTATTACTATTTATTTATTAACACGTGGTGAAATCATGGAAATCCAAGAAGAAGGTATGTTCTTTACTTTCTAATATATTTCATTTATATATGTGTGTGTTTGAATTTTATACATATTTTCTACGAGATGCGTATACTTTTGTAAAAAATATTCTTAACTTCGAAATCAATTTGAGTTATACTTTGGTGCCGACTTGTGCCGAGGTAGAGGCATACGTCGTTTTGTAGATCTAACTGTCCTTAATAAGGGATGTAAGTTTCATTTGCGTCTGTTTGCTCCTTTTCTAGTTATATGTGTATCAATGAACAAGTGTCGTTGGCCAAGAATAATGAGATTTTTTTCTAACATGTTTGTATGTTTGTTTTAGGTACTTTTATGAGATGTGCTATGTCAAGGCGTGCTATTTTTGATACATGGCACTCCAAAGAAGGCACGGAAAAAGAAAAATCTCAACATGTTCTTGTTATATACTCTGACTGAAATGTCACCTCTTTCTGAGCACATTGAAAATGTCGATATGAAGATTTTAAATGACAAAATTTGCAATTTGTGCAAACGATTTTCATGATATTGGACAAAAATGTATAGAAGTCAGTTTAAAGTAATAGAAAATATGCAGATTGGCTTGCTGTAACGGAGTATATTGAAATAAATCGAAGTGTTGAGCCGCGTATTTTACAGCAGAATGATAACGTCGATACATTCCCTTCATGTTCGCGTGGCCGTCCGAAAAAAGATTTTAATGTGTGTAGTAAACGTACTAAAAGGAGAAGACTTGCTGAACTATCCAACTTAGATACGTCTGCTGTTAGTACGTTGCAAAACAGTTGGTTCATGAGGATAACTACAAATGGTATAAACTGCCCCCTTCTCTCCACAAAATTTTAATTCACTGTGCTGATATTATTAATCACAGTTTGCTGTCTATAGGGGAGCTATCTGAAGAAGCAGCTGAGGCGACTAACAAACACATACATATCGCGTTTTACAGATTTGATTAACAGGCTTCTTCTTCATTCAGATCCACTAATTTCAGGTCTAAGAAAGTTACCTAAAAAAAATACTGTATTATCGAAATCTGTATTAAATTTGTTATCTTAAAATAAATAGTTTTCTGATTAACTGTTATTTGCTTTATTATTTATTAGTTTACATTTATACTATTATTACAAATTATACTGTTTCTTATTTTATTTTTTTGGTTTTATTTGATGTTTATTATAAACAAGAAACATTAAAACCACCATTTTTACACTGAAATAAGCAGTATTAAATATTTCAAAAAATCATTTGTCTCGAACAACTTTTCTAGACATAAAAAAGAAGTATGGGTTTAATATATATACATAAAAAGGACACCAATATGTCAATTCATATTACTTTCATGGTATTTTAACCGTTATCATAGATTAGAATATCTATTTCGCGATATAGGTATTTATGGCCGCCCTTGTATGGGAGCGGAATCACCGTGTACCAGGAGCATGGCAGGCGTTCACGCACTCCCCCTGGGACTGGGACTACTACTCCCAGGACGACGGCTTCTCCTCGCAAGCCCTCAACGGCAAGACAGTTGCGGTCACACGTGGAAAAATGCTTGGTGGAAGTTCGTCTCTTGACCATCTTTTATATGAAAGGTATTCGCACTACTTTCATACGTGTCTCGATGGCATTTATAATGTTATCTTACGTACAACTAACACAATATGTACCTAACTACAAGTAATGTAACTATGCCAACTTCATCATTCCAAATAAAGTGAAGAAAGTGAATGCCGTTAGGCAGAGGGTTTCATGATTTGAGTTTACGTTTACAACTTTCATACGTCTTGTGTCACACACAATGCGTTTCATCCCATTGACAATGGAAAAACAATCTCAATAAATAATATATCAAAAATATTCATTAAAGCTACTGTTCGAAATACTGTAATACCGTATGAGGTACATAAGATGCGCTATCAAGCTGGAAGTAATTATTTTTGGTGGTTATATTATTCGCAGACTACTCGTACAGTAAACACCACTCTCACTCTGTTACAGAGGCTCCGACGCAGACTACAACGAGTGGGTCAAAATGTCTGGCGTCACAGGTTGGGAATACGACACCGTCCTGAAATATTTCAAGAAAGCTGAAAACATGCTCGACGAGTCGATCGTCAACGGCCCCACTGCGCGCTTTCACTGCAACAAGGGACCTCTCAGCGTCAAGAACCAGACTGTCAACAGCAATTTCTTAGAGAAAAACGACATTCTACTCAGAGCTTACGAAGAACTTGGTTTTCAAACTATAAAAGATCCTCTGACATCAGATATCAAAGGAAGCTCACAATTTTACTTAAAGATTAAAGAAAATTTGAGGCGAGCAAGCACAGCTGAGGAATACTTGGTACCGATTCGGGATAGGAAGAATTTGTCTGTGCTTAAAAATACTTTAGTAAGTAAGGTACTTTTCAATTGTGACAAAGAAGCTGTGGGAGTGACGGTCCAAACTGCAGACGGCGAGACGAAGACTCTTTACGCTGACGCGGAGGTGATTCTCTCGGCCGGAGTGTTCAACTCAGCACAGTTGCTGATGCTTTCCGGGGTCGGTCCTCGGCAAGATTTAGAAAGTCTCGGCATAGAAGTTTTGTCGGATCTGCCAGTCGGCAAACAATTACTGGATCCCTTACTCGTACCCATTGGTATCACTGGAAAGAACGATATAACCAGCGCTCTGGATACGGTTCGCTCTCTGACTTCCTTGACGTCCTTCCCGACGCCTATTATTGGCAGTTCGTTCTCGGTGGGCCAAGAAACTCCAAACATCCAGCAAGTGAGTTTGTGGTTCGGCGCTGTGTCCCCGATTTTCCTGTATTTCCTCTTAGTTAACTTTAACTGGAATATGCAGGTGGCGTTGACCTATCTACTAACAGAGCCCACCAGAGAAAAAATATTTGTTCTCGTCTTTTTGACGAAGCCGCACTCCAGGGGCTCTGTGACTCTGGCCAGCACCGACCCCACTGTCGCGCCCATAATCAAAACGGGATTCTTTAGCGATCCGGCAGATTTAAAGACCCTCTCGGCCGCAGTGCAGCAGCTGTACAAAGTAAAAGACACGTCATACTTCACTGAGAACGGAGGAGGTTTTATTAAGCCTCCGCTGGCAGACTGCGACGCGTATGAGTTCGAAAGCGAAGAATACTGGCAGTGCTATGTGCGATTTTTAGCTTCTACTGGATTCCACCCGGCCGGCACGTGCGCCATGGGCGAGGTGGTGGGCGGGGACTTGAAGGTGAAGGGCGTGTCGCGCCTGCGCGTCGTGGACGACGGCGCCATGCCCTCGGTGCCCAGCGCCAAGACTGGCCCCGTCACCGTCATGCTGGCGGAGCGCGCCGCGGACCTCGTCAAGCAGGACCACGGCAAGACTGAAGGCTTTCAGCACTTCCCCTGTGAAGCCCGAGATTGACAACTTTAGAGAATAGTTACTTAATTAATTGTTATTAAAAATATTATGAAACTTAAACTAGGTGTTTTCTTGTTGTTTCATATCCATGCCGTTTATTATTTTTTCATGATGAAAACAGTTCTTTCTGTCAATTTGAACTTCGATTCACTGCTAATAGAGTTCAAAATGACAACTACCATTTTATGGCTCGGCATGTAGTAACGGGTCAAAATGATGTACCTACAATCTCCGTGCCCTGGCGTGACGTCACCTTTAGTATGTCATGTAATTAAAGTATATACAAAAAAACATCAGCTGCCAATACCTATGTAAGCATTACATTAAAATAAATGGTTGGCGCATGACCGATACGTTGTGTTTGTGGAGATGTAAAAAGGCCCGCGGTTCTTATTCAATCCTACTACATGTAAAGGTCAGGTAAAGCCGGGTCCGCTGCGACCTGTTTTTGTGTTTTTCTAACACCTAACATGTTTTTCTAACATAATAGGGGCGTGGTCTAAATGTTTTTGTTAGCAAAAACACTCAAACATGTTTGCCGCGTCGGATGGAAAACATCCCCCGTGTTCGCCTGCGGAGGGGGGTGCAGCGTTCATTTTGTGTTTGCCCTCATACTGTGTCGGTCTCGGTTGTCCTGTCAAAGTGTCAACTGTCATCTTTGAATTAATTTAATTGATTTGATTGTTGACTTGATGTGCAATGGAGAATGGAAACACGAAATCCATTCCTGTTTTGACTTCTTTGGATCAGATCCATCACCGCCAACACAGATAAGACGTCCTCGTCGTCGGTATTCATGATAAATTTTGTGCGTGAACAATGTTTGGAACAACAAAAACGTTTTTTTAATTAATATTGCAACGGACGGGCATTTTACTAACATGTTTGGCTAACATGTTAGACAAACAATGTTTTGTTAGATTTTCGTCGCAGCGGACCCGGCTTAATAAGATTTGAATATGTAGAGGCAGAGGAGGAGTGTGTCAACGCCTAACTATGTACACTTGCACAGTTGCCTACATTACTTCGTGTTATCATGAGTACTGCACGTGAGTCCAGGTGCCGGAGGTTTAGACGTACATCGTTGCCGCGCGAGCAATAACAAATCAGATAAAGAACACATATAACAGAATGTCTTCCTATTTGGTAGAAACGGATATATTCTGCCTAGAAATTTTCTAGAAACATCTAGGATAAGATTATTTATTAATACCTAGATTTTAAGCTAAAAATATAATAAATAAAAAATAACACAATCTAAAATACAAAAATAACACAAATACAATGTATAAATCAACTTGATTCATTTTTATTTATTTTACGATGTCTGCAGTGTTGCATACATTTTAGATGAAACGGCAGATCAGGATGCAAAAAGTGAAATGAAAGCTATGGATAGCAAAATCTGCCACTCGCGATTAATACATTTTTTAATATAGTAAATAAAGGCATATTTACGTAATGTAAATAAACATCAAACTAAGAATATGCAGCCAAAACAAAATCAGTCAGACTGTCACTAAGGTTAGTGTAGTTTTAACATAATGTGACATAATCGTCTTCTATATCGTCCACCAATATGTCAATCGATGATTTCGCCAAGTAAAATAACATAATATTAAGTTTGCTCTTAGAGCATGACGTTGTTCGATAGTAGGCCTTGCGTTTTGTAAAGTGGTAGCTGGACTTTACAGAAAGCCAAGAGGGGCCGCGACGCGAGCCGGGTCATGACCAAAATTGTGGTGAAACGCGTCGGGAAATCAATTCTTCATTAGCTGCACAATTCTGCGTTAGATCACTCCATAGTAAGCTATCAATATTACACACTAAACTACGTTAATGAACAAAAAAAAAAAAATATATTCTCAAGACGACTTCGCCATTTTGAGGTTCAACCTCGGTTATCGTAACCGAGGTTGAACCTCAAAATGGCGAAGTCGTGGACGCATTGTCGAGAGAATAAGAGCGTGTCCGGATCATTCTGCACGCCCGGCCCGCTCAGCTACTTCTCGACGAAAGTATATAAAATATGGATTTAACGCAGATGTATTTTAAGTCTGACAGCGACCACGGGCCAGGAACGTCCACTGCTGGACATGTTTTTGTTAATTTGTTTAAAATTACGAACAACCATGGACAAAGTACTCGTATATATAAAGACAAGAGTAGTATTTGTGGTAGTATAGATATACAGTCAATGCGTTAAGTTTTCTATATTACCTACTACGTTAAATAATTGTCTCACCCGTGCTTAACAAACAAACCAAGTGCAATATTTTTGTTGCATAGTAGAAAAAATTAAAGGAAATTTGTATATTACACTGTGAATAAATACCTACTTCGGTCATTCGCCCAAACGCGGTTGTTCCGCGTAGCATAATCCCCGGTCGCATTTTCCCCCCTTGGGTTTGTTTGCATTCTCGCCTGTCACTATTCGTAATTATCCCCACCCTAAATTCAAAACTCGGTAGGTTACATTTGTTTGGTAGCTTTAGATATCAAAAAGTCAGACCATCCAGAAAAAGTTAAAATAAATGTAAAACGCTAATAAAAATATTTGAGCAGAGAAATAATACTTTAAGGAAATAGACGATATTTAGAATCTATTTACATTCGGGGAAAATGCAAAAAATATTTTGAAAATCAAACGAATTGAAAAAAATAAAGGAAACATGGCAAACAATTATTGATTGTAATGATCAAGAAATCAGTATCGATGGATGTTCCGTGTACTCGGGAGCCCCCCGGCTGTTGCTGGGCTGCGGCGCTCGGGGGGGACGAAGGAGAACTGGGCGACCACTGCGGGGCGGCCGTGGAGCTTACTACATATTTACATAATCAGTAAATAAAATGAACCTGCCGGCTGACTAGAATAGCACCACCCCATCTCCTCCCGCGGGTGTCGTAAGAGGCGACAAAGGGAAAAATCCCAATCTACAGCTACTGCGGTCGCCAACCCACCTGCCAAGCGTGGCGACTATGGCAACTACCCCCCAAGATGATACAAGTCATATTTATGGGAGGCCTATGTCCAGCAGTGGACTGCATACGGCTGAAATGTATATAATGTATGTAAATAAAATGCCTCTGCCGTGATAATATTTCCGAGTCCAAAAGTACTTTTATCAAAACGAGTTTTTTTTTTCAAACTGAGTTCTCTTCTGGTTTATTAGGATGATGTTTGTAAATGTATTTTGTGAATGGTTCAAAAAATATTTACATATTTTTCTTTTTTACCTGTCTTAACACGCGGAAATCATCTTACCACAATGATGCATAAATACATAAATTACCTGAAGCACCTAAATAAGTAAAGGAATTACTGAAAGCTAACCAAACGTTTTACTAGACCTTACCAGAGTGGTGGTGTTTTAAAATATTCTATCGTAAAAAAAAAAATATGGAAAAGAAATCACAAGAAACACAATCTTGGTTTAGAAGTTTTGAGAAGAAATTGGGATTCCGAAATGAAATTAAATGGATGAACGTGGCAGTAATAACGATATATCACATTCTATTTATTTATTGGCCGTATCACTACGCTTTCCCTGTGAAATGGCAGACGGTCGTGTTCGGTGAGTAGTTATAGTCAGGTAAGTAGTTTAGTCTATTACATTACAAGTTGGCTCAGATAGCGCGTCTCAAGGCTGCGTCTAGGAGCGAGTCAGGGGCCTGGTGGCACGCCCTCCTTCTCCCCAACTAGGCACTCTGCTCGATAACGATTCCTTGAGGATCGCAGCTGCCTTACGTTTGGATCCCAAAGTTTGCGAGGTGCGTCGGTGCGTTTGCGGAGCCGTGGATTGTGAACTCCTTCGAGAGCCTAAAATTTTTAACGAATTAAAGGACCCGTGTTTCAAACACATTTACGCGCCATAGTGAGCCTCGTCTTCCGCCAAAACTTGGGCGACGTTTCTAACATTTTCAACTAACTCCATGACGTAAGGCGTTATAATTTAACTACATAGTATATTAATAAATAACATATTCATTTTCCGTAACTTGACTTCACTTTCGGCCAACTACTAACCTCGCAAAAATTCCCGCCACTCAAATATCACGCAGATCAAATGTTAAAAAATCAGTGATAAATAACACCATCTCGATTGCTATTATTTGCTATCGACCGACCACTCGTTGCATGTCGAACGCTGGGAGTAGACATATTTCGAGTGTGATTTCGAGAATGGGAGTTTTCAAAATTTGGTACACCTAATTAGGGAAAAATGTAAAATAAAGTTAAATCACTGTCAGTTTCGTGACGACAATTAAGCATTAAATCTTTATGAAGATCGACTTTTTGCCTTCTAACATGTTGTAATATCGATTGAAGTTTATAAAATTAACATCAAAACCAAGCTTTTATCGATATTTAATGCTTAATTGTCGTCACGAAACTGACAGTGATTTAACTTTTCTTAACAATTTTCAATAATTGAGTGCACAATTTTTTGAAAACGCCCGAATACGCAAATTAGTTTTCATTCGAAATCCGCCATTTTTTTTTCGAGATGTCTAATAGAGATTATCTCGAACGGCCCGAGAATTGGCGTCCGTGGCTCAAGCGTTGTTGGCACACACGCCGACCTGAGACAAGGCCAAGCTAAGTCGCCGTCGAGTAAAGTGCCTATTTGAGGGGGCAAACCCCGGACTCTGACCTCGACACTGCAAGGAGCCTCCCGAGGCACTTGCAATAAGGCCGTCTATTGTGGCTTTGGAGGATATGGGATCCCACGTGCGCTGGACACTATTAAGTGTGGTCCAAAAAAATTTTTTTTAAATGTTGCATTTCCACAAGGATCTTTTGACTGCAAAACTCATCATACACCATTTTTCATTACAATCAAGCATTATTTAGAGTTAGCGCAAAATTGATCACTTTCCCTATAATAAAATCTATGGAACTAATTTGAGCAAAGAAAAAATGTCACCTGGGGACATTTTAATGGTTTAATTTCATTTATTTTTAGATAGATATAACGACATAAATATCAAACCGGCATTTTTATAATTTTAGGATACATTTATTTTTTGCTATTGTATGAGATATAATTTTTTTGAGTCATGTTTCGCAACCAGTAAATTACTAGCAACTGAGTTAAGATTTTGCACATATAATACACTTCCACTTGCTAATAGAAAAAAACAACATGCCAACCGAATTGATAACCTCCTTTTTGAAGTCGGTTAAAAAAGGAGCCTTGTGGAGATAACATTCAAAACATTCTTTTACTTCATACAAATCTGGACCACCCTACTGGATAAGTACACTACGAATTTTAAGCATCGATCATGCAGAGCACAACAAACCTGACGCTATTTTGAGATAGAATATTAGCAACAGGGGCTGTTACCCCATGGACCGATGCCAAAAACACAAGCAGGCACAAATCCTTGATGCGTCGTACGCCGAGGCCTCCGTAGCGAACTGGACGCTTGTTGCCACTGAGGTTCATGGATACTGTAGTATATGCAAGAACGAGAAGCATATATCTGTCGTCTCCTACGCACGAACACGGACGCTAAGCGTGTGCAGTCCCACAGTCTGTGGTAGATGCCTGAGGAATAACGGTGATCGTATTCATATCATAATATATCATTTTAATTTTCACACTGGGGCGGTACTCAGGAGGTAGGTCACTTTTAGAACGGCAAAACACTTCTGCAAGAAGCTGTTTAAGTGTGTGAAACACAGCATGCGATGACATTTATTTGATAATTGACTTTCGAAAAGAAATTAAATTTCAATATTTTTATACGTCCATTTCATTAACGACAATTATTTTTTTGACGACCGGTCAGGCCGACCGACCGGGTGGGTAGTGACCCTGGCTATGAAGGCGATGGTCCTGGGTTCGAATCCCTATCAGGGCATTTATTTGTGTGATGAGCACAGATATTTGTTCCTGAGTCATGGGTGTTTTCTATATGTACTTAAGTATTTATATGTAAAAAGGATTCAATACGGGTCCATATCGGCTCATATACAATTTATTGTTCGAATATTTATAATAATACCGCTTTGTAGTTATAATCATCATTTCTCCTAAAATTGTTTCTCATATATTTTTTTCATAGTTATTTGTACTACTACCTACATTATTCATAACGATTCATATTCCGTTTTTTTTTACTAATAATGTTATCACTGAGAATGTATCTGTGCCCATAATGTTATCTGTAAGAATTTCTTTATTTATAAACTTATTTCATACAATCATTTGTACTCATATGATCAGAAGTTATATTATTTTAATTGAACGTTTATCGGAACGTACACGGAGATTATGATTTACATCGGAGGGTATGTATGCACTACTTATTACCTATACATATTTTTCAGCACTTTATTACATGTTTTATTTATGTTTCCGTCGTCGTACCTAACGGTGACTGGAACTGTATTTCTTTTTTGACAGCGAGTCGGGTGTGTTGTGATCGCAAGATACCTAACACTCCTCCTCGCTTCGCTCGTCGTCGTACCTATCGGTGACTCTGGCACTGTATTTCGTTTTTGACAGCGAGTCGGGTGTGTTGTGATCGCAAGATACCTAACACTCCTCCTCGCTTCGCTCGTCGCAATTGCAGTTTTAATGTTTGTGTACGACCTACGTAAAAAAATAACCTTAATATTATTTACCCAAATATTATTGCTTAAAATCGATATTTCGAGTAATGATGTATGGATAAATTTTAGTAATAGAGATATTTATGTAGAATGACATTATGGATATAATAAATTCGAAGTTCCAATGAGTATTATTTAAAATGAAAATGTATAATGATCATTAGGATGTAAAATTGTATGAGATACATTTTCGGAGTTTCAATAATCGAATTTGCAATTTTATATGAACTTTGGCGCACCCATTCAATACTCTTCGGTAGATGTCGCTACACGTCACCCGTAATGACGTATACCAGGAAGGATAAGAGAAAAATTTGACACGTCTAAGCGGCGCTCGTATAGCACAACTGGTAGTGCACTGGGCTAGTGATCCAGTGGTTGTGGGTTTGAGTCCCGCTGCGAGTCAATTTTTTCTATTTTTCTTTCGATTTAAATATATCTATATGTATTTATCTATTATACATATATATGGTAGTCTCGTACCTTCAACACAAGCCTTACTGAGCTTACCGTAGGACTAGGTCGATTTATGTAAGATTGTCTCGATTTTTTTTATTGTTTATTTGAAGCTCTTAATAACTATTTTGCAAAACAGCGAGTGAAATCCGCGTACGTCTAAAATACAGTACAGTCAGCAGCAAAAGTTGCTAAGCGTTTTAATTGTTCAATATGGCCTACACGCGCTCTTATTCTCTTGACAATAGAGACATGTTGATCTCATTTTGAACACCTCAAATGCTTAGCTAATTCTGCTGCTGACTGTACAACACAGACAGTTTATACATTGCTAGTCATGCATATAACTACTGCTCAAGGTAGCGCGACGTCATTTTTACGTCAACCGTATGCAAATTACCACGTTGGTGAATATTGCCTGGGTTAAGAAGTGTCAAGGCTGCTGCTGACACTGGGCACGACCTCGGGTGCGAAGGATGCGAAGTGCGATCTTTACAATTACAATTTTCCACTTTTCGTTCAAGTAAGCCGAGCATCAAGCACTTTTGTTTTGAATGAAGGCAAACATAATTATGTCAAGCATAGCTTAAGATATTATATTAATTGAATGCAGAGCAATTATAGTAGCTATATTAATTAGAGTACTCGTAATTATATTTCAGTCATAAGCAGTAAATATTATCGTGAAACATTATATCCGAAATGAATAAAATATATTGTATTTATTTCATATCTTATAATTTTGTTTCTGAAATAACTGGGTATATCTGTTCTTCTAAATGATAAAGTTATTTATTTATCAAACGAACAAATTAAAAACACAAGGAAACTTAAATAAAATAAAATACTAAAACTATAAATAACTAAAAACTAAACCTAAAATACCTATCCAAAATAAGAGATCCCCCGTGGCATGGTGCCGTAAACGCTGGCAGCATTTCCTCGCTATATCGCAATGCTTATGCGTTGAGCGAGGAAGCTGCCAGCTCTGCGGTCACCAGTAACGTCGATAAGACGTTTGGCCAAATCTTTGAAAAAGGCATGGGCACTTGGTCCCCACGGGCCAAGGGTCTCGACGCCAAAAGGTACAAAATTGTATTCGGCCCCGAGACCCCTATTTTGCCTTTTTCAAAGATTCAGCCGTCTCTGCAGCTGCCCCGGGCTTAACTGCCGTGCCATGGAGATGGGAAGGGGCCAGCGTATCGACGCAGGTGGCGTCCCACACTAGCACCCTTCCCAACTTCCATGGGATCAGCGACATCCCGTCCGGTCTCTTGCCGTCGTCCCGGAGAACACCAGGTGGCTCGAGAAGAGTAGTACATATTCAGATATTTGTGACCACCTCCACAGCTCCGATATATAAATGATAAGTTTATTTCCAGCGGCGGTGGTGTACATCGCGAGCGGTTTCGGGGTCACTGGAGGTGCCCACAGGCTGTGGACCCACAGGTCTTATAAAGCAACATTGCCCCTCAAGATCTTCATGTTGGTTCTCTATTCGTCGGCAGGCCAGGTATGTGTGTAAATATTTATTATTGTTCAGATTATTTTCGTTTTATTGACCTCCAACATAGATCCAATGGCCTATGTTATGGTCGGGTGTAGGGTACGGTGCGGCGACACCAACATTCTCAAACAATACGAAATCTACAGAACTCCCTGCTCAGCTGGGTCCGCGACCACCGCGTACACCACAAGTTTAGCGACACGGACGCGGACCCGCACAACGCCAACCGCGGACTGTTCTTCTCGCACGTCGGATGGCTGATGCTGAAGAAGAACGAACAGGTCATCAAGCGCGGCCAGCAGATCGACTTGACTGACTTGAAGAGTGACCCGCTGCTGCGGTTCTATGAGAAGTACGTCAACCACAAATGTCATATACTTTGGAATGAATGTTTGTGCCCGTTCAACTCGTTCTGATTCTGTCAACCGCTTTATTCGTATTTGCAAACAAGTTACGATAATTTGGGGCAGACACAACTTTTCTCTTTGTCTTTTTTATTAATCCAGATATTTCACATGGTTCAAACTGCTGTTTTGCTTCTACCTGCCGACGATGACCAACGTGTGGCTCTGGAGCGAGGACTGGAAGACGGCCGTGGCGTGGCAGTGCTTCCTCAGATACATTGTAGTCTTCCACTCCGAGCTGACCGTCAACAGCTTGGCTCATACTTTTGGATACAAGCCGTATAACGAGTGAGTGTAGATAATCCATATATAACTGATAATTAGGAAAAAAATGGACTCACAACCACTGGATCACTAGCCCAGTGCAGTACCAATTTATTTTTGTTTGGGATTTCAAAAATACTGACTATTTGGACAACTTATGTACAGTCAGCGTCATATAGTTGGTAGCATCCAAAGTACTCAAAAAGTTCGGTACACCATATAATTAGTATGGTGTACCGAACTATTTGAGTACTTTGAATGCTACGAACTATATGACGCTGACTGTACTAGACCCGTACTAGACCTCGAAAGTTTAATCGTGATGTCACAGTGTACGCATATCATTAGTATATTAAACAATCGTAACATTATGAAGCCTATAAAAGTTGAGCACCGCGTTTAGGCCACGAGACTTGCCGAGTGGCCGAAGTAAGGTACGACACTTTTAGCCTTCATACTCGTAATGCTACGATTGTATACTAAACTTTTTCTACGACAGCCAAATACATACCTATTTGAGAACAATAAAATGGGTTACTTACCTACTTCATAACATTTTTGGTACGCTTTTTTAGACTGGTAACAAATTATCAGTCACTTTGAGTGATTTCTTCGGGAGTACATTGTTCATCAGAAACACTCATAATTACTTAATTTTTTACACAATAACGTTGACCGATAATAAACTACAAAACACAGAAATAGTTTCGCCAAAGTTAACACGAACACAACACACACACACCGAACATGCCATAGACAAGAGAAATAGAAAATAAACCGGTTCTCAATTACGAAATTGTATTTTATACAATCGTGTTATAATAGAGAGCTTTTCAGTCGAGTACCGTGTAGGGCTCGCGGTCGTGTCCGTGATTCGTGAACCCGTAGCCGTGCGCCCGGTTTCGTGAATCACGGCAACGGTTTTCTGGTCCGTTTCGCACGTGACATTCGGTTACGTGAAATTAGGGTACGTGACTCTGTGTAGATCCGTGCAGGCGTGATCACGCCTTCACGTATCTTATGAACACGCCGGTTCGGTAAGTGGTAACTCAATCCAATAAAACTTAGTCCTTATTTATTTTTCTCCCGGGCGTGGCGAAATTACGAAACGTGCGATAAGTATCCAACGGAATCGAGCCCGAAGCTCCACACACGGACGCAGGTACGGGCTACGTATCATGGCGTGTCACGGCGTGTCACGTGAATCCGGATGCGAACGCAGTGTACGTGACACGTAACTAGCCGTGTTCGTGAATTTCGTGATCTTAGTACCGGCGGTGTTAAGAACACGTAGCGACGGGTCGGCGTACATCACGGATACCAGGAGCTCTATATCGTGTACCGTGGACCTTACTTAGGCCACGAAGCTTGCTGAAGTAAGGTACGAGATTGAAACGCTTGATTATAACACGATTGTATACAATACTTTTTCTACGAGTTAATGAAAGTAACAAAAATAGTAGATTGTTTGACAAGGGGCTAAAGTAGGCCATAGTACCACGAGATGGTTATTTTCCCGAACGAAGTGAAGGAAAATTGTTCGAGGGGTAATATGGCGTTTAGACCCGAGTTATGCATACTAGTTTTTACTTCGATTGCGAGAAAATAAGATAAAATAACGTTTCAACAATTAACAAATACAATTTTATTCACCCGCAATGAATTCTGACTCAAAAATGTTTAATTTGGCAGTTGTTGTATTTTTTTCACTGCTTTGATACAGATAGGATATATACGCCGTGAATAAATGCCATACACCATCTCTGAGGTTTATTTGTAATAAGCATGTATTTCTATTTTTGTGTATATTTTGAAAACAAAATAACTATAGATATAATATTTTTTGAAAATTTTGATTACTAATTTTGTAATTTCTAAATTAGAATAAAGGACACAATTCAGATAAGAAAGCATATCGAACGTTTTGTTAACTTCGTTCTTAGCAGTCAGATTTGGACTTTTAAGTAATTAATAATTATTTTTATTTTTCCTTTGGCAGAATTTTTTTTGTAATTGTTGGATATGTTTTCTTAAAGAATAACGCATTTTTATGTAATTTGTATAAGATATCTTTTGTAATACTGTTTTGAAAAAATAAGTCCCGCCGAGTTTCTTGCCGGTCATAAAAGTCAAAATACTTCTCGGGTCAGAGGTGTAGGGTTAGAACCGGTGTAGTTTTTATTTTTATTTTTCTCTTTTACTTTTGTATACTCGACGTGTGAAAGTGCCCTTGTGGCCTACTTACTGAATAAACGTTTGAGTTTGAGTTTTATAGACAACGTATAATTAGGGCTTCAAAGAGTTTGCCAACGATTTAAACTTTTTTTTAATGCTTGTGAAGTAGGAACTAAAAAGCACCTAATGCTTTGACAATTTCATTGCGTTTCCTCATTGGTCGATTTTAATATTGTGGTATTGTCTGATTGGTTGATACTTTGAAAGTGTTTTTAATGATTTCACATTTTTAAACAGTATTCGCACCAATAAAGGATCTAGAGTTGAGATTAACTTCGATATCTGTCGTGATTGGTGGATTTAATAAGATGAAATGTTCTGGTTGGTCAATTTAAAACGTTTTGTATATCATAAATATGTATACATATTTTCCCAAGAGGCTAAATGTATTACTTTAGTCCGCCTTGGCAAGCATAATATGACACACTTTTAGAGCATGAGAAGTGAAAAAGTAAATATTGTGACAATATAAAAATTATAAATATCGTTCTCGGTCCGCCATGCCATAAAGTTACCATAAGTCATGTTGTACAGACCCTTTAACTTTTCCGGCTACAACGATATTGTGGCTTCCTTAGCAATATTTGTGATTTATTGCAGAGTTGAACATTCGTCAATGCCGCTACTTATTGTTTTATTTAATATAACGTTCTAATAATTATTCCAAAAACAAAACTCAATAAGTAGCGTTGTTGTATCAACACAGAAGTTTCTGGTAACCAAGTGTCATTACAAAACTATCTCTGATTGGCCGGTAACGTGACAGATAAAAAAATGCATGTTCCGATACCGAAAAATTAGCAAGATCTCGAAAATTAGTCTGCAAATTGTATGAAGTTCTATTTTTGAAATTATTGTAGTTATCTGGAGAGTATCGTAATGAATATTATAGTTGAGTTGGATGTATCATAGATAATCTGATATCGTAAAGTATGATCTTATAGCTCTGTCTATGAACTCGTAATTGGCAGATTAACCTATTTCTTTTGTGTCAAAATCGAAGAAAACAAATAAAACTCAACTCTGTTCCAACTTTATAAAATTCAAATTTGTTTAAACTAATTAGTACTACATGTTGGCCTCTGGGTCTCAGGAGGTTAAAGTCGGCGAGTAGAAAAAGTGTTGTTGCGTTCAAGAATATTTAAATGTCTAATGTAAAATTATATGATAGGATTATGGTTTTTACCTTTGTTTTACCTTATCTAATATATAAAACGCATTTCAGATTATTTTTTCATCTTGATTTGAATTATGAAGCTAAATATTATATTATTTAAAAAGCTATTACTGCAAATGAAAACAAACCTGTTAAATAGAGGTTGTACATTTAAAAACAAAATAACAGTACTTATAAATTCATAAGATTACTGTGCCAGTACCGCGAACATGGAACTTCGTGTATTTCGAGCATTTTTCTCTTTTACCACAATCGTCCGAAATTTACGAATATTGTTCTTCGCGGTAGCCAGCGGCGCTACCGCGAAGAACAATAGTAGTATCATATGAACATATACTGTAGGCAAATAGACTTTCTTATCGTTATTCAAATGAAGTAAATTTGGATACCGTCATCACAATAATCTAATTGATATATTTATACATTCAAAATTTTTACAAAAAACAAAGGTGCCTTTAGCTTAGCTTAGTTTGTGGTAACCAGTACGATTTTCGAATGTTCTAATTCGATTTTCTAATCGGTGCGTTAGCGAGGCTCGCCCGCGCCCGCGTCACTAGTGGATAAAATGCGTTTTTACCCTCTCGTATTAAAGGATAAACAAGCGCGTTACGAGCTAGTGAGGGGAAAACATTATTATATTATCGCGATGGTAATGATCTCGTGTTATGAGGGGCACATTTCCTTGTTTTATATTTGACGTCCCTAAGTGAATAGAAACAGTAAATAGCATACTGTCAATTGCGTGTTGGACTGTGGACATCGTACATCTAACTTGTATGATAATAATGGAATTAGTATGGAAGTGTTGCAAAACAGAATATGCTCAGTTTGGGTTTCATTTTATAAAACCTTCCTTTTAAAGCCCCATAGCCAACGCTATCCTATCCTATATTGTATATATAATTTATAATATATATATTTATTAGTACAAAGACTGTTCATTCCATTTCAACGCGGCAACGCAGCGAGTGCAATGGGCACCTTTGTGCCTGGAGCAACGTGAGGTGTTAGAATAGTCTCATTATTTATATTTTTATAATCTTATAGTAAAACTGTTTTATTTGTATTAAAATGTATTTCCCGAGCACGGACCAGTGGTGTTCCGGGCATTTGAGAGGAGTACGCGGAGCCGGATCGAGGCAACGCACAGCGACCCTTTCGACAGTTTAATGATATGTAAGGGGTAAACTACGTAGATGTTGCCCCTGTCCGTATCATTGGACGCGCACAGACACAACACCCGCCATGGTGTAAGGAGTATTGAGTGCGGATGTTCAACTTTCCTCTCAAATCTTTAAACCATGTCAACAGCTGTAGTAAAAATAACTATTTCGCAAGTTGTGTATAAAACTTCATCCTTTTCATAGGTACGTTAGCGCTTGCACGCTAAGAAGTCTGACATGATACCTTATACAAATATGTTTTCAGTGCTTATTTGTACAAAAGAAAATATTATCTTACAGAATCCAACCCAGAACATGATCTGAACAATTTGGTATTTTCTTGAGAAATCCGTATTAACTATGTAAAGGTACTATTGTTACAGAAATCTAAAGCCAGCTGAGAACCGCTTCGTCGCCACCGTCACCATCGGAGAAGGGTGGCACAACTACCACCACGCCTTCCCGTTCGACTACAAGGCAGCCGAGCACTTCGACTTCTTCAACTTCAGCGCCAAATTTATCAGATTTTTCGAGAAACTCGGCTGGGCTTACGACCTCCGGCAAGCGACCCCGGAGATGATCAATTCTCTAGCTAAGAGACTAGGTGACGGCTCGCCTGTGCACTTCCCGCTAGAGACGGAAAACGAAACATCTGTCGGTTAACTTGATATCACCTTTAGGTGCCCGCGGACAGGAAGTGGCGTCATTATGTCATAGGTCGCAGAGTTGGGCATTATTCGAATAATATTTCATCTAAATAATTATTCGAATAAACAATCATTCGTTAGTAAATTATTCGCGAATGATTTATTTGCTAATAAATCATTCGGTTGCATTTTCAAATAATAAATGATTTATTCGTTATTTTATTCGAATAAATACCATGAATGTTTAGTTCATTTCAATTTATTTAAACCGAATTAATGGATATGTTTTGTTAAATTTAGTGGTAATAAATAAAATATAATTTTTAATACAGTTGCTCAAAAAGTGGTACTTTTTGTGGCTGCGTAGCGTGCGAGAAGCTCAATTTCTCGAACTAGTGCTATGGTCCCACCGCCGACATGTCAGTAAAATTTTTTGAGCTTCTTCTGAGATACCAAATATAATATGTGTCTATAAAGAATTTAAAAAAAATACATCTAAAAAGGCACGAAGGTAGTTATTTCACTAATTATTCGGCAATATTATTCGCGGATAAATTATTCGTGGAATATTTTATTCGCGAATATTTTATTCGTGGAATAAATAATTCGCGAATATTTTATTTGCCTAATTTCGAATAAGAATAATTATTCGAAAAATGTATTCGTTATTCGCGAATGATTCTGTTATTCTCAATCGTTATTCGTCATTCGAATTAATTTTGCCCATCTCTGATAGGTCGTTTGCTAAAGTATTCTTGATCGCGTTTACTGGTAAGGTTGTCACGAGAAATGGATACAAAAAGGAATGGGTTGCTCGCATGGAAGGGTTTCCATTATCTACACAACATGAGGAAAATAGTATTAAATGGTTCCTTTATTTTGGAAATGTTGCTGTTTTAAATATTGAGTAAAATAGAGTTTCTTGTGTGGGAGCCCCCCATACATATATATTTTTAGTATCTTATTAGACCTCAGGTCTAGGCGTGGAGTCAGACATATTGTTACGGGTTCGTTAGATAGGAAATAGCCGTTGGCAACGTTAAAGTAATTTATTGAACAAAAATAAATCAAGTAGGTACACTATTGTCTTTATAACACTTTAAATAACTGACGGAAACACACGACTGAAACAGACTGGGTTCACTCACTAATCACACAAGAACACTGAATCGTTTAGATCACTTATTTTCTTTACTTAATTTCTCCGATAATTATGGCTTGGTATCACAATCAAAACTCTGCGGGTCCACCACCGATCTTTTTTTTCTTTTTATTTATTTATCAAAAAAGTACATAACAGTTTCCATCTTAAAGTTACTCGCCAAACTACGGTGGCAGTTTGTTGGCGAGGTCGCGCTCATTTTAAATTAATGTTAGATACTTATTACCAAGGCACTGGTCCCACCGCGAACCAGCAAGCCATGAGCTATCAGCTACTTCAAGGGACAAAAGACAATCCCTCCCGTGCAAATAAAAGATATATATTTATAGCTCATCGCCCGGCTATGACACATATGTCTCTTTTATTTACACGGGATCGACTCCCTCGTCCCCCAAATCAGCCGACAGCCCCCGGCCCACCAGCTCGCGGTAGGACCAGTGCCTAATGAGCCACTTAACTTAAACACTACAAACCAGACAACCAACATTACTACGACTAAAATATTACAATATCCGAACTGAACCACAGGGCCGCAACCTTGGTCGTGAATCGAACACCCTCTTATAGGAAAATCGAAAATGCTATCAGAACACATTAGCTTTACGCTGCCCGCTACGGTATTAGCGGTACGGAGGCTTGAACTCACTATGTTTTTTTTTTGTAGTTTTGAAAAGTAACGAGTTTCTATAAATTTTGATGTTAAGATTGTTAAGACTTCAAACGCCGCAAGTGTGTCGCTATGGGAAGTAGATACATATTTGCGGCGTCAGCCTTCTGGGCGCCTTGCCCGTTGATAGCGATTTGGGCCAAGTTTTTTATCTTTAATTTTGTTTAAGTAGGTTAAGTTGTTACGGTTATTATTTTCTTTATTATGTTTTAATTGGAATTGTTTTAGATAAATAAAAATAATATAATTCGTTAAGTATGTACTTGTATTTTAATGAATGTAATTATTGTAAATAAAGATTGTTTAGTTTTTAAAAATATAACTACTAAAATAAAAATAAAATTAAGAACATGAATTCTTAACAAAATACAAAAAACAAGCACAATTGAGGATTTGAACCCTGACGCAACGGTATATAATTATGATTTCTTATAACTAAACCACTAGGCCATGGTGACCGGTGACTGAATATATAAATAGACACCACAAAACAGAAAAAACAGTAGAAGTGGCACAAGCGGTGATTAGTATGAGAACACAACAATTTCTGATAGGTGGTTGGCTCTGTCAATTTAATAAAAAAGTCATTTGTACCACGACTGGTTACGATAGTTCAAACTTTAACATAAGTGGCTTCTAGCGTCAAGTAGTGGAACTACAATCATTATGGCATAGCAATTTGATAATAGATGTCAGGATTAGCGCATATGTTCTTTCTCCCATACACTTTTGTAGTCTTAGCAAGAGTGAGTAAGATACCATGTAGGTAGTACGTTACGGTTGACAGATGCCATAGTGATGTCCAAGTGTCGGTGTGATATCGATAAAAAATATATACGTGGGTAATATATGTAGGTACGTAAATGCATATTACAAAAAACATTGTTTGGTGTGTATGTATTTAGTATTATGATAAATTATGATTATAGATCATGCCTCTTATAAATTATAAGAATAGATAGTACTTAGATGTATTAGATAACAAAATCAGTAGTGTAAGAGATCTCGAAATTAAACCAAAAATAAAGAGTATTGTAAGATTTAACTACGAGTAGACGAAAAAAAGAGTAAAGGGAAGTATTAAAACTTTGTGAGGATGATTTTGAATATAATAACGTATACACTGGAAATGTTTTTCTAAAGTAAGATGTGATAGATATAGGTACAATATAGTTAATTTAATCAGGTAAACGTTACATCAAGGTTGTTATCCAATACTTTTTAACGGAAAAAGGGGGTAAGTAATTACATAATAACTAACCCCGCCTCATCACGGAAAGCCCCTGTTTCAGTATCCTTTATTAAGAAGTGTACTACAACACTACATGGAAATCAGACTGTAGAAATATTTTGAACATATTTTTGAAGTTTCTTCATTTATATTCATCATCATCTTCCTCGAGTTGTCCCGGCATTTTTCCACGAATTACGGACAAACTAACCAAGAGAGTTGGCGTAGGTACTACTTTTTACAAAAGCGACTTCTGACCTTCCAACCGAAGGTAAACTAGGCCTTATTGGGATTAGTCCTATTTTGTCACTGAAATGCGGCTGATCTAATGATATTTCGTACGATCGAGTCGTATAAGTTCCGACAAACTCATCGATGCAAACAATACTTCGAAGTCTCATTCGTATGGATAAACATAATAATTGCTTACTTTAATTGTAAAATAATATTAATACAATTAAAACTTATGGGCCTCCTAAACAAATATCGATATTCAGAAACTCGGACATTTTCCTCGCACTAGTTCGAGTAGCGTACCACAATTGACATGTTCGAGAATGTTCTGCTGTTTGATGCTAGTTGGATTTCAACCTTATTTCTTAAGAGTAAAGTTGGAATTTATATTACGCGTACAAAAATGTTTTTCCGAACAAGAAATATGTCAATAAATTATTAAAATAATGGTAATGAAATAAGATTAACTGATAGTAAATGATACCTTTGAGATCAAAATTTCAACTCGATCTTTGGTTTACGTTCTCTAAAATAGCGAAATAAGCCATATTTCTATGATTATTGTCACTTTTCCTGCTGATTAGTTTTGCTTAGCCGCTAGTGACTAACTGAGCGTAGTCTGTGGTACGACTGCGCGCTTCTGCGCGCACTGTTGCCACACGCGCCACGCCCACATTACATTTCTATAGTTTTTATTTTTCTGTGATAGACACAGCTCTCCATACAAAAATGCCTTCCAAAAATGACCCCAGGCGCGCTGACACTGACAGCTATCCCCTTTTCATAAAGATGTCAGAGCAGCTTAGACTTTATCCAATAGACAATTTCGCGCTATTAAAAAAAGTTGTGATTGGTTCATAAAAGTTTAAAGTGTCAAACCTCATGCGCGGCGTTACAATATTATGGCGTTGTCAAACTTACGGGGATGATACTAACCGAGATGGAACCAATTTATATGAATATTATTCTACACACGATTTTGTTATTAAGATTACTCTTGTTCATACTTTATAAGAAGGTATATCGTTAATAATGTGTTGGAGAAGTAATTTATTTTCTAACCTAGATGGGTTACAAATTAAATTCAATCGTATATCGTAATTCATATCGTATAGCAAACTGTCACCATAAGAGCAAGCTAGAATAGGATGTTACTTTAATATATCGCACGCATTGTTTTTTTTTTTTAATAATGAGGCAACAGATTTACTAAATTGACGCGGAGTATTGAATTTTGGGACGTCAAGGAACTTTGCCAAAAACGTATGACTACTGAGTTGGTCATCTTTTTCGTTCTTGCAATCTTCGAAAGATAGGGATGCAAGTAACGAAATTTCAATTTTCGAGGTTCGCAGTAGATAGATTCGCAAAGAACACCCATTAAGAAGCTGACAGGCTTTTAGAATTAGAAAAGAAAATGGTAACTTTTCGCAAAGAGAATAAGTGCAATCACAGATAATACGTATTGACATTTCAATACTATTACAGAAATACAACTTTCGACCATAAAGCATCGCGAATGTCTATTTAAATGAAATAAGTAGGAAATTAAATTCCATGACTGTACATGTACGTACATAATTTTTATAAAAATATTTTAAATAATAACTTATTTTCGGGGCCTTCGGGAAACTAGAATAATTATGTCGGAAAGTTAACCAGCGGCACATTTACAGCGTACTTGTTTTTAGAGATAAAAGCAAATAATAGGAATTGCTTGTTACTTGAAAAATACATGAATAATTTACTTGTGAGTATAATTGACGCATAACCTAATCCCCAATCTGTCACTCAGTATCATAAAGGCATAAGTCATTATAAAACTAGTATAGATATACGACATTTGGTTCAGCGTATTAGTCTATACAACAATATGTTACTTTAAATAATTGTTTATCACATTCAGGGTTAAACTTATACAAACCAATGGATCCTATCGTTTTTCTTGTATTCTTGTGCAGTTGTTGCGGGACCATTTTACCGCACAAGAAGGCATTTTATAGGGTTTTTTAATTTAACAATTTTATATTAGCTGACATCTTATGTCATGGAAAGCTTCTGTACTACTAAAGCTGTCAAACTCCGCCGCGGCTCAGTCGATCGTTCGCGGCACACTAGCCGTGGGGTCATTTTTGAGCTCGAGTCAGGTTTCTATAATATTACTAGTTCGTTGATGGTGACCGACGCAATAGTAAATGAAATATTGAAAAGCATTCGTACCTATTTTAATTTGGCAGCTTTAATATTACATATATATACATTTGAAACTTGCACGGAATGAATGACGTAGTGACAGATCAAAACGTGAGACACACATATGCAATGACAGTATGTTACCGTTTTCGTGAATTGCCAAAATATTTTATTCAAATATGTCTCTTGTACAGTCAGCAGCAGATATACCTGAGAGGGCAGAGTTCCCAAAAAAACATACACACTTCAATCGTCAGAAAAATATGAACATCCAAGTTGTCATTTTCACTTCGTTACATATATCTTAACTTTTGAGTTGTCCTTTAATACAGACACCTTTATTTAATCACAATGACATTAACGTTTAGAACGTCAGTGGTAACTAAGCACTCAAAATGTACGTCAGCAGCCAGGGCGCCACAAGTTGCTAAGCAGTTGTTACTTCAAAGGTAACTAAGCATAAACATTTTATATGATTAACTTTTAAAAATATTGCTGCAAGTGTATGTCATAATAATACTTCTTAAGGTATGTTTCTATTTAATAAATTTGAGTATGTAACACCAAAGAAGTATTTTGTCGTCAAGGGTCAATTTTTAGACAACAAGTATTTTCAAACCGCGTTTAGAAAGGGATTCGAGAGTATCGTGAGCACAACAGTACTTATAAATGATTAAATATAATCATAAGTCAATCTTTGACATCTTCATAAGTGCAGACACCTATTGATAATAGGATCAAAAGATTTACAGGGCTGCGCGCATGCTTTGATATTCTCATTCACGCTCTGTTCTCGGAAAATGTTGTCATTTATTTTATAAAAAAAAATAATAATTATCATATCTGTCAAACCTGTCACTTATTCACATCCATTGCAAAGTTTTAAATAGTGTGTTTAAATATGAATTGCGGTAAAGTATTAAACGGATATTATCTGCAATGTACTAACATATTTCACTAAAGAAAATTATAACACGAAGGCTCTTCTTAAAACTTTGATGGCCATTCTATATCCATTTATTTTGTCAAACAGGTGATGATAGAGACAACTCTGATGATAATGGTGATATGGCTGAATATTTTTTATGGTTTTTCTAAAAGATATTATTTACAGTATTGAGATAAAATAATTTGATATTTTTCCATGCTTTAGAATTCCCTCGTAATAAAAAGTAAAACATCAATTTAATTTATCTGCACACTGTACCACTGACAATGTCGTAATGAGCTCAATCCCTTTCTAAACGCGTTTTGATAATATCCACCTCGACGTTGGCGGAGTCATCGCCGCCATCGATGGAGCCATAACACACAAAGATTCATTGATAATATGCCCCTAAGTTCTACATTATAATCATCGTCCTACCGTTTGTCCCGTTTTTGCCCGAACGAGCTCTTGACAACCTAATCCTGTGAATTGACGTGGAAAAAAGTCTCAATGTTAAAACAAAAATCTGATATGAACAGGCGTGTCAATACTACTAATGTTATAAACTAGAAAATTTGAAATAATGCATGGATGTAGGCACATGTTACTCTTTCACGCCAAAATTACTGAATGGATAGCAATGTGAAGTCAAATTTGTTTCTATATTATTATTTTTACTTTTATATTTTGTATTTTCATATCTTGTAATAAACTGTTTGATATGTTTTCTTATCGGACTACGCATAATTATGTAAGTACTTTAAGATTTGATGTATCACTGTATTGAAAAAATAAGTCCCGCCGTCGTTTCTTGCCGGTATCTTCACGGGTCAGAGGTGTAGGGTTTGAACCGGTGTAGATTTTTTTTTTTTTTTGACGTTCATAAGTGCATGTAATGTGCCTAAATTGAAAAATAAAGATCTTTTATCTTTTTATCTTTTAATGAAACTTTACAGTATTATAGCTTATACATCAGAATAAATATACTATAATTTATAAAGATTAAAGGGGCGGACGGCCCCAACGGTCTAAGTGTGAATATAAAATAATAATATAATTGCTGCTGGACGGCAGATGCAGCCATAACATTTAGTCATCAAGATGTTGTCCGTGGCGGCTGCAGCACTCTTCCAGTCTTGCTTGTTCTCTTTTGCTTGCATCCGCTCACAGACGCCAAGCGGAAAAAAACAACAGGACGTAATTTACGAATTGATAAATAACCGTCCGTTCTGTAACTGTACTTAAAATAAAACACAAATGAAAATCGAGCAAGTAAAAAGTTTTTTGCTAAAAGTCAAATGCAGCAGGACCTAATATATTATGATCAAAATAATTTTCATGGTTTTCTAAAGATTTTTGGAGCTCCCGTTCAAAAATTAGAGAGATAACATACAACTTTCTAGACTTTCAGAGCGATTATTTCAAGCAAAGAGAAGACGGGTTGCAAGGACACATTTTGTAGAATAAATAGACGTAAAAAAAAAAGATGTCCTTCAGTGCTGGGGTCATGAACTCGGAACCTCTTGTATGCATCATGACTGCTGTACCTCAGAGCCAAGCGTGCTATACAAAAATTGACGAAATACTGTGTTAGTAAAACATCACTTGACAACTTGTCACTCGTTTATTTTCAATTCAATGGGAGCCTATATATGATCAGAGGAAAATCTTAACACCGCGAAGTAGCCGTCAGGACAGCGACATCTCGCAGGGAAATTAAGTAACTAGAACTGTAAATTTACGACATTCAACATAAGTTATCATTTATCAGTAAGTTTATTGAAAGGCATCAGCTGTCTAACGATTAAAGAGAAAACCGTGAGATGGATGTAAGTGATGAGTTGATGACAAGACTGTACTGCTTTCGATGATTGTCAAAACGCTTACCTAAAATTACTATAGCAACTTTTCATTCAATATTCGACTATATATTTATAAGCCCTAAACGTCCATTTTCCCATGTTGTTCAGATATATTTGACACATTAACTGCTTAGATACTACTGGTTTTTTGACAGCTTCGGTAGTAATGACTATTTGTATGTATAGAAATAATTGAATAGCGACTGTTAAGATATTTGTGACTTGCACTTAACGTTGCTCACTGATAAATACAGCCATGACAGTTAACAATTTTTTGATGGTTTAAACGTTGACCTCTCTTTGAGCACCTGGAGCGTATAGCGACTTTTGCTGCTGACTGTAACAAGACCGTGAAGTTGCTTTTCGCAGATTTATATTTTGTATACCTACTTATTTTGTAAAAGGAATATTCACTACAGATGTAGTGAATAATCCTTTCCTTTCGTATTTTCTCGGAAATGTTCGTTTTTGTCTTACTACTTCACTCGCACTCAGTACCCATCGAGCGAGACAACGTAGGGAACGGTCGCATTGCAAGACGAAGTATCTATATAGAGTAGTTAATACCACAGAAATATTTTGTTGATATTTATGTTAGATTTTGTGATAAACTTCATGGACTCGTGTATTAATAGAGGCCAGCTATATTTTGATAGACTTTTTAGATGTCACACTTGTCTGTCATTTTTGTAAATAATAAACATTGATTTTATTCGATCCACATTAACAATTTATAACAGACATGCCGAAAGCACTAAGAAAATTGAAACGTTTAAATCGGCAAGCCTGAGAAGTTATTTTCAATATTTATTTATATTTCTTAACTGAAAATGGTAAATTCAAACATACTAACTATACTGCTTACTTTTGTAAAGTCCAAAAACGAGTTTCGGAGGCCAGTAAAATTTCTCAACGAACAGTAAATAAAATATTGCAAAAAGAATACATAAATCAATCTACCTCAAATAGTCCAAAGTCGGCAAAGTTGGGTAGACCAAATAATAGTTATTTGTTATACAAGGGTGCAAAATTGTATTTTAACTGCGAGTGTGGGATTGAAACACGAGCAAGCGAATGGATTCTATTTGGTTGAACTCAAACTTCCAAACTTAGCTTCACATTCGGTACTAGTAGTATATAATGCTGCATATCATAATAAGTACGTAGAAAAACCTCCTAATTCAAATACCCGTAAGCAAGACATGATTGATTGGCTTGATTGATTAACAAAACCTGAAATATATGAAATTATTTGCAAGTACAAACAAGACTTTGTAGAATACTCTATAGATAAACTTATGAACGAATATGGACACAGCGTACTAAGATTGCCACCATATCATCCTGATTTCAATCCGATTGAAAACATATGGTCTCAAATAAAGGGATACGTATCCAAAAGAAACATCAGTATGAATATGACTACTGTGAAACAATTGGTACAGGAAAAGGTTAATATGATTGGTTCCGATGTTTGGGCCAAAGTATGTGACCACGCCATCAAATGCGAAAACGAGTACCGAAAACACGAACCTGAGTTGGAAAATTATATGGCTAGTTTTGTAATCACCGTTCATGAAAACTCTGACGATGATACACCAGAAAATAGTTCTGATTCTGACTGTGATATGGAAGTTGGAAGTATTGTTTCGCATCACACTGTCCACCCCGCTCCTCCTCCTCTTATCCCGCTGTCATAATCGAAGTCGTTCATCAGAAAATCATATTTATTTATATTGATTTCTCTGCTGGTTTGTTTTGTTTTATGTTGAGGTGTCTGTTATGTCATACTATTTTTAATTAATTACAAAAATGTATTGTTATAAAAAAGGTCTGCAAAATCCTACTGTAGTTTTGACTTATAGTTAGACTTTTGGGGTTCCAATCCTTATAGAATCATTAGATCATCCCAACCGTGTCCCAATCAGTGCGTTTTATTGAAATAAAACGTCCTCGGTAGTTATATTTTTGTTTAACTAACGAATTATTTATATGATAGAATCGTGGTGGTTTTAACATCTCAGTGTAATATACGTCAAACGGGCAGTTTGACATTTGACATTGATAAATAAAGTATGCGATTTATTTGATACCTACACGTAATTTAATAATACAGTAATTCATAGACACATCGACACCATTCGGGTGTTATTGTTGTTCCGAGTTTTGCCGATAGGAAAGGATTATTCACTACATCTGTACATCTGTACGATTACATTTAAACTGTATGCTAAGTGATTTAAGGTATATTTTCCCTAAATGTTCAGATATTTATGATCACCCTGTCTGTGCAGATAACTTTGACGAGTTATGTGTTATATATCTGAGGGCGACTGTACCCTATAGTCATTATTAAAATAATTTTCTACAGCAATCATATAGTGCACCCTTTGATGTATAGGTAGTATTTTTAACCGACTTCAAAAAAAGGAGGAGGTTATCAATTTGAACTATTTTTTTTTTGTATGTATGTTACTCGATATCTCCGAGAACCGTGAACCGATTTTATAAATATTTTTTTCTAATCAAAAGGGTATAACTACGAAATGGTTCCGTTGGCACTAAGTCGGGATCTGATGATGGGATCCTGAGGAATCGAGGGAACTCCTTAAATCTTAAAGGCACGCATATGGTGATTTTTGTGTTTTTTCAACAACTCAAGCATTTTTCATTCAGAAAAGTGACATTTGATGAGATAGAACTGCTGATGATGTCCAGAACGGGACTCTTCAACAAAGCATAGTACACATTTGGCGATTTCGCCTCTTGGATATGTTCGTTAAGTTTTGAAGATTTCTAAGTTGAATCTTTGTGAAGCTCGAGTCCTGATGATACGATCCCGAGGAATCGACGGAACTCCTCAAATCTTACAGGCACGCATTTGGTGATTTTTTGTGTTTTTTCAACAACTCAAGCATTTTTTATTCAGAACAGTAACATTTGATGAGGTGGGACTGCTAATAATGTCCAAAACGGGACTCTACAACAAAGCATAGTACACATTTCGCGATTTTGCCTTTACCTGTAGGCAACGGAACTCAGATATAAAAAAGTGTAGAGTGGCCGTGTTTGGACTTAATGGAGTTGTCTTGAGATGCAGTCTAATCACTAATGTTTTAACCAACTTCAATAAAGGAGGAGATTGTCAATTGGATTGTATGTTAATTATTTGCGTGTTAACTTATAACTCCGTCATTTATGAACGGATTTGGTAAATTATTTCGTAGTTTGACTGCATATACTACAAGGTTGGCTCCGTTGTTACCAGAATCTAGTCTCTTGGATGATGGGATCCACAAGGAATATAGGGAAGTCTTCAAAATATACGTAAATTGGTTAATATATTTTGGGCGACAAGTCATCCTTTTTTCTAAATACGAATATTTAGAAAATATAATTTCGTGATGAAGAGCTAATGAAGTAAAGACCATAGGTGGTCCTACAAAACTCATAGTGTTTCCTGGGTGACGCTGAAATATTTAGATTGACATACTGAAGTGAATTACTACCTATTTATTGACGATGTAACAAAAAATAACAGCATTTTATTAAAACTAACGTGTTGGCAGCAGACAAGCACACGTCCTACCCGATGGTAAGCGGTCAATGTAACCAATGGACACCAGCAACGTCAGAAATTTACATATGTCGGGAATCGTGACAATTGTCGCTGTGGTGAAATAGGGGCCAGTACTAATAAACCGTAAAAAGGTTCACCGTAGCATTTACACTTATACATACATCTTGTAAGCGAATGGTTGTTAAACTTATAATTACACTTACTACAAATACGTGCAATGTGTCAAAATAGAATATCTATGCATTATAAACCTGATGCTATCCTCCTTAATTCCGATGTTATTTGTTTAGTATAAAGTTGACCCTAATTTATTTACTACTAGCTTTTCTTCGCAACTTCTCCGGCCATGCCCGTCTTTAAACAATGTTTACGGGCTAAAAAATATCCTCTGTCCTTTCTCGTAGCTCAAACTCTCTCCATACTAAATTTCATCCCGATTTATTCAGCGGTTTAAACGTGAAGAGATAACAGACAGAGTTACTTTCGCATTCATAATATTAGGATTCCGGTTCATTACAACCAAATGTCATAATACAATGTTGCCAGATTGTCGCGATGCCAAAAAGACTTGGTTGCAAAATGACTTAAATCCCATAAAGACTTATTTTCAATACAATAAAATGTCGAAACGACGTTGACCCGTTACACCCCATATCCAAAATGAATTAGTTTCAAAATTACCAAAATTCAAAATGACACTGTCTCATAATACCTAAAAATTTTAATTGTACTGTATTTTTAGTGTTGTGTTTTTTTTTTTTTATTATGTAGTTGTTTGGATCGAGAGATTGATACGTTTTTTACAAATTTATAAAAATTCTTCCACAGTTGCTAAGGTTTTAGGTACTTAAGTATTTTGTCAATTCGACTTTTAGACATTTTGAGAAATGGTTGAACTGAGAACTAATCAAAATACGATGAAGGTAACATGAGAAGTAGGCGTAAGTCATTTCGAGCTTTAGACATTATGAGAATGATCCGTTTTGGGATTTTGATATTCTAGGAATCTGGTATTATGATATTTGGTTGTAATGAACCGGAATCAATATTAGTATGGATGTATTAGGCCCATGTAGATGTACTAATACTAGTCCATACGAGTGCCCCATGACTCGTGGGGCACATTGTTCTTATGAACGAATAATATGAAATAAACTGCAAGTTGAAATAAGTACTATACGAAGTAAGTTATTATAAAACCAAAAAAATATAAGCATATAAATTATGTGTTTAATGTGTACAACTATTTACATTTACCGCGTACGGCTTATCCGTCGCTCATTTACATTTGATTTGTATATTACAACATTTGTACCTACCGTTTATATATTGCTAATCATGCAACAACTACTGCTCAAGGTAGCGTGACGTCATTTTACGTCGACGGCATGTAAAAGATAATCGTTTATGTTTATGCTGCAAAGAGTTTTTCGGCACTCGCAAAACCTACGGGGTATTTTCCGTGAACTCGGAAACTTGAAATATGACAAGAAGCAGTCATATAGCACAGACAAAGGAAAAATTACGAAAAGTTGACATTTTTAGTACAATCATATACTTAATAGTTATTTATGCAATAGTGTATTTTTTGCTTTTATATTCGTTCGCGGGACCACATAATTTACAGATAAAAGTACCGAAGTAGAAAATAGCTATTTATGCAACAAGTGCGGAAAGTGTTTGGTTTACGACGAGTGTATAAAGGAAAACGAGTCGGAAATCATCTTTATGCACATGTATCATACAATGTTTTACTATGCATTGCGCGAATAAATCAAAAAACATATCATGGCAAAGAAGTTTAATAACTTTGTAAGTTAGCTCCACAATATTATGTACATATATTACATAGAATAATTTACCTTAGTTGCTAGGTATTTATTATCTGGGGCCTCCTTCAAGAACTTTTAGACGTCGTTTGCTGTTAGGACTTTCGACTGTTTTGGTCTAAAACCATAATTTTTCCTTTTAGTAAATGCGATTAAAGGGTATTTTTGTATGTCAATTTCGTTTTTCATTTTATTGTATTATTTAATTAATTTACACTTTAATATTTACTACCTGCACATTAAGGGAGTGAACACCTCTGCGGTTTAAATATTGCACTCTGTATGGCAGAACAGTGGAGATTTTATTATTTGAGTACAATCTATTGTAGGTACCCAAGAGAGATGGCAAGTCATAATAGACCTTCTGGAAACCTCTGGCAACTGTCCTCCGGGACTATTCGTTGCCAGGGAAAGTTATCCACTTATCTTTAAGACTGTAATTAAAACAACATATTATTAGAAATATGTGCCTCAGCCACACATCCAAATAATATTGCATTATCGAATTATGTATTGAGATAAGTAGGTAAGAAACATAGTAAAACCATTTCAAAAGAACTACCATTAATATAACAATTATACCTACCACCTACACAGCTACCATAAAAAAACCTGTATTGATCCTCAATTTGGTATTTAGATCAGTATCTACAAAGGTATATAAACATACCTCTGGTTCACAGCATTCACCAACTGGTCCAAATATGCACTTACAGTGGACAGTCCAATGGACAACCTATGGTCTTGTCCAGTCCAGTGAAGTTAAAACCTTCAGGCCATCGCCGTAACGAGGCTGGAGACGGGCGTCGAGTTCTTCGCATAAATATACTGCCACCTCCTTGCGCATTCTATGAATATCCAATAACTCCTCATTTTACATCTCAAATGGGTTGCAACTATCCCGTATTGTTGTGCGCTGATTTTATTTACGTTCTTTTTCTTCAGCAGCGGTCACATGCATGATAAAATGAATCTTGCCGTTTCTACAAAACAAAATCACATATTTAAGGAAAACTCCAAAGACTCCAAACAAATATCCAACGAAATAAATGCTCTAACTGGTAACTTTCATTATAGTCATACAAAAACACTATACTTACTGGTAATTAACTCAATATAATGTTTTTTACAAAAACATTGTTGACGACAAGGCGTGGACAAGGCTTATCACCACCTAGTGAGCATGTAGATAAAATGAACCACGTTGAACTGTCACAATTCGACAGTAGGTATGTCATATTATCCAACGACCATAGTAAGCAAATCGATAGCAATTATCGACTGTCGTCTATCATTATAACATTTATAACTTATAACGCGTGCAACCATGGTATGGGTTATATGATAGTCGATAAACTATCCTTTATCACGTTTTTATCATATTATCCGCGTGATAACTCCAACCATAGTAGGCCCGCGCATGGAACACAGCGACCATAATGTGCTTGGCTTGTATTTCTGGGCTAGTTCGCTAAAGTAAGCCAGCAAGTCTCCAGAGAACGTCCCGGCATGCTTGTTGTTTTTCCAATGCAAGAAGTCACTGTACACTGTAGTGTTGAAGTATTTCTCTTTTGACTTCACTGGCAGAATGTTGGCTTGTTGCGCTTCATGATCACGTCTAACATTTCCGTGTGCTAACATTTCTTCAATCGAACACTTTTATAAATTTCTATTAAAACACAAACAAACCTGAATAGTGAATGACGAGTTGAAGACAAGTTTTCCAATGGCAAAATACATGCGCGTTATTATAGATTTCTACAACTGCGCATGTGCGAAAAGCGGCCATGTCAAAATGGAATAGAGCACAAGCATTATTTACATTCAGCCAAACTTGTTAAGTAATTATTTATTTTATAAAATCGTGTATTTATAAATATTATATTATTTTTATTTATACGAAGAATAATATCATTACTTTTAAATATTTCTTATATAGTGAAAAAATCTGTAACTAACGTTTATTTGTAACTATCGTGAACGGAGTATAGTGAAACTTCTGTCAAGCGTGATCCTACAAAGGAGACATCGTGCATACATGAGGTTTGAATCGATGCTACCAGGAGAACATGAGGATAGAAGAGGTTATCCCGTTACTACACACATAATGTGCTGCCATCTGGCACTGGTTTTGCAAACTAGTTGCACTGTAGCAAGGTTGCTTTCTAAGTCCCGCATGCAGAAGGACATGAGCACAACTGCTAACAGATGGCAGCTCCAGCCACGCTACGTCTTAAGACTATGATATGACTATGTTTGTTTGGTACAACATAGGCCTTTGTCATGATTTTCGTCTTGTCCATATTCATCCTTACACCAACTCGCTCAGAGGCATTATACAGGGCATCGAGCATTGTACTCAAATCCTCCATGGTCTCAGTCAAGACTACTATATTGTCAGCAAACGGAAGAGGAGTGATGTACTCGCCGTTAATGTTTATGCTTATCATGCTCTAGTCCAGAGTTTTGAAACTATCCTCCAATGCGGGGTGAACAGCTTAGGAGGAAAACACATCTGCTTGCCTGACTCCCCGCTGCAGTGGAATAGGTTTCGAATTCTGGTCCTGAAGTCGGACTGGCATAGTGGCGTTCTCGTACTCCAGCACTTCAATAAAGCGATAGTTCACTTATAGGCACCGTTGGAGCGATAGTAGTATACCTGCCTATGTCAGCCAAGGCTTTCTCGTAGTCCACAAGCGCCAAACTTCACGTAACGTATGAATGTGGTAAAACCGGTTTGTAAAATTATATGGCTTTTTTTCTGATATAGGAGGCAAACGAGCAGACGAATTACCTGATGGTAAGCAACTACCGCCGCCCATGGACACTCGCAACACCAGAGGAGTCACAAGTACGTTGCCGACCATTAAGATCTCTATACGCTCTTTTCTTGAAAGTTTGGATGTCATATCGGTCCGAAAATACTGCACACGACAATTTATTCCAGAGTTTTGCTGTGCGAGGCAGGAAGTTTCTAGAATGCACAGTTGAGGACTGCCAACCATCTAAGTGGTGATAATGGAAGTGTTGTCGTGTAGAGCGCTGGCGGGGAAGCAGCAGGGATTAACCCGAACAATTCCTCGGAGCACTCTCCGTAGTAGATGCGGTAGAAAATGCAGAATGAGGCCACATCTCTACGCAGTGCCAAGGAGTCAAGCCGGTCCGAGATATCCTGGCTGCCGACAATTCTAGTCGCTCTCCGCTGGATGCGGTCCAAAGGGAGAAGCTGATATTGGGGTACCCCTGACCAGAGATGAGAACAGTATTCCATATGTGGCCGTACGTGCGCCTTGTAAAGTTGTAGGCGGTGGGCCGAACTGACATGGACCAGCATTCACAGTCATGGAATCCGAGCATTCACCGTCGACTACGACCTTAATGCTTCTGTCTGCTAAAAAGCTGCTGACCCATTCACATAATTTCTTGGGAAGCCCATAGGATGGTAGTTTCGAAAGAAGAGCCCCGTGCCACACCCGATCAAAGGCCTTCGCTACATCCAGACTAACTGCCAATGCTTCACCCTTCATCTCGATCGCCTGTGCCCAATGATGTGTCAGATAAACTAGAAGTAGAATAACTCTTTTGAAGGACCGGGAAGCAGAGTTAAACTCCTTTTTTAAGGCGCCGGTTTTTGCATCTTTAGCCGCCGTTGCATTTACCCAGGCTTGGTAACATTCCGGCTTTCGACAAGATGCCCTTTTGCAGGAATGTCCAAACCAAGGCATTTTGCAGGCTTTGCATTTACCACCAATGGGAACTGCAGAAAATGGAATGAAAAGCTCCATTCCCTGCAGCACCACATCGGCAATAGAGTCGGCAGCGACGTTGGGATCATCCGTCGCGAAGCAAACCTGCCTCCACGGGTAGGAAACAAAGAAGACCGCAATCCATCCCAATCTGCTGACTTGTAGTGCCACACACGGCGGCTATGGGCAACTTGCCGACGCGGCGGGCACGTGAGTGGCACCGTACTCCGGATCAGGCAATGGTCCGAGGAGTCTAATGGAGCTACAACGGATACTTGGTAGCTGTCCGGATGGGAAGTCGGCAGAAGGTCCAACAGGGAAGGTTCCTGGCTCTCCACATCTGGGATTCGCGTAGGCGCAGTGACCAGTTGTGTCAAGCCATTTGTCAGAGCAGTCACAAACAGATCTACCCGCATGATCGGTTTTGTTAGAGCCGAGCCATTTGGCGTTGTGGGCGTTAAAGTCGCCAAGTATCACGATCTCAGCGGGAGGGATCTGCTGTTGCACAGAGTCTGCAGATGTTTGAATGTGCTCTATGAGTCGGTCAGTTTCGGCATTACCGTTATGGGACCTATACAGGCAGGAGTAGATGCGGGGATGGTCATCGCTATCTACCCGCAGCCATTAGATGGATAGGTCCCCACCTTCAAGATGGCTGAGACGACATCTCTAACGTACATACATACCCCAGCCCTAGGTACAAAGGAGTGTTCCAGGCCGTACCCGGGATAGGAAAAGTAAGATGTGTCCGCCGGAGATGATATAAGAAAATCCATAGCCAGCGTGGCAGGGGATGCCCTAATCGACTTGCTCGTTGTGCCTCGGCCAGATTTTCGACGACGGAGCACAGTTTTGCGCACAGTCAAGCGTGATCCCCACAAAGAAGACGTTGTGCGTTCATGAGGTTTGAATCGACGCTACCAGGAGAACATGAGGATAGAAGAGGTTATTCCGTTACTTTACGTAGAACGTGCTGCCATCTGGCACTTTTTCTGAAAACTAGTTTGTTCTATGGCAAGGTTGCTTTCTAAGTCCCGCATGCAGAAGGACATGAGCACAATTGCTAACAGATGGCAGCTCCAGCCATGCTAATATCGTAATAACTGGTTCCACCCCGGCTCTTGTTACGCATTGGTATGCGTTCACTGGATCAAAAAAAGGTCTGCTATGACCAAGTTAAGCAAAATATGGTGGAATCGCAACATATTTAGAGTCACAAAGATTTAAACAAACTAACAGTTTTGGTCATGTATGCCACCGATAGGAGGTAGCTATTGATTGATCAACTTGGGTCCAGAGAAAGGTTGAAGGTACCAGACCGTGGGAATGATCGCCTATAAGGAGGACTGACCAGATAAAAGCGGCAATAGATGACTCATCCTCACTACACGCATGCACGAGGAAGGCGGCCATCAAATAAGAGTAGCGGCACATAGCGGCGTGTTGTGAACTAAAGTGAAAATTCTGTCAAGCGTGATCCTCATGAAGAAGACGTGCTGGCATGAGGTTTTCATCGATGCTACCAGGAGAACATGAGGATAGAAGAGGTTATCCCGTTACTACACACATAACGTGCTGCCATCTGGCACTGGTTTCGCAAACTAGTTGCACTGTGGCAAGGTTGCTTTCTAAGTCCCGCATGCAGAAGGACATGAGCACAACTGCTAACAGATGGCAGCTCCAGCCATGTTATTTATTTAGACAATGTTTTTAAAACTGTTTGTTTCTCAATAATTAGATAAATAAATAAACTTTTAACAAAAAATAAACCCGACTTCAAATATGTACTAAAAAACAACAAATAATTGTTTTCTTTATTCGCCGAGGCGGCGCAGTTGAATGTGAGGGGTGCCCGAACAAATTTATTTTTCTTAACGGCGCGAGGTGGTGGTTGCGTACGTTTCGATCATGTCTGTGCTGCTTGAGAAGGTCTACATGGCGATAGAATGTTTGACAGATTTAGTGCTGGCAGTGGGACTTGTGGGGATGCTGGAAATATTTCTCGAATAACAGGAGTTAATGGCACTGTTTCTTCATCTGAGAGAAGGGCAGTAGGCTCTGTTGCATGGTCTGAATGTTCGGGAAGGTTTTCAGTTTCGTCGTCTGAACTTAGTAAATTCAGCCTCTCGAGAGATGAAGGTATAGCTAAGTATACCTGGGATCGGAACTCGCATCGGAAAGGTTTCCAGTGTCGATGTCGTTCTGCGGACACGTTGGAGTGATGTTATCCTCTTCTTCACTACTGCTACCAGAGGAAGCGGCGTACTCTGGAGGCACGAGTGCCATCATTTTATTAATTCGACCCCATTTTATTTTACCCTGAAGCCATAAAAGAAAAAAAAACACATGCAGCAAACATTAACACACCCATGCAAAATATTAGTAAAATTAGTTTTAAAAGCCCAACAAACATAATTTCATATTCAAGCATAAAAATTAATTTATGTTGCATTTTCTGTTATTAGCCTTATCGTCGCAATGTTAAAATTGCTTAACACCCCAACAATAATGTATTTTATTCATAGCTGCGCAGTGCTAAGAATGCTTTGCATATCTTACAGTAAGTACATTTCTAAGAATCTCGCGAAGCTAAGCATTCTTAACACGCAAAATTACAACCCAGTCCTGTTTTAGTTAGGCTCCCGTTTGATTAGAAAGATATAAAAACTCAAAGCACACACACCGAAGAACACATTTTAATAGAAATTAGAGGTACAAGTATTTTTAAATAATGAATACTTACCTTGCGTCCTACGGTCGACTGCTGTCGCGGCGCCATCTTGCCACTAACTGTCACAATCATGTCGCAATACGTGCGCCTGGGCAATGAACTCACTCGTCACAGATACGTTAGGTTTTAAACTATCATTTTGTTTAAAAAAACATAGAATTTAAATAAAAATAACGTTACAATATTTTTCTGATTTTCGTGTAAAGTATTCTTTACATTGCGAATTAAAGGGTTATAAAAAAGGAATATAATATAATTATAAACATTGCAAAGAGACAAAAAGTATGTCGAATTGAGTCGTGTTCGAAGTTTAGGTTAGATAATAGGTAGCTACCGATTTGGATGATAACAAACTGTTCAGCGTTCTTTGGTTGTTATGGTGGTGATTATGATGACGACGATGAGAAAGTTGTTGCCAGAGAGCATCACATGGCAACTCCATTAAGCCCAAAAACGGTTCACGGTTCTAGGAGATATCGAGTAACATACGTACAAAAAAAATTAGTTCGAATTGATAACCTCCTCCTTTTTTTGAAGTCGGTTAAAAATATTTAATGTTGTCGTTTTGTCATCCATGTTCAGAGCTTACTAAAACAAATATTATTAATATTATTATATCCATTAATATATACTAGTCAAAGAGGGGGAGTTGAAACTAAGATGACTATAATGTGTTTTTATAAATAATTTATTTCAAATCCAACAACAACTACGAAGGAAGAGTCCTGCAGATTGAGAGATGCTATGAGGCCATTTCACATGTTTACAATAATATCATACAAATTACACTCGGAACTCGTAATTGTGACAAAGAAACTTAATTAATTAATAACGATAAAAATTAATTTCCTTTATTTATTTATTTATATTTAAAATGCTTTTTCCTATTATAGTTTCCTCAATAATCAAAGCCAACGACAAACTATAATTTTGATTTATTGTTAGTCACTTGTCATTTATTGTGAATGCAAGAAGGCGGTGTATGAACATGAGGTTTCAACCGAGGCTACCAGGAGAACATGCGGATAGAAGAGGTCATTCCGAAGCGCTTCAGGCGTCACACTCGTACCGTGCCTATTCGTCCTGAAACGGGAACGTCTGCGCATGTGCAACTTCCATCGGCGCTTCAACACGCTTGTTACACAAAAACTTCTAAGGAAAGACGTCAGTGAACTGTGTTTTTAGGACGCAGACGCGATCTTGACCGACACACACTCGACCTTGTTTATTCTAGTATTTGTGTAGGTCATAACTCATAATTAAGCTGATGTCCAATCTGAAATACAGTAAAGTTAGTTAGGTTGGGGAAATCGTAAGCTTAAAAAATTGCAGCTGTTACTTTGTTTCTTTTTGTTTTTATCAATGTAAGAATCCGGCCCCATGCGTGTCGGACTATGGCATAATGAAGCCTTCCGTAGCTATATTGTGTCTAATAATGAGCTATCTGCATGCAGGACCCAAAGTAGGTAAATGTATGTCATTCAAACCCAGGTTGGGCAGTGCTCGGGACTAATGTCCGAGCGCTTTAACTCATTCTAGTCTAATATTATATACCGGGTGTGGCCTGTAATAGGAGCTTTAACTTTAGGCATCATTTCTACACCAAAAACGTAGCAACATTTGTTCTACTACTTTTGAAAATAACTTATACATAGTTTAATAAATATTAAGAAAAAAAGATTTTCCTAGCAAGCAATGTATTGCAAAAGCGATGTATCAGAACTAATATATTACCCAATTATTTAAAGTTGTAGAACAAATGAAACTAAGAACAAAGCAGATTATTTTTTATGAAATATTTTTTTGATTTGCTTTGATTTTTAAGTAGTAATACTACTATATAAATTAAAAGTTGAAATAGATAACACATACTTAAGAAAAACGACGAGGACCTCCGGTGTTCGAGACGGGATCCCGTCTCGAACACCGGAGGTCCTCGTCGTTTTTTCTTAAGTCATCATCATCATCATCATCTCAGCCATAAGACGTCCACTGCTGAACATAGGCCTCCCCCTTGGATCTCCACAAGTACCGGTTGGAAGCAACCTGCATCCAGCGTCTTCCGGCGACTTTAATGAGGTCGTCTGCCCATCTTGTGGGTGGACGTCCTACGCTGCGCTTGCTATTTTCTTAAGTAGGTGTTATCTATTTCAACTTTTGTAGAACAAATGTTGTTACGTCGTGGTGTAGAAGCGATCCCTAAAATGTTTGCTCCTATTACAGGCCGCACCCCGGCCTCACCTACATATCTATAGTCTAATATTCAGCGCCTAAAGTTTATTCAAACAGTGAATTCCCACGGATTAAAAACATAGTGGTTTACTTTGGATCTTATCAAGTAGCTCAGTAAGCCGTAATCATTTTTATACTTTCCCAAAAATAAAGAAAAAGTACCTATTGTATGCCTAGGCCTACGAGTAGGCCGCGCGACCGACGCGACATTGCGCGGCAGAAACCACCCAAACACCACTTCGGAGACTATTAGGTAAGTCCTTTGGAATGGGATAACTGTTTTAATAATTGTGTTAAATGTATGGAAATGCGACAATATGTAAAAAAAATACTTGGACAAACATAAACAGTATTTCTAACGCTATGACAATTTTCAGTGCAGCCGTGCAGCCCTCGTGGCTGGGCTCTCAGACCATAGAGCTACTGCGTTCAAACGTAAAGTACAAGTGACTTGCTGTGCAGCAAGTTTTCAATACTGTACCCTTACCATGAGTTGTGACATTCACGTTTTCGATAACGAGTATCGAGTTTACTATCTGTGCATCCCGCTTGTACTATTTTAGTGCGAACGAGATGCACAGATAGTAAACTCGATACTCGTTATCGAAAACGTCAATATCACAACTCATGGTAAGGGTATTACATTGTACATTGTGCGATTTGCATACTGCCGTCCAAAGTCCGTTTAAGTTGACCTCTGTTCGAAGTTATAAATTGTTTTTTTTTTTTACCTATCTCACAGCGCTTTGGCGCCTTGCTGCAATACAATGCTGTTCGATGTATTTGTGTATATAAATAAATCAATAAAATATATTAATTGTTTGTAGATAACGCAGTATATGTCACTGTACATAATTAGGCATAAATATACGAGTTTGGTTTTATGAAAGTATCTATCTATTATATATGTATATCGTCGTGTAGTCAGTACCTACAACACAAGCCTTACTGAGCTTACTTAGGTCGATTTGTGTAAGATTGTCCCGAAAATATTTATTTCCTAACTAGTGCGTAAAAAGTGCACTGTAAAATTCACTTTTTAAAGCACTTGTTATGAAAAATTGGGTTCGATACACGTGAAAAAACTTCTTTAAGACTCGGGTGATCGTCACCCTCGTTTCACTCGGACTCCAACTTTCACCCTAGTCGAAAAAATTTTGTTTTTCACTAGTATCGATATGTAGTATTATTTATTATTATCCTGTTGAATACTGCCAACGTATTCAACCTCAAAATGTAGGCGTGGAGTCAGACATATTGCCGTAGGGTTCGTTAGATAGAAAATAGCCGTTGGTAACGTTAAAGTAATTTATTGAACAAAAATTAAACTATTAGGTACACTATTGTCTTTATAACACTAAATAACTGACGGAAACACACTGAAACACACGACTGAAACAGCCTGGATTCACTCACTAATCACACTAGAGCACTGAATCATTTAGATCACGTTTTATTCTCTCCGATAATTATGGTTTGGTTATCATATTCATAATCCAAACATAATCTCACATAAACGTTTCTTACCATTATTTATATACAAAATGTATAAGTAGATGATACCCACGATTATTAATTTCTATCAGTTTCAATAGTTTGATTCGAGTAAAAATCGAAATCGGCCGCCCTCGGCCGCCTAGACGTTTGCTTTCATTATTATTTACTCTATATTGAATAAAATATCCGGAATTAAATAAAGTTGAGCGCAATTTAAGTACCTATGGGCCTGATTAGGTACAAATTAATTTAGTAACAATTGTAACAAGTTAGTGACCTCGCACTAAACAACTACAGTGTGTAATCAGGCCCTATTTCCTAACTTAGGGAATATTTGTCGAAGACATGAAAATAAAGATGACTTAAATCATAATCTATGTTTTTAAACTGATGATGATGATGGTTCCAATGTCACGCAAACTTCATCGTCTAGACAAACAGAACACGGCATGTACTCGAATTACCTCGAACATTCCAAAACAAACGGATCAATACACAGCTGTCTTCCCACACATACACACATCCTATTGTGTATAGAACATGTAAGTGTGTGCGTATCTACCGTACCCTCCACCTTTGTCCTCGAAAATTCTACTCGCCGCTAGATGTCTCTCTCAACCGTATATAAGCGCGCCGGCCGGCGAAGTCGCATGTTATTCGAAAGAAAGCGACGCAACTGCAAACATTCGGTGCAACGCACTGCGATTATAATTATGACGAAACAGACCGACCAAACAGTCTACCACCGACCTGATTTCCGTGCGCTAAGTTTTCTAGAACCTTCACAGTAGGTACACACATCGGTAAGCAGTAGGTATGGAGATCGTTCCCTTCTCGCGCCTAACGCGCGTATAGCTATCTCTCTCACACATTTCTCAATTGTTCCAGAGACATGATCGAAAACCTCAAAGTAGGAACTATAGGGCCATATTATTGTTAGTGGCCTAAAACGGTCTGAAAACAAGTTTTGGGGCCTGAAAACGGAGGCAATTGTGTAATTTACGATTCTCTGATATGTGTTAGGTCCTCGCTGAAACGGCCTGAAAATGTGTCTCAGCCTACTGTAAACGCCTGTAAGTAACTAAAAAACAAAAAAAAACGTAAAACTATGTTATCGTTTTCTCGTAGTATGAGGGCGACACGACATTTTCTTGGTACGGGGGCTTTCTTCCTTGGTACAGGGATTTGAAGTCATAGGTGAAAACGAAAAGTAGCTATATTGTCAATGTTGTGTTGGACTGTGTACATTTAATCTAAATAACATTTAACTTGTATGATGACATTGCCTGTATTGCGTCTGATCCCAAGAGACTAAGCGCTCGCAGGGCTACTTTCATGTTTGTGCAGAAGAAGGAATTTAAATTATCTCTGTTGCACCTATCGGATAAGTTATCTCCGCCAAACACACGCGCACACCTTCGCTAACACTCATGCACAAACACCTACACAATAAATACATTACACTCACACACACACCCACACAACCGACACAGGCGGTGCCTAGTGTGGGATCACTGTAATGTCCATCTGTATATAAACTGTTTCTTTTTGTGTAATAAATTTATTTATTATTTTATTTATTTATTGATAAAAATAAAAATAAGAATGGACCAAAATGGACATGTTTTTTACACAAAGTTTAATTCGGACCCAAGACTGAGCATCTTTTGTTTTACAGCTTTTTAAAAACATGTCCAAATCCAAAATATTTATGTCCAAATGATGAATGATATAGACACATCGACCACAGTAAAGTCAGTAACGCTTAACAAACAGTTAAAAGGACCATTTATTAACAGTATTGCGGATCTTGTTGACCAATATACTTTAAAATAGAACTTGTGATTGATGGTTTGGTAATTGGTTACGTGACTCAAGTGTATTATTTATGTCTTTCCCGAACACGGGACAATGGTGTTCCGGACATTGGCGAGGCATATGGGGAGCCGCATTTTCATCAGCAAGGTCAAAAGGGGGCTTCAGGGAATAATTTTATGTAATCCCAATAACAAATTATTGCAAAGCAAAATATGTTTTTATTTTATTTGATTACAGAAACTAAAACATTAGGTAACGGGTAAGTCACCGTTGGCACCGTGTTCTCCTTCGTCCACAGCCCTCACTGATATCGCGGAACAAAATCAGTCCTTACGGGCGAAATACCACAAAGGAGTTTTGAGACTTAATTTAAAAATAAATGATAACGTATGGTTAAGTAAATATACAAATAATAATAATGATGATTGTTTCCGCGAACGGTCTCATACCGAAGAGTCTCGACCAACATCTTGAGAGACTCTCGCTACGTGGTTGTGGTTGGATCAAGGGTCAGATTCAGACAAGGGTCAGATGGACAGGGCGCGCATAGTTCGGCGGTTCCTCTCTCTGCAGCCCTAACCACCGGCGCCTGGACCGTTTTTTTTGTCGCTGGGAAAATGCGTTTACGCATCCCCCCCGGGCCTGGGGTAGGTCCATGATGGTAGTGAGGGGGTATGTGGGAATCTCTCCTCGCTGCTCCTCTTGCTAGCCAAGAGGAGGGGAGGAGGATACCCACTAAAAAGTAAAAACCCAGCGGCATCGTCCGCATTGCCGTTAGGGGAGTGCCACTGGATCGGCGCTTGGACCCTGCCCCGTTGGCAGAGGCACCCTAAGTTAGGTTTTTATAATAAATGTATTATTTTGATTTGTTGTGGATGTATTTTTATATTCCACTTTTATAAAAATATTGTAAAAACCTGACGTCGTAACAGACAAAAAATTATTAAACGATAATAAAAATAACCGATCGAAGCTAAGTATAGTAAAAAAACCGGCCAAGAGCGTGTCGGGCCACGCTCAGTGTAGGGTTCCGTAGTTTTTCGTCCGCCACGGTAAGTGTTCCCACTTCAGCGTTAAAAATGGGCTATTTGATACATTATTATTGACATATTAATATGAAGTACAGAACCCTAAAAACGGGCCCACAAAGGACGGTGACAACTAAAGAAAGAGTTTTAGAGACATACATGGACAATTCGAAAAAATGTTGTCAATTTCAGTCCCACCACGAGTAGTAAGAAGGGGCTGTAACATGGAGTGATAACCAGCCAGCGTCATTTGAAGTCAGTCAGTCAGTTTCAACCTAATGTATGGGCATGTATGCTCCGACCCCATTAAATCAGAAAGAATCTTAAAACCGCCATGCAGGGTATGAGCGTTCCAACTACAGCGACATCTATCGACAAATTAAGTAAACTATGCGCGCGAGCTTAAAGTACAGAGGCTCTAGTGTAAGTTTCTTTTGACGTAAAAAATGTCTCCAATGCGTAAGTGATACTGATATAATATGAGAGACTGTCGCATTGGGCGATGAATATTAGTGCAGATTTTTATTTACGATTAAAACTAAACGCGGTATTATACATAAAACGGCGAACAACGATATTCGTAAATTTCAGACGATTATCTCTGTCACTCTCTTAACGCCTTAATTGGAGTAAAAGAGAAATGCTCGACATATACGAACTTCGATGTTCGCGGTACCGGGCTGGAAGTGATGAAGTGTGTCTTGTCATTCAATAGAGATTTTGACAGCCATATGTTATGGAATAAGGGCTAATTTATTAACAATTTGTAAGAAACTATTTCCTTAACGACTTTAGTGCTGAAATAATATAAAGTACCTATTTTGCTCGCAGATATATGCAATCCTGCGGCGCTTCCGTCTTTCTCGAGGAAAGCAGAGACCATTTTACCAAAAACGCGTAAGATGTATGAAATCCTGCGGCGCTTACAGTTTTTTCTAGTTGATAAAGTTTGTATGGGGGAACAATATTTTCGTTTTTTAGTATATTACTCGATTTTTTTTCATACTTTCTCACCGTTTAAACCTTCCCTAAGCTACTAAAGATATTTCAAGACCAAAATTAGCCAAATCGGTAAAGCCGTTCCCAAGATATAGTGTGACCAAGAGAAATAGGGGTTCATTTTTATATATATTATTTTTTTCAAAAACTATTGAACCTATCAAGTTCAAAATAATTTTCCTGGAAAGTTTATGTAAAGTTCTACTTTTGAGATTTTTTTCATATTTTTGAAACTTGTGGTTCAAAAGTTAGAGGGGGGGACGCACTTTTTTTTACTTCCGGAGCGATTATTTCCGAAAATATTTACATGATCCAAAAATGATGTCAGTAAACCCCTATTCATTTTTAAATACCTATCAAACAATATATCACACGTTAGGATTAGAATGAAGAAAAAAATCAGTCCCCACTTTACGTATAGGGGGGGTGCCCTAAAAAAACATTTTTTTCCACTTTTTACTTTTGCACTTTGTCGGCGTGATTAATATACATATTACTACCAAGTTTCAGCTCTCTAGTGCTAAAGGTCGCTGAGATTATCCGCGGACGGACGGACGGACGGACGGACGGACGGACGGACAGACATGGCGAAACTATAAGGGTTCCTAGTTGACTACGGAACCCTAAAAACAGATCGTCAAAGTTATATACCAAAGTTACATACCACAGCTAGACTGCGAGGTAACAAGACATATTGATCAACGTCGTACCAGACGTGTCTCACGTGTCGTTGTCGTCGGAGGCCGTCGCGAGGCCGCTGTGACCCGCCATGCCGACGGCATCTGCGGGGACGCCGAGTGATCGTGGGCGCCCGTCCTCACATCCAGAGGACGCGCCGCTGTATACGTAGAACCTGCAATGCATAAGTAAATTATTGATGGTCGCGCAACCTCTCTGGCATATATGTACCAACCTCTTACATATTTTGTATAATTTTGTAATATTATAAATATATTTACCTCCCGGTGTGAAGTTAATAATTTTTTTTATTCAGTATACGTTTTATTTAATAATACCCCAAACCTAATAATACAATACTAAAACATAAGTCAATTTACGAACTCGAAAATATAACGAAACTGGCGCTCCAACAATGTTGTGCTGTTTCCATGAACTAACATAGTGATACCAGTGAGGACGTTCCACGGCTAACCAACACGTAGGTACAAGGCTAGCTACACACTCCATGGTAACAGAACTACGTAACTACTATAAGAACTATGTAATAAAAACCTCTGTTAACAACGAAATCGAAATTCACAAAAAAACATGTATTGAAATCATTCAAGAATAAAGAGTCGAACTCGCGACTCTGGGATACACGCCCATCTGAGCTGTAAAAAATAATTTACATGTATTGAAACAAAAAATCTGTTTTTTGTGTGGGCAGCGCGAGCTCGCTGTCAGTTGTTAGTCAGAGTCGGAGGCCACGAGTTTGAAATCTTTGAATGTAAACTACTTTCATTTTGTACTTTTTCATTTCTCATGCTCGGAAAGTGGGTCATTCTTTATCTACTATGCGGGTGGAAAGTGATACGTTTCCGCCCTAGGGTCGCAATTTGGCATGTTCCTATTAGTTCTCCCCCAGTAGAACTTAGTGGCGAAAATAACCTTATTTGCCGACGCCAGAAACAAATTCATGACAATAGTTCTTTCTCCTATATTATTGGAATTTATTGTAGCGATTATCATATCATACACTAAATATGTCAATTAATTCAAATATTTATATTATTCGCTTCAAATTTTTAAGAGTATTGGTTCTATATTACAGTAACAAGAAGGAATAAACCTACGAAGTTTCTTTTTTAATATGCGCAGGTAAGCAACGGCAGTAACTTATACAGCCAAACATGAATGTATACTTACTTATTGGAAATATTACCTTCTTATTAGTCATTATTAAATTGAATAGGACCATTTTATTACTAATTCTATTACTTTATATATAAACAAGCCCTAAATTTTAAAAAGGTCTTCTTTTTGATAAAACTAAAATGTTGTTTAAGTCACCCATTAATTCGCCAATAACGCGCGTGAAAAAAATAAAAAGTTTCTGTGCATTATGACAATTAAGTACCTATGCTGCAAGAAAAAAGTTAGATGCCGAATTCCGCGCAACTGTTGAAAACACTTGGATAGTAAACAAAGTATATTAATAATTACGCGTACTCAAGATTTTAGAATAAAATGGGCTTAAAGGCTTGGGCAGATAGGCGCGTTTTAAGAGCGTGGCGCAGCGGGGCGTGACAGCGGTGTGACGAAATAAGGCACACATTCGGACGGCAGCGTCGCGCCACGCCACAAAACGCGCCCTATGTGACCAAGCCTTTACTTTACACCTGACGGAATTAGAAAATCTGTACAACTTGTGTGAATTGGCGGTCAGAGAAATAAGTGAAATCTTTGTCAAGATGTATGCTGATTCTTTTTATATTTCAATAATTTATCGATACAATATAAAGTTTCAGCTTGCGGTAAGATTAGGCTTTTAGTCAGTCAGTTTATTATCTAAGAGACATTTTTTTTTACTTTTTCCTTGCTCTTATTTTACTTTCCTCGCATTCGAAATGAAAAATAGTATGCTTAACTCGGATAAGTCACCCATTTCCGACTCGCACTAAGCGCTCTCACTTCGTTCGAGTGCCAAACTATCTCGTCGTCAATGGGTGACTTTCTGCCCTTGATTAACAATCTACTATTGTCGTGGTGGTTATTGTATGGATGTCGCACAACGAAACATTATGTGCAATCTACACATTAAAAACATTTTGGCGGGGCGGCGACATCCGTACAATACAATTAAAATCAGTTAAGACTTCGGTTTTCTCGGGTATCATCGTTTAATTCCGGAGTCGGAAATGACACGATATACATTGCCGCGATTACTTTTAGGTAGCATTTAATTTGAAGTATCATAAACGCAATGTTAAGCACCTGCCAAAATGACATTATTAACCGGTAGACCTAGGAAATTTGTTATGCAGAAGCGACATGAATTTGAAAATTCATTATTTAATGAAGCTGAATACATACATGAGTCAATATTTTACTGTTTGGTGTAAGTAGGTACGATATTAGGTACGTAGATTTTGCGAATGTTGAAAAGTCTAAAATTTGCACCATTAACGACTGTATATTTTATTTGACACTAAGAAGGCAGACTGTCAAACTATCTAGTACTTGCTAGCATCTTTCTTATTTCAATATAAAGGTTGTGTTAGTTTTGAGCTACAAAGGAGGTTTCGTTGCTCATATCGTTCTTGTACCTACTGTATTCAATAAGACAACGAGTAATATATATAATTAAAGGTCAAATCTGTAAATTGATAACTCTATGTAATAGACGAGGGATACACGACAATTATCGAGGTTGGCCGAAGTCTTAACTGATTTTAATTGTATTGTATATATAGTCATTTGGGTACTTGACACTTGAAAAAATCACCCATGTATCATAGAAAATATGAAATATAAAAAGAGTATTGATTTATTAAAATCTAGGACGTTAAAAACTTCAAAAAATTTTGTAATATTTTTACCTCATAAAATAAAAGAAATGTACATTTGATATTTTTCATTTTATATTAATAGAAACTCACGTTTTATAAGTGCGCCGATTCCGTTCTCACAGCCGCGGCAGTCGCGCCACTGCTCAAGACGAACAATAATTCTGCTGGAACCACGATGTATACCTCCATGCTCATATCCAAAAAAAACCATTAAAACAGTCGGTATCTGCGGCGAGCGACTGTACTGAGGAACCGAGCCGCTTTTTTGTGACGGACAGTTCCAGTAAAATACAGTATTTAGTAGACACTGGCTCTGATTTGTGTGTTTACCCGCTTAAGTTTTTACGAGGTGAAAAACGTCACAAAACGAACTATGAGTTGTTTGCTGCGAATGGTACAATAATCGCAACTTATGGATGGATTAGTTTATGTCTCGATTTTAAATTACGCCGTAGTTTTAATTGGCGCTTCGTTATTGCCGATGTCACTAAACCTATAATCGGCATAGACTTTTTATCATTTTACGGTTTGCTTGTGGACGCTAGAAATCACCGATTAATTGACAGCACCAAAAATTAATTGACGCTACTTACCGCGTCTGCTTTTCCGGTGTCTAGCGACATCGCTATTTGCCATACTAAAGCTGTTGCAGGTCCTTCTCGTTTTCACCAGTTGCTGCAACAGTTTCCTGAGATCACTAGGCCTGCGGCGACCCTACGGAGCGTGAGGTGAAGCACAAAACGCTTCACTTCATCAACACTACCCCTGGACCACCAGTATTTTCCAGGCCGCGCCGTCTCGACTCGGACCGGTTGAAGATAGCGACAAGGGAGTTTGAGGATATGGTTCGTACAGGTGTCGCGCGCCGTTCTGCTCGTGGTCATCTCTGTTACACATGGTTCCAAAGAAGACCGGTGGTTGGAGACCATGCGGCGACTACCGTGCAATAAATGCCAGGACCATACCAGAACGTTATCCGTTAAGGTATTTTTGTGATTTTACTCATATCCTTCAAGGCTGCAGCATTTTTTCGACTATTGGCAGAATGCAAAGCGGGTGGAGGGGGTAGCCTAAACGATCACAGCGCTCGCTACGGCTAAAATTGTCATTTTTGTCGCTGACTTGAGCTGTCAAATCCATATTGCAGTAAACATTTTCTAATCGTTTTAATAATGTTACTGACTACCATTGTCCAAAATTGTGTAATATAGTAAAATAACACAAGATTTCATTAATATTTTTCACAATGTTTGCTTACTTCTTGTTTGACAGCGGTGACAATATTCTCCATAATGGCCGCCTGTCACGTGGCGCTGTCGTCGCGCTCGGTCCCAATAGACCTCGTTTGCGCATACAACCAGATTCCTGTGGCCCCTGAAGATATACATAAAATAGCTATAACTACCCCATTCGGTTTATTCGAATTCCCTTTTATGGGGTTCGGTTTAAGGAATGCTGCGCAAACTTTATAAAGATTCATTGATGAAATACTGCGCAATCTACCGTTCTGTTTCGCCTACATAGATGACATCCTGATTGCTTCCGCAGACGAGGCGGAGCATGAACGCCACTTAAAGCTGGTTTTCGAACGCTTGCAAAAACACGGTGTTCTTTTCAATACGGCAAAATGCGACTTTGTTAAGGCAGAAGTAACGTTTTTAGGACACAGTGTATCCAGTACGGGTATTAGATTTCATAGCTCAATTTTCAACAGATATCAGACACATTTCTGATGACGATAATAAAGTTGCCGATACACTATCCCGTCCCGTAGAAGCGATTAATGCATTGAATTACGACCCATTGGCAGCGTCACAAAATACTAAATATATATTTGTAAGTTTGTATTTTTTTGGATTGAATTTTAATAGTAATGATTTCGCTGACATGTATATTAATATCTAAGTAAGTAACTACATTGAAATGTATGTTAATATCTAAGTAAGTTGTAATTTGCATGTTTATTTTATACAACTGAATACTGGTTCCGTATATTTAAGACTTCACTGTAATATACATAAATCCTAAATATTCTTACAAAAAATTATTTATTTATCTAAAACAATTACAATTAAGTATAAAAACATAATAAAGAAAATAAAAACCCTAACAACTTAACCTACTTAAACAAAATTAGAGATAAAAACTTGGCCCAAATCGCTATCAACGGGCAAGGTGCCCAGAAGGCTGGCTGTATTCCCACGCTGGATAGCGATGGCTATCCGCTGTGCAAAATAGTAGCCAGCCCTCTGGTCACCGAGGCCTCTATCAGGCGCGCCGACAGATCTTTATATAGTCGGCGCGCGTTTGGACCCCCCGGCCCCAAAGTTTCGACGCCAAACGCCGCAAATATGTAGCTACTTCCCAGAGCGACATACTTGCGGCGTTTGAAGTCTTCTGCCGAGGTTGCCGCAGCACCAGCATTAATTTTAGTGCTTTGAATATGAGTCGGTGCCAGAGTATAAACGCAGGTAGCGTCCCAAACTAGCGGTCGGCCCATACTCCAAGGCACCAACGTCATCCCATCGGGCCTCTTGCCGTCGTCTCTGGCCAAAACGCTGGGTTCCAAAACTGCCGGCAGTTTGGCGCTAACAAAGGGCCCTTCGGATAACATCATTAATGCTGGCGTGGCGGGGGATCCTTCCAGGACTGCGGACACATGAGAGTCCGTGGTGGCATAGACTGTCCACCATGACGCCGCATTGACAGCGATGTGGGTGGTTTGTTGGTGCCCCTAAACGTAAACTGGCTGCTAGGCGGAAGGTGGTATTGTCTAAAAGAGTGCCAATATTGGGGGACGGTAAAGCTGTGAGCCAAAGGCCTGACTCCCACTCTGCAGTAGCGAGGAGACGAGCGCGATCAGTCGAACTAGGTGACGTATTCAATATTTTTTTCCGTACTAGTTAACAGAGCGGCTCGTCAAATAAATTTATTTTTATCTTAATTTCCATGAATCAAAAGTAGACTGGTTAAACATTTTTTTAAAATATTTTGTAGATTTTGAGTGTTGTGAGCTAATGTATTCCTGTACCTAGTAGAGGCACCAATTACGGACGGTTTAAGTTGACAGTGTACCAGTGATGGACACTTCATTCTTAAGTCAGAAATTGGTTGGTTGACTGTCGATTAACATATATGTATGGACCTTATTTTTTATAAAAGAGTGAACATATAATGTATATATAATGGAGCGAATTATATTCCTTAATAGCAGTCCGCATTAGGAATGTAGAAGCGAATCACTTAGTGCGAATGTATGGAATATTCACAACGTAAGGATGTAAACGCTCCCCTCGCCTGGATGTTCGGTGGAGGAACGGAGATGGCGGAATCAAATCGTGCAATTCCAGTCCACACTCCAAAATGTATCCTGTAAAACACAGACAAACTAGCAACCCTGCGACGGTGCTCAAGCCTCTGTAACATTATTCTTACTCACCAACTCACGTTCGCCAATGAGTCTGCGAGTTCGGTGCTCTATTGAATCCAAGGCGGCCAGCTGATCTTCGACATATCCGTCCCAAAGGTGGTAACAGTATTCCATACACGTTCCGGCGCGAAGTACCGCTTCACCTTGTGTAAGACCCCAAGTTTTTTAGCAGCGGATATCGCTTTGTAGTGGCACCGAATAGTGGTACCGTAGTTCAGTTTAGTGGTTACCCAAGTAGCTCTAGGTGGTCCGTAATTGCTAAGGATACAGCAAGAGTCAAGTTACAAAGGCTCCTTTTGGCGGTGATTAAACACGCCTGTGTTTTGAAGGTGTTAAACCTAACCTAAATGGCTTCGCCCCACTCATCAACGGTTTCCCTGAAGATCTCCGTCGGTCTTGGTAGTTTGGGCCTCAGAAATATATCTCTCAGTCACTGTGCTGTCGTCTGCTTACCCAAGGATACCGGGCTTTAGCAAATAGTTTATATGAAGCAAAAAGAGAGTGGCGTGGAGAGAACCGAACCCTGAGGCATGATCCGAAGAGCAACCATCCACTACGACCCCAATAGAATACCTACTTATCAAATCAATTAAACAAAAATGTAAAAATAAAAATATTTCTACTTATAACTGAACAGAGACAATTGAATAAATTCATGATTCAAGAACACTATATATCAAGAACTATATATATCAAGAACACTATATAACACTATATGTCAAAAACTAAATGCACTTTACTAGATGGCGCACCGCGCAATGTGACAGACAGTACGTAACCCTAAATATATTTTACACGTTAACATTCATGAATCTTTACCACTTTATGTAACGCCCATACGTAGATCATTATGTCAGACACATTTTTTGTGACGTCGAAGGGGATAGATGGGCAGCTGTTGACCTTGCTGGTGGTTTATAAAGCGCTTGGTGCCGCTCAGAGGCTCAGGTTCCGGCTCCCATGAGCAGTCACTGGTTCGTCGTGTCAGCCTTGATTCAAAAACCGATTTTTCTTTTCAAATTGTGTTGCCCAAGGTAAGATCAATATTAATCCATATTGTCCCCATACTTTTGAAGTGCAGTTGATGATTCAAGTACCTAAGTAAAATATTGTTTTTTGTGTCTTTCAAACTATAAAAACATATTCAATTTTTTTCCTAATTTAACCCGCAGTTTAAGTTTTAGGGGGTGGGGTGCACTATGATCATTATTTATAAAAGTTATAGGTAGGTTATAGTAGTTTATGCAACTGTGCATAATGAAGGGCATTACAACAGGAGTGTGGGTTTCACAACAAGGTTAACATCACACGATTGTTGTAATGCCTAATTATGAATAGTTGCATACACTACTTTATCTACACAAATATCATAAGTGTTTTAAGATAATTAAGATGGGTTCAGGAACCGTAGGGAAATGACCTGCATTATTACTAGTGCTACTTGTAAACATTGAAAAGTCAACGAACAAAACAAATGACAGCTTGGAATGGCCGCGTTTCGTATTTCGTATCTCAGTCTTTTTTTTAACCATAGACAAGCGAATGAACTCCCTATTCTATTGTCACACGAGTTCAAATGTCGTTCGATTTACCTTAAAAAACATAACGAATTGGCGTTTCGTATCAATGACTGTTTTAATATCTATAGATACTAGAATATACACCCTACTTGAATTTGACAGCTGTTCCAAATTTAAACTCCTAACCTACTGTTTTCAGGAGGTAATGTTAACTTTATATCTCCATTAATTTCTGATGGTAATGCTTGTCATCGCCTACGGTTTCTGGACGCGTTTTAGAGCACTAATGATACGAGTATGTACGTAGATAAAAGGTATTATTTCATTTCAACCACATTAAGAAAAATCACCTTTTAAATAGAAAAAGAAACCTTCATTTTTCATACAGTGCCGATTACGTGATGGCATTATATTGTAAATACTTGTTGGTATTTTGCTGGCGTCGTTTATATAATAAATATAAATACAAATATTTCGGGACAATCTTTCACAAATCGACCTAGTGATACGGTAAGCTCAGTAAAGCTTGTGTTGTAGGAACTAGACGACGATATATATAATAGATAGATACATATAAATACTTAAATACATAGAAAACACCCATGACTCAGGAACAAATATCTGTGCTCATGACGACGACGACTGTGCTGACTGGGAGTCGAACCCAGGACCATCAGCTTCACAGGCAGGGTCACTACCCAATAGGACAGACCGGTCGTCATAACATAACACATGTATAAAGGACGCCAGTCCTTTCAATCCTATTCGATATGACAAACCTTCAAACGTAGACGTCCACACTGCTATAATTATTATACCGAAATAGAATACCGGTAATATGTATGAAAATAATACCGGTATTCACTCCCTACTACCAATACTGAAGTGGCCGATAGAAGTCGTCTGCCGTGGGCGTGTCCACACGACCGAATGTCACCAGCGCCCGCGCTCGGCGCTCGCCGCGCAACTTTAGTTGAGGTGGGTCAGGAGCGCCGCATTGCTAATAATGCTTTATTCGACTGCATTTTCGCGGTAATTTCGACACAATACAATTTTAATGGAAATGATTCTGTACATACAAGAGTGAGAAGAATTGTGGGCATTGTGTTAAAGATAGAAAGGTGACTGAGAGCCGATGTTCTCGATAGAGAAGTTTGTAGTACTAGTGGGCGGTGAGTGAAGCCCGTGCTTCTGTACTGAAGAGAACTTTTCAAAACTGTGAAATTGTATGCCAAACAATCACTAGCTTTGTGAACATTTACCAACTAAAAGATAACAGAATAGCATAAATACCACACATTTACAGTAAAAGTTCTCACAACAAACTTTCTGTATGGGACCTTACTTAAAATTCCAGTGAAAGGTCTTGTGAACATTGCTAGTCACACCAACATCTCAAACGGCTGAAGATCACAGCAAACGAGCAAGCTGCCAGTTTACACATGGAGCCAAGCACTAAGCAAGATACAAACATCATCACCACACTAGCCGAGGACACCCGCCGCACACAGGCCCAGGCCCACAGGTCTGCTCGCTGCGCATTCTGGTACTTGGCCGCCACTCGAGAACCTATCCGCCCCAACCACCATCGGTTCTACGTGCAATGTGGCGCCAACAAAGAAAAGTGTAAAGATACAATGTTTACAATTTATTAAACACACAGGCACTACAACTTAGAACATATTTCGGAGAGCCTAGCTTGTCGCTAGCTTATAGCTAGAACGATTTATACCTGAACCTTGTAATTGGAAATGAACTAAGACGCTCCTTTATAAGACGCGGCTATGCGTAACCATAACTCTGCACTTTGCAACGATGTCGATGTTTTTTCGGAGACCTTATATAGTTATAAAAAGCAGATAGCGAGCAGATTGTTTCAATTTTAAACACCCTAGTGTAAGATGTTCACGTTTAAATAAAAATAAAAATAATTGTTGTTAGCTCATGTACTCACACTTACCTGCTGTCAGAGTCAGCGGTTGACTTTACGAGTCGTGTAAACTGTTAATTTAATTAATTTTAGGAAACTCCAGGTCAAGTCATCTTGTAATAGTATAAACATTCTAATGTATTAATTAAGAACCGTTTGTTTCTCAATAAATAAAATAAAATCCTATACAGTGGCAGCAAGTTCCACATATTCCACAGTCATGTGCTCCGCGCAGCTGCGAGAAAGGCGGTTCAAGAGTGTATTCAAATGAACTTACCTGTTCGTGGCGGCGGCGGCAGTCAGGCCCCGCCCACTTAGCGTCTGTCGAGCGTCGTCGTCTAGTGGTCGCCCGCGCAGCGCCGACGCGACGTTTACGTTACGATCCAGTGGTTGTGGGTTCGAGTCCCGCTTCGAGTCTAAAAAAATCTATTTTTCTTTCGATTTAAATATCAAAGCAGTATTTAGACAAAATGTCAAGTCCGTCGTTTAAAATTTTACACAATCCCCGTACAAACTTTCACCTCCTTTTTACTCCCTTAATGGTAGAATTTTAAAAAATCCCTTCCTTGTGTTTACGGTATATAAACTACCTATTGTGAACAAATCAGCGTTGAGCGGTTTGGGCTGTGATCAGTCAGTCAGGACATTCACGTTTATATATATAGATCTATTAATGTATATATCGTCATCTAATACCTACAACACAAGCCTTACTGAGCTTACCGTAGGACTAGGTCGATCTGTGTAAGACTGTCCCGAAACATTTATTTATTTATTCGTGCTCCGATCATACGTTTGTGCTGTGACCGTGTTTGCTAGCTGATCAGAGCGTCGGCCGCGGATGCTGAAGTTGTCATTCTGCCTCGGGCACCAGTGGGGTTGCTCACTTTTTATGAAATCTATCCAAATTAATAGATGCAAACAGGAAAAGCGTCGAATTAAGAAAATACATGAAGTGTTTAAGAAAACGATACGATTTTAGTATTAACGCTAAGCAACGGTAAGTTGTATACCAGTCTGATTGCAGATCGTGAGTGATGTCGAGCAAAACGAACGGGCACGAGGCGGGGGCGGAGGTCGTGGTGTCGGGGCTGTCGGGCCGCCTGCCCGAGAGCGACAGCATCGAGGAGTTTGCGCGGCAGCTGTTCGCCGGCGTCGACCTCGTCACCGCCGACGACCGCCGCTGGACGCCGGGTGAGTATGTCGTACTATAGCATGGCCGGTCATACTTCAAATCACGTGCGCACTAGCGCCGTATATCACGACGCAACGCAGTGGTCTCAGTTATGTATACTTTGTTCAATGATTTCTCGCCGTTAAAATGACTTAACATTGACCAACTGATTGCGCTGCGCTGCGCTTATAGTTATTTTGTTTTTTTCTTGCTCAGGTATTTACGGATTACCCAAACGAAGTGGCAAGCTAAAGGACCTTGTGCACTTTGACGCGGCATTCTTCGGGGTGCACGCCAAGCAGGCAGAAGTCATGGACCCACAACTACGGTTGTTGTTGGAAGTGACGCACGAGACCATGGTGGACGCCGGAATCAACCCCGCCGAGCTGCGCGGGAGCCGCACTGGCGTCTACGTGGGCCTCACCCACTCGGAGACTTTTGAAGCGTGGTCCGAAGACTTAGAAAAAATCAATGGATACGCCTTAACCGGTTGCAGCAGCTCCATGTTCCCCAATCGAGTTTCCTACGCATTTGATCTGCAGGGACCGTCGATATCGATGGACGTCGCCTGTGCGAGCTCGATGCACGCGATGGCGCATGCGATAAACGACATCCGCGAAGGCCGCTGCGAGGCCGCCGTGGTCGCAGGCACCAACCTCTGCCTCGACCCGGCTTCGTCTCTAAACTTTCAACGGCTGACCATGCTGTCGGCCGACGGGCGCTGCGCGGCGTTCGACGACAGCGCGAGCGGCTACGTGCGCTCCGAGGCGGTGGTGGCCGTGCTGCTGCAGCGCCGGCGCGACGCGCGCCGCGTGTACTGCACGGTGCGCGGCGCGAGCACCAACAACGACGGCTACAAGCCGGACGGCATCAGCTACCCGTCCGGGGAAATGCAGCGCCGCATCGCTCAGGAGGCCTTTGAAGAGGCTGGCCTGCTTCCGAAAGACGTGGAGTATGTGGAGGCGCACGGCACCGGCACCAAGGTGAGAAAGGAACATTGATATTGCCTAGCGAAGAATCTACTCAAGTGATTACGTGATAAATATCTGTTGCAGGTGGGAGACCCGGAGGAAGCGAATGCAATTGCTGAGCTATTCTGCAAGGACCGGCAGACTCCGCTTCTGATAGGCTCTGTCAAGTCCAACATGGGCCACTCCGAGCCGGCCTCCGGTCTCTGCTCCATCGCCAAGGTGGTGCTGGCCATGGAGCGTGGAGTCATCCCCGGTAACCTGCACTTCCAAACCCCCAACACAGACATCCCTGCGCTCACTGATGGACGCATAAAGGTATATCCTGTTTAGAAAAGTAGGTATATTATCTTACAGGCATTTATCATAAAGTACGTGCTACAAAACTTTTTCTCATATGCGTCAGGTGGTAGACCGGAATACGCCATGGCAAGGAGGGCTGGTGGGAGTGAACTCGTTCGGGTTCGGAGGTGCGAACGCGCACTTGATCCTCGAGGGCGGGCGCGGGAGCCGGCCGGCGCCGGCCGAGTACCCGGCGCCGCGCCTGGTGCTGGCCTCGGGCCGCACCGAGGCCGCCGCGGAGCGCCTGCTGCGGCTGGCCGCGCTGCACGCGCGTGACGCCGAGCTGCACGCGCTGCTCGACGCCGTGCACGCGCGCGCCGTGCCCGGCCACGAGCGCCGCGGGTACGCCGTGCTGGACCCGGCGCGCGGCGCGCCGCCCGTGCTCGAGGTGCTGCCGTGCGAGGGCGAGCCTCGCCCGGTGTGGTTCCTGTTCAGCGGCATGGGCTCGCAGTGGGCCGGCATGGCGCGCGAGCTGCTGCGCCTGCCGCTGTTCGCGGCCAGCATCGCTCGCTCGGCGGCGGTGCTGGAGCCGTACGGCGTGGACCTGCGACACGTCATCGCGGACGCGCCGCAGTCCGCCTTCCGCAACATCATCAACTCCTTCGTGTCCATCGCCGCCGTGCAGGTGGCGCTGGTGGACGTGCTGCGCGAGCTCGACGTGCGCCCGGACGGCATCATTGGACACTCCGTTGGTGAAATCGGTCAGTGGAAAAGCAATACGGATTATTCATTCATTATGTAGACGAGCCATTCACTTATCATTTGTTCGATGAAGGCTGCGCGTACGCGGACGAGGCGCTGACGGCGGAGCAGACGCTGCTGAGCGCGTACTGGCGCGGGCGCTGCACGCTGGACGCGGCGCCGGCGCCGGGCGCCATGGCCGCCGTGGGGCTGTCCTGGGAGGAGGCCGCGCGCCGCTGTCCCGCCGACGTGGAGCTCGCCGCACACAACTCGCTCGACAACGTCACGGTCAGTGCACCCGCTTCCCGTTGCCTGTAGTACCACGGGCCAGGACATCCCTGTTTTGTCCACACTCACCACGAAATGACATGTACGTCAAAAATAAATATCCGTGGACAGATATTGTGGTTCAAAGAGTGGAATCTTGAGCATTGGAGGGTTTCAAAGCGCTAGAGGGAAACACACTTTGCTACCGAGTGAAACATACAATTTTTCGCCTCACCCAAGGTGGAATATATTAACAGGACTATTCACAAAAAAATCGGCCAAAGAGTAGGATAGACCTAATAACCTTTGACGTGTATTACTCGCGCCAGCAAAGTAAAACAAAAAATAAACCATGATTATATTTTGGATGGAATGCGTGTGAGCAGATCTCGGGTCCGGCGGAGTCCGTGGAGCGGTTCGTGCAGCAGCTGTCCGCGGACGGCGTGTTCGCGCGGCTCGTGGACACGGCGGGCGTGGCGTTCCACAGCTCGCACGTGGCGGCCGCGGCGCCGCAGCTGCGCGCGCGCCTGCAGCGCCTCATCCCGCGCCCGCGCCCGCGCAGCGCGCGCTGGCTCTCCTCCTCCGTGCCGGCCGACCAGGCCCACTCCGACCTCGGTAACTGTACACTTGATACTTCATGTTTTTGAAGTCATTTTGTCGCCTAAATATTTGTACGCGTAAGGTGTAAGGTTGAGACTGCATCTGTTTTATTTTATTTTATTTATTGAGAAACAAACGGTTCTTAATTAATACATTAGAATGTTAATAAATTACAAGATGACTTAACCTGGAGTTTCCTAAAATTAAATACATTAACAGTTTACACGAGTCGTAAAGACAACCGCTGACACTGACAGCAGGTAAGTGTGAGTACATTAGCTTACAACATTTTTTATTTATTTAAACGTGAACTTCTTACACTAGGGTATTTAAATTTGAAACAATCTGCTCGCTATCTGCTTTTTATAACTATATAAAGTCTCTGAAAAAACATCTACATCGTTGAAAAGTGAGTTGTGGTTGCGCATAGCACGTCTTATAAAGGAGTGTCTGGCATATTTAGTGGAGCAAGAATCGACGGAGAAAGTTGGCTTAAAACGTGCAGAGGTACGGTTACATTTAAAATTAATCTTTTCTAATAGTGCTGGAGAGTCTATCAAGGAATTAATGATTTTAAACAAAATAATGGAATCTGTGTAAGTCCTACGCTTTTCCAGGGGTGCAATGCGATATCGTTTAGCAGAGTTAGAGTAACTAACAAAAGGGTTTCCGGTGCGATAGTCTAAAGCCTTTAAAAATTTATTCTGCACCCTTTCTAAACGACTAATGTGTACTTTATACTGTGGGCTCCATACTACACTAGCATATTCAAGACGACTACGAACAAATGAATTGTAAAGTATTTTAAAAGTAGCAGCTCGCTTAAAAGGTCGTGTCAGTCTGAGTATTAGGCCTAACTGCTTAAAAGCTTTCAGAACGACGTTATTTATATGCAAGTTAAAATGTAGCTTATGATCCAGAGTAACGCCTAAATCTCTAATTTCTTGAACCCTTTTAATACTCTTGCCTGAAATTGAGTAATTTGACTTAATAACATTGTCTCGACGTGAGAAAGTTATTATGTAACATTTGTCTGCATTAAGCATAAGGTGGTTATTTTCACAATACGAAGCGAAAGTATTCAAGTCTGCTTGCAGAGCATCACAATCACTTTGTGACGCGATTATTTTGTAGATTTTGTGTCATCAGCGTAAAGTAAGTGTGAAGAGCTAAGGAAGATGCTGCTCATGTCATTTACATAGAGGGTAAATAGGAAGGGCCCCAGGTGCGAACCCTGCGGCACACCCGAGGGGATAGGAAGAAAGTTTGACGTGAAACCTTTTAAGACAACTGCTTGACATCTGTTACTTATATAAGATTCTATCCATCTCAGGAGATCTCGATGTATACCGATAGTTTCCAATTTATTTAATAGTATTTTATGATTAATTTTGTCAAAAGCTTTCGAAAAATCGGTATACACGGCATCCACCTGGAAACCAGCGTCTAGAGTATTTAGAATGAAATCCGTGTAAGCAACCAGGTTAGTATCAACACTGCGTCCACGAAAGAAACCGTGTTGATACAGAGAGATTTGGCGCGAAAGGAGAGTATTTAATTCGACAGTCACCATTTTCTCTAAGAGTTTACCAAAGATGCAAAGTTTAGAAATGGGTCTATAATGAGCAACATCATCCTTACTGCCTCCTTTATGAATAGCTGTTATTAAAGCTTTTTTCCAGGTATCGGGAAAACATCCCTCTCTTAAAGAAATTGAAAATAAGATGAACAACGGCGCCACAAGCTCTTTTGCGCAAGATTTTATAAATATCGGGTGGATTTGGTCATGACCAGACCCTTTGTTAGTATCTATGCTTAATAACATTTTTAATAATTTGTCCTCAGTAATATTTATAGAAGAGATACTAACAGGGTGGTCGGTTTTACCAGTTTCCGAGTCAATAACGATACCATGGGGTGGATCTTCAAAAACTGAATGAAAATAGTCGTTAAAGAAGTTACAAATGGACTTGCAGTCGGAAGAAATGTTATTTTTATAACGCATCTCATCAGGCATAGAATTGGCCGGTGATTTAGATTTAATAAAACTCCAAAAGTACCTCGGCGTATTAGTGATTTTAACCTCAGAATTAGAGATGTAGGAATTATAACAATCATATTCCACCTTCTTGGCCCTATCTCTCAAAAAACTGAAAGTCCTATAGTCCAAATCGTTGCTGTAAGTCTTCCACAACTTATGAGACTTACGTTTCTGACGAATTATTTTTATTAAAGCACGCGAGTACCATGGAGGATATCCGTTAGAGCAGTTCACGACGCGAACAGGGATAAATTTAGTTATAATATTATTTAATATACTATAAAATAACTCGGTAGCCTGTTCCGTGTTCATGTTCTTCATGACACTCCAATCAACATTTGTCAACTCTTTACGTATTTCTGAGTAATTAGCATTATGAAAATTACGCGTACTACGCTTATTGTCACGACGTAAGTGAAATTGTGGAAGATTCATGCATATCTCTAGAGATTTATGATACGGGTTCTCGGGCGTCAAGGGATCCAAGCACTCGATAACAGTACAGTCGACAGTACTTAATATTAGATCTAGTAATCGATTTTGGTGATTATACCAGCAGTTGTATTGTTTAATGTCAGTGTAACTCAAAAAATCTCTAATGATTGAGACTTTATTATCACTAAAATCATCCATAACCAACCTAATCGAACCGTTATCTGAGACCCAAGTAGCTTGAGAAATATTGAAGTCTCCTAATAAAAGATAAATATCGTCGGGATTATTCAAAATAATATCAGAGGCGTTATCAAAAAAGGAATTCAGGCAATCGAAATGGTTATAATTGTGAGGCAAATAAGTGCAAGCTATATGGAGTGTCCGGTTACTACTACGTGCTGCCGGCGCGGGCGCGGGCGCGGTCACAGACAGCCACAGCTCCTCGGCGTCCGGCCGCGAGCAGCGCTCGGACCGGCGCCGCGCGCCCAGCCCGCGCCGCACGGCCACCAGCACCCAGCCGCCCCGCGAGCCGCGCGACACGTCTCGATCCCGTCGGTAAACAACATAACCGTGGTCAAAAAATTCGTTGTCGGCAAAATCGGCCGTTAACCATGTCTCCGTTAAACAGATAATGTCATAATGAGACCTTGCCACACATGATAAAAATGAATGTGATTTAGTCCGTAACCCTCTAACGTTTTGGTAATAGATATTTAAAATTCTACTGGTAGCCATTGAGTTGATATATCACAAATAGAATGTATGTAAATATCCGCTGAGATAATTTTGTGTCTATATATACGGTAGCCAGATAACAAAATAGAATAATGCAGCACATGCATAACCACGGTAGTAAACAACAACGTACTTACGTACGACGTGTACGAATGAATCGTATTATTAAAGCAAACAGATTGTTCAAAGTAAAAACAACATAATACAAATAAGTTTAAGGTCGAAAATAAAACAGAAAATAGTCACTTAAGTTTTTGTAAATCAGATTCCTTCGCGATGTGGATAAATTTAGAAGTATCGTTTTTCCTCATCATAATTTTGCAGTCCTTGACCCAAAAGTATGCATAGTTGAACTGAGTTTTTGCGTCGCGGGCTAACTTCAGCAGCATTTTATTCGCGGGGGTCAAATGGTCGTTCACATAGATAGTTGTTGGAATGCCGCCGAAGCCGATGTCATTTGTAGTGAGCAAGTGAGCAAGTTGCGAGCGCGCGCCCGCACAGCAGCTAACAGCTGATCCTTACGACGCCGCTGAGTGAAACGCACCACTATAGATGGAGGACGGTTGCCATCTCCCGAGGTCTTGTCTCCCGAGATAAAACGGCGTACTCTGTGAATAGTGTCCACATCGGTATCGATTAACGTGAACCCGACTTTCACACAAATATCGCGGAGAATACTGTTGAGGTTTTCACCTTTTTTTATAGGGATACCTGTGATTTCCACGTTATTTAACCGTGAGTATTGATCACGCATATCGTTTTCTTCCTTCAACTTGGACACGTCATCCTGGATTGTAGGCAAAGACGAAATTTGTTTTTGCATTCCGGTGAGTTTTGACGTGAGTTCCTCGACCGCATTTGAGGTTATGTGCACGTCATTCTTTACTGCATTCAGGCTATCTTGTATAGAAGAGAATTCTGATCTAAAGGCTTTAATTTCATTCAAAACCTCCGATAGAGTAGGTTCGGTGGTATTGACCGCATCAGCGGTGACGTGTCTAGGCGACATAAGGGAGGAAGTGCCGCAACCACGACATGAGGCGCATCTCCAGGCTTGTTTCTTTTCCGCTCCCATTTTGCGATAGGTCGATTCAGATACGCCAGCGCAGTTGAAATGCAGATTAGCTTGACAAAATCCGCAGGTTACAGCATCCGTGGTCGTTTCCTTGCATTTTGTACAACGCATGTTGAAAAATTAGATTGAACGAGATAACACAATCAAGCAAAAATGGACCCTTATGACACGCACTACGGTTCAAAGTATACTTGTACGTTAATGAAGTATGATAGTGGTAAACAATATGAGTCACACACCTCCGCACAGTGACCGATTGTATCGAGCGCTCTTAGCTGACTGATCTGTTGTTTGAAACCCCTACGAAACAACGTCTTACAGCTGCAGAAGGTGTTCTTACGTTTATTACTCAGCTTGAATGGACTTCGTGGATGTGTGCCAGGACGTGACGAATGTTTGATGTCAATGTAATCACAGAGGTATAATCAGTTCAGTAACGCATTAACGAGGCGCATGTGTCGGTCGCGCAGGCGGGCACTGCAGCGCGGAGTACCTGGTGAACAACCTGGTGTCGGTGGTGCGGTTCGCGCCGGCGCTGGCGCGGCTGCCGGCGCGCGCGCTGCTGGTGGAGCTGGCGCCGCACGCGCTGCTGCAGGCCGTGGTGCGGCGCGCGCGCTGCCGCGGGCGCTGCACGCGCCGCTCGTGCGCCGCGACGCGCCCGACGCGCTCGTGCACCTGCTCGCCGCCGTGGGCAAGATCTACTCCGCCGGCGTGCAACCGCAGGTCGCTATTCTTTCTTTACGCGTTTTCACGGACCTTTGTTTTGAGGCTGTTTCTAATCGAAACCATGCTATTTCTAATCGAAATCGCAAGGTGAATCCATTCTAATAATTACGTTGCTTTTCCATATAGGCACTTTGTATGGAAGTAGCGTAATGGAATTTTGAACATACCATACTTACATCGGAACACTTTGTGACTCATATTAAAACGGATTCTGCTCACAAATTTCAATCAGATTTTATTTCAAATGCATTCCATTGCATAGGTACAGATTTAATTCAACAACGCCCATTCACACAGTTTAACCACAGTCACCATTACATGGGTAGTCCTGCTTAGGTCTTCTACTCATAGCATTTTACCGCATCAGGTTTCACGACTGTACCCGCGCGTGTGCTGGCCGGTGTCGCGCGGCACGCCGGCGCTGGCGTCGCACGTGGGCTGGGACCACGCCGTGGAGTGGAGCGTGGCCGACTTCGGCTCCACCAGCCGCAGCGACTCCGTGGTGACGTACGACCTCGGCAGTCCCGAAGACGCCTTCCTCGCGGGCCACAACGTCGACGGCAGGGTCCTGTTCCCCGCGACGGGATACCTCGTGAGTGTTCACATACCCATGCATCTACACCAATTTAGATAATGATTGAAACATTTGAAACTGATGAATACAGATCCGAAGAATATAATCAGCGCTTGTGTCTAGCCTTTGTGGACTATAAGAAGGCCATGGACTCTGTCGAGACCTGGGCTGTTCTGGAATCCTTACAGCGATGCTATACAATAGACTATCGTTATATCGAGGTGTTGAGATTTTTTTACGAAGCCGCCACCATATAATAAATAATAAATAAATAAAATAAATGAGTGGCCAAGTTCAGGGTCAGCAGTCTAAACCCATCCAATTGCGCAGACAAGCGAGACAGGGGGATATTATGTTCCGAAACTGCTCCCACAAGCGCGATGGAGGATATATTAAAGACGCGCTGCACTGGAAAGTTAAGGGCATTAATAAATGACGACTCATCTCACACCTACGATTCGCAGATGACGTTCTTGCCTAGGTGCTCCGCTTTCACCTACACGAGATAAATATCTTACCTATTATCAATTTGATAGATAACTTAGATACAAATTCTGTACACATTATTTATTACAAAGGATTAAGGTGAAAAAATGTATACATATCTTTGTAGTCGACTGTACCACTTAGGTATATAAAAGGTGTTCCAAGTTAGCCAGTAAATGGATAAGTTGTTGGCGAGCAGGTCCTGGTGTGGCACACGATAGCGAAGATAAATAAGCTAGAGAAAGAGCAGGCGGCGGTGGTGCTGGAGGACGTGCAGTTCCGTCGAGCGACCATCCTGATGAGCGGCGCGGCCGTGCGCTTCCACGTGTCGCTCAGCGGCTCCGGCCGGTTCGAGGTCAGCGAGGGCGGCGAGCTCGTGGCCTCGGGCGCCGCGCGGCTCGCCGGCCCCGCCGAGCGCCTGGCCGCCTGCGCGCTGCCGGACTGCCGCACTGAGCAGGAGGACTCGCCTCCTCTGAACAAGGAAGATATCTACAAGGAACTTCGACTGCGCGGCTACAACTACACAGGCGAGTTCCGCGGCATCGAGTCCGCGGACGCGCGCGGCACGCGCGGCCTACTCAATTGGACGGGGAACTGGATCTCGTTTATGGACACGGCGGTACAGTTTTCCCTGATCGGCATCGACAAACGAGTGTTGTACTTGCCGACGCGCCTACAGCGAGTGGTGATCGACCCCGCGGCGCAGCGCGAGGCGGCGGCGAGCGGCGCGGTGCCCGTGCGGCTGTACCGCGACCTCGGCGTCATCGTGGCCGGCGGCGTCGAGTTCCGCGGCGTGTAGGTCTCGCTGGCGCCGCGCCGCACCACCGCGCCGGCGGGGCTCAATATTGAGAAGCACGTGTTCGTCCCGCTGGAGGACGCTGAAGATTTTGAGAGCCCGCAGACTGCGATGGGTGCTGCGTTGCAACTGGCACTCGAGAACTGCAATGTGTTTAAGCTGAAACTTGCGGAGCCGGCGCTGGGGCGGCCCGCGGAGATTCTTTTGCTACCACGTGCAGTGCAAGGTACAACATAAGTTTGGAATTTTTAAATTTATTTTAATATTATATCTTCTTCTTCTTGTGCCATGTCCTCATCGGACGTCGGCGACCATCTCTCGGAACTTATCTCTATCCTGTGCTATTCTCCTCAGGTTGGCAGCGTCATCAATGACTCCAGCTTTTAATATTATCCATCCAGGCTAGCTTCCTTCTTCCTCTACTTCTTTTGCCTTACATTTTCCCTTCAATTATTTTTCTTAAAATTTGGTACGTATTGTTACGGTATATATAACCAAAATATGATTTTCTTTTCTTTACTGTTTTTAAAAGTTCTAAATTTTTCTTTATAATCCAGTAAGCAGGTATTTTTGCCGTGCAAAAGGTGGGGGTTCAGTAAATCGCCTCAAAACCGGTTGAGCACAGATAAATCTAAAATGATTCGCGAAAAAGTAATTAAATTTCTAACATTCGATAAGTAAACTACTGAATAACCACATTGACGATTTTTTGTAAATAATAATGTTCTCCCTCATGTAACTTTGTACCTGGAAGACCTACATAATAAACATGTGTACATTTTTCATTTACAATTTTATTGTCTTTATATCTCTTATAGACACTTTAGTCCTAAAATCAACAGTTGAGGTTTTATTTAAAAAATATCAAATTTGGGCCCCTAATTCAAGATGGCGGCTAACGCTCCAAACCCTCAAGGTCGAAAACTTGCATTTTTCATAACTACCCAAAGCAATATAAATGAAAACATTTTAACCCCCACCTTTTGTACGACAAAGCCCCTCTATTGCCTCCAATGATTGGATTATCATTCTTTGCATAACTTCTACATTGGTTATTCGATCTCTCCATATAATAATATTATATAATAGTATTAAATATAAATAGAAACTTGAAACCAAACCGTCCACTCTCTCTGTTTCCCAGCGCTTGCAGCAGAGCCCGCGGTGCGCGTGGACGCCACGCTGGCGGCCGGCGCGGGCGCAGCACAGTACGCCGCCGCGATGGACCCGCTCGGAATAAAGGTACCCAACCTTCCGCCACCCCTTGTGGATACTGGTTTACTTTTCTTCGCCAGATTCATCCTTTAAAATGGCGTCGTACCTGATTTTATATTTTCGTTAGTGTTAATGAGAAGTAAACCTCAGGTGACGGCGAGCAGCAAGTTAGCGGCCGACAACCACGTGGTGTTGGGCGCCGACACGCTGGCGCAGCGGGAGCGTCTGGTCGTGCTGGCGGCGGCGGCTGGCGCCGGCGGCTTCGTGCTGCTGGACGAGGCTCGAGGGCTGGACCGAGCGGCGGCGGAGGCGCTCGCTGCCGCGGCAGGACTCACGCTGGTACTGTGTGCTCCTCGTGACAGAGATTGTACTAGGAGCGTACTCGTATCCGCTGACAGTAAACGTGTTTCACAAAGGTGTCGCGGACACGCTCCGGGTCCCGCGAGTGCGTGCTGCTGCGGCGGCCGGCGGTCGTGCCGGCGACGAGCATCGCCATACAAGTGCGCGACGACGACTTCGCGTGGGTGGAGCGGCTGAAGGCCGCCATGAAGCGCGCCGAGAGCGAGGAGCTGCGCGTGCTGGTGTGGTCGCGCGACCCCGACTCGGGCGTGCTGGGGCTGGGCACGTGCCTGCGGCGCGAGCCCGGCGGCGACCGCCTGCGCGTGCTGCACGTGCCCGGCGCGCCGGACTTCGCGCCCGACGCGCCGGACGCGCGCGCGCAGCTGCGCCGCGACCTGGCCGTCAACGTGCGCCGCGCCGGCGCCTGGGGCACGCTGCGCCATCTGCCGCTCGCCCCGGCGCCCGCTCCGCGACAGGTGACAGCTTTCAACGACCCTATATATACGTTTTGATATCATCTGTTTATAATTGTAATCTCACTACTCGAAAATTATGGTTTGAGCGGGGTGGACTGGACCAGCTCCACATTTAGCCAATTGAGTGTTAAGTCTGAGTTGTAATTTTTGCCTAATTACATTTTTAATGAGTCTACTTCTGAATGAAATAGATTTTAATGTGATTTAATGAGTGTAGGGGTAGCGGCATGATGAGTAAAGACACCGTTGACGATTGACTTAGACTAGTTCCTAGTTTATTCATTACTCACTAGTGCATATATACATGTGTGCTTTTTTAATATTACGTTCTTAATCTACATCTGTACAATCCTAATCTTACTGAATCGGCGCGTGATAAAATGACGGCGCGTGATAAACTACTGCGTGCATACCGGCATCATGAGCTATTCTCAATAAATCTAACTTTGACTAGGACAGATCCGTAGTTCGGTACACAGAGTCAACAGGGTGGAATTGTTGACCTGGATTTAATGGAATAATACCTAGTGTATCTGTTTGACGACAGGTTTGGCCTAGTGGGTAGTGACCCTGGCTATGAAGCTGGGTTCAAATCCCAGTAAGGGCATTTAATTGTGTGATGAGTGATGAGCACAGATACTTGTTCCTGAGCCATGGGTGTTTTCTATGTATTTAAGTATTTGTATTATGTATACATATAATACATATATCGTTGGCTGAGTACCCACAACACAACCCTTGTTGAGCTTACCGTGGGCTCTTTCAATGTGTCTAAGAATATCCTGTAACATTTATTTATTTATCTGTGTCATCATCAGACATCGGATTCCGTGGGGCGAAACTTCTTGACAGCTAGGGACTTCCTATATCGATAAACTCATTTATCGATACTAGTTCTAAATACTAGTGATCACACAAAGGTTTGCTTATAAAATATTTTTTTGTTAAAAGAGTATTATATAATAAAATAAGAACTCAATATTCTTTTTGAAAACGTTTTTAAAGGTTTACTCGTCACAATTTATTTCTTCATGACTGTCCCATCTATTATTGTTAAAGTAAACCACTAGAATTTTTTCCATATTTTCGGGCGTTAAGCCGGAGACGCTTAACGCCCGAAATCTTGGCTGATAAATCCATTTCAGGTGGCTAAAAAAGTTTTCAATTTCTGTGGAGGTTATAGGAGCATAGCAGAATTTCATAAAGTGATCAATGGTATTTGAATTTCATACTGGTCTTCAGAACAATAGTTACGAAAAACACACACAATTGGGGGCGGTCACTAGTATATGATATATGTCATATGATATATGTCACTAGCATCGATAAATGAGTTTATCGATATAGGAAGTCCCTAGCTGTCAAGAAGTTTCGCCCCACGGAATCCGATGTCTGATCATCATCATCATCAGCCTATCGCAGTCCACTGCTGGACATAGGCCTCCCCGATTTCACGCCATCGTGTTCGATTTGTTCGCATCCAGCTCCTGCCAGCCATCTTGCGCAAGTCGTCACTCCACCTAGCCTGAGGGCGCCCTACACTACGCTTGCGGAGACGCGGTCTCCACTCAAGAACTCGTTTACCCCAACGGTTATCGGTTCTATGGCTAATATGGCCAGCCCATTGCCAGTTCAACTTGCTAATACGGTGGGCTATGTCGATGATTTTAGTTCTCTGCCGGATCACCTCATTTCTGATTCGATCCCGCAGAGAAACGCCGAGCACAGCCCTTTCCATAACCCGCTGAGCGACTTTCAACTTGTGGACCAGCCGTATCGTCAGTGTCCACGTTTCGGCTCGGTGACCACAGTACGGGACAGTCGGTGACGGGTAGGACGCACTGATTGAAGACTTTCGTCTTTAGGCACTGTGGGATCGACGATATGAAGACTCGACGTAACTTCCCAAATGCTGCCCAACCTAGCTGAATTCTTCTATTCACCTCGTCCTCGAAGTTGTTTCTACCCATCTGCAATGTCTGCCCGAGGTAAACGTATTTTTAAACAACTTCGGGAACAGCCCCGTGTACCGCGATCGGTTCCGGTAATACATGATCATTATTGAACATGACCTTGGTTTTGTCCAAGTTCATCCGTAGGCCGATGCGCACAGAAGAGTCAGCCAGGTCGTTCAGCATCCGTTGTAGGTCCTGCTGCGTTTCTGCCAAGATGACGATGTCGTCAGCAGATCGCAAATGAGCTATGTATCCACCATTCATGTTGATCCCACGTCCTGTCCAGCTCAGCGTCTTGAACATATCCTCCATTGCATTTGTAAACAATTTCGGGGAAATAACGTCCCCTTGTCTGACACCTCGATGCAATGGTATGGGACTTGTTTGCTGATTCTGTACTTGGACGGACATGGTGGCAGCTTCGTAGAGACATGTCATCACTTGGATGTATCGCCAATCTACTTGGCATCGCTGCAGGGTTGGTTTTCCCGTCGTTCCTTCATTAGCCCCAGTGCAGTGTTTCCTCCGAAAGCTTCGATTTCTTGCCCTTACGCTGCATTTTACTAAATCTCGTACCTTCCTCCCTGTGTATTCGAACCACACTTTCAATCTTCTCATTTTTCGTCATAGTATCGGGGCTGTACCACGTCCACTTCCTTTGGGATTGTTTCTTGAAAAACGAGTTCATCAAGAAGAGCCCCTCCCACTCGAGGAAGTTGACGAGCATTTTCCCCTATGATTTCTGCTACCATATCCATGGGATCCTACTACCGATTCGCCGCAATTTTGTACTTTGGCGTTAAAGTCCCCCATGACAACGTTGAAATGGGTTTTTGCAGTAGAGTGGAGGGCCCTCGATATGTCATCGACCATATCCTCCACCTCATCGTCCGAGTGTGTCGAGATCGGTGAGTACATTTGCACCAACTCCAAGTTGTAAGAGTGATTGTTGGTGGCAGGTGGAGCACGCGTACGTGAACACGCTGACCCGCGGCGACCTGTCCTCGCTGCGCTGGCTGGAGAGCGGCCTGCGCCACGCGGCGGCTGCGCCCGCGCCCGCGCACACCGACCTCTGCCGCGTCTGCTACTCGGCCATCAACTTCCGCGACATCATGCTCGCTACTGGCAAGTTGCCTCCAGACTCTCTCCCCGCAAATCTCGCTGATAAGGTAAAAACTAATCAGTGTTATGACTATTAATCTTTCATTGATATCTCAGTGGCACTTGAAATGTGTTAATTTTTACAGGAATGTATACTTGGATTCGAGTTCAGCGGGTATTCTTCAACTGGCAAACGCGTTATGGGCGTCGTTCAGACTATGGGTTTGGCTACCACGGTGTACGCCGACGAGACTCTCATGTGGGAGGTTCCGGAGCGGTGGTCGTTGGAAGAGGCGGCCACCGTGCCCGTAGCGTACGCGACGGCGTACTACGCGCTGGTGGTGCGCGGGCGCATGCGGCGCGGTGAGACCGTGCTGGTGCACGCGGGCGCTGGTGCGCTGGGCCAGGCTGCTGTCGCCATCGCGCTGCACGCCGGCTGCTCCGTGTTCGCCACCGTGGGCTCGCCCGCCAAGCGCGCCTTCCTGCGCGAGCGCTTCCCGCAGCTGCCGGACGCCAACATCGGGAACTCCCGCGACTGCTCGTTCGAGCAGCTCGTGCTGCACCGCACGCAGGGCCGCGGCGTCGACCTCGTGCTCAACTCGCTCGCGGGCGACCAGCTGCAGGCCTCGCTGCGGTGCCTCGGGCAGGACGGCCGCTTCCTCGAGGTCGGCAAGCTGGACCTGAGTGCCAACACGGCGCTGGGAATGGCTGTCCTGCTGAAGAACGTTACAGTGCACGGTGTGCTGGTCGACGCGTTGTTCGGCGTGCCCAAGGGCCACCAGGAGAAAATGGAGATGTTCGAGTGTGTGAAAAGAGGTATCGACTCAGGTGTCGTGCGCCCGCTGCCCGCCACGGTGTACGCTCACGACCAGCTCGAGGCGGCTTTCCGGTGAGATTTTGCCGTGTGTAACATAAATGTCTCATTTGGAATATCACTCTACACGATGCTCAACGGATGGTTTGTCTTGCAGATACATGTCGACGGGTAAGCACATCGGAAAAGTTTTGATCCGCGTGCGCGAAGAGGAGCCGCCGAACGAAAGAGCGAAACTGCGATTGCTGCCGGCCATTCCGTGCGCGTACATGCACCCCGGGAAGAGCTACGTGATCGTCGGTCGGTAACTGTTAATCGACCCCACATCGAGATTCTTGTATGAAAAGACAAATATTTCACGGCACGTTCTGGACGCAGGCGGGCTGGGGGGCTTCGGTCTGGAGCTGAGCGGCTGGCTGGTGAGCCGCGGCGCGCGCACCGTCGTGCTCAACTCCCGCGGCGCCGTGCGCACCGGCTACCAGGCGTGGTGCATCCGCAGGTGACACTGAAAATTGGTCTTCCAATATTTTTTTTATACTATGGCGTTGGCAAACAAGCATACGGCCCGCCTGATGGTAAACCGTCATCGTAGCCTATGAACGCCTATAACTCCGAGGCTTCACACGCACATCCCTTTAAGCCTCTGAGCTCCATGGCGACCTCACACTCAGCAGCAGAAACACAACACTGTGAGTAGAGTCTGGTGCTTGGCTGTGGTGTTCTGTTTAGGTGGAGGTACTTCCCCAGTCAGACTCCGCTCCAGATTTGTGCGAGATGTCATTCTCTGAACATGCCCTACCAGCCTACTTTCGCAGTACATTATACCTCTCTTTTAGACATTGCTTAAAGACTATCGTGTCCGGGCGTAGTTTAAGACTCACCTTGGGTCTAAAAGATCATTTTTAAGTGAACAGAAGACTTGACCGCTCAGCACTGAGTACAATCCCCGCGGCAGATGGCGCGCGGCGGGCGTGCGCGTGCTGGTGTCGGCGGCCGACGCGGGCTCGGCGGCGGGCGCGCGCGCTGCTGCGGGAGGCGGCGGCGGCGGCGCCGGTCGGCGGCGTCTTCAACCTCGCCGTCGTGCTGCGCGACGCGCTGCTCGAGAACCAGACGCCGGACGCCTTCCGGGCCGTCTGCCTGCCCAAGATCGAGGGTCAGTCGCTAACCGAAACACAGTTTATACATTGTTCTTCCGAAAGGTACTGCGCACAATGACACATGTAATCTCCGCGTGCCCGCAGTGACGCGCATGCTGGACTCGGCGTCGCGCGAGCTGGCGCCGGAGCTGGAGCACTTCGTGGCGTTCTCGTCGGTGTCGTGCGGGCGCGGCAACGCCGGCCAGAGCAACTACGGGCTCGCCAACAGCGCCGTGGAGCGCCTGTGCGAGCGGCGGCTGGCGGCCGGGCTGCCGGCGCTGGTCGTGCAGTGGGGCGCCGTGGGCGACGTGGGGCTCGCGGCCGCGCTGTACGGGGATGACGCGCAGGTGGGCGGCACGGCGCCGCAGAGCATCGCCTCCTGCCTGGCGACGCTGGAGAGGCTGCTGCTGCTGCCGCACGCCGTGGTCTCATCCGTAGTCCACGCCGACAAGCGCCTCCCGCAGGACAAGCCCTCTAAGGATCTTGTGCACGCTGTCGCCAACGTGCTAGGTACCTAATCAACTTACTTTAAATACATGACTTAGCTAACCAAACCAAAGTACCTATATCTTGTTATGGTTTACTTGCTTAGTAGTTTTCAACGTATTAATGACCTCAGGTATCCGAGATGTAAGCAAGGTGTCCTCTACGGCGACCTTCGTGGAGTTGGGGCTGGACTCGCTGATGGTGGCCGAGATCAAGCAAGTGCTGGAGCGCGGGCACGACTTGATGCTGGGCGTGCCGGAGATCCGCGCACTGACGTTTAGCAAGCTACGTGACATGACCGCGCCGGGGGCAGCGGTCGTCGCGCCGGGGGGTGCGGACGCCTCGCCGGGGGCTGCGGACGCCTCGCCTCGGGCTGCGGACGCCTCGCCGGGAGCTGCGGACGCCTCGCCGGGGCTGCGGACGCCTCGCCGGGGGCTGCGGACGCCTCGCCGGGGCTGCGGACGCCTCGCCTCGGGCTGCGGATGCCTCGCCGGGGCTGCGGACGCCTCGCCGGGGGTGCGGGCGCTGCCCCGGGGCCTGGGGTGCCGCGCCGCTCGCCGCAGCCAGCGCCGAGCTCATCCCGCAGCAGGTCCTCGTTCAGCTGCCGTCGCTGCCGCCCGCCAACACCGACGACCAGGCGCTATTCATGGTAGGACACTACAGAGTTTTCATACAACGCCGCGCTTTCATGTTATAATAGAGGCATTGTTTTTTTGCTGATATTTGTAATAGGAATGTTTTTAACGCAGTGGATTTATCTACTTGTTAAATCCACGAAAATGTTCATATTATAGTATCTAGGAACTAAAATAGTACAGTCGCAGAATGAAAATGTTGACCAGTTTTCAAATAAATTCACTTACGCGTTGCAAGAATATTTTACCTTTTTGAACTGTGTAACAGACGAGAGTGTTGTATTGAAAATTATGTTTACCTGTTTGACAACAAAGTTCAAATTAACTAAGACGAATGTTCCTTGACTAATAAGGGTTGACCTAAAAGTTTAATAAAACCTCTTCGCTTATATAGTGCAAAGAGGTAAAATTCTCATTGTGGACGTAAGTATCTGCGGGTCATCATAGATGTAGGAATATAACTAGATCGAGTACTAGCCCGAAAAAAGCGAGCCTAGAGAGATAGCTACCACGCAGACCTTTATCTCTTTCTATAGGGTGACCATGTCAATATTAGAAATTAGGAAAATTCCATTTGCGCACGCTTCGCATGCGTAAATTTCACTTTTTAAGGCACTTGTTATGAAACTTATAAAAACTATAGACTCGGGTGATTGTCACCCTCGTCGAAAAAAAAAAATTTTTTACTAGTATCGAAATGTAGTATTATCTCAACACCAACATTGTCCTCGTCCATATACAAGCATGGTTACCCTAGATCTAGTTGTCTTTGGGTTGCCACAGGTGTAATACCTATTATTTTTGGAATAGCATCATTCAGAAAGGGACAGAGGTCTGTGTACTAGCTGTTCTACTCGGCTCGTATTTTTTCCTCACATTCGGCGAGCGAAAGTAAACCTTAAATTTATGCCTACAAAGCTTATTGGCGTTTTCCACAACACTTATTTCAGTTATTTATTAAAAATTCGTTGACTGCATACACCTTCACGCATGTAACTAATTGCAGGTCCTTAACTCTAACTAAGTATATATACCTAGTTATTTATGTGGTCGCCATCGCTAGGTCCACTCGATCGAGGGCGTGGCAACGCCGCTGCGGGACGTGGCGCGCCACGTGCGCGGCGCGGCGTACGCGCTGCAGTGCACGCGCGCGGCGCCGCTGCGGCACATGGCGGCGCTCGCGGCCTTCTACGTGGAGCACGTGCGCGCCGCGCGGCCGCGCCCGCCCTACACGCTGCTGGGCTACTCGTTCGGCGCCAGCGTCGCCTTCGAGATGGCGCTGCAGCTGGAGCGCGCCGGCTGCGCGGTGCGGCTCGTCCTCCTCGACGGCTCGCCCGCCTACATCGCCTCTCGCATCCGAAGCACCACTACCTCGCAGCAGTTGCGATCGGCGCAACACGACGACGTCAAGTTGCTCGCCTTTGTGGGGAAAATGTTTTACGACCTGGATCCCGCGATGGTTAATATTATAGTTCCGAAATTTGCTCGTTACAGGACGACTCATGGTAGACCACCGAGCCTGCCGTTTGATCTCGAGCCGTTATCGAGACGTCCCGGGCCCGAGCCCGAATCGCACATCACTTATTAATTACTCATTAACGCGACCGCCACTTTTCCGTTCCATACCCGCGTCGCACCGAGCCCGTGCCGCCCAGGCCGCCCGGCTCGGTGATGACGTGATTCATTCCATAGAAAATGAAATGTATGTCGCCTCGGGACGGAAACGGCGCGGTCTAACTCCTTAATTCTGCCTTCGCAGGTGTCGAGTGAGTTGGAGCAGCTGGCCGATATGGACGCGCGACTGAGCCGGCTCGGCGAGATGATCGCCGCGACCGGCACCGCAGTGGCCAAAGATGACTTGCGAGACGCGGCGCTGGGCCTCTTAAATAGAGTGAAAGTCGGAGACGGCTACCGGCCCGATGGGTCGGTTCAGGGGCCCGTTACGCTGTTCAAAGCGCAGGAGAGCACCGCGGAGGCGGGCGACGACTACGGTCTGCGCGCCGCGTGCGCCGGCGAGCTGGCGGTGCGCACGCTGGCCGCCACGCACCGCGGCGTCGTCGCCGGCGGCGCGGCGCGCGTCGTCGCCGACTACGTGTCTGGTCTGCTGGCGCAACATTGACCCGAGCTTCGATGAAACTCTAAGAGGAAGTCCCTCAAAAGTGATCCTCGGAGAACCTGACAATATATGTGAATGAAACCTGCTTCCTTCATTTAGTTTGTTTACATACCTACGTGTCAAATGTCATAGAAAAGATAATAAATCTAAATTAACAGAATATTTTTGTGAATATAACAAAATATCATATTTGTGTAGTGTGTGTTACCTCTAAATGGTGTTTCTCTTTTCAGGAAAGAGCTCCATTTGAGTTTTTAGTTTCATGGTGTTTCTGTTTAGCTTGATAATTGTGAATAATAAAAACGTTCTCTTTTCAGAGCAGCACAATTGAGTTTTTATTATTTCGCTGTGTCACTAAAGGACACTAGATAATCTACACCGTATACGTATATATATGTCTACAACCGCCTGTTAAACGTGGTTTAGCTACTCGTTGGTTATTTTATTTTTATTTATTTCAAATGTACATAAGCCGAACAGTAAAAACCAAATCGCTTATACATACTATTACATTACAACAGACTATACCAACATACACTTGATGGGTTGATGTGAATGTGAATGTGTTTCTATACATACAATAAACGATTGCCAAATTAACATTCTTGGATCTTGGAACAGTGGTTACTATACCTACACGAGTACATAGTGCTTTCCATGACTACTGTAAGAAAATGTAAGAGAATGGAATTCGCTCCCTTCGTCTGATATAATTTGGCAATTATCAAGGCAAGAGTTAATAATAAGCTGTTAGTGAACCAGCGTGTTACTGGAAAAGATGTTATTGTTATTGGAAAGGGTATATCCCGAAGTCGATCTCAAATAAATTTTGTAAAAAAAAAACCAACCTTAAGGGTAGGAATATAGGGAATGATTAAATTTATACTCACCGATTGTAACGCATAACTTTTTACAGAGTAGTACGACTTTGTTAATTCTTACTTTATTTGTATTGTATTGTAAAAAAAATTTCAGTCTTTATAAAAATCCATATTTTGTTAGTATAACTTAATATTGATTATAAGTGCATGATTCATTAACAAAACAATAAACAAAAATTTTACTAAATGAGTTTGAAAAAATAAATATAACAATTTACATATGCATAATACAATGTCAGAAGCAAACACCAACATGTCAAGACTCCAACTAAAACTGTTAAAAACTAACTAAATCAAATAATTGGATTAAGAAATATGTAATTGTAAATTTAATAGGGTATATAACTCAAAGTTAGTCCCATAAAAATTTGGAAAAAAATTCTACTCTAAGAATGCGAAAATAGGCGTAATTTCACTTAACACACACAAATAATGAGTTTTAGACCTGCCAGAAAACAGAAGTATAGAACTGTTTTTTTTTCTTTTGGAACCTGACTTGGGCTTTATGCACATGTGTTGTGCCTTAGAGCAAGCGGACTGTGCCTGGGGAAAATCCAGGACCCTTGGCCAGACTTCACTTGTACTACTGGAATACTCCTACTGAGTTTTCGCTTCCAGTGAGATTGGTTGAGACGGTCTCAACCTGATCTATCTGAGTGTATATAAAGAGAAATTTTTAACGTAACTTTACGTCACGAACGCGTTTGCGTTTCCCATATAAATAGCATTATCACTTACGCGTTCGTAAACGTTTTTTTTTTCGTAAAGCCTCAGATACAGAACATAACTTCAGTTTACGAGATCAACAACGGGCTAGTGGAAACTGTCGACACAGTAGGGTCTAAGTTTTTGAGATGTCGCCGTAAAGATAGACCTCAGAATTGACCGAGCGAACCTTAATCCTCATGGCTGAACGACGCTCGCTACAGTTGTAGTCTCGCGATGACCTGGAGTCATATAGGCAGCGCAATAGACGTTTATCTAAGTGCTCTCGACATGATCTGTTAACCTGAAACTAAACCGAATACTACCGTATTAAAGAGACTATTGAGCGAAAGCAAGGCTCCAAAGTGTTCGCAAAGGTCTAGTATATTGGGCCAATCTGAAACGGGAAGATGGCAGCAATGGCAAGCTCCTGGAATGGCAAGGACTTGGCATCAATATTAACGGTGAATACATCACATCGATGGAGGAACCTAGCATGATGGTTTCACGTCGGGTGAGCTTCAAAATGAACATGGCACCGACTCCTGAAAATAACAGATTGCCTTATTAAGACAAAATATATTTTTTTCTTTTTCAATGGTTTAATTTTTTTTGTTAAAAACTTTTTTGTAAAGTAAATTCGGAGAAAATGATCTGTGACGAACGAACGGACAGACAGACGCACGAGTGATTTTTTTATTTTTTTTTTTATTTATTGGTGGTCCAAACCTTGACGTTAAAAATTTTTTTTAGATTCTCCACATCAAAGACTATCAGAATATACCCCATGTATGTTAGCCGATTTTTTATAGTTTAGGAGTTATAATTTTTTTTCGTGAAAAATTTTGGTATGCTGATTTTTATTATAAAAAAAAACAAATCGTATTTTTTTAAAGAATTCTTTTGTAACAGAAACCTTACTTAAGGAGCAACTGACATTAAAAAAATCATCATCATCATCAGCCGGAATAAGTTGCGAAATTGATAATTAAGTAAAGAAAATGTATTCTAACGTTAAAATGTGATAGTGACTAATAAGGCTGGATGTTATGACCGCTGAAAAATCATTTTGCACACCTGCAACTTAATCAGACATGATATCAACAAAGGGCTCATTGTCTTTAGTGCAAATGGTTATCAGTGCAAATACCATAACCATTGTAGGTAAAAACTAAAAGCATGCGGTTGCATTCAGGAGCAATCGTATTGTTATCAAATAGTAGCAAGTTGCGATAAAATTTTTGCACACCATCTCTAAGTTGAGGTCATCCATCAACAACAAATTTAACTGGACAAAAGAACTAAGTGGTTTGTTATCTACAAAAAAATGATTGTTATCTACCTCCCACCCACTATTAAAGATTTATGGTCCTAGATAAATATTGATTTAGTGTTAATTCTTGTGTCATTTCCTCACTGCTATCCTCGATTTGCATAACTGTGTTGCTACTGCTCTCGTTATTGTTCGTACTTTTGAAACCATCTTGCTGTGTCGACTGGATTCTGATTGATTTGCCTTACAACTGACTTGTGCTTGCGTTTTGGACTACTGAACTTTGCCCATCGATTTGGATTAGTTTTGTTCAGTAAAATGAACTACACTCTCAGTGAATATGCAGAAATGCACTATTATTATGGTGTAGCTCAAGGAAACGGTCATTTAGCGGCAAGACTCTATCGCGAACAATTTGAGCGCCGTGGAGAACAACGTGAGCATTACCCGGATTACAGGGTATTCATAAATACTCACCATACCCTGATGGATGCACGCATTCCCAGACGACATCCTCGCGAAGTAATACCCAGAGTAGATCCAGATAGGAGAGAGATCTTATTGGAAATCGAAAGAGACCCCTCTACTAGTTCAAGGAGGATAACGCGTAGGATGCTATACCTCGTATATCGGTCCTGAGAATACTTAAATCAGGTGAGTTGAATTTATTTTATTGTTGTTATTTTGTGATCTAAAAACAGCAATAATTTCGCATTACTATTAATCAATTATGTCGAGCAAAATAGGAATTAGTCAAGTTTATCCGTAAGTCACAGAGATAATTACTTACAAAATACTCTACGTTAAGCCCCTTGTACCGTTAGGTAACAAATGTTTCGGTAACGTCTCATTTTTTTTGTTTCAGAGGCATATCACGCTTACCACATTCAACGCGTCCAACAGCTTCACCAAGGCGATTATGAAAAACATGTAGAATTTTGTCGAGCGATGTTAAAAAAAACTGAAGAAGACCCAAATTTTTTTAATAAATCTTATGGACTGACGAATCACGATTCGAAAGGACTGGTGTGTTCAACATGCATAACTACCACTGCTGGACTATTGAGAATCCGCATCTTGGGAGAGGTTCTAACTTTCAAGTGCGGTTCAGTGTGAACATGTGGTCAGGCGTAATTGATGGTCAACTAATTGGGCCTTTTGAAGTGCCAGCGAGATTAAACGGAGCCGAATACCTTAATTTCTTACGGAACGAGCTGAACGGATTGTTGGAAGATGTCAACTTGCAGATAAGACGAGATATGGTGTTTCAAAATGATGGTGCTTCTTGCCACTATTCAATTGCGGTACCCCACACCTGAATGAAATCTATCCCAACAGATGGATCGGACGCGGTGGACCAATCCAATGGCCTCCTCGTTCACCGGATTTAAATCCGATAGACTTTTTTGTTTGGGGTTATTACAAGGAAGTAGTATACGCAAGGGATTCGAACTCCGAAATGGAACTAAGAGAAAAGTTGCAAGAAAGTGAGAGAATAATAAAAGAGAACAGAGAGGCTTTCAGGAAGCTGAAACATAATGTTTTGAGGCGATGTAGGCTTTGCATTTAAGTAGGAGGCCAAACTTTTGAAAACCTTTTATGAAATAAATAGTATTACCTTAACTAATTTGTGTTTTATTTTATTTCAACCCTAGAAACTGTTTTACTTGTAGCAAAGTTTGAAAAGACACATAGCTCTTCGAACTCGGTTGTACTTTTTTAACCCGAAATCTAGGCCTAAAGTAATAAAGCTGAATTTTTCTTCTTATTCTGTCTCATTTTAACGTTAGAATACATTTTCTTTACTTAATTATCAATTTCGCAACTTATTCCGGCTGATGATGACGATGATTTTTTTACAGTCAGTTGCTCCTTAAGGATAGGTTTCTGTTACAAAAGAAATCTTTAAAAAAATATGATTAGTTTTTTTTTTAATAATTAAAAAGCATCATACCAGAATTTTTACGAAAAAAAAATCATAACTCCTAAACTATAAAAAATCGGCTAACATACATGGGGTATATTCTGAAAGTCCATGATATGTATAATCTAAAAAAATTTTTGAACGTCAAGGTTTGGACCACCCTGTATATATATATATTGTATGGTACAGTCAGCAGCAGAAGTAGCTAAGCATTTGAGGTGTTCAAAATGATGACGTCTCTATTGTCAAGAGAATAAGAGCGCGTGTAGGTCATTTTAAACACTTCAAACGCTTAGCAACTTAGCTGACTGTACCCTAAAAATAATCAATTCACGTTCTAGGTTGCCCCATCCTGGAACATACATACATACATACATTTCAGCCGTATGCAATCCACTGCTGGACATAGGCCTCCCACAAATATGTAAATACTTGTATCATCTTGGGGGGTAGTTGCCATAGTCGCCACGCTTGGCAGGGGGGTTGGCGACCGCAGTAGCTGCAGATTTGATTTCAATAGACGCTGCTGCTCGTCCGTAGGATTTTTCCCTTTGTTGCCTCTTACGACACCCGCAGGAGGAGATAGGGTGGTGCTATTCTAATCAGCCGGCATCACACGGCAAATCCTGGAACAATCATTCGATAATTTCATAATTACCAAAGTTCAAAGATTCAAACACCAACATCGTTACTTTCAAACTAAACAAACTAAGAACCTTTTCACTTCTCATGCTCTAAAAGTGCTTCATATTAGAACTGCAGAGCGGGGCAAAAATAGTATTTTAGTCCCTCGGGCAAAAAAGTATACATATTTTTGATTTAAAAAACACTTCACAACAGCCAATCACAGCACTCATTGGCGGTTAATCGGAACTATAAGTTTTTTACGTATACTGTGGTAATTATATTAGTATATATGAGAAACTTCGTATTTGGTATCAACCAATTAGATTTCAGATACCTATATTAAAATTCGTCAATCAGAGAACGTAAGGTATTTTATAGTTCTTACTTTACAATTATTAAAAGACAATATTTAGGCCGAGGAAACAACCTCAAACTTATTTTTAATTGACTTTGGAAACCCCTAAACAGCCACTCCCCGTGTTTATGAACGAACGATTATTGCTATTGAAAATAACCTCAAAACTCTAAATAACAATTGTACAAAAATATTAAGATAATCGATTTATTTTCTTGTTATACATGTATATTTAATATGATTAAGATTGAATTAAATTTATTATGCATACCAATTAGCTTCGAAATAGTTTTATAGTTAAAATTTGTTGGCTAAATATGTAAGTATTTAAAACGTCACATTTCGTAAAAGTAATACAGAAAAAATCTGATTGCTTAATTGGATTTTTGCCATCATAAGTAATATTTAGCTAAGTCCTTAATTGTGAAATTGAATAATTTACGATGTCGTCATCATCATCCGATGAAGTGGTATTAACGCCTAAATCCAGAATGAAGAAGTAAGCAAAGAGTTGGTGTAAAATCTTTTGCCGCCGAAATCCAGTGGAATTTATTCAAAAGCATACCAAACTTTTATTGATTGGAAAACTGGAAAACAAATTACATACTGACATATTTTGATGAAATATCAAAGAAATATCAACCGCCATTACTTTGGAGTATATATTCCATGCTCAAAACCACATTAACGTTAACGGTATATATATTACTTTTTATTCTATCTATTAATAAATATTGTGATTATGTAGAACATAGTTGTTTTCGAAGTGAAAACCGTCGTGTTTAACGTGGGACTAAACAGCCATAATGACACTCGAACTTCATACACCCTCGCTTATGCTCGTCTCGTGTCATAAAGGCCTGTTTTAGTACCTTGTTGAACAATCTACTATTTTAATCGTGTGTAAATAACGACGGAGTCCGGAGGTGCTTGAGGTGCGCCACTTGTAGCAGGGGCGAACCGAAAATAAAGCAAGTAGAAAAGCGTATACATACTTATACTACATGCATTGTAATGAAAACATAGATGACGTGATTCCCAGCCAGCAGCAGCAGTTCCGCTCCAGTGCCATACTCTTTGGCACTGGAGCGGAACGGAACCACGTTCAGAGACAAGTAAAAGCCAGTAATTCCACGAGGGAAGCAGGGGCAACTGCCAGAGATAAGTACTTCCTGGGATTTGATTCGATACAAAATGAATAACCGTCGGCAGACCTAACCAAATCAGGAAACATCTTAACACCGCGATGTACGATCACAAGGGGACCTTGCCACTAGCGACATCTTCTGACGTGGTTTCTAGAAACCACGGCGATACAGACAGTTGTGTCAGTATCGCCGCTCATTGTTAGATGTCGCTAGTGGTATCGGTGTGTCTGAACTGAATGTTATTTCCACTTAACCCTTTGGATGGCTGTTAGCTATAAGCTGTTAAAGTGGTGAACCAAGGAAAATCTGACTCCAATGAATGTATATTCGTCTTAATTATAAAGGAAGGCACGGTTAACAGTGTGCGCCCGGAGCGCTTCTGTCGCCGAGTAGCGTCTCTGACCGAGTGTCGTGGGGGTGGGGACCTAGGTGGATGCCAACCTCACTCGGACCCCTCGCCACGATAGGAATGTGCAACGTCGTGAGATTAACGAAAAAAATGCCAGTCGTTTCTAAAACTGCCGGCACTTTAACCGAGGCAAGGGGAGCATGTCGTAAGACGCTGCCAGCAGTTGGCAATGAAAGTCCGTGGTGGCCAAGATGGACTAAGTCGCTTCCGCAAAGGTAAACAGCGCATACCGGGGCCCCGAGGAAACTGGAACAGGTAAGGTTTAAAAAGGTGTCACTATGTGATTACAAGTTCCTATCCAGCAAATCCATCAATGCGAAGTTGACAGACTGCACAGGTTGTAAGAAGAAATTTCAGGAAAACCTAATAAAAATAAAAAAATAACCGTAACCAATGCGCAGGCAAAATTGAAATTTACAACAGCGTAACAACTGTCATCTCCTTTCCGCGCCGCATTTCCTAGTACTTAAAACATCCGATAGATGTCGTTGTCCCCCGGATAGATCGCGCTGTTAAGATTTTTCGAAATATCACATAGCCGTTTGAACATTGCATAAGGTAAGGTTTGGTTCGGAGTTAGGTTAGGTTCGGAGTTAGGTTTTTTTTTTTTATTATTAGTGCTATGATTAGTACCAACGGCCCTCGCTACTGATACGGGCGACCGGTGGACAGAAGTCTGTGGAGGCTCCCGCTTATGATACGGGCAGCCTGGTAGAGCTGTGTTGGTTAATGCTGTGTAAGTTATTATTGGCGATTTATTTTAGCATGTTTAGTATTTTATACTTTCATTATTTATGTTCTGTGATGTGAGTGATGTCTATGTGTTGTTAAACTTTTTCAGTGTATTTATTATGTATTCAGCATGGTTTTTAAACGATTCTTTCGTAGCTTCTTTCTGTATTAATTGTTCTAAATTGTATGGTTCTATTTTATTTATGTCACACACAATTTCATGATTTAGTCTAGAGTTGAGATATCTTGGGCATGATTGCAGCAAATGTTTTATGGTCTGTGGTGTGGCATCGTCGCACGGGCATGCATTTGTGTCTGTGATATGGAATCTATTTAAGTATGTTTTGTTGTAGCCGTGTCCTGTCAGTATCTGGGTCATTTGGAAGGTGAGTTCAAAGTGTTTTTTAAATGTGTTTATATGTTCAACTGTTGGTAGCCATTCTTTCAGGTGTGCTCCGGTGATGCTGGTTTGGTACGTATTTTCCTGTGTTTTTATGGTGTCGGCGCGTAGATTCCTTTTGTGGTAGGATAGTGGAAATTTAATGTAATCTGGATGTTTGTGCAATGATGCTGCAGCCTTGGCAGCCATGTCGGCCGCCTCGTTTCCGAGGAGTCCGGCATGCGCCTTAACCCAGCAAAATTGCACATTCTGCCCTAGATCCCGCATTTGTACAATACTTTTGTGTGCTCTGTTGATTATGGCATTTGTGCTGTTTCGTCTCGCTAGCTCAGCGAGTGCAGCTTTGGAGTCAGAGAATATGGTGGCCTGTTCTATTAAGAGCTCGAGGCATAATTTGCATGCTTTCTCTATAGCAAGGCACTCCGCCTGAAAGACTGTGCAGCTGCTGTGTAGCTTTAGTTTCTTTGTAGTGCAGCGGCCGTCTGGGTGATGTATGACTACCGCTGCCCCCACTACTTCATCATGCTTACTGCCATCAGTATAGATCCTGTGCATATCAGTGCTGTAGTACGGTTCCAGTTCTTCATTGTTGTTCACGTCTTTAATGTCAATGTGTGGTCGGCGAGCAGGGTGCAGTAAATCAGTGACCGAGGCTCGTGTGTCATACGTGACATCATCGGGCAAGTATTTCGTTATCAAGCATCGTTTGACTTTTTCAATTGATTCTATTTCGTTTACCTTATCAGGTAGGGGTATTAAGCCTGCTAATGCGATGGATGAAATTGTAGGCAAAGTCCTGAAACCATGCACGATTTTGATTGCAAAACCGCGTTGCAGACTGAGGAGTATGTCGCGTACCTTTTTGTTGTTTGTGGCTTTTCCCCAAATTTCAGCTGCATAGGTGATGATGGGTTCGATCACTTGTCTGTATATGGTGTCTATATTGGCAGCATGCACCCCCCACGTCGGTTTTACGAATATGCACAGCCTTTTATATATAGCTTGTGCCTTTTTTACTACATATTCCGAGTGCTGAATAAATTTCAGGTGTTGATCTATTATAACCCCTAGAAGTTTGAAATGATCGCTGAAAGGTATTTCTACTCCGCCCGTCACGATTTTGGCCGCTTTCGCTTTTGGCGTATTAGTAATCATTCTGGTTTTATGCGGTCCAAATTTAAGCTTATTGTTAGCTCCCCACTGATACACTATGTCAAGTAAGTCGTTGGAATTCCTTTCAAGTTCTTCTATATTGTTCCCCGAGCAGACCAGTAGTATGTCGTCAGCATACGGCCGCATATAGTTACCTTCTGCTATATTTTCCTCTAGTAGATTGTCGACTATAGTGTTCCAGAAGATGGGTCCAAGTACGGAGCCTTGCACGCATCCTCTGGTCTGGGCTTTTGTAACTTCGACATCGGAGTAATTTAGTACTATGGTTCGGTCCGTAAGATAACTGCGTATAATATTGAAGAGGTTATTAGGACAGTTTATATATGAGAGTCGCTTTAGAAGTGCAGGCCACCATGCATTATCAAAAGCACCAGCTATGTCCAGTGATATTGCTACTACTAACTTGTTTTGTCCTTTACATTCTGTTAATTTGCTGATAGCATTATTTAAAGCGTCATTAGTGGAGCACTGCTCTTTAAATCCATACTGTCTGTTATTGCTTAGGTTGTTGATTTTCATGAAGTATGTTAGACGAGTTGCTATTAGTTTTTCTAATATTTTGCCAAAGATATTTATTAATCCTATGGGTCGGTAGGCGGATATTTCGCTATAGTTGTACTTTCTTGGTTTAGGGAGTGTTTTTATGTATGCTGTTTTCCAGCACATTGGGAAGTGTTTGAGTGTGACACACCTATTGAAAAGTTGAGTGATATTTTGTGAGTAGCTCTCTATGTAATGTTTACAGATGTCTGCAGTAAGATGGTCTATACCTGGCGCTTTTTTAGGGCTCATGTTTTTTATTATTTTGTATAACCTCATCAACTGTAAAGGGCGGTTCATCATTTTCAGGTTGCAGTTGTTCACGTTGTTGAATTCTATTATTAATCTGTTCTCTTACTTGCAGGTGGTGCAGGCAGTGTCGTCGGCTGCAGTGTCGTCGGTGAAGAATTTTGCAGCAAGTGCTTCAGCAGTATCAAGGATCGAGGTAGTATATGTGCCATTTTCTGTTTTAAGTGTTGCAGGTGGCGGTAGCTGTGGTGTGCTCTTCAACAGGCGGTTGGTGACAGACCACACATCATCTTTGCCTTGTCGGCTGCAAAAGTCTCTGAAATGTTCCGATGAAGTGTTGCGGATCTTTTTGGAGTATTCATCTCTGGCGTCATGGAGTTCTCGTAGGATGTTGGTAAGGTCCTTTTTGCTCCGTTTCAGGTCTTGTAGTCGGTGATGCAGTGATATGACCTTTTTCTTCATGTTTGTGAGTTCATCTGTCCACCACGGGATCTTTTGATAAGGTGCTTTACGGGTAAGTATTTCATTGCAGGTTTTTGTAATTAGGTTGGTTATCTTTCCTATATATTCTTCCAGTCCTTGTTCATCTAGTTCGTCTATATCAGTGTCAGCTATGTCGCTTCTGTCTACATTGTCCTTGAGTTTTTCTTTGAAGTTGTTCCAGTTAGTTCGATCAGTGTTATATTTATATGTGGATGTCGATTTTTTCTTGATCCGTAGTAGTTGATTTGTTTTAATGGAGAACTCGATTCCATGGTGGTCAGAGGATGGTATGATTTCTTGATTTACTTGCCAGTCTAAAATGTTGTGAGCCATGCGGGGTGTAGCGAATGTGAGGTCAATGATAGAGTACCTGATTTGGCCATGCATGACTGTCTCGAAGGTTGGGTCTCCGCCAGCATTACAACTGATTAAGTCTAGGTGTACGGCCAGGTCATATACAGCCCTACCCCTATCATTATTTCTGACGGATCCCCACGTCGTGTGCCACCCGTTGAAATCCCCGCACACGATGTGCTCTCTATTTGCATGCTGTTGGAGAAATTGCTCCAGGTGCATCATCGTGCGCGAGGGATCCTCTCCGGGTTCCACATATACCGAAGAAATCATAACTTTTTTATTGTTATCATAGACTCGGAGTTAGGTTAGGTTCGGAGTTAGGTTAGGTTCGGAGGCCTCTTCTGAGGGGGAAGACGACCTGGTGGAGGTCGTAGATTCTGAGGAGGAATCCTCTCCTAGGATAGGAGGGAAGAGGGGGAGACCGCTGCCTTTATCAGACAGCGAAAGTGACCCCAAGGAGCGCGATGCAGATAAGCCGACGACCTCCAGACGCGGCAGAGGGCTTTACACGGGGGTGAGCGCTGCGAAGGCGAAGCTGCGTAAGGCACAGATGAGCGAGTACGAGAGGGAGGCGGACGCAGAGGCCCTCTATGGCCCTTGCGTACGTAGCCCTTACGTACTGAGGAGTCCTGCGAGCCCACAGACGCGCTCTGGCACGATAGAGGAGGAGGCGGCGGAGGCGGAGACTGAAGCCCCCGGAGAAGTCATCAAGAGGTGCGCTCAGGAGATCCTCGGGGAGGCTGCCAGGAGCAAGAACCTCAAGGGCGAAGTGTGGGGCCGCATGAACGCGGCCTGCCGAGAGCTCATGAACATGGCAGACTCCCTGGGGGAGACTGAGGTTGTCCGCTCATTGAAGGCGGACAACAAGAGGATGAGGGAAGAGCTGGCTCTCCTCAAAAGGGAGACAAAGGCGCTCCGCACTGCCTTCTCCGAGAGGAGAACCCCAGTCAAGGAGACGGCAACCACAGGCCATGCGGGGGAGAAGGGAGATAACATGTCCTCCCTGCTAGAGGAGTTGGGCATAATGCTGGATGCTCGCCTGGGGGACTTCCAGAGGGAAATGTTCGTGTCCCTGGGGGACATGGTGAACGTCCGTCTCCAGCAAGTGGAGGGCAGACTACCGCCGGCACCCACCCTCAGACCTCCACTGGCTGCAGACCGAAGGCAGCACCCGACCCCCGACATGGCAGGGCCGTCTGACAAGGGGAGGAAGGCAGGAGCCCCACAGAAGGCCACCGGTGGGAAAAGCGGTGCTGGAGGCCCCGACAGGGGGGTGGAACCAAGCCGGAGCGCACCGGCCCCGAAACCGGCACCTAGGAAGTCGGTCACGCGGCCGACAGAGAGGCCACCGGCGCCGCCACAGGAGTCCTGGACGACAGTGGTCCGCAGGGGGAAAAGGAAGGAGGCCCCAGCTCCTACACAGCGCCCCCCCCGAGTCCAGGCCCCGGCAACCAAACCGGCGCCGCCAAGGCTGGTGGTACCTACCACGGCGGCAGTAGTGGTGACCCTCAAGCCGGACGCTCAGACCGACTATAAATCGGTCATGGAGAGGGCCACCACACTGAAACTGGCGGAGCTGGGGGTGGACCACCTGAGGGTCCGCAAGTCGGTGACAGGGGCTCGGGTTATCGAGGTCCCGGGAGCGCAGAGCGGCCAGGCGGCGGACAACCTGGTCGACCGGTTGCGCGGTCTGATTGGGGATGTGGCCGACGTCCACAGGCCAGTCAAAAAGGTGGAAATCAGAGTCTCCGGGTTTGACGAGTCCGTCACCCCGGAGCTCTTGAAGAAGGAACTGGCCTGCAGGGGAAATTGCCCGGAGGACCAGGTCTCGGTGGGGGCGATCCGCATGGCGGCGAACGGGGCAGGATCCGCAGTAGTGAGGTGCCCCATAGCGGTAGCCAAGGTGGTGGTCACCTCTGGGCGGCTGACGATCGGGTGGTCGGCGGCAAGGGTTGAGGCCCTGGAGCAGCAGCCACTCCGTTGCTACCGGTGCATGGGGATTGGGCACACAAGACCCTTGTGCCCGTCCCCGGTGGACAGGGGGGACAGCTGCTACAGATGCAGCAAGCCTGGCCATCTCAGCAGGGACTGCACGGCGGCTGCCCCTTGGTGTGCTGTCTGCCACCATGCAGGGCTAAAAGCCGGTCACATAATGGGTGGCCAGGCCTGTACCCCTCCCCCGGTAAGAGGAAGAAATGTAGGAGTCGTCGCCCCCAGGGCTCCCCCTGCGGTCCCCGCCGCGGCCCCCCCTGCGGCCGCCAGACCCCGGGCCAATGAAGGCACGCCACAGACGGAGCACCCGGCAATGGAAACTTAATGCCACAAAGGGTACAAGACACCGAGGTGCTCCAGGGCAACCTGAACCACTCCGTCCGTGCTCAGGATCTATTCATCCAGAGCATGGCGGAGTGGGAGATTACAGTGGCGGTGGTCGCGGAGCCATACTTTGTCCCCCCCCAACCAAACTGGGTAGGTGACAGGGATGGCTCCGTGGCCATAGTGGTACCGGCAGGGGGGGGTCTGCCCCTCACCAGGTTGCCCTGCGGACCTGGATACGCAGTGGCTAAAATGGGGGAGATAGTTATAATAGGGGTTTACTTCTCCCCCAACAAGCCGCTGCGAATGTTCGAGGCTTACCTCGAAAGGGTCGGCCGTACAGTGCTGGGAGCGGCGCCGTCCCCTGTCTTAATAATGGGGGACCTAAACGCTAAGTCCGTGGCCTGGGGCTCCCCCAGCACTGACCCCAGAGGAGAGGCGCTCCTGGACTGGCTTGCTGGACTGGGCCTGGAGGTGTTAAACAGGGGCACCGTCAACACCTGCGTGCGACGGCAAGGGGGATCAATAGTGGACATAACGTTCGCCTCCCCCCCAATAGCCGCGCGTGCAACAGGTTGGCGTGTCCTGGAGGACACGGAGACCCTCTCAGACCACCGATACGTCAGATTGAGGGTCTCCAGGGCCCAGCAAGCCCAGCGGCCGGTGCAAGCGAGGAACGGGAGAAGGTTCCCGAGGTGGAGCCT